>BSDF01000038.1:0-600000 GCA_027925045.1 Hypotaenidia okinawae
CCTTCCATTGCAAACATGCTGAACGTCCAGCAATAGCTCCCAAACCAAAGCCGCCAGCACCAAAACACATACATGGCCTGACACCGCCCCATGGCACCTACAAGCAGGCCCTCTCACCCTGGGGCTCAGGGCTTTCTTCTGCGGAGGAAACCTCCTCATGCACCTTATCAAGGGATTTTAAAGGCCGGAGCGGCCTTCCATTGCAAACATGCTAAACGTCCAGCAATAGCTCCCAAACCAAAGCAGCCAACACCAAAAGACATACATGGCCTGAAACCGCCCCATGGCACCTACAAGCAGCCCCTCTGACTTTGGCTCTTTGGGATAGGTTCTCATTGGATTTGGGTCACATTGGGGAAGGAGCTGAGGCTTGAGGAGGGGCTTTTCGGGGGAGGGGCTAAGTGTGGGTGGGTCTTCTCAAGATTCCTCTCATCTCACTCCCCTCACTTTCTCTCCTCCCTCTCCAGCTCCTCCCTCCCCCATCATTCCATTCCTTCTGTCTCTCCCCCTCCCCTGGCCAAGCTCGATGCCCCTTCCCTATCCCCAGCAGTGTCCTGTCCTCAATGCTGAATGACAGGGGAAGGGCGGGCGAGGAGGGTTAAGTGTGGAGAAGTTTTCAAATTTGGCAGGAATTTCCATATTTTAGGAGGGAAAGGTATATTATATTGGGGAAAAATTGAAATTTTGGGTGAGATTTAAAGAATTTTAGCGGTAATTTCAGATTATTGCCAGAAAATTCAGAAATTTTTCTCAAATTTAAAATTTTGGTTGTTTTCAGAATAAAATTGAGGAAATTGTAATAAATTGGGTGTATTTCATTGTGTTGGATACAAATGCAGAGGTTTTTCAGGAAAAATTTTAAGGAAATTTCAGAATATTAACGGAAAATTTTAAAATATGGTGTTTTTTTTAAATTTCAAAAGGAAATTTCAGATTTTTGGGTTATTTTGTAAAAAGTTTGAGCGAAAATTTAGAGGAAATATTGGATATTGTGGAAATTTCAAAATTGTGTGTAAAATACTGAAATTTTGGAGAAATATACGTGAATTTTGGAGAAAAATACTGAAATTTTTGGGTAAAAAATTCAAATGTTTTAGAGGACAATTTCTAATTTTTTGGAAATCTCAAATTTTGTGGAAATTTTAGGACTTTATAGAGAATGTCAGAATTTTTTGAAATGTTGAAATTGTGGTGGAAATTTTCAAAAATTGGTTGGAAATTTCAGAATTTTCATTCACATTTCAGAAATTTTAGGGAAAAAATTCCAAATTTTAGGGTTTTTTTTTTAATTCTGGGGAATTTGTTGGAAATTTCTACATTTTGGGTAAAATTTACAGAAAACATTTGGAGAAAAATTTTCAAAATATTTTAGGTGGAAAGTCAAATCTGGGGGAAAAGTTCAGTTTTTCAGAAGAAATTTCAAGATTTCCTTGGAAAATTTCCCAAATTTTAAGAGTAACATTCAAAATTTGCAGTGAAATTTTAAATATTTCAAGACACAGTTTTAGGGGGAATTTCCTTTTCCTAGAAGAGAAATACTGACACTTTAGGGAAAATTTTGACATTTTGGGGGAATGTGCCAACATTTCAGGTGGAAAATTCAATATTTTGCAGGTAAGTTTCAAAAATTTTTCAACTTTTTAAAAATTTGGGGAAAAATTTGAACAAAATTCCCAAATTTCTGAGATTGTTCAAAACTGTCCTGAAATTTCAACCTTTAGGAGAAATTTTTTTCTTTTCCAGGTAAGAAAAGTGTCGCCGCTTTGAAAATTTCAAGAGAAATTCACAAGTTTGGGCAAAAATTTTTCAAAATTATGAAAAAATGGCGACATTTTTGGCCCAAACTTTGAATTTTGGTGGTAAAATACCTCAAGTTCTGAGGTTTTTTTTTTTACATTACTTTCCTTTGGGTAAAAATAAAACTTGAGTTTGAAAAAATTTCAAAATTTGCTGCAAAATCTGGAAAATTTGGAGGAAAATTGAAAATTTAATGAAGAATTGACAGATTTTTGGCCAGAAATTTCAAATTCTGAGGTAAAATCCCCCAAATTTTGGGGGAATTTGGGGGAGGATGGTGTTTAAAAAATATAAAATCCTTCACATGAAAAACAGGGCGGAGCAAAGCTCAGATCACGTGATCTCTGGTTCTATTTCCGGTGTCGGATCCCGCCTTTCCGCATGTTTGTGTCACGAGACCGGAAGTTGCCCAGCCGGCGCGCGGGGCCGGGGTCCTTGCTTCACGGTCTGGACACGCCCCTTTTAAAGGGGCCGCGTCGCTGGCCGGGGGGGGGGGGAGGTTGGGGGGGGTCAAGGGGCTCGGGGAGGGGGGGTCTGTCTCCTGGGAGCCTAAGGGGGCCGGGGGGGTCCCTTCGGGGGCCCCAGGCTGTTCATGGGGCCGGGGGGTGCTCTGGGCCCGGGTTGGGGGGCTCGGGGCTCTGAGAGGGGCTCTGGGCCCGGGTTGGGGGGGTTGGGCTCTGAGAGGGGCTCTGGGCCCGGGTTGGGGGGGACTCGAGGCTCTGAGAGGGGCTCTGGGCCCGGGTTGGGGGGCTCGGGGCTCTGAGAGGGGCTCTGGGCCCGGGTTGGGGGGCTGGGGGCTCTGAGAGGGGCTCTGGGCCCGGGTTGGGGGGGCTCTGGGCTCTGAGCAGGGGCTCTGGGCCCGGGTCTGAGGGGGGCTCTGGGCCCGGGTTGGGGGGGCTTGGGGCTCTGGGCCCGGGTTGGGGGGGCTCGGGGCTCTGAGAGGGGCTCTGGGCCCGGGTTGGGGGGGGCTGGGGGCTCTGGAGAGCGGGCTCTGGGCTCGGGTTCTGGGGGGGGGCTCTGGGCCCGGGTTGGGGGGGCTCGGGGCTCTGGGCCCGGGTTGGGGGGGCTGGGGGCTCTGAGAGGGGCTCTGGGCCCGGGTTGGGGGGGGCTCTGGGCCCGGGTTGGGGGGGCTTGGGGCTCTGGGCCCGGGTTGGGGGGGCTCGGGGCTCTGAGAGGGGCTCTGGGCCCGGGTTGGGGGGGCTGGGGGCGGGGGGGGGTCTCGGGAGGGTCTCTGTCTCTCTGGGGGGGGGTCTCGGGAGGGTCCCTGTCTCTCTGGGGGGGGGGGGGTGTCTCAGGGCTGGGGGGGTCTCGGGAGGGTTCCTGTCTCTCTGGGGGGGGGGGTTTAGGGCTGGGGGGGGGGTCTCGGGAGGGTCCCTGTCTCTCTGGGGGGGGGTGTCAGGGTTGGGGGGGGTCTCGAGAGGGTCCCTGTCTCTCTTGGGGGGTCTCAGGGCTGGGGGGGGTCTCGGGAGGGTCCCTGTCTCTCGGGGGGGGTCTCGGGAGGGTCCCTGTCTCTCTTGGGGGGGGTCTCAGGGCTGGGGGGGTCTCGGGAGGGTCCCCGTCTCTCTTGGGGGGGGTCTCAGGGCTGGGGTGGGGTTTGGGAGGGTCCCTGTCTCTCTGGGGGGGGTCTCAGGACTGGGGGGGGTCTCGGGAGGGTCTCTGTTTCTCTGGGGGGGTCTCAGGGCTGGGGGGGTCTCGGGAGGGTCCCTGTCTCTCTGGGGGGGCGGGTTTAGGGCTGGGGGGGTCTCGGGAGGGTCCCTGTCTCTCTGGGGGGGGGGGCTCAGGGCTGGGGTGGGGTTTGGGAGGGTCCCTGTCTCTCTGGGGGGGGTCTCAGGACTGGGGGGGTCTCGGGAGGGTCCCTGTCTCTCTGGGGGGGGGGTGTCAGGGCTGGGGGGTCTCGAGGGGGTCCCTGTCTCGCTGGGGGGGGTCTCAGGGCTGGGGGGGTCTCGAGGGGGTCCCTGTCTCTCTGGGGGGGGTGTCTCAGGGCTGGGGGGGTCTCAGGAGGGTCCCTGTCTCTCTGGGGGGTCTCGGAGGGTCTCTGTCTCTCTGGGGGGGTCTCAGGGCTGGGGGGTCTCAGGAGGGTCCCTGTCTCTCTGGGGGGGTCTCGGGAGGGTCTCTGTCTCTCTGGGGGGGGGTCTCAGGGCTGGGGGGGTCTCGGGGGGTCCCTGTATCTTGAGGGAGGGGGCTGAGGGCTCTGGGGGCGGGGCCTCTGGGGGTCTCTACATCTCGAGGGGGGGTCTCACCCCCCTGCCCCCCCCCAGGCCCGGCCATGCTGTCGCAGCTCTTCATCCTCTCCTCCAAGGGCGACCGCCTGATCCACAAGGACTGTATCCTGACCCTCTCCCCCCCACCAACACCCCCAAATCCCTGTCCAGGACCCCCCCAATTTTCCTTGACCCCCCCCCCTTTCAAAGTCCGTGGGGACCCCAGGACCCCCCCAGCCCCGATCTGGCCGACACCTTCTACCGCCTGGTCACCTCCCTGCCCGGCGACCGTGCGCCCGTCTTCATGGTGGGGGGGGGACTGGGGGGTCCTGGGGGGAGTTAGGGGGGGACAGGGAGGCTGAGGGGGTCTGGAGGGGATTTGGGGGGTATTGGGGGTGGGAACGGGGGGGCTAGGAGGGGGTTTGGGGGTGGATTAGGGGGAAGAGGGGGGTTGGGGGAGGAATAGGGGGGTGGGGGGGAATGGGGGGGATTAGAGGGGATTTGGGGGTGTTTTGGGGGGAGTTAGGGGGGAGCAAGGGGGCTGGAGGGGTCTGGGTGGGATTTGGGGGTATTGGGGGTGGAACAGGGGGGCTGGAGGGGGTTTGGGGATGGATTAGGGGGAAGAGGGGGCTGGGGGAGGAATAGGGGGGGAATGGGGGGGATTAGAGGGGATTGGGGGTGTTTTGGGGGGATTAGGGGGGAACAAGGGGGCTGGAGGGGTCTGGGGGGGATTTGGGGGGTATTGGGGGTGGAACGGGGGGGCTGGAGGGGGTTTGGGGGGAGATTAGAGGGGGAACTGGGGGGTCCTGGGGGAGGGGGTGGGAGTTGGGGGGGTTGAGAGGGGGATTGGGGGGAAAAGGGGTGCTGGGGGGGAATGGGGGGGTTTGGGGGTGTATGGGGGGGATTGGGGTTGGAACAGGGGATCTGGGGGGGTTTGGGGGTGTCAGGGGTTGAGGGGGAGGGTCTCATCTCCCCTCCCTCTCTGTGTGTCCCCCCCCCAACCCCAGGCTGAGGGGGGCAGCACTTCACCCACGTGCGCCGGGGGGGCTCTACTTGGTGGCCACCAGCACGGGCAGCCCCTCCCCCTTCGCCCTGGTCGAGTTCCTCAACAGGTGACTGGGAGGGACTGGGAGGCGCTGGGGTGGCACTGGGAGGGACTGGGAGGCGCTGGGTGTGGACTGGGAGGCACTGGGTGTGGACTGGGAGGGACTGGGAGGCGCTGGGTGTGGACTGGGAGGGACTGGGAGGCGCTGGGTGTGGACTGGGAGGCGCTAGGTGTGGACTGGGAGGCACTGGGTGTGGACTGGGAGGGACTGGGAGGCGCTGGGTGTGGACTGGGAGGGACTGGGAGGCGCTGGGTGTGGACTGGGAGGCGCTGGGTGTGGACTGGGAGGCACTGGGAGGGACTGGGAGGTGCTGGGTGTGGACTGGGAGGCACTGGGTGTGGACTGGGAGGGACTGGGAGGCGCTGGGTGTGGACTGGGAGGCACTGGGTGTGGACTGGGAGGCGCTGGGGTGGCACTGGGAGGTGCTGGGTGTGGACTGGGAGGTGCTGGGTGTGGACTGGTAGGCACTGTGTGTGGACTGGGAGGTGCTGGGGTGGCACTGGGAGGAACTGGGAGGCACTGGGTGTGGACTGGGAGGGACTGGGAGGCGCTGGGGTGGCACTGGGAGGGACTGGGAGGCTCTGTGTGTGGACTGGGAGGCACTGGGTGTGGACTGGGAGGGACTGGGAGGCACTGGGTGTGGACTGGGAGGCGCTGTGGTGGCACTGGGAGGCGCTGGGTGTGGACTGGGAGGGACTGGGAGGCACTGGGTGTGGACTGGGAGGGACTGGGAGGCGCTGGGGTGGCACTGGGAGGCACTGGGAGGCGCTGTGGTAGCACTGGGAGGCGCTGGGTGTGGACTGGGAGGCGCTGGGTGTGGACTGGGAGGCACTGGGTGTGGACTGGGAGGCACTGGGAGGCACTGGGTGTGCACTGGGAGGCGCTGTGGTGGCACTGGGAGGCACTGGGAGGCGCTGTGGTGGCACTGGGAGGCGCTGTGGTTGGTCAGGGAGGCGCTGTGGGGGGGTGGTGTGTTCCCGCGGTCGCGATGACGTCGCGATGACGTCACGATGACGTCACGGCGCAGGCTGGCGCTGCTGCTGCAGGATTTCTGCGGCCCCCTGGGAGAGCAGAGCCTGGGGCTCAACCTGGCGCTGGCCTACGAGCTGCTGGACGAGATGGTGGTGGGCTGGGGGGCACTGGGGGGCACTGGGGGGCACTGGGAGGGACTGGGAGGCGCTGGGGTAGCACTGGGAGGCGCCTGGTGTGGACTGGGTGGGACTGGGAGGCGCTGGGTGTGGACTGGGAGGCACTGGGTGTGGACTGGGAGGGACTGGGAGGCACTGGGTGTGGACTGGGAGGCGCTGGGTGTGGACTGGGAGGGACTGGGAGGCGCTGGGTGTGGACTGGGAGGCACTGGGTGTGGACTGGGAGGGACTGGGAGGCGCTGGGTGTGGACTGGGAGGCGCCTGGTGTGGACTGGGTGGGACTGGGAGGCACTGGGTGTGGACTGGGAGGCACTGGGTGTGGACTGGGAGGGACTGGGAGGCGCTGGGTGTGGACTGGGAGGCGCCTGGTGTGGACTGGGTGGGACTGGGAGGCGCTGGGTGTGGACTGGGAGGCACTGGGTGTGGACTGGGAGGGACTGGGAGGCACTGGGTGTGGACTGGGAGGCGCTGGGTGTGGACTGGGTGGGACTGGGAGGCGCTGGGTGTGGACTGGGAGGCACTGGGTGTGGACTGGGAGGGACTGGGAGGCGCTGGGTGTGGACTGGGAGGCGCCTGGTGTGGACTGGGTGGGACTGGGAGGCGCTGGGTGTGGACTGGGAGGCACTGGGTGTGGACTGGGTGGGACTGGGAGGCGCTGGGTGTGGACTGGGAGGCGCTGGGTGTGGACTGGGAGGCACTGGGTGTGGACTGGGAGGGACTGGGAGGCACTGGGTGTGGACTGGGAGGCGCTGGGTGTGGACTGGGTGGGACTGGGAGGCGCTGGGTGTGGACTGGGAGGCACTGGGTGTGGACTGGGAGGGACTGGGAGGCGCTGGGTGTGGACTGGGAGGCGCCTGGTGTGGACTGGGTGGGACTGGGAGGCGCTGGGTGTGGACTGGGAGGCACTGGGTGTGGACTGGGAGGGACTGGGAGGCGCTGGGTGTGGACTGGGAGGCGCCTGGTGTGGACTGGGTGGGACTGGGAGGCGCTGGGTGTGGACTGGGAGGCACTGGGTGTGGACTGGGAGGGACTGGGAGGCACTGGGTGTGGACTGGGAGGCGCTGGGTGTGGACTGGGAGGGACTGGGAGGCGCTGGGTGTGGACTGGGAGGCACTGGGTGTGGACTGGGAGGGACTGGGAGGCACTGGGTGTGGACTGGGAGGCGCTGGGTGTGGACTGGGAGGGACTGGGAGGCGCTGGGTGTGGACTGGGAGGCACTGGGTGTGGACTGGGAGGCACTGGGTGTGGACTGGGAGGGACTGGGAGGCACTGGGGGGGCACTGAAGGGAGCTGGGTATGGACTGGGAGGGACTGGGAAGCACTGGGTGTGGACTGGGAGGCACTGGGAGGCGCTGGGTGTGGACTGGGAGGCACTGGGTGTGGACTGGGAGGGACTGGGGTGGCACTGAAGGGAGCTGGGTGTGGACTGGGAGGGACTGGGAGGCGCTGGGGTGGCACTGAAGGGAGCTGGGTGTGGACTGGGAGGCACTGGGAGGGACTGGGAGGCACTGGGAGGCACTGGGTGTGGACTGGGAGGCGCTGGGGTGGACTGGGAGGGACTGGGGTGGCACTGAAGGGAGCTGGGTGTGGACTGGGAGGGACTGGGAGGCGCTGGGGTGGCACTGAAGGGAGCTGGGTGTGGACTGGGAGGCACTGGGAGGGACTGGGAGGCACTGGGAGGCACTGGGTGTGGACTGGGAGGCGCTGGGGTGGCACTGAAGGGAGCTGGGTGTGGACTGGGAGGCACTGGGAGGGACTGGGAGGCGCTGGGTGTGGACTGGGAGGCACTGGGAGGCACTGGGTGTGGACTGGGAGGCGCTGGGGTGGCACTGAAGGGAGCTGGGTGTGGACTGGGAGGCACTGGGAGGGACTGGGAGGCGCTGGGTGTGGACTGGGAGGCACTGGGTGTGGACTGGGAGGCGCTGGGGTGGCACTGAAGGGAGCTGGGTGTGGACTGGGAGGCACTGGGAGGGACTGGGAGGGGGAATTGGGGGCTGGGGGGGTGATTGGGGGAAACAGGGGGTCTGGGGGGTTACTGGGGGGACTGGGAGAGAGAATTGGGGGGCTGGGGGCAGAACAGGGGGTCTAGGGGGGTTACTGGGGGGACTGGGAGGGGGAATTGGGGGGCTGGGGAGGGGGAGTTGGGGGGACTGGGTGGCCCACAGGGGGTTTGGGGGGGCTGGGAGGGGTGATTGGGGGGAACAGGGGATCTGGGGGGGACTGGGAGGGGGATTTGGGGGGCTGGGGGGGTGACTGGGGGGCCCACGGGGGGTTTGGGGGGGCTGGGAGAGGTGATTGGGGGGAACAGGGGATCTGGGGGGGTTACTGGGGGGACTGGGAGGGGGAATTGGGGGCTGGGGGGGGGGGAATGGGGGGAGCAGGGGGTCTGGGGGGGTTACTGGGGCGACTGGGAGGGACTGGGAGGGGGAATTGGGGGCTGGGGAGGGGGAGTTGGGGTGACTGTGGAGCCCACGGGGGGTTTGGGGGGGCTGGGAGGGGTGATTGGGGGGAACAGGGGGTCTGGGGGGGTTACTGGGGGGACTGGGAAGGATTTGAGGGGGGGGGGCTGGGGGGTAATTAGGGGTCTGGAGGTGGATTTGAGGGGGGCTGGGAGGGGGCGGAATTGGGGGGTTTGGGGGGTCCCAGGGGGGTCTCAGGGGGTCCCAACCCCCCCCACCCCCCTCCACCCCTCCAGGTACATGGGCAATGGGGGGGTGGCACTGAGGGGGTTGGGAGTGGATTGGGGGGGAGGGACACACTGGGGGGGGTTGGGGGGCACTGGGGGGGTGTGGGGGCTCGGGTTGGGGGGGGGGGGTCCCCCAAATTCCCCCCCTCCCAGGACTACGGGTACGTCCAGAGCACGGCACCCGAGGTGCTGCGCAGCGCCACCCACAGCCAGCCCCTGACCCCCAAACCCTTCAGCCTGCTGGACCTGGGCTCCATCGGGCTGGTGAGACCCCCCCCCAAAAAAGAGACCCCCCCCCAAAAAGAAACACCCCCCCCAAAAGAGACCCCCCCCAGGGAACCCCCCAACCCCCCCCTAAACCTTCCCTTGCCCCAGGACCCAGGGACCCCACGTGGGACCCTGGACCTGAGCTCCATGGGGCTGGTGAGACCCCCCCCCCAAAAGAGACCCCCCCCCCCAAAAAGAGACAACCCCCCCCAAAAAGAGACACCCCCCCCCAAAAAGAGACACCCCCCCCAAAAAAGAGACCCCCCCCAGGGAACCCCCCAACCCCCCCTAAACCTTCCCTTGCCCCAGGACTCAGGGACCCCACGTGGGACCCTGGATCTGGGCTCCATGGGGCTGGTGAGACCCCCCCCAAAAGAGACCCCCCCCAAAAAGAGACACCCCCCCCCAAAAAGAGACACCCCCCCAAAAGAGACACCCCCCAAAAAAGAGACCCCCCCAGGGAACCCCCAACCCCCCCTAAACCTTCCTTGCCCCAGGACTCAGGGACCCCACGTGGGACCCTGGATCTGGGCTCCATGGGGCTGGTGAGACCCCCCCCCAAAAGAGACCCCCCCAAAAAGAGACACCCCCCCCAAAAAGAGACACCCCCCCCAAAAAGAGACACCCCCCCCAAAAAAGAGACCCCCCCAGGGAACCCCCCAACCCCCCTAAACCTTCCCTTGCCCCAGGACTCAGGGACCCCACGTGGGACCCTGGATCTGGGCTCCATGGGGCTGGTGAGACCCCCCCAAAAGAGACACCCCCCCAAAAAGAGACACCCCCCCCCAAAAAGAGACACCCCCCCCCAAAAAGAGACACCCCCCCCAGGGACCCCCCAACCGCCCCCCAAAACCTTCTCCTACCCCAGGACCCAGGGACCCCACGTGGGACCCTGGACCTGGGCTCCATCGGGCTGGTGAGGACCCCCCCCCAAAGGAGACACACACCCCCCCCCAGGGACCCCCCCCAAAAGAGACACCCCCCCAGGGAACCCCACAACCCTCCCCCTAAACCTTCCCCTGCCCTGGGACCCAGGGTCCCCCCCCCCAAAAAGGGACACCCCCCCCCAACATGGGACCCTGGACGTGGGCTCCATCAGGCTGGTGAGACCTCCCCCCCACCCCCAAAAAGAGACCCCCTCAGGGACCCCCCCAAAGGAGGCCCCCCCAGGGAACCCCCCAACCCCCCCCCCAAAACCTTCCCTTGCCCCAGGACCCAGGGACACCCCCCCCCAAAAAAGGGACCCCACCCCAGGGACCCCCAAGCCCCCCCCCCCCCCAGGACCCCTGTATCCCCCTTAGTGACCCCCCCCCAATCACCCCCAGGGAGCCCCCCCAACACCCTAGAGACCCCCCCATCACCCTAGAGACCCCACCCCAGGGACCCCCAATTCCCCCCCAAGACCCCTGGATCCCCCTCAGAGACACCCCACCCCCCAATCACCCCAGGACCCCCCCCAAATCCTCTCCCCCCCCCCCCAGTTCGGCGCTGAGACCCAGCAGAGCAGAGTCGCCCCCAGCTCGGCCTCCAGCCGCCCCGTGCTACCACCCCGGGGGGAGCAGGTACCACCCCCCCCCTCCCCAAATATCCCCACACCCCCAATTAAGCCCCCCACCCCCTAATTAACCCCCCCACCCCCTAATTACCCCCCCCCCCAGGGTGCTCGTAACGAGCTCTTCGTGGACGTGGTGGAGCGGCTGACGGTCGTTATCGCCTCCAACGTGAGCTGTGACCCCCCCCCCAAATCCTCCCCCCCCAAAATCTGTATCCCACCCCCCATCTGACACCCAACCCCCCCCCCCAAAATCTGCCCCCCCCCCCCAATTTCCCAGGGGACCCCCATGAAGGTGGACATCCAAGGGGAGATCCGTCTCAAGTGCTACCTGCCCAGCAGCGTGGGTAGGGAGGGGGCTGGGGGGTGGGGGGTGGATTTTGGGGGTGGGGGAGAGTTATTTTAGGGGGGGATTTTGGGGGTGCGGGGGGGGTCTCTTTGCTTCCACCCCCCCCATTCTCCCCCCCCCCCAGAGATGCGCATCGGGCTGACGGAGGAATTCTGCGTGGGCAAATCAGAGCTGAGGGGTGAGGATCTGAGACCCCCCCCTCTGAGACACACCCTCCCTCCCCAAATCTCTGGGACCCCCCCCCCAAAACTTCAGGGACCCCCCTCCCCAAATCCCTGAGACACCCCCCCCAAACCCCAGGGAACCCCCCTAAACTCCTGGGAACCCAGGGAAACCCCCTTGGACCCCAGGGAAACCCCAGAGAACAGCCACTGGGGGGAGGGCTCGGGGGGGGGGTCGGGGGGATCTGGGGGGTCAGAGACCCCCTGGGACCCCCCCCCCCAAATCCCAGAGACCCCCCCCCCAAACCCCAGTGACCCCCCCTAAACCCCTGGGAACCCAGGGAAACCCCCTTGGACCCCAGGGAAACCCCAGAGAACAGCCACTGGGGGGAGGGCTCGGGGTGGGGGGTCGGGGGGATCTCGGGGGTCAGAGACCCCCTGGGACCCCCCCCCCAAATCCCTGAGACACACCCCCCAAACCCCAGTGACCCCCCTAAACCCCTGGGAACCCAGGGAAACCCCCTTGGACCCCAGGGAAACCCCAGAGAACAGCCACTGGGGGGAGGGCTCGGGGTGGGGGGTCGGGGGGGATCTCGGGGGTCAGAGACCCCCTGGGACCCCCCCCCCCAAATCCCTGAGACACACCCCCCCCAAACCCCAGGGAACCCCCCTAAACCCCTGGGAACCCAGGGAAACCCCCTTGGACCCCAAGGAAACCCCCTTGGACCCCAGGGAAACCCCAGAGAACAGCCACTGGGGGGAGGGCTCGGGGGAGGAGAGGTCGGGGGGATCTGGGGGGTCAGAGACCCCTGGGACCTCCCCCCCAAATCCCTGAGACACACCCCCCCCAAACCCCAGGGACCCCCCCTAAACCCCTGGGAACCCAGGGAAACCCCCTTGGACCCCAGGGAAACCCCAGAGAACAGCCACTGGGGGGAGGGCTCGGGGGGAGGAGAGGTCGGGGGGATCTGGGGGGGTCAGAGACCCCCTGGGACCTCCCCCCCAAATCCCTGAGCCCCCCCTCCCCGTGCCCCCCCCCCCCAGGCTACGGGACGGCGGTGCGGGTGGATGAATGCGCCTTCCACAGCTCGGTCAGGCTGGAGGAGTTCGAGACCGGGCGGGTGCTCAGGGTCACCCCCGGCCAGGGGGAGGTGAGGGGGGGTGTTTTTTGGGGGGGTGGGGTATTTTGGGGGGGTCCTGAGCCCTTTGTCGTCCCCCCCCCCCCAGCTCACGCTGATGCAATACCAGCTGGCAGATGACATCCCCTCCCCCTCCCCTTCCGCCTCTTCTCCACCGTGGACCAGGACCCCAGCGGCAGGTGAGGGGGGAGGGGGGGCAACCCCCACCCCCCACCCCCCCCCCAACCCCCCCCTTTATAATCACACCCCTCCCCCCCCTAAAACACACACCCCCCCCCCCCAGGCTCCGGCTCTACTTGAAGCTCCGCTGTGACCTGCCCCCCAAGAGGTACTTTTGGGGGGGGGGGGTGTGGTGTCAAAAAATGGGGGGGGGGGGGTAAAAATGGGAGGGGGGGGCTAAATATGGGGATGGGGGCAATAAGGGGGGTGTGGGGGGGTACATCTCATCCCTGCCCCCCCCCCCCTAAAATCTTCCAGCCAAGCCCTCAACGTCCGCCTGCAGCTGCCGGTGCCCAAGGGGGTCAGCAGGTGGGTGCTGGGGGGGGGGGGCGGAAAGGTGGGGGGTGGGGAAGGTGGGGGGGGTTTTGGGGTGCCCCACCCCCCCCCCAAAAACCAAGCCCCCCCCTCCTGCCCCCCCCCAGCCTGGCCCAGGAGCTGAGCAGCCCCGAGCAGACGGCGGAGCTGGAGCCCAGCACCAAGTCTCTGCGCTGGGGGGTCCCCCGCTGCCAGGGGGGGTCCCAGCTCTCGGCGCTGTTCAAGGTGGGGGGGGCAGGGGGATTTTGGGGTGCAGGGGGGCGGGGGGATTGGGATATGAGGGGTCCCGTGGGTGCTTGGGGAAAGGGGGGCATCCCCATGAAAGGGCTGGGGGGCACACACAGATGTGGGGGGAGCATGTTGGGGAGGGGGACATGAGGGGTTTTGGGGGGCACAATGGGGGGTGTGCAAAGTGGGGGGGGGTCAGTATGGGGGTGCTGAGGTTTTGGGGTGTCGGTATGGGGGTGCTGATGTTTTGGGGGGTCAGTATGGGGGTGCTGATTTTGGGGGGGGCTCAGTATGGGGGTGCTGAGGTTTTGGGGTGTCGGTATGGGGGTGCTGATGTTTTGGGGGGTCAGCATGGGGGTGCTGGTATTTTGGGGGCGGTCAGCATGGGGGTGCTGAGGTTTTGGGGTGTCAGTATGGGGGGTGCTGATGTTCTGGGGGGGTCAGTATGGGGGGTGGCGAGGTTTTGGGGTGTCAGTATGGGGGTGCTCATTTTGGGGTGTTGGTATGGGGGTGCTGAAGTTTTGGGGTGTCAGTATGGGGGTGCTGATTTGGGGGGGGTTCAGTATGGGGGTGCTGAGGTTTTGGGGTGTCGGTATGGGGGTGCTGATGTTTTGGGGGGTCAGCATGGGGGTGCTGAGGTTTTGGGGGGGTCAGCATGGGGGTGCTGAGGTTTTGGGGTGTCAGTATGGGGGGTGCTCATTTTGGGGTGTTGGTATGGGGGTGCTGAAGTTTTGGGGTGTCAGTAGGGGGTGCTGAGGTTTTGGGGTGTCAGTAGGGGGTGCTGATGTTCTGGGCTGTCAGCATGGGGGTGCTGATATTTTGGGGTGTCAGTATGGGGGTGCTGATTTGGGGGGGCTCAGTATGGGGGTGCCGAGGTTTTGGGGTGTCGGTATGGGGGTGCTGATGTTCTGGGGGTGTCAGTATGGGGGTGCTGAGGTTTTGGGGTGTTGGTATGGGGGGTGCTGATGTTTTGGGCTGTCAGCATGGGGGTGCTGATATTTTGGGGTGTCAGTATGGGGGTGCTGACGTTCTGGGGGGCTCAGTATGGGGGTGCTGACGTTCTGGGAGGTGTTGGTATGGGGGTGCTGAGGTTTTGGGGTGCCGGTATGGGGGTGCTGATGTTCTGGGGGTGTCAGTATGGGGGTGCTGATGTTTTGGGGTGTTGGTATGGGGGGTACTGATGTTTTGGGGTGTCGGTATGGGGGGTGGCGAGGTTTTGGGGGTCAGTATGGGGGTGCTGAGGTTTTGGGGTGTCGGTATGGGGGTGCTGATGTTTTGGGGGGCTCAGTATGGGGGTGCTGATTTGGGGGGGGTCAGCATGGGGGTGCCGATGTTCTGGGGTGCTCAGTATGGGGGTGCTGATGTTTTGGGGTGTCGGTATGGGGGTTGCTGATGTTCTGGGGTGTCATTATGGGGGTGCTGATGTTTTGGGGTCCCCCCCTCTCCCCTCAGCTGGAGGTGCCGGGGCTGCGCCCCGCGTCGCTGCTGGAGCTGGGTCCGGCCAACCTGAGCTTCGAGCTGCCGGCTCAGGCGCTCTCGGGTTTGGGGGTTCGTTTCGTACGGGTGACCCCCCCGGCGCCCCCCCCCCAGCGCTGGGTGCGCTACCTGACCCACAGCGACTCCTACGTCATCCGCCTCTGACCCCCCCCCCCCAAAATAAAGACACCCCCAAATTTAAACCATCAACGGAGAGTTTATTAACGAACCAACAACTCGTTAGCGGCGCACGCGGCGGCTCAGGTCTCCTGGGGGGGGGGGGGAGGGTGGTGAGACACCCCCCCCCAGTAAAGAATGGGGGGGGGGTGTATGTTTTTGGGGTGCTGGGATTTACCTCCCCCCCTCCCCGCCCCCCTCACCTCGATGCCCAGGATGGAGTCAAAGAGATCCCGGAGCCGGTCCTGGGGGGTCGGTGGAGTCTGGGGGGGGGTGGTTTGGGGGGGGGGGGGGGGGGTTGGGGGGGGGCAGCTGAGGGTGCTGGGGATGGGGGGTGGGGTGTTTATTTTGGGGGGGGGGGCTCACCTTGTCCTGCTCAGGGGGTTCCTCGCTGCTCTCCTCCTCCATCATCTCTGCTTCCTCCTCTTCCTCCTCCTCCTCCTCTTCCTCCATCAGGCTGAGACTGGGGGGCAAGGGGGGGAAGAAGGGGAGGATCCCCCCAGAATCCCCCCAGCGCCCCCCCACCCCCCCCCCAATTCTTGTTGCCCCCCCAGCCCCTCAACTCACAGGCTGGTCCCGCTGCGCTGGTAGGACAGGGAGCTGCTGGGGGGGGGAGGGGAAGGAGGGATGGGGAATTGGGGGGGTCCTGATTTGGGGGGGGGGGGAAAGGGGAGGGGGCAGCACAACCCGACACCCCCCCCCCACCCCTCAGCACTCACCTCTGGGGGGAGTCGGGGGCCCCCCGGAGCGCAGTGGAGGTCAGAGCCGGGCTGGGGAAGCGGCTGCTGGGCCAGGGGCTGGAGACTGGGGGGGAATTGGGGGGGGGGTCAGCAATGGGGGGACCCCCCCCCAACACCCCAGCCCTGCAGGGAGGGGCACACAGCCCCCCCCACCCCGGGACAGGGGGTTAAACCCACCCCCACACCCCCCACCTCACCCTCCTCACCGTCCCTGCGGGGTCTGGAACTGGGGAGGGGGCGCGGGGGGGCGCGGGGGGGGGGGGGGGGGCGGGCGGTGCGGCTGCTCCCCGCCCCCCTCGTTGGGGGGGCGCAGGGCGTTGCGGTAGGTGATGAGGGGGGGCCACGGCGGGACCCCCCCAACGCCCCCCGGCGCTCCTGGCAGGTCTTGTCCAGGTAGCTCAAGCTGAGGGGGAGGGGGGGGGGGGGGAGCAGAGATTTGGGGGGGGGCACAGCGCAAGGGGCCCCCCCAGTCAGCCCAGGACCCCCAGATCATCCCAGAGACACACACACACCCCCCCCCCCGCCCCACATCAATCCTGGGGACCCCCAAAGCACCGCAAGGACCCCTAAAGTCACCCCCAGGCCTGCCCATACCCCACCCCCCCCACCCCAAGGACCCCCCCCATGTCCCCCCAGGACTCCCCCCCACCCCCCACCCCCAGGGACCCCCCAGCACCCCCTCCCATTGCCCCAAGACCCCCCCCCCCGTCAGCCTTGGGGACCCCAATATTGTCCTGGGCCCCCCCCCCAGTCACCACCAAAGACCCCCCCCATCACCCCTGGGGACCCCCCAGCATCCCAGGGCCCCCCCTATCACCCCAGGTTCCCCCCCCATCACCCCAGGACCTGCCCCCCCATCACCCCTGGGGACCCCCCAGCATCCCAGGGCGCCCCCCCATCACCCCAGGACCTGCCCCCCCATCACCCCTGGGGACCCCCCAGCACCCCAGGACCCCCCCACGGACACTCCCCAGCACCCCAAGACACCCCCCTCCCAAAGACCCCTAAAGTCATTACCAGGACCCTCCCATCACCCCAGAGACCCCCCAGCCCCCCCCCCAGGACCCCCGTATCCCCCCCCCCCCCAAGCCCCCCCAGGACCCCCGTATTCCCCCCCCCCCCCAGGACCCCAGGACCCCCGTATCCCCCGCCCCCCCAAGCCCCCTCCCCAGCCCCCCCCAGGACCCCCGTATCCCCCCAGCCCCCAGGACCCCCGTATCCCCCCGCCCCCAGCCCCCCCCCCCAGGACCCCCGTATCCCCCCCCCCCCCCCCCAGGACCCCGTATCACCCCCCCAGGACCCCCGTATCCCCCGCCCCCAGCCCCCCCCCCAGGACCCCCGTATCCCCCACCCCCAGGACCCCCGTATCCTCCCCCCCCCCACCAGGACCCCTGTATCCTCCCCCCCCCCCCAGCACCCCCGTATCCGCCCGCCCCCCAGCCCCCCCCCCCAGGACCCCCGTATCCCCCCTCCCCAGCCCCCCCCAGGACCCCAGTATCCCCCCCCCCAAGCCCCCCCAGGACCCCCGTATCCCCCCCCCCCCCAAGTCCCCCCCCTCACAGCTGGAGCCGGTCTGGGGGGGCAGGGGGGCAGAACTCGCTCAGCGCCTCCAGGAAGGGCAGGTGAAGGGGCTGGGGGCCCCCCCGCGCCGGGGGGGTCCTGGAAGGCGAAGAGGATCCCCTCCCTGGGGGGGGGGGGGGCGAGGGGGGGCGGGGGTGAGGGACAGCACGGGGCGTGGGGGGCCCTTGGGAGGGGCTGGGGGGCACCCGGGGGGAGTGAGGGCTGGGGGCATGGGGGGGGTTGGGGACCCCAATGTGGGGGGTGTTGGGGACCCCCCAGGAGGAGCTGAGGGGGGTGCCCCCAGGGGTTTGGGGGGGGTCGCTGTGGGGTTTTGGGGTGCCCCCGGGGGGGTAGGGGTTTGGGGGGGTCCCTGGGGGATTTCAGGGTGGAGGGTGGGGGGTTGGGGGGCTTTTGGGGTGCCCCCGGAGGGGGTGGGGGTTTGGGGGGGTCGCTGTGGGGTTTTGGGGTGCCCCCGGGGGGAGTGAGGGCTGGGGGCATGGGGGGGTTGGGGACCCCAGTGAGGGGGTGGGGGTGTTGGGGACCCCCCAGGAGGAGCTGAGGGGACCCAGGGACCCCCCCCCCAGGGAGATGTTGGGGTGGCCCTGGGGGGAAGGGGGTTTTGGGGTACCCCTGGGGGGTTGGGGGGGGGTCCCTGTGGGGTTTTAGGGTGCCCCCGGGGGGGTGGAGGTTTTGGGGTGCCCCCGGGGGGGTTTGGGGGTGCCCCCAGGGGTTTGGGGGGGTCCCCTGGGGAGTTTCAGGGTGCCCCCGGAGGGGGTGGGGGTTTGGGGGGGGTCGCTGTGGGGTTTTGGGGTGCCCCCGGGGGGAGTGAGGGCTGGGGGCATGGGGGGGGTTGGGGACCCCAGTGAGGGGGGGGTGTTGGGGACCCCCCAGGAGGAGCTGAGGGGACCCAGGGACCCCCCCCCCAGGGAGAGGTTGGAGTGGCCCTGGGGGGGAAGGGGGTTTTGGGGTACCCCTAGGGGGTTAGGGGGGTTTGGGTGCCCCCGGGGGGTTTTCGGGGTGCCACCAGGGGTTTGGGGGGGTCCCCTGGGGGGTTTTAGGGTGCCCCCGGGGGGGGGTGGGGGTTTGAGGGGGTCGCTGTGTGTTTTTGGGGTGCCCCCGGGGGGGGTAGGGGTTTGGGGGGGTCCCTGGGGGGTTTCAGGGTGGGGGGTGGGGGGTTGGGGGGTTTTGGGGTGCCCCCGGGGGGGTGGGGGTTTGGGGGGGTCCCTGGGGGGGTTTCAGGGTGGGGGGTGGGGGTTGGGGGGTTTTGGGGTGCCCCCGGGGGGGGTGGGGGTTTGGGGGGGTCCCTGGGGAGTTTCAGGGTGGGGGGTGGGGGGTTGGGGGGTTTTGGGGTGCCCCCGGGGGGGTGGGGGTTTGGGGGGGTCCCTGGGGGGTTTCAGGGTGGGGGGTGGGGGGTTGGGGGGTTTTGGGGTGCCCCCGGGGGGGGTGGGGTTTGGGGGGTCCCTGGGGAGTTTCAGGGTGGGGGGTGGGGAGTTGGGGGGTTTTGGGGTGCCCCCCCCCCCGTACCTGTGCAGGCGCAGCAGCACGGGCCGGTCCCGCAGGGGGGGGCCCGAAGAGGAGCGAGAGGCGGCGCCCCAAATCCCGCAGCCCCCCCAGACCCCCCGCGCCCCCCAAGTCGGGGCCCTGCTGCAGCAGCAGCTCCGTCATCAGCTGGGGGGGGAGGAATGGGGGGTCAGAGACACCCCCAGAGCCCCCCCCCAATTCATAGGGGTCCTGAGCCCCCCCCCAGAGCCCCCCAAAGGTCCCCAGAGCCCCCCCCCCCAATTCATAGGGGTCCTGAGCCCCCCCAGAGCCCCCCAAAAGACCCCCAGAGCCCCCCCCCCAATTCATAGGGGTCCTGAGCCCCCCCCCAAAGCCCCCCAAAGGTCCCCAGAACCCCCCCCCCCAATTCCTGGGGGTCCTGAGCCCCCCAAAGGTCCCCAGAGCCCCCCACCCAATTCATAGGGGTCCTGAGCCCCCCCCAGAGCCCCCCAAAGGTCCCCAGAGCCCCCCCCCAATTCATAGGGGTCCTGAGCCCCCCCAGAGCCCCCCAAAGGTCCCCAGAGCCCCCCCCCAATTCATAGGGGTCCTGAGCCCCCCCAGAGCCCCCCAAAAGACCCCCAGAGCCCCCCCCCAATTCATAGGGGTCCTGAGCTCCCCCCCAGAGCCCCCCAAAAGACCCCCAGAGCCCCCCCCCAATTCATAGGGGTCCTGAGCTCCCCCCAGAGCCCCCCCCCAATTCATAGGGGTCCTGAGCTCCCCCCCAGAGCCCCCCAAAAGACCCCCAGAGCCCCCCCCCAATTCATAGGGGTCCTGACCCCCACCCCAGAGCCCCCCAAAAGGTCCCCCAGAGCCCCCCACCCAATTCATAGGGGTCCTGAGCCCCCCCCCAAAGCCCCCCAAAGGTCCCCAGAACCCCCCCCCAATTCCTGGGGGTCCTGAGCCCCCCAAAGGTCCCCAGAGCCCCCCACCCAATTCATAGGGGTCCTGAGCCCCCCCCAGAGCCCCCCAAAGGTCCCCAGAGCCCCCCCCCAATTCATAGGGGTCCTGAGCCCCCCCAGAGCCCCCCAAAAGACCCCCAGAGCCCCCCCCCCAATTCATAGGGGTCCTGAGCTCCCCCCCAGAGCCCCCCAAAAGACCCCCAGAGCCCCCCCCAATTCATAGGGGTCCTGAGCTCCCCCAGAGCCCCCCCCAATTCATAGGGGTCCTGAGCTCCCCCCCAGAGCCCCCCAAAAGACCCCCAGAGCCCCCCCACCCAATTCATAGGGGTCCTGACCCCCACCCCAGAGCCCCCCAAAAGGTCCCCCAGAGCCCCCCACCCAATTCATAGGGGTCCTGAGCCCCCCCCAAAGCCCCCCAAAGGTCCCCAGAACCCCCCCCCCAATTCCTGGGGGTCCTGAGCCCCCCAAAGGTCCCCAGAGCCCCCCACCCAATTCATAGGGGTCCTGAGCCCCCCCAGAGCCCCCCAAAGGTCCCCAGAGCCCCCCCCCCAATTCATAGGAGTCCTGAGCCCCCCCCCAGAGCCCCCCAAAAGTCCCCAGAACCCCCCCACCCAATTCATAGGGGTCCTGAGCTCCCCCCAGAGCCCCCCCCCCAATTCATAGGGGTCCTGAGCCCCCCCAGAGCCCCCCAAAGGTCCCCAGAGCCCCCTCCCCAATTCATAGGGGTCCTGAGCCCCCCCCAGAGCCCCCCAAAGGTCCCCAGAACCCCCCCCCAATTCATAGGGGTCCTGAGCCCCCCCCCAGAGCCCCCCAAAAGACCCCCAGAGCCCCCCCAATTCATAGGGGTCCTGAGCCCCCCCCCAGAGCCCCCCAAAGGTCCCCAGAACACTCCCCCCAATTCATAGGGGTCCTGAGCTCCCCCCCAGAGCCCCCCAAAAGACCCCCAGAGCCCCCCCCCAATTCCTGGGGGTCCTGAGCCCCCTAAAGGTCCCCAGAGCCCCCCCCCAATTCATAGGGGTCCTGACCCCCACCCCAGAGCCCCCCAAAAGGTCCCCAGAACCCCCCCCCAATTCCTGGGGGTCCTGAGCCCCCCAAAGGTCCCCAGAGCCCCCCACCCAATTCATAGGGGTCCTGAGCCCCCCCAGAGCCCCCCAAAGGTCCCCAGAGCCCCCCCCCCAATTCATAGGAGTCCTGAGCCCCCCCCCAGAGCCCCCCAAAAGACCCCCAGAGCCCCCCCCAATTCCTGGGGGTCCTGAGCCCCCTAAAGGTCCCCAGAGCCCCCCCCCCAATTCATAGGGGCCCACAGCCCCCCAAAGGTCCCCAGAGCCCCCCCCCAATTCATAGGGGTCCTGACCCCCACCCCAGAGCCCCCCAAAAGGTCCCCCAGAGCCCCCCCCCAATTCATAGGGGTCCTGAGCCCCCCCAGAGCCCCCCAAAGGTCCCCAGAACACCCCCCAATTCATAGGGGTCCTGAGCTCCCCCCCCAGAGCCCCCCAAAAGACCCCCAGAGCCCCCCCCAATTCATAGGGGTCCTGACCCCCACCCCAGAGCCCCCCAAAAGGTCCCCCAGAGCCCCCCACCCAATTCATAGGGGTCCTGAGCCCCCCCAGAGCCCCCCAAAGGTCCCCAGAACCCCCCCCTGCAATTCCTGGGGGTCCTGAGCCCCCCAAAGGTCCCCAGAGCCCCCCACCCAATTCATAGGGGTCCTGAGCCCCCCCCAGAGCCCCCCAAAGGTCCCCAGAGCCCCCCCCCCCAATTCATAGGAGTCCTGAGCCCCCCCCCAGAGCCCCCCAAAAGTCCCCAGAACCCCCCACCCAATTCATAGGGGTCCTGAGCTCCCCCCAGAGCCCCCCCCAATTCATAGGGGTCCTGAGCCCCCCCCCAGAGCCCCCCAAAAGACCCCCAGAGCCCCCCCCCAATTCATAGGGGTCCTGAGCTCCCCCCAGAGCCCCCAAAGGTCCCCAGAGCCCCCCCCCAATTCATAGGGGTCCTGAGCCCCCCCCAGAGCCCCCCAAAGGTCCCCAGAGCCCCCCCTATTCATAGGGGTCCTGAGCCCACCCCCACAGCCCCCCAAAGGTCCCCAGAGCCCCCCACCCAATTCATAGGGGTCCTGACCCCCACCCCAGAGCCCCCCAAAAGGTCCCCAGACCCCCCCCCCAATTCCTGGGGGTCCTGAGCCCCCCAAAGGTCCCCAGAGCCCCCCCACCAATTCATAGGGGTCCTGAGCCCCCCCAGAGCCCCCCAAAGGTCCCCAGAGCCCCCCCCAATTCATAGGAGTCCTGAGCCCCCCCCAGAGCCCCCCAAAAGTCCCCAGAACCCCCCACCCAATTCATAGGGGTCCTGACCCCCACCCCAGAGCCCCCCAAAGGTCCCCAGAGCCCCCCCCAATTCATAGGGGTCCTGAGCCCCCCCAGAGCCCCCCAAAGGTCCCCAGAGCCCCCCCCCAATTCATAGGGGTCCTGACCCCCACCCCAGAGCCCCCCAAAGGTCCCCAGAGCCCCCCCCCAATTCCTGGGGGTCTTGACCCCCCCCCCCAGAGCCCCCCAAAGGTCCTAGATGAGCCGGGGGACCCCTTAACCCCCCCCCTCGAAGCCCCCTCCCCAATACCTGGGTGAGGCTGAGCAGCAGGACCCCCCCCACTCCTGGGGGTCGAGGCGCCGGATGCGGCTCAGCGTCTCCTTGATGATGTCACCGTAGTCAGCGTAGAACTGGGGGGGAGGGGAGGCGATGACGTCACGGCGTCACCCCCCCCCCACCCCCATCCCCTGTCCCCATCCCCTGTCCCCCCTGTGTCCCCCCCCATGTCCCCCCCATCCCCCCTCCCGTCCCCCCCCCCATCCCCCCATCCCCTGTCCCCCCCATGTCCCCCCATGTCCCCCCGTCCCCCCTCTGTGTCCCCTCCTATGTCCCCCCCCGTCCACCCCATCCCCCCATCCCCTGTCCCCCCCATCCCCTGTCCCCCCCTGTGTCCCCCCCCATGTCCCCCCCATCCCCCCTCCTGTCCCCCCTCCCATCCCCCCATCCCCATGTCCCCCCATGTCCCCCCGTCCCCCCTCTGTGTCCCCTCCCATGTCCCCCCCTGTCCCCCCCATCCCCCCATCCCCTGTCCCCCCCTGTCCCCCCCTGTCCCCTCATCCCCCCGTCCCCCCCTGCCCCCCCATCACCTGCTCCCTCACACCGCCGTCCCCCCGTCCCCCCTGTCCCCCCATCCCCCCATCCCCTGTCCCCAAGTCCCCCCTGTCCCCCCCCATGTCCCCCCCGTCCTCCCTCCCGTCCCCCCTCCCATCCCCCCATCCCCCGTCCCCCCCGTCCCCCCTTGTCCCCCTGTCCCCCCCCGTGTCCCCCCACGTCCCCCCTCCTGTCCCCCCTCCCATCCCCCCATCCCCTGTCCCCCCCATGTCCCCCCATCCCCTGTCCCCCCGTCCCCATGTCCCCCCCCCGTGTCCCCCCCATGTCCCCCCCGTCGTCCCCCCGCGTGCCCCCCCCCCCACCTTGGCGTAGTGCTTGGTGACGTCAGAGGCGGCGCCGGGCGGCAGCGCCCGCGCCAGGAGCAGCTTACAGAACCCGGCCAGGAGCCGCCGGCGCCGCTGCAGCCGCTCCAGGCGCCGCTCCGCCCCCGTGACGTCATCGGCCTCCCCCGTGACGTCATCGGCCTCCCCCGTGACGTCATCGGCCGCCCCCGCCGGGAGCTCCTCGCCCTCATCTGTTGGGAAAGGGACGCGGCGTCACCGCCGGCTCTGACGTCACCGGCCGCGTCGCCAGCGGCAGGCGGGACGCCGCCAGCGGCCATGGCGTCACCAGCCGTGACGTCATCGGCCATGACATCACCGGCCATGAGGTCATCTGCCTTGAGATCGGCTGTGACGTCATCAGCCATGACGTCATCAGCTGTGACGTCACCAGCCATGACATCATCTGCCTTGAGATTGGCTGTGACGTCAGCAGTCATGACATCATCAGCTATGACATCACCAGCCGTGACATCATCTGCCTTGAGATTGGCTGTGATGTCACCGGCCGTGACATCATCAGCTATGACGTCACCGACCATGAGATCATCTGCCTTGAGATCGGCTGTGACGTCATCAGCCCTGACATCATCAGCTGTGACGTCACCAGCCATGACACCATCAGCCACGACATCACCGGCCGTGACATCATCTGCCTTGAGATTGGCTATGACATCATCAGCCATGACATCATCGGCCATGACGTCACTGGTCATGATGTCACCCGCCTTGAGATTGGCTGTGACGTCACCGGCCATGACATCATCAGCTATGACGTCACTGGCCATGAGATCATCTGCCTTGAGATCGGCTGTGACGTCATCAGCCATGACATCATCAGCTGTGACGTCACCAGCCATGACACCATCAGCCACGACATCACCGGCCATGACATCATCAGCCATGACGTCACTGGCCGTGACATCATCTGCCTTGAGATCTGCTGTGATGTCATCAGCCATGACGTCATCAGCTGTGACGTCACCAGCCATGACACCATCAGCCATGACATCACCGGCCGTGACATCATCTGCCTTGAGATTGGCTGTGACGTCATCAGCCATGACGTCATCAGCTGTGACGTCACCAGCCATGACATCATCAGCCACGACATCACCAGCCATGACATCATCAGCTGTGACGTCACCGGCTATGACATCATCGGCCATGACGTCACTGGTCATGATGTCACCCGCCTTGAGATTGGCTGTGACGTCACCAGCCATGACATCATCAGCTATGACGTCACTGGCCATGAGATCATCTGCCTTGAGATCGGCTGTGACGTCATCAGCCATGACGTCATCAGCTGTGACGTCACCAGCCATGACATCATCAGCCACGACATCACCAGCCATGACATCATCAGCTGTGACGTCACCGGCTGTGACATCATCAGCCATGACGTCACCGGCCATGAGGTCATCTGCCTTGAGATCTGCTGTGATGTCATCCGCCATGACGTCATCAGCCATGACGTCACTGGCGGTGACATCATCTGCCTTGAGATCGGCTGTGACGTCATCAGCCATGACGTCATCAGCTGTGACGTCACCAGCCATGACACCATCAGCTGTGACGTCACCAGCCATGACACCATCAGCCGTGACATCACCGGCCGTGACATCATCGGCCTTGAGATTGGCTATGACGTCACCAGCCATGACATCATCAGCCATGACGTCACTGGTCATGATGTCACCCGCCTTGAGATCGGCTGTGACGTCACCAGCCGTGACATCATCAGCTATGATGTCACCGGCCATGACATCATCTGCCTTGAGATCGGCTGTGACGTCACCAGCCATGACATCATCAGCCGTGACATCACCAGCCATGACATCATCAGCTATGACATCACAGGCCGTGTCATCATCAGCAGTGACATCATCTGCTGTGGCATCATCTGAATGATGCGCTGTGACGTCATCCCCAGCCGTGACATCACCGGCCATGACATCATCAGCTATGACATCACCAGCCGTGACGTCATCGTCTGTGACCCCAAACCCCGCGCTGTGACGTCATCCCCAGCCGTGACATCCCTGGCCATGACGTCACCCGCCGCGATGACGTCACGCACCCTGGAACACGTGGTCCATGAGGAACGCCGCCAGCAGCGCCTGCAGCGCCGCGTCCGGTGACGTCACCAGTGACGTCAGAGCGCCGCGCCCGTCCCGCGCCAGCGCCGGGCCCAGCACCACCAGCAGGTCGCTCAGCACCACGAAGGCCTTTTTGGGGGGAGGGGGGTCAGGGGGGGTCAGGGGGTCCCCCTGTGTCCCCCCCCCACGTCCCCCCAACCCTGGGTGTGTCCCCATCCCCCCGTCCCCCCATCCTGCTGTCCCCCCCGTCCCCCCATGTCCCCCCTCCTGTCTCCCCCCATCCCCTGTCCCCCTGTCCCCCCGTCCCCTTGTCCCCCCATCTCCCGTCCCCCCTCGTCCCCCCTCATGTCCCCTCCCGTGTCCCCCCCTGTCCCCCCCATCCCCTGTCCCCCCTGTCCCCCCCATGTCCCCCCCCATCCCCCCTCCCGTCCCCCCTCCCATCCCCCCATCCCCAGTCCCCCCATGTCCCCCCTGTCCCCCCCATCCCCCCATCCCCCGTCCCCCCCCGTCCCCCCTGTCCCCCCTGTCCCCCCATCCCCCCATCCCCTGTCCCCCCTATCCCCCCTGCCCCCCCTGTCCCCCTGTCCCCCCCTGTCCCCCCCTGTCCCCCCCTGTCCCCCCCTGTCCCCCCATCCCCCCCATCCCCCCATCCCCTGTCCCCCCCGTCCCCCCTGTCCCCCCGTCCCCCCCTGTCCCCCCCATCCCCCCTGTCCCCCTGCCCCCCCCGTCCCCCTGTCCCCCCTGTCCCCCCCATCCCCCCCGTCCCCCTGTCCCCCCCTGTCCCCCCCATCCCCCCCGTCCCCTGTCCCCCCCCGTCCCCCCTGTCCCCCTGTCCCCCCTGTCCCCCCATCCCCCCCATCCCCCCATCCCCTGTCCCCCCCCGTCCCCCCTGTCCCCCCCTGTCCCCCCATCCCCCCATCCCCTGTCCCCCCTATCCCCCCTGCCCCCCCTGTCCCCCTGTCCCCCCCTGTCCCCCCCTGTCCCCCCCTGTCCCCCCCTGTCCCCCCATCCCCCCCATCCCCCCATCCCCTGTCCCCCCCGCCCCCCCTGTCCCCCCTGTCCCCCCTATCCCCCCCGTCCCCCCCTGTCCCCCCCATCCCCCCTGTCCCCCTGCCCCCCCCCTGTCCCCCCCTGTCCCCCCCATCCCCCCTGTCCCCCTGTCCCCCCCTGTCCCCCCCATCCCCCCCGTCCCCTGTCCCCCCCCGTCCCCCCTGTCCCCCTGTCCCCCCCTGTCCCCCCCATCCCCCCATCCCCTGTCCCCCCCGTCCCCCCCATCACCTGCTCCCTCACTCCGCCGTCCCTCCCCTCCAGGCAGCCCTGACACCAGGTGACCAAGCTGCTGACGTCACGTCTCAGGTCCCCAAGCCGCTCCTGGGGGGACAGGCCGGGGTCACAGGGGGGACACCCCCCACCACCACCCCTCCCAGTGCTCCCAGTCCAGCCCAGTGACCTGTGGGACGTCGTCACTGGGCAGGCGCGACAGCTCCCAGAGGATGTGGAAGTGGAGGCAGGTGATGCAGGGGACAATGACCTGGGGGGGGGACACACACACACAGAGGGAGGGGTGCAGCCCCCTCCCCATATCCCCCACCCCCCTCCCAGTATCCCCCAGTATCCCCCAGTGTCCCCCCCCCCCGGGTGGTACCTCTGGTCCCAGGTCCCCCAGGTCCAGCCCACGGCGCAGGAGCCGGGCGCAGGGGTCCCACAGACCCCAGGGGGTCAGGTCGTGGGCGCTGGGGAGGGGGTGAGGGGGGTGTGTTTAGGGGGGTCACCCCCACCCCCCCAGACCCCCCCCCCGGGACCCCCCTCACTTGAAGAGCGCGGCGAGGCGGCGCAGCGTGGCTGCTGTGCTGTACAGCTCCTCCTCCCCTGGGGGGGCACCCTGGGGGGGGGACACACAGACCATGGGGGGGGGTGTCACCCCCTGACCCCCCCCTCCCAGCCCCACAGTGCCCCCCAACACCCCCCATACCCCCACACCCCCTAACCCCACAGCCCCCATAACCCCACAGCCCCCCCCCATAACCCCATAGCCCCCCCTATACCCCACAGACCCCCATAGCCCCATAGCCCCCCCATAACCCCACAGCCCCCCCATAACCCCATAGCCCCCCTATACCCCACAGACCCCCATAGCCCCGCAGCCCCCCCATAGCCCCCCATACCCCATAGCTCCCCCATACCCCACAGGCCCCCATAACCCCACAGCCCCCCCATAACCCCCATAGCCCCCCCTATACCCCACGGACCCCCATATCCCCATAGCCCCCCTATACCCCACAGACCCCCATAGGCCCCCATACCCCATAGCCCCCCCATACCCCACAGCCCCCCCACAGCCCCCCCATACCCCATAGCCCCCCCATAACCCCACAGCCCCCCATAACCCCATAGCCCCCCTATACCCCACAGACCCCCATAGCCCCGCAGCCCCCCCATAGCCCCCCATACCCCATCGCCCCCCCATAGTCCCATAGCCCCCCCTATACCCCACGGACCCCCATATCCCCATAGCCCCCCCTATACCCCACAGACCCCCATAGCCCCCCATACCCCATAGCCCCCCCATACCCCACAGACCCCCATAACCCCACAGCCCCCCCACAGCCCCCCCATACCCCACAGCCCCCCCACAGCCCCCCCATACCCCATAGCCCCCCCATACCCCACAGCCCCCCCATACCCCATAGCCCCCCCATACCCCACAGCCCCCCCATAACCCCATAGCCCTCCCTATACCCCACAGACCCCATAGCCCCGCAGCCCCTCCATAGCCCCCCATACCCCATCGCCCCCCCCCATAGCCCCATAGCCCCCCTATACCCCACGGACCCCCATATCCCCATAGCCCCCCTATACCCCACAGACCCCCATAGGCCCCCATACCCCACAGCCCCCCCATACCCCATAGCCCCCTCATACCCCACAGACCCCCATAACCCCACAGCCCCCCCACAGCCCCCCCATACCCCATAGCCCCCCCATAACCCCACAGCCCCCCCATAACCCCATAGCCCCCCCTATACCCCACAGACCCCCATAGCCCCGCAGCCCCCCCATAGCCCCCCATACCCCATCGCCCCCCATATCCCCATAGCCCCCCTATACCCCACAGACCCCCATAGCCCCCCATACCCCATAGCCCCCCCATACCCCACAGACCCCCATAACCCCACAGCCCCCCCACAGCCCCCCCATACCCCACAGCCCCCCCACAGCCCCCCCATACCCCATAGCCCCCCCATACCCCACAGACCCCCCATAACCCCATAGCCCCCCCTATACCCCACAGACCCCATAGCCCCGCAGCCCCCCCATAGCCCCCCATACCCCATCGCCCCCCCATAGCCCCATAGCCCCCCCTATACCCCACGGACCCCCATATCCCCATAGCCCCCCCTATACCCCACAGACCCCCATAGCCCCCCATACCCCATAGCCCCCCCATACCCCACAGCCCCCCCACAGCCCCCCCATACCCCATAGGCCCCCCATACCCCATAGCCCCCCCATAGCTCCCCCATACCCCACAGCCCCCCCATAACCCCACAGCCCCCCCCATAACCCCCATAGCCCCCCCTATACCCCACAGACCCCCATAGCCCCATAGCCCCCCCATAACCCCACAGCCCCCCCATAACCCCATAGCCCCCCTATACCCCACAGACCCCCATAGCCCCACAGCCCCCCCATAGCCCCCCATACCCCATCGCCCCCCCATAGCCCCATAGCCCCCCCTATACCCCACGGACCCCCATATCCCCATAGCCCCCCCTATACCCCACAGACCCCCATAGCCCCCCATACCCCATAGCCCCCCCATACCCCACAGCCCCCCCACAGCCCCCCCATACCCCATAGCCCCCCCATACCCCACAGACCCCCATAACCCCACAGCCCCGCCACAGCCCCCCCATACCCCACAGCCCCCCCATACCCCATAGCCCCCCCATACCCCATAGCCCCCCTATAACCCCACAGCCCCCCATAGCCCATTGACCCCCATAGCCCCACACCCCCCATAACCCCATAGCCCCCCTAGCCCCCCCCTATAGCCCCCTCAGCCCCCTATAGCCCCCTCATACCCTCCAGTCCCCCCAGACCTCCCGTACCCCCATAGCCCAGTCCCCTGCCCCACAGCCCCGCCCCATCCCCCCGTAGCCACGCCCCCAGCCCCCGTAGCCACGCCCCCAGCCCCCCACCGTAGCCACGCCCCCCCCCCCACCTCGCGCAGCTCGGCCACGCGCCGCCGCAGGGTCTCGGCCAGCCCGTCCACCAGGCGGCCTCGCGCCAGGTCCGCGCGCCCCCGCAGCGCCGCGCGCGGGTCGCAGAGCGCGTGCAGCGCGCGAGCCCCCGCCCCCAGCAGCGCGGGCGCCACGTGCTGCTCCAGCAGCGCCGGCACGTGCCGCAGCACGCGCTCCCAGGCCTGGGGGGGGGGGGGGGAGGGGGAGGGGGAGGGGGAGGGACCAGTACGGACCAGTACGGACCAGTGACAGGCCCCTCATCGCCTCCCAGTGCCCCCCCACACCCTCCCAGTGCCTCCCAGTGCCCCCCCATCACCTCCCAGTGCCCCCCAGTGCCCCCCAGTGCCCCCCAGTGCCCCCCAGTCCCTCCCAGTCCCTCCCAGTGCCTCCTAGTGCCCCCCCATCCCTTCCCAGTACCTCCCAGTGCCCCCCCATCCCCTCCCAGTAGTCCCCCACCACCTCCCAGCGCCTCCCAATTCCCCCCATCCCCTCCCAGTCCCCTTCCAGTCCCCTCCCAGTGCCTCCCAGTTCCCCCCCATCCCCTCCCAGTCCCCTTCTAGTGCCCCTCAATCCCCTCCCAGTGCTCCCCCATTCCCCCCAGTGTCTCCCAGTCCCTCCCAGTGCTCCCCCAGTGCCTCCCAGTGCCTCCCAGTGCCCCCCAGTGCCTCCCAGTGCCTCCCAGTGCTCCCCCATTTCCTCCCAGTGTCCCCCAGTGCCTCCCAGTGCTCCCCCAGTGCCTCCCAGTGCCCCCCAGTCCCTCCCAGTGCTCCTCCATCCCCTCCCAGTGCTCCCCCAGTCCCTCCCAGTGCTCCCCCAGTGCCCCCCAGTGCTCCCCCACTGTGCCCCCCAGTGCCCCCCAGTGCCCCACAGTCCCACCTAGTGCCCCCCCAGTGCCTCCCAGTGCCTCCAGTGTGCCCCCCAGTGCCCCCCAGTCCCTCCCAGTGCTCCCCCAGTGCCTCCCAGTGCCTCCCAGTACCCCCAGTGCCTCCCAGTGCTCCCCCAGTGCTTCCCCTATCCCCTCCCAGTCCCTCCCAGTGCTCCCCCAGTGCCTCCCAGTGCCCCTCCAGTGCTCCCCCAGTGCCTCCCAGTGCCTCCCAGTGCCCCCCAGTCCCTCCCAGTGCTCCCCCAGTGCCTCCCAGTGCTCCCCCAGTCCCTCTCAGTGATCCCCCAGTGCCTCCCAGTGCTCCCCCAGTGCCCCCCAGTGCTCCCCCATTCCCCCCAGTGTCCCTCAGTCCCTCCCAGTGCTCCCCCAGTGCCTCCCAGTGCTCCCCCAGCGCCTTCCAGTGCCCCCCAGTACTCCCCCAGTCCCTCTCAGTGATCCCCCAGTCCCTCCCAGTGCCTCCCAGTGCTCCCAGTACTCCCCCAGTCCCTCCCAGTGCCTCCCAGTACCCCCAGTGCCTCCCAGTGCTCCCCCAGTGCTCCCCCTATCCCCTCCCAGTCCCTCCCAGTGCTCCCCCAGTGCCTCCCAGTGCCCCTCCAGTGCTCCCCCAGTGCCTCCCAGTGCCCCTCCAGTGCCCCCCAGTCCCTCCCAGTGCCCCCCCAGTCCCTCCCAGTGCCCCCCAGTACCTTCTCCAGCCGCCCTGCCCGGAACACCCCGAGGTCGCAGCACTGCACCAGCTCCAGCAGCGGGGTCACCTTCTCCGCCTCGGCTGAGAACTGGGGGGGCCCCCATTTATTTTGGGGGGGACACACTCCCCAGCACCCCCTTTTTGGGTGCCCACCCCCCCACACCCCCCCCATTCTTTTTGGGGGGGGGTCACACCCAGCACCCCCTTTTTGTTGGGTAGGGGCTCACCCACCTCCCCCCCAGCACCCCCTTTTTTGGGGGGGTGGTCCCTGACCTCCCCCCCAGCACCCCTTTTTTGAGGGGGGGGGCTCACCCCAAGCCTCCCAGCCCTTTGTTTTTTGGGGGGGTGTGTGTTTATTCACAGCCCCCCACCCTTTGATGTGGGGGGTGACCCCCAGCACCCCCTTTTTTTGGGGGGGGGGTCCCTGACCTCCCCCGCAGCACCCCTTTTTTTTGGGGGGGCTCACCCCAAGCCTCCCAGCCCTTTGTTTTTGGGGGGGGGGTGTTTATTCACAGCCCCCCACCCTTTGATGTGGGGGTGACCCCCAGCACCCCCTTTTTTGGGGGGGGGTCCCTGACCTCCCCCGCAGCACCCCTTTTTTTTGGGGGGGGCTCACCCCAAGCCTCCCAGCCCTTTGTTTTTGGGGGGGGGGGTGTTTATTCACAGCCCCCCACCCTTTGATGTGGGGGTGACCCCCAGCACCCCCTTTTTTTGGGGGGGGTGTCCCTGACCTCCCCCCCAGCACCCCTTTTTTGAGGGGGGGGCTCACCCCAAGCCTCCCAGCCCTTTGTTTTTTGGGGGGGGTGTGTTTATTCATAGCCCCCCACCCTTTGTTGTGGGGGTGACCCCCAGCACCCCCTTTTTTGGGGGGGGGGTCCCCCTGACCTTGGCCAGCAGCTGCGGCAGCACCGGGACGATCCCGTGGGTGAGACGGGTCCGCTCCTGCCCCCGGGTCTGGCGGGGGGGGCTGGGGGGCAGGATTGGGGGGGGGGGCAGGATTGGGGGGGCAGGCTTGGGGTGGCAGGATTTTTGGGGGGGGGGATTGGGGGGCAGGATCTGGGGGGTAATTGGGGAACAGGATTGGGGGGGCAGGATTGGGGGGGAATTGGGGGGCAGAATTGGGGAGGTGGAATTGGGGGGCAGGATCTGGGGGGGGGGAATTGGGGGGACAGGATCTGGTGGGGTAATTGGGGGGCAGGATTGGGGGGGCAGGATTTTGGGGGGGCAGGATCTGGCGGGGTAATAGGGGGTAGGATTTGGGGGGGCAGGATTTCGGGGGGGAATTGGGGGCGCAGGATTTGGGGGGCAGGATTGGGGGGGAATTGGGGGGCAGGATTTTGGGGGGCAGGATCTGGCAGGGTAATAGGGGGTAGGATTTGGGGGGGCAGGATTGGGGGGAATTGGGGGCAGGATTTGGGGGGCAGGATTTGGGGGGGAATTGGGGGGCAGGAGCTGGGGGGTGAATTGGGGGGCAGGATTTGGGGGGGTATTGGGGGGCAGGATTTGGGGGGGGAATTGGGGGAGGGCAGGATTTGGGGGGCAAGATTTGGGGGGGAATTGGGGGCAGGATTTGGGGGGTAATTGGGGGGCAGGATTTGGGGTGGCAGGATTTGGGGGGCAGGATTTGGGGGGGAGGATTTGGGGGGGCAGGATTTGGGGGCAGGATTTGGGGGGGAATTCGGGGGACAGGATTTGGGGGGAATTGGGGGGCAGGATTTGGGGGGGAATTGGGGGGCAGGATTGGGGGGCAGGATTTGGGGGGGCAGGATTGGGGGCGGCTGGGGGGCAGGATTGGGGGGGCAGGATTTGGGGGGGATTGGGGGGAAGGATTTTAGGGGGGCCGGATTTTGGGGGGCAGGATCTGGGGGGTAATAGGGGGTAGGATTTGGGGGGGGGCAGGATTTTGGGGGGGATTGGGGGGCAGGATTTGGGGGGTCAGGATTGAGGGGGGAATTGGGGGGCAGGATTGGGGGGGAATTGGGGGGCAGGATTTGGGGGGCAGGATTTGGAGGGGAATTGGAGGGCAGGATTTGGGGGGGCAGGATTGGGGGGAATTGGGGGGCAGGATTTGGGGGGGCAGGATTTGGGGGGGATTGGGGGGCAGGATCTGGGGGGGTAATTGGGGGGCAGGATTGGGGAGGGGCAGGATTTAGGGGGGAATTGGGGGCAGGATTGGGGGGAATTGGGGGGGGGAATTGGGGGCAGGATTTGGGGGGGAATTGGGGGGCAGGATTGGGGGGGCAGGATTGGGGGGGAAGGATTGGGGGGAATTGGGGGGCAGGATTGGGGGGGCAGGATTTTGGGGGGGATTGGGGGAGCAGGATCTGGGGGGGGAATTGGGGGAGGGCAGGATTTGGTGGGGCAGGATTTGGGGGGGGGGAATTGGGGGGCAGGATTTGGGGGGGTAATTGGGGGGCAGGATTTGGGGTGGCAGGATTTGGGGGGGCAGGATTGGGGGGCGGCTGGGGGGCAGGATTTGGGGGGCAGGATTTGGGGGGGAGGATTTGGGGGGGAGGATTTTGGGGGGCAGGATCTGGGGGGTAATAGGGGGTAGGATTTGGGGGGGCAGGATTTGGGGGCAGGATTTGGGGGGGAATTCGGGGGACAGGATTTGGGGGGAATTGGGGGGGCAGGATTTGGGGGGAATTGGGGGGCAGGATTGGGGGGGCAGGATTTGGGGGGGCAGGATTGGGGGGCGGCTGGGGGGCAGGATTGGGGGGGCAGGATTTGGGGGGGATTGGGGGGCAGGATTGGGGGGCAGGATTTGGGGGGGCAGGATTGGGGGGCGGCTGGGGGGCAGGATTGGGGGGGCAGGATTTGGGGGGGATTGGGGGGAAGGATTTTAGGGGGGCCGGATTTTGGGGGGCAGGATCTGGGGGGGTAATAGGGGGTAGGATTTGGGGGGGGGCAGGATTTTGGGGGGGATTGGGGGGCAGGATTTGGGGGGTCAGGATTGAGGGGGGAATTGGGGGGCAGGATTGGGGGGAGGAATTGGGGGGCAGGATTTGGGGGGCAGGATTTGGAGGGGAATTGGGGGGCAGGATTTGGTGGGCAGGATTTTGGGGGGGTTGGGGGGAATTAGGGGGTAGGATTTGGGGGGGCAGGATTTGGGGGGGTAATTGGGGGGCAGGATTGGGGAGGGGCAGGATTTGGGGGGGAATTGGGGGCAGGATTTGGGGGGGCAGGATTTGGGGGGGGGATTGGGGGGCAGGATCTGGGGGGGTAATTGGGGGGCAGGATTGGGGGGGAATTAGGGGGGAAATTGGGGGGCAGGATTTGGGGGGGAATTGGGGGGCAGGATTTGGGGGGGCAGGATTTGGAGGGGCAGGATTTTGGGGGGGATGGGGGGCAGGATTGGGGGGCAGGATTTGGGGGGCAGGATTTGGGGGGGAACTGGGGGGCAGGATTTGGGGGGCAGGATTTGGGGGGGCAGGATTTGGGGGCAGGATTTGGGGGGGAACTGGGGGGCAGGATTTGGGGGGCAGGATTTTGGGGGGGAATGGGGGGGCAGGATTTGGGGGGCAGGATTTGGGGGGAACTGGGGGGGCTGGGGGGCAGGATTTGGGGGGCAGGATTTGGGGGGGCAGGATTTGGGGGGGAACTGGGGGGCAGGATTTGGGGGGGCAGGATTTTGGGGGGGAATGGGGGGGCAGGATTTGGGGGGCAGGATTTTGGGGGGTGGGGGGCAGTGGGGGGACACAGGGGGGGCCGTTGGGGTCGGTACCTTGCGGGGGGGCCGCGCCCCCGGGGGGGGTCCCTGTGTGGCCTGGAGGGCGCTGGCAGCCAGGATCTCCACCAGAGCCTGCTCCTGCGCGTCCGACAGCGCTGCGGACCAGTACGGACCAGTACGGACCAGTACGGACCAGTATGGACCAGTACGGACCAGTACAGACCAGTATGGACCAGTACGGACCAGTATGGACCAGTGCAGGCCAGTACAGCAGCGCCTTGGAGCATGCCAGTACCGTTCCAGCGCCTCCCAGTGCCATCCCAGTACTTCCCAGTACTACCCCAGTGCTCCCAGTGCCACCCCAGTACCTCCCAGTGCCATCCCAGTGCCTCCCAGTACCACCCCAGCCCCTCCCAGTATGATCCCAGTATTTCCCAGTACCACCCCAGTACTTCCCAGTACCACCCCAGCCCCTCCCAGTGCCATCCCAGTGCCTCCCAGTACCACCCCAGCCCCTCCCAGTATGATCCCAGTACTTCCCAGTACCACCCCAGTGCTCCCAGTGCCATCCCAGTACTTCCCAGTACCATCCCAGTGCTCCCAGTGGCATCCCAGTACCTCCCAGTACCACCCCAGCCCCTCCCAGTGCCATCCCAGTGCCTCCCAGTACCACCCCAGCCCCTCCCAGTATGATCCCAGTACTTCCCAGTACCACCCCAGTGCTCCCAGTGCCACCCCAGTCCCTCCCAGTACCACCCCAGTGCCCCCACCCTCCTCGGGCGCCTCCTCCAGCAGCAGGGCTCCCAGTGTCTCCCAGTCCCGCAGCCGGGGCCCGGCGCAGTCCCACAGGCTGTCCACCAGGTAGGCCGCATGCTCGTGGAGCTGGGGGGGTCAGGGGGGTCACACAGCAGCCCCCCAACACAGGAGGGCACCCAGGGACCCCCGGGACCCCCCCGAACCCCACCAAATCCCTGAACCACCCGGACCCCCCTTGGACCCCCCCCAATCCCCTGGGAACCCCCTGGACCCCCAGGATACCCCCGAGCTCCCCCTGAACCCCCTGGAACCCCCCTGGATCCCCCCTGAGAACCGCCTGGACCCCCTCCGGGAGCCTCCCGGGACCCCCCGAACCCCACCAAATCCCTGAACCACCCGGACCCCCCTTGGACCCCCCCAATCCCCTGGGAACCCCCCCAATCCCCTGGGAACCCCCTGGACCCCCAGGATACCCCCGAGCTCCCCCTGAACACCCTGGAACCCCCCTGGATCCCCCCTGAGAGCCGCCTGGACCCCCTCCGGGACCCCCCGGGACCCCCCCGAACCCCACCAAATCCCTGAACCACCCGGAACCCCCTGGGAACCCCCTGGGAACCCCCCCAATCCCCTGGGAACCCCCTGGACCCCCAGGATACCCCCGAGCTCCCCCTGAACCCCCTGGAACCCCCTGGATCCCCCCTGAGAGCTGCCTGGACCCCCCGGGACCCCCCCGGGACCCCCCGAACCCCACCAAATCCCTGAACCACCCGGACCCCCCTTGGACCCCCCCCAATCCCCTGGGAACCCCCTGGACCCCCAGGATACCCCCGAGCTCCCCCTGAACCCCCTGGAACCCCCCTGGATCCCCCCTGAGAGCCGCCTGGACCCCCTCCGGGACCCCCCGGGACCCCCCCGAACCCCACCAAATCCCTGAACCACCCGGACCCCCCTTGGACCCCCCCAATCCCCTGGGAACCCCCCTGGACCCCCAGGATACCCCCGAGCTCCACCTGAACACCCTGGAACCCCCTGGATCCCCCCTGAGAGCTGCCTGGACCCCCCGGGACCCCCCTAGGACCCCCCTAGTACCCCCCTCAGCCCCCCCAGGTCCCCCCCCAGCCCCCCCAGTTCCCCCCAGCCCCCCCACGTCCCCCCCCCCACCTCACTCTCCAGGAAGAAGCGGAGCAGCCGCCGGAGGAAGAGGCGGTTGTCGCAGCCCCCGGCTCCTGGGGGGGCACAGCAGCCTGGGGGGGGGACAGACGGACACGGGGGGGGGGGGGACAGGCGGACATGGGGGGGACAGACAGACAAACAGACAGACAGGGGGCCTGGCGGGGGGGGGGGGGGGGGGGCCAAGCCTCACCGGCGGCACAGGAAGGTGCCCGCGGCGGCGCCCAGCGCCCGGCTGGACGCGAACACGGCGGCGAACACGGCCCGGCACTCGGCCTGCGACAGCGCCTCCCCCGCGTGCCTGCACCAGTATGGACCAGTATGGACCAGTACGGACCAGTACGGACCAGTACGGACCAGTATGGACCAGTATGGACCAGTGCGGACCAGTATGGACCAGTATGGACCAGTGCGGACCAGTATGGACCAGTATGGACCAGTACGGACCAGTATGGACCAGTACGGACCAGTACGGACCAGTATGGACCAGTACGGACCAGTATGGACCAGTACGGACCAGTACGGACCAGTATGGACCAGTACGGACCAGTACAGACCAGTACGGACCGACACGGACCACTACGGACCGGCACGGACCAGTACAGACCAGTACGGACCAGTATGGACTGGCACGGACCAGTACAGACCAGTATGGACCAGTACGGACCAGTATGGACCAGTACGGACCAGTACGGACCAGTATGGACCAGTACGGACCAGTACGGACCAGTACGGACTGGCAGAGACCAGTACAGACCGGTACGGACCACTACGGACCGACACAGACCAGTACAGACCGGTACGGACCAGTACAGACCAGTATGATCCCAGTACTTCCCAGTGCCTCCCAGTGCCTCCCAGTGCCCCCCAGTACCCCACCCCAGTCCCTCCCAGTCCCTCCCAGTGCCCCCCCAGCCTCACCCCAGTCCCTCCCAGTCCCTCCCAACCTCTCCCAGCATCCCCCCAGCTCCTTCCAGCTCCAGCCCAGTCTCTCCCAGTCCCTCCCAGTGCCCCCAGCCCCACCCCAGTGCCTCCCAGTGCCTCCCAGCCCCACCCCAGTCCCTCCCAGTGACCCCCCAGCCTCACCCCAGTCCCTTCCAGTCCCTCCCAACCTCTCCCAGCATCCCCCCAGACGCTTCCAGCTCCAACCCAGTCTCTCCCAGTCCCTCCTAGTGACCCCCCAGCCTCACCCCAGTGCCTCCCAGTGCCTCCCAGTGCCTCCCAGTGCCTCCCAGCCCCACCCCAGCTCCTTCCAGCTCCAGCCCAGTCTCTCCCAGTCCCTCCCAGTGACCCCCCAGCCTCGCCCCAGTGCCTCCCAGTGCCTCCCAGTGCCTCCCAGTGCCCCCCAGCCTCACCCCAGTCCCTTCCAGTCCCTCCCAACCTCTCCCAGCATTCCCCAGCCCCTTCCAGCTCCAACCCAGTCTCTCCCAGTCCCTCCCAGTGCCCCCAGCCCCACCCCAGTGCCTCCCAGTGCCTCCCAGTGCCCCCCAGCCCCACCCCAGCTCCTTCCAGCTCCAGCCCAGTCTCTCCCAGTCCCTCCCAGTGACCCCCCAGCCTCGCCCCAGTGCCTCCCAGTGCCTCCCAGTGCCTCCCAGTGCCTCCCAGTGCCCCCCAGCTCACTCCAGCATCACCGTCAGCAGCTTCACGGTCTCCACGGCCACCTCGGGCTCCTTGTCCAGCACCATGGACAGCAGCCGCTCCTGGGGGGGGGGGGGGGGCGCCCCTCAGACCCCTCCCCGGGATTCGGGACCCCCAGGGACCCCCCAGGGACCCCCCAGGGACCCCCCCACACCCCCCCAGGGACCCCCACCCCATTTTAGACCCCCCCCCACGCCCCTTTTGGGACCCCTGATCCTTACAGGACCCCCCCTCTCCTCACAGCACCCTCTCCCTTTAGAGCCCCCCCCCCCCCCAAAACCCTCATAGGACACCCCCCTCACCCCCTTTCTGCGACCCCCCCAGTGCCCCCCAGTCCCTCCCAGTGCCCCCCAGTGCCTCCCAGTGCCCCCCCAGTGCTCCCCCAGTCCCTCCCAGTGCTCCCCCAGTACCTCCCCGTGCTCCGCCAGTACCTCCTCCCAGTGGCCCCCAGTGCCCCCCAGTGCCCCCCAGTGCCCCCCAGTGCCTCCCAGTGCTCCCCCAGTCCCTCCCAGTGCTCCCCCAGTGCCTCCCAGTGCCTCCCAGTGCTCCCCCAGTCCCTCCCAGTGCTCCCCCAGTGCCTCCCAGTGCCTCCCAGTGCTCCCCAGTGCCCCCCAGTGCTCCCCCAGTCCCTCCCAGTGCTCCCCCAGTGCCCCCCAGTGCTCCCCCAGTACCCCCAAGTGCTCCCCCAGTACCTCCCAGTGTCCCCCAGTACCCCCCAGTGCTCCGCCAGTACCTCCCAGTGCCCCCCCAGTGCCTCCCAGTGCTCCCCCAGTCCCTCCCAGTGCTCCCCCAGTGCCTCCCAGTCCCTCCCAGTGCCCCCCCAGTGCCCCCCAGTGCCTCCCAGTGCCCCCCAGTGCCTCCCAGTGCCCCCCCAGTGCCTCCCAGTGTCCCCCATCCCCTACCAGTGCTCCCGCAGTGCTCCCCCAGTCCCTCCCAGTGCTCCCCCAGTACCCCCCAGTGCTCCGCCAGTACCTCCCAGTGCCCCCCAGTGCCTCCCAGTCCCCCCCAGTGCCTCCCAGTGCTCCCCCATTCCCCCCAGTGTCCCCCAGTGCCCCCCAGTGCCCCCCAGTGCCCCCCAGTGCCTCCCAGTGCTCCCCCAGTCCCTCCCAGTGCTCCCCCAGTGCCTCCCAGTGCCTCCCAGTGCTCCCCAGTGCCCCCCAGTGCTCCCCCAGTACCCCCAAGTGCTCCCCCAGTACCTCCCAGTGTCCCCCAGTACCCCCCAGTGCTCCGCCAGTACCTCCCAGTGCCCCCCCAGTGCCTCCCAGTGCCCCCCCAGTGCTCCCCCAGTCCCTCCCAGTGCTCCCCCAGTGCCTCCCAGTGCTCCCCCAGTGCCTCCCAGTGCTCCCCCAGTGCTCCCCCAGTCCCTCCCAGTGCTCCCCCAGTATCTCCCAGTGCTCCCCCAGTCCCTCCCAGTGCTCCCCCAGTGCCTCCCAGTGCCTCCCAGTGCCCCCCAGTGCCTCCCAGTAACTCCCAGTGCCTCCCAGTGCTCCCCCAGTGCCTCCCAGTGTCCCCCATCCCCTACCAGTGCTCCCGCAGTGCTCCCCCAGTCCCTCCCAGTGCTCCCCCAGTACCCCCCAGTGCTCCGCCAGTACCTCCCAGTGCCCCCCAGTGCCTCCCAGTCCCCCCCAGTGCCTCCCAGTGCTCCCCCATTCCCCCCCAGTGTCCCCCAGTGCCTCCCAGTGCCCCCCAGTGCCTCCCAGTGCCCCCCAGTATTCCCCCCAGTGTCACCCAGTGCCTCCCAGTGCTCCCCCAGTGCCTCCCAGTGCTCCCCCATTCCCCCCAGTGCCCCCCAGTGCCTCCCAGTGCCCCCCAGTGCCTCCCAGTGCCCCCCCAGTGCTCCCCCAGTCCCTCCCAGTGCTCCCCCAGTACCTCCCCGTGCTCCCCCAGTACCTCCCCGTGCTCCGCCAGTACCTCCCAGTGGCCCCCAGTGCCCCCCAGTGCCCCCCAGTGCCCCCCAGTGCCTCCCAGTGCTCCCCCAGTCCCTCCCAGTGCTCCCCCAGTGCCTCCCAGTCCCTCCCAGTGCCCCCCCAGTGCCTCCCAGTGCCCCCCAGTGCCTCCCAGTGCCTCCCAGTGCTCCCCAGTGCTCCCCCAGTCCCTCCCAGTGCTCCCCCAGTATCTCCCAGTGCTCCCCCAGTGCCTCCCAGTGCTCCCCCAGTGCCTCCCAGTGCCTCCCAGTGCCCCCCAGTGCCTCCCAGTATCTCTCAGTGCTCCCCCAGTCCCTCCCAGTGCTCCCCCAGTGCCTCCCAGTGCCTCCCAGTGCCCCCCAGTGCCTCCCAGTAACTCCCAGTGCCTCCCAGTGCCTCCCAGTGCTCCCCCAGTGCCTCCCAGTGTCCCCCATCCCCTACCAGTGCTCCCGCAGTGCTCCCCCAGTCCCTCCCAGTGCTCCCTCAGTACCCCCCAGTGCTCCGCCAGTACCTCCCAGTGCCCCCCAGTGCCTCCCAGTCCCCCCCAGTGCCTCCCAGTGCTCCCCCATTCCCCCCAGTGTCCCCCAGTCCCTCCCAGTGCTCCCCCAGTGCCTCCCAGTGCTCCCCCATTCACCCCCAGTGTCCCCCAGTGCCTCCCAGTGCCCCCCAGTGCCCCCCAGTGCCTCCCAGTGCCCCCCAGTGCCTCCCAGTGCCTCCCAGTGCTCCCCCAGTCCCTCCCAGTGCTCCCCCAGTGCCTCCCAGTCCCCCTCAGTGCCTCCCAGTGCTCCCCCATTCCCCCAGTGTCCCCCAGTCCCTCCCAGTGCTCCCCCAGTGCCTCCCAGTGCTCCCCATTCACCCCAGTGTCCCCCAGTGCCTCCCAGTGCCCCCCAGTGTCCACCAGTCCCTCCCAGTGCTCCCCCAATCCCTCTCAGTGATCCCCCCACCTCCCTTTAAAGACCCCTTACCCCTCGTTTAGGACCCCCCCCCACCCCTCCCAGACCCCCCCCCATTTTTTAGGGGGACCCCCCCCCCTCACCTTGAAGCGGCTGGTGAAGAGCTCCATGTGGGGGGCCGTGTCCCCCGGGCGTAGAGCCCCTGCAGCACCCTCACACAGCACAGGCGCACCTCCCGCTGCTGGGGGGGGGGCACAGGGCACCTGAGACCCCCCTGAACCCCCAAACCTCCCCTGAACCCCCAAAACCCCCCTGAGCCCCCCAACCCCCCCCGAGCCCCCCAAACCCCCCCATCGTGTGCAGAGCCCCTGCAGCACCCTCACACAGCACAGGCGCACCTCCCGCTGCTGGGGGGAGGGGCACAGGGCACCTGAGACCCCCCTGAACCCCCAAACCCCCCTCTGAGCCCCCCTGAACCCCCAAAACCCTCCTGAACCCCCAAAACCCCCCTGAGCCCCCCAAACCCCCCCATCGTGTGCAGAGCCCCTGCAGCACCCTCACACAGCACAGGCGCACCTCCCGCTGCTGGGGGGGGGCACAGGGCACCTGAGACCCCCCCGAACCCCCAAACCCCCCTCTGAGCCCCCCTGAACCCCCAAAACCCTCCTGAACCCCCAAAACCCCCCCGAGCCCCCCAAACCCCCCCCATCGTGTGCAGAGCCCCTGCAGCACCCTCACACAGCACAGGCGCACCTCCCGCTGCTGTGGGGAGGGCCACTGAGCACCCGAAACCCCCCTGAACCCCTAAACCTCCCCTGAACCCCCAAAACCCCCCTGAGCCCCCCAAACCCCCCCGAGCCCCCCAAACCCCCCCCATCGTGTGTAGAGCCCCTGCAGCACCCTCACACAGCACAGGCGCACCTCCCGCTGCTGGGGGGGGGCACAGGGCACCTGAGACCCCCCTGAACCCCCAAACCTCCCCTGAACCTCCAAAACCCTCCTGAACCCCCAAAGCCCCCCTGAGCCCCCCAAACCCCCCATCGGTAGAGCCCCCCAACACCCACCCCCCATCGTGTGGGGCAGAGACCCCCCTGCCCCAGCACCCTCGACACCCAACCACAGAGCGCACCCTCCCGCTGCTCGGAGCGGGGAGCACCCCAGGGCCCAAACCCCTGAGACCCCCCCCCCCTGAACCCCCAAAACCCCCCTCTGAGCCCCCCCCCTGAACCCCCCAAACCCCCCCTGAGCACCCCCCAAACTCCCCAAACCCCCCTGAACCCCCCCTCAAACCCCCTCCTGAGCCCCCAACACCCCCCCAAACTCCCCAAACCCCCCTGAGCCCCCCCCCCAAATCCCCCCCAAACCCCCTCTTCAAACCCCCTCCCTGAGCCCCCAACAAACCCCCTGAGCCCCCCCAAACACCCCCCTCGAACCCCAAAACTCCCCCAAGCCCCCCGAGCCCCCCCAAAACCCTTCCTGAACCCCTCAAACCCCCTCCTGAGCCCCCAAACACCCCCCCCAAACCCCAAAACTCCCCCAAACACCCCCCTGAACCCCAAAACTCCCCCAAACCCCCTCCTGAGCCCCCCTGAACCCCTCAAACCCCCTCCTGAGCCCCCAACACCCCCCTGAGCCACCCCCAAACCCCCCTGAACCCCTCAAACCCCCTCCTGAGCCCCCAAACACCCCCCAAGCCCCCCAAACACCCCCCGAACCCCAAAACTCCCCCAAACCCCCTCCTGAGCCCCCCCGAATCCCCCAAACCCCCTCCTGAGCCCCCAACACCCCCGAGCCCCCCCAACCCCCCCCCTTGAGCCCCTCAAACCCCCTCCTGAGCCCCCAACACCCCCCCAAACTCCCCAACCCCCCCAACCCCCCCCCCCCCCCCCGCCCCCCAAACCCCCTCCTGAGCCCCCAACACCCCCCTGAGCCCCCCCCAAACCCCCCCTGAACACCTAACACCCCCTGAACTCCCCAACCCCCCGAGCCCCCCCCGAACCCCTCACACCCCCTCCTGAGCCCCCAAACACCCCCCAAGCCCCCCAAACACCCCCCGAACCCCAAAACTCCCCCAAACCCCCTCCTGAGCCCCTCCCCGAACCCCTCAAACCCCCTCCTGAGCCCCCAACCCCCCCGAACTCCCCAAGCCCCCCCCAAACCCCCCCAAACCCCTCAAATCCCCTGCTAAGCCCCCAACACCCCCCTGAGCCCCCCCAAAACCCCCCTGAACACCTAACACCCCCTGAACTCCCCAACCCCCCGAGGCCACCCCAAACCCCCCCGAACCCCTCAAACACCCCCCTGAGCCCCCACAAACCCCCTGAGCCCCCCCAACCCCCCCCAAACCCCTCAAACCCCCTCCTGAGCCCCCAAACACCCCCCCAAGCCCCCCAAACACCCCCCCCGAACCCCAAAACTCCCCAAACCCCCTCCTGAGCCCCCCAAAACCCTTCCTGAACCCCTCAAACCCCCTCCTGAGCCCCCAAACACCCCCCCAAGCCCCCCAAACACCCCCCGAATCCCAAAACTCCCCCAAACACTTCCCCTGAACCCCAAAACTCCCCCAACCCCCTCCTGAACCCCCCCGAACCCGTCAAACCCCCTCCTGAGCCCCCAACACCCCCGAGCCCCCCCAAAACCCCCCTGAACCCCTCAAACCCCCTCCTGAGCACCCAACACCCCCCTGAGCCCCCCCAAACACCCCCCGAACCCCAAAACTCCCCCAAACCCCCTGAACCCCCCAAAACCCTTCCTGAACCCCTCAAACCCCTCCTGAGCCCCAAACACCCCCCAAGCCCCTCAAACACCCCCCCGAACCCCAAAACTCCCCAAACCCCCTCCTGAGCCCCCAAACACCCCCCCAAGCCCCTCAAACACCCCTCCCCGAACCCCAAAACTCCCCCAAACCCCTCCTGAGCCCCCAAACACCCCCCAAGCCCCTCAAACACCCCCCGAACCCCAAAACTCCCCAAACCCCTCCTGAGCCCCCAAACACCCCCCAAGCCCCTCAAACACCCCTCCCCGAACCCCAAAACTCCCCCAAACCCCTCCCCTGAGCCCCGCCCCCCCCAAACCCCCCTGAGCCCCCCCCCCCAAAAAGCCCCCCCCACCTTGTCGTGCAGGGTCCAGCCGATGTACTTGAGGTGGCTGTCGGTGAGGAAGGAGCTGGGGTAACTCCTCATCCAGCTCCCCAGCTCCTCCATGCACAGGGCACGGATTTCGGGGACCACATCCCTGTGGGGGGAAGTGGGGGGCACTGTGATGACCCCCCCACCCCAAATATCCAGCTGACCCCCAAAATCCCCCCCTGAACCCCCCAAACCGGTAGCGATGGACGAAGATGCCCTTGAAGATGGTGTTCATCATGGCCTCAATCTCCTCCTGCTGCTCCTGGAGCTGGGGGGGGGACCCCAAAAATGGGGGGGTGGTAAGGGTGAGGGGTCCCAAAAAGATGGGGGGTGGTGGTAAAGGTGGGGGTCCCCAAAAAGGGGGGACGGGGGGGGCTGGGGGAGTCTGGAAAAGGAGATGCAGGGGGTCTTGTAAGGGGGGGGGAGTGTGTCTAAAGGGGGGTGGGGGTCCCAAAAGGGGGAGGGGGTTGTAAAGGGGGTGTCTCTAAAGGGGGGACACTGGTGAGGGTGGGGGGGTCTTGAAAAGGAGGGGGGTGTCCCTGGGGGGGTCCTTGCCTCCCGATGCTGCCCCAGCAGCCCCTCCAGCCGGCCCAGCCCCTGGGCAGGGGGTCTCTGAGGGGGGCAGGGGTCTCTGGGGGGGTCAGGGGTCTCTGGGGGGTCAGGGGGTCCCTGGGGGGTCAGGGGTCCCTGGGGGGGTTAGGGGGTCTCTGAGGGGGTCAGGGGTCTCTGAGGGGGTCAGGGGTCTCTAGGGGGTCAGGGGTCTCTGAGGGGGTCAGGGGTCTCTAGGGGGGTCAGGGGGTCTCTGGGGGGGTCAGGGGCTCTCTGAGGGGGTCAGGGGGTCTCTGAGGGGGTCAGGGGTCTCTGGGGGGTCAGGGGTCTCTGGGGGGTCAGGGGTCTCTTGAGGGGGTCAGGAGTCTCTGAGGGGGTCAGGGGTCTCTAGGGGGTCAGGGGGTCTCTGGGGGGTCAGGGGCTCTCTGAGGGGGTCAGGGGGTCTCTGAGGGGGTCAGGGGTCTCTGGGGGGTCAGGGGGTCTCTGAGGGGGTCAGGGGTCTCTGGGGGGTCAGGGGTCTCTGAGGGGGTCAGGAGTCTCTGAGGGGGTCAGGGGTCTCTGAGGGGGTCAGGAGTCTCTGGGGGGTCAGGGGTCTCTAGGGGGGTCAGGGGGTCTCTGGGGGGGTCAGGGGCTCTCTGAGGGGGTCAGGGGGTCTCTGAGGGGGTCAGGGGGTCTCTGAGGGGGTCAGGGGTCTCTGGGGGGGTCAGGGGGTCTCTGAGGGGGTCAGGGGGTCTCTGAGGGGGTCAGGGGTCTCTGGGGGGTCAGGGGGTCTCTGAGGGGGTCAGGGGTCCCTGGGGGGGTCAGGGGTCCCTGGGGGGGTCGGGGGTCCCTGGGGGGGTCTCTGAGGGGGTCAGGGAGTCTCTGAGGGGGTCGGGGGGTCTCAGAGGGGGTCAGGGGTCTCTGGGGGGGTCGGGGGGTCTCTGAGGGGATCAGGGGTCTCTGGGGGGGTCAGGGGGTCTCTGAGGGGGTCAGGGGATCTCTGGGGGGGTCAGGGGGTCTCTGAGGGGGTCAGGAGTCCCTGGGGGTCAGGGGTCTCTGAGGGGGTCAGGGGTCTCTGAGGGGGTCAGGGGATCTCTGGGGGGTCAGGGGGTCTCTGAGGGGGTCAGGAGTCCCTGGGGGGTCAGGGGGTCTCTGAGGGGGTCAGGGGTCTCTGAGGGGGTCAGGGGTCCCTGGGGGGTCGGGGGTCCCTGGGTGGTCCTGGGGTCCCTGAGGGGTCCTGCCTCCCGCTGCCGCTCCAGCAGCCCCTCCAGCCGGCCCAGCCCCGGGCAGGGGGTCTCTGGGGGGGTCGGGGGTCTCTGAGGGGGTCAGGGGTCTCTGAGGGGGTCAGGGGGTCTCTGAGGGGGTCAGGGGTCTCTGGGGGGGTCGGGGGGTCTCTGAGGGGGTCAGGGGTCCCTGGGGGGGTCAGGGGGTCTCTGAGGGGGTCAGGGGTCTCTGAGGGGGTCAGGGGTCTCTGAGGGGGTCAGGGGGTCTCCTGAGGGGTCCGGGGGTCCCTGAGGGGTCAGGGGTCTCTGAGGGGGTCAGGGGTCTCTGAGGGGGTCAGGGGTCTCTGAGGGGGTCAGGGGTCTCTGGGGGGTCAGGGGTCTCTGAGGGGGTCAGGGGGTCTCTGAGGGGGTCAGGGGTCTCTGAGGGGGTCAGGGGGTCTCTGAGGGGGTCAGGGGTCTCTGAGGGGGTCAGGAGTCTCTGAGGGGGTCAGGGGTCTCTGAGGGGGTCAGGGGGTCTCTAGGGGGTCAGGGGTCTCTGAGGGGGTCAGGAGTCTCTGGGGGGTCAGGGGTCTCTAGGGGGTCAGGGGGTCTCTGGGGGGGTCAGGGGCTCTCTGAGGGGGTCAGGAGTCTCTGGGGGGGTCAGGGGTCTCTAGGGGGGTCAGGGGGTCTCTGAGGGGGTCAGGGGTCTCTGAGGGGGTCAGGGGTCTCTGGGGGGTCAGGGGTCTCTGAGGGGGTCAGGGGTCTCTGAGGGGGTCAGGGGTCTCTGGGGGGTCAGGGGGTCTCTGAGGGGGTCAGGGGTCTCTGGGGGGTCAGGGGTCTCTGGGGGGTCGGGGGTCTCTGAGGGGGTCAGGGGTCTCTGAGGGGGTCAGGGGTCTCTGGGGGGTCAGGGGGTCTCTGAGGGGGTCAGGGGTCCCTGGGGGGTCAGGGGTCCCTGGGGGGGTCGGGGGTCTCTGAGGGGGTCAGGGGTCTCTGAGGGGGTCAGGGGTCTCTGGGGGGTCAGGGGGTCTCTGAGGGGGTCAGGGGTCTCTGGGGGGTCAGGGGGTCTCTGAGGGGGTCAGGGGTCCCTGGGGGGGTCAGGGGGTCCCTGAGGGGTCCCGGGGTCCCTGGGGGGGTCCTGGCCTCTCGCTGGCGCTCAGCAGTCCCTCCAGCGGCAGCCCCGGGCAGGGGGTCTCTGAGGGGGTCAGGGGTCTCTGAGGGGGTCAGGGGTCTCTGAGGGGGTCAGGGGTCTCTAGGGGGGTCAGGGGTCTCTGAGGGGGTCAGGGGTCTCTGAGGGGGTCAGGGGTCTCTGGGGGGTCAGGGGGTCTCTGAGGGGGTCAGGGGGTCTCTGAGGGGGTCAGGGGTCTCTGAGGGGGTCAGGGGGTCTCTGAGGGGGTCAGGGGGTCCCTGGGGGGGTCAGGGGGTCCCTGGGGGGGTCTCTGAGGGGGTCAGGGAGTCTCTGAGGGGGTCAGGGGGTCTCAGAGGGGGTCAGGGGTCTCTGGGGGGGTCAGGGGGTCTCTGAGGGGGTCAGGGGTCTCTGGGGGGGTCAGGGGGTCTCTGAGGGGGTCAGGGGATCTCTGGGGGGGTCAGGGGGTCTCTGAGGGGGTCAGGGAGTCCCTGGGGGGGTCAGGGGGTCTCTGAGGGGGTCAGGGGATCTCTGGGGGGGTCAGGGGGTCTCTGAGGGGGTCAGGGGTCTCTGGGGGGGTCAGGGGGTCTCTGAGGGGGTCAGGGGGTCTCTGAGGGGGTCAGGGGGTCTCTGAGGGGGTCAGGAGTCCCTGGGGGGGTCAGGGGGTCTCTGAGGGGGTCAGGGGGTCTCTGAGGGGGTCAGGGGATCTCTGGGGGGGTCAGGGGGTCTCTGAGGGGGTCAGGAGTCCCTGGGGGGTCAGGGGGTCTCTGAGGGGGTCAGGGGTCCCTGGGGGGGTCAGGGGGTCCCTGAGGGGTCCCTGGGGGTCCCTGGGGGGTCCTTGCCTCCCGCTGCCGCTCCAGCAGCCCCTCCAGCCGGCCCAGCCCCCGGGCAGGGGGTCTCTGAGGGGGTCAGGGGTCCCTGGGGGGGTCGGGGGGTCCCTGGGTGGTCCCTGGGGGGTCCTTGCCTCCCGCTGCCGCTCCAGCAGCCCCTCCAGCCGGCCCACCCTCGCGCCGCCGGCTCTTTGCCCCTCTCGGCCTCCAGCTGCCGCCCGCTGTTCCCGCGCTGCGAGGCCACGCCCAGCGCCACGCCCACCAGTGACGTCATCACCTTCAGAGCTGGGGGGACACAAGGGGTGAGGGTACCCCAAAACACCCCAACGCCACCCCCAACACCCCCCCCCCGCCACCCCCACCCTGGAGTGAGGGGACATCCCCCAGTGCCGCCATCCCCCTCAGGGCTGGGGGGAGGATGGGGTGGGGGGAGTGGGGGCACCCCAAAACCCCCAGCCCCCCCAGAAACCCCCCATGGACCCCCTGAGGGGGTATTGGGGACCCCCCCACCCCTGTACCCGCGAAGGTGGCGGTGTGGAGAGAGGCCCAGGCCTGGGAGTCGGCCAGGCCCGTGAGCAGCGCCAGGAGGGGTGAGGGGGCACCCCAAGACCCCCAGGCACCCCAAAACCCACCAGGACCCCTCCTAACACCCCCAGACACCCCTGGGTGCTCCAGGAACCCCCCAAACCCCCCCCAGAGCCCTCCAGGACCCCCGTACCCGCGAAGGTGGCGGTGTGGCGGAAGGCCCGGACCTGGGAGTCGGCCAGGCCCGTGAGCAGCGCCAGGAGGGTGCCCAGGCCGAAGCCGTCCAACACCAGCCCGTGCTGGCAGCGCCGGATCAGGGTGCTGAGCAGCTCCGAGAAACCCCCGGAACCGGCGCCAGGGGCGCGAGTGGAGGGACAGGGGGTAGGCCGGGGACTCCTGGGGGGTAAAAAGGGGGACAGGGGGTAGGCCGGGGACTCCTGGGGGGGTAAAGAGGGGACAGGGGGTAGGCCGGGGACTCCTGGGGGGGTAAAGAGGGGGACAGGGGGTAGGCCGGGGACTCCTGGGGGGTAAAGAGGGGGACAGGGGGTAGGCCGGGGACTCCTGGGGGGTAAAGGGGGGACAGGGGGTAGGCCGGGGACTCCTGGGGGAGTAAGGGGGGGACAGGGGGTAGGCCGGGGACTCCTGGGGGGTAAAGAGGGGACAGGGGGTAGGCCGGGGACTCCTGGGGGGTAAAGAGGGGGACAGGGGGTAGGCCGGGGACTCCTGGGGGGGTAAAGGGGGGACAGGGGGTAGGCCGGGGACTCCTGGGGGGTAAAGGGGGGACAGGGGGTAGGCCGGGGACTCCTGGGGGGTAAGAGGGGGACAGGGGGTAGGCCGGGGACTCCTGGGGGGTAAAGAGGGGGACAGGGGGTAGGCCGGGGACTCCTGGGGGGTAAAGAGGGGGACAGGGGGTAGGCCGGGGACTCCTGGGGGGTAAAGGGGGGACAGGGGGTAGGCCGGGGACTCCTGGGGGGTAAAGGGGGGACAGGGGGTAGGCCGGGGACTCCTGGGGGGGATGAGGGATGAGGGGGACGGGGGGACAGGGGTAGGCCGGGGACTCCTGGGGGGGTAAAGGGGGGACAGGGGGTAGGCCGGGGACTCCTGGGGGGTAAGGGGGGACAGGGGGTAGGCCGGGGACTCCTGGGGGGTAAAGAGGGGACAGGGGGTAGGCCGGGGACTCCTGGGGGGTAAAGAGGGGGACAGGGGGTAGGCCGGGGACTCCTGGGGGGTAAAGGGGGGACAGGGGGTAGGCCGGGGACTCCTGGGGGGGATGATGGGGTGATGAGGGGGGACGGGGGAGGGGACAGGGGTAGGCCGGGGACTCCTGGGGGGGTAAAGGGGGGACAGGGGGTAGGCCGGGGACTCCTGGGGGGGTAAAGAGGGGGACAGGGGGTAGGCCGGGGACTCCTGGGGGGTAAAGGGGGGACAGGGGGTAGGCCGGGGACTCCTGGGGGGTAAAGGGGGGACAGGGGGTAGGCCGGGGACTCCTGGGGGGGTAAAGGGGGGACAGGGGGTAGGCCGGGGACTCCTGGGGGGTAAGGGGGGACAGGGGGTAGGCCGGGGACTCCTGGGGGGGTAAAGGGGGGACAGGGGGTAGGCCGGGGACTCCTGGGGGGGTAAAGGGGGGACAGGGGGTAGGCCGGGGACTCCTGGGGGGGTAAAGAGGGGGACATGGGGGTAGGCCGGGGACTCCTGGGGGGTAAAGAGGGGGACAGGGGGTAGGCCGGGGACTCCTGGGGGGGTAAAGGGGGGACAGGGGGTAGGCCGGGGACTCCTGGGGGGGTAAAGAGGGGGACAGGGGGTAGGCCGGGGACTCCTGGGGGGTAAAGAGGGGGACAGGGGGTAGGCCGGGGACTCCTGGGGGGTAAGGGGGGGACAGGGGGTAGGCCGGGGACTCCTGGGGGGGTAAAGAGGGGGACAGGGGGTAGGCCGGGGACTCCTGGGGGGTAAAGAGGGGGACAGGGGGTAGGCCGGGGACTCCTGGGGGGGTAAAGAGGGGGACAGGGGGTAGGCCGGGGACTCCTGGGGGGGTAAAGGGGGGACAGGGGGTAGGCCGGGGACTCCTGGGGGGGATAGAGGGGGACAGGGGTAGGCCGGGGACTCCTGGGGGTAAGGGGGGACAGGGGTAGGCCGGGGACTCCTGGGGGGGTAAAGAGGGGGGACAGGGGGTAAGGAATGGGGGGGACAGGGGGGACAGGGGGGACAGGGGGGTAAGGAATGGGGGGGGGACAAGGGGGGGACAGGGGGGGCCAGGGGACAGGCCGGGGACCCCTGGGGGGGGGACACTGGGGGTGATGGGGGGGGTTAATGGGGGGTGGAAGGGGGGGTGCAGGGAGCCCCCCCCCCCCCGCCCCCCCCCGGCACCTCCTTGAACTTCTCCGTCAGCTCCCGGATGATCTCGGAGTTCGGAAGGTTCCGGAACATCTCGGGGGTCACCGTGGCTGGGGGGGCAGGGGGGTCAGCGTTTGGGGGGGTCACCGTGGCTGGGGGGGGCAGGGGGGGTCAGGGGGGGTTTGGGGGGGTCACCGTGGCTGGGGGGGCAGGAAGGGTCAGGGTTTGGGGGGTCAGGGTTTCGGGGAGTCACCGTGGCTGGGGGGGGGCAGGGTTTGGGGGGGTCAGGGTTTGGGGGGGTCACCGTGGCTGGGGGGGCAGGGGGGTCAGGGTTTGGGGGGTCAGGGTTTGGGGGGGTCACCGTGGCTGGGGGGGGCAGGGGGGTCAGGGTTTGGGGGGGTCAGGGTTTGGGGGGGTCACCGTGGCTGGGGGGGGCAGGGGGGTCAGGGTTTGGGGGGGTCAGGGTTTGGGGGGGGTCACCGTGGCTGTGGGGGGCAGGGGGGGCAGGGTTTGGGGGGGTCAGGGTTTGGGGGGGTCTCACCGTGGCTGGGGGGGCGGGGAGGGGGTCAGGGTTTGGGGGGGTCACTGTGGCTGGGGGGGGCAGGGGGGTCAGGGTTTGGGGGGGTCAGGGTTTGGGGGGGTCACCGTGGCTGGGGGGGCAGGGGGGTCAGGGTTTGGGGGGTCAGGGTTTGGGGGGGTCACCGTGGCTGGGGGGAGAGGGGGTCAGGGTTTGGGGGGTCACCGTGGCTGGGGGGGGAGAGGGGGTCAGGGTTTGGGGGGGTCACCGTGGCTGGGGGGGGGAGGGGGGTCAGGGTTTGGGGGGGTCACCGTGGCTGGGGGGGCAGGGGGGTCAGGGTTTGGGGGGGTCAGGGTTTGGGGGGGTCACCGTGGCTGAGGGGGGCGGGGGGGTCAGGGTTTGGGGGGTCACCGTGGCTGGGGGGGCAGGGGGGGCCAGGGTTTGGGGGGGTCAGGGTTTGGGGGGGTCACCGTGGCTGGGGGGGCGGGGGGGGGGGTCAGGGTTTGGGGGGGTCACCGTGGCTGGGGGGGGCAGGGGGGTCAGGGTTTGGGGGGGTCACCGTGGCTGTGGGGGGCAGGGGAGGGGGGTCAAGGTTTGGGGGGGTCAGGGTTTGGGGGGGTCACCGTGGCTGGGGGGGCAGGGGGGTCAGGGTTTGGGGGGGTCAGGGTTTGGGGGGGTCACCGTGGCTGGGGGGGGCAGGGGGGGCAGGGGGGGGTCAGGGTTTGGGGGGGTCACCGTGGCTGTGGGGGGCAGGGGGGGGTCAGGGTTTGGGGGGGTCACCGTGGCTGAGGGGGGCGGGGGGGTCAGGGTTTGGGGGGGTCACCGTGGCTGGGGGGGGCAGGGGGGTCAGGGTTTGGGGGGGTCAGGGTTTGGGGGGGTCACCGCGGCTGGGGGGGCGGGGGGGGGGGTCAGGGTTTGGGGGGTCAGGGTTTGGGGGGGTCACCGTGGCTGGGGGGGGCAGGGGGGGTCAGGGTTTTGGGGGGGTCACCGTGGCTGTGGGGGGCAGGGGAGGGGGGGGTCAAGGTTTGGGGGGGTCAGGGTTTGGGGGGGTCACCGTGGCTGGGGGGGCAGGGGGGGTCAGGGGGGGTCAGGGGGGGTTTGGGGGGGTCACCGTGGCTGGGGGGCAGGGGGGTCAGGGTTTGGGGGGTCACCGTGGCTGGGGGGGGCAGGGGGGGGGTCAGGGTTTGGGGGGGTCACCGTGGCTGGGGGGGGGGGGCGGGGGGGGGGGTTTGGGGGGGGTGTGGACATGGGGTATTGGGGGGGGGTGGATTTGGGGGGGGGGGATTTGGGGGGGGGGGGGGGGGGGGTGAGGGGGTGGGGGGGGATTTGGGGGGGGGGTGGATTTGGGGGGGGGGGGTTGGCTACACGGAGTAGGGGGAGAGGGATATGAGGACAGAGGGTTGGGGATGTGGGGGTGTCGGGGTGCAAAAGGGGGGGGTGGGGGGGTCACACCCAGGGGGTGGGGGTCTCGGGGTGCCCCCCCCACCCCCCCCAAACCTCGGCAGCCGCAGACCCGCACGATGCAGTTGATGAGCAGCAGCAGCCCCAGCTCCTGGTCCTGCTGGTAGCTCAGCAGCCACTCATCCACCACGGGCTGGGGCACACAGGGGACCCCCTGCACCCCAAAACCCCCCTGCACCCCAATACCCCCCGCACCCCAAAACCCCCCCCGAAGGGGCTGGATCCCCCCAGTTCCCCCCGTCCCCCAGCTCCTGGTCCTGCTGGTAGCTCAGCAGCCACTCATCCACCACGGGCTGGGGCACACAGGGGACCCCCTGCACCCCAAAACCCCCCCTGCACCCCAAAACCCCCCCTGCACCCCAAAACCCCCCCCGAAGGGGCTGGATCCCCCCAGCCCCCCCCGAAGGGCTGGATCCCCCAGTTCCCCCTGTCCCCCAGCTCCTGGTCCTGCTGGTAGCTCAGCAGCCACTCATCCACCACGGGCTGGGGCACACAGGGGACCCCCTGCACCCCAAAACCCCCCTGCACCCCAAAACCCCCCCTGCACCCCAAAACCCCCCCCCCGAAGGGGCTGGATCCCCCCAGTTCCCCCCTGTCCCCCAGCTCCTGGTCCTGCTGGTAGCTCAGCAGCCACTCATCCACCACGGGCTGGGGCACACAGGGGACCCCCTGCACCCCAAAACCCCCCTGCACCCCAAAACCCCCTCCTGCACCCCCAAAACCCCCCCGAGGGGGCTGGATCCCCCCAAACCACCCCCCAGCCCCTGGTCTCACCAGTAACCTACCAACCTCTCACCTGCCGCAGCCAGATGGGACCCCCCCCTGCACCCCAAATCCCCCCCTACACCCCAAAACCCCACCCGAGGGGGCTGGATCCCCCCCCCAAACCCCCTAACCCCCCCCCAGCCCCTCTCCCCCCCCCCCACCCCAGCTCCTGGTCTTGCTGGTAGCTCCCCAGCCTCTCACCTGCCGCAGGCAGACAGGACCCCCCCCCAGCACCCCAAAACCCCCAGCCCGGGGCAGGGGGGTCTGGATCCCCCCAAACCCCCCCCAGGCCCCCCCCCGGTACCTCCATGGCCGCCTTGCCCGAGAGCAGGGCCTGGAAGAGGAAGTTTCCCTGGGGGTTGGGGGGACCCCCGGAGCTGCCGCTGTCACCCCGGGGGCGCTTGGGGACCTGGGGGGGGGGGACACACACACACATAGGGGGGTGTGGGGGGACCCCTCCCCCTATTCCTCAGGGACCCCCCCCATGCGCCTGGCTGCACCCCCAAATTGGGGTGGGGGGTGGGGGGGAGATGGGGGAGGAGGAGGATGGGGTGGGGGGGGGGGCACCCCAAGGGCTGACCCTGGTCTGGGGTGACTGGGGGGGCACAGGGGGGCACAGGACACGGGGGGGGGGGCACAGGGACATGGGGGGACACGGGGGGGGCACAGGGACATGGGGGGGCACAGGGACATGGGGGGACACGGGGGGGGCACAGGGACATGGGGGGGACACAGGGACATGGGGGGACACAGGGGGGGCACAGGGACATGGGGGGGCACAGGGACATGGGGGGACACAGGGGGGCACAGGGGGGCACAGGGACATGGGGGGACACGGGGGGCACAGGGGGGCACAGGGACATGGGGGGGACACAGGGGGGACACAGGGGGGGCACGGGGGGGTCAGGGACATGGGGGGGACACAGCGGGGACACAGGGACATGGGGGGGCACAGGGACATGGGGGGACAGGGACATGGGGGGACACAGGGGGGGCACAGGGGACATGGGGGGGGCACAGGGGGGCACAGGGACATGGGGGGGACACAGGGACATGGGGGGGGCACAGGGGGGCACAGGGACATGGGGGGACACAGGGGGGGCACAGGGACATGGGGGGGACACAGGGGGGGCACAGGGACATGGGGGGACACAGGGGGGCACAGGGACATGGGGGGGGCACAGGGACATGGGGGGACACAGGGGGGCACAGGGACATGGTGGGGGCACAGGGACATGGGGGGACACAGGGGGGCACAGGGACATGGGGGGGCACAGGGGGGCACAGGGACATGGGGGGGGCACAGGGACATGGGGGGACACAGGGGGGCACAGGGACATGGGGGGGGCACAGGGGGGCACAGGGACATGGGGGGGCACAGGGACATGGGGGGACACAGGGGGGCACAGGGACATGGGGGGGCACAGGGGGGCACAGGGACATGGGGGGACAAAGGGACATGGGGGGACACAGGGGGGCACAGGGACATGGGGGGGGCACAGGGGGGCACAGGGACATGGGGGGGACACAGGGACATGGGGGGGGCACAGGGGGGCACAGGGACATGGGGGGGCACAGGGACATGGGGGGACACAGGGGGGGCACAGGGACATGGGGGGGGCACAGGGGGGCACAGGGACATGGGGGGACAAAGGGACATGGGGGGCACAGGGGGGCACAGGGGGGCACAGGGACATGGGGGGGCACAGGGACATGGGGGGACACAGGGGGGCACAGGGACATGGGGGGGGCACAGGGGGGCACAGGGACATGGGGGGACAGGGACATGGGGGGGGCACAGGGGGGCACAGGGACATGGGGGGGGGCACAGGGACATGGGGGGGACACAGGGGGGCACAGGGACATGGGGGGGGCACAGGGGGGCACAGGGACATGGGGGGACAAAGGGACATGGGGGGCACAGGGGGGCACAGGGGGGCACAGGGACATGGGGGGGGCACAGGGACATGGGGGGACACAGGGGGGGCACAGGGGGGCACAGGGACATGGGGGGGGCACAGGGACATGGGGGGACACAGGGGGGCACAGGGACATGGGGGGGGCACAGGGGGGCACAGGGACATGGGGGGGACACAGGGGGGCACAGGGACATGGGGGGGCACAGGGGGCACAGGGACATGGGGGGACACAGGGACATGGGGGGGCACAGGGGGCACAGGGACATGGGGGGCACAGGGGGGCACAGGGACATGGGGGGACACAGGGGGGCACAGGGACATGGGGGGACACAGGGGGCACAGGGACATGGGGGGGCACAGGGGGGCACAGGGACATGGGGGGACAGGGACATGGGGGGACACAGGGGGGCACAGGGACATGGGGGGGCAGGGGGGCACAGGGACATGGGGGGACAGGGACATGGGGGGGCACAGGGGGGCACAGGGACATGGGGGGGCACAGGGACATGGGGGGACAGGGACATGGGGGGGCACAGGGGGGCACAGGGACACGGGGGGACAGAGGGGGACAGGGGGGACAGGGGGACAGACGGACAGGGGGACAGGGGGACAGGGGGACAGGGGGACAGGGACAGGGGGACAGGGACAGGGACAGGGGGAAAGACGGACAGCCGGACAGCCGGACAGGGGGACAGACGGACGGGACGGGGGGGACAGACGGACAGGGGGGACAGCCGGACAGACGGACAGGGTCCCTCACGGGTGCGGGTGCCGCGCGCGCCCTGCGCTTCCCGCCCGGCGACACCGTGAAGTCGCTGCTGACGTCACTGCGGGGGGGGGGGGGCACGGATGGGGGAAGGGGGGGGGGGTCTGCACCCCCTCCCTAAACCCCCCCCACCCCCAAAAGGGGGGTGATTGGGGAGCCCCCCCTCCCCTCCCCCACTCTAACCCCCCCCCAAAAGGGGGTGATTGGGGAGACCCCCCCTCCCCTCCCCCACTCTAACCCCCCCACCCCAAAAGGGGGTGATTGGAGAGCCCCCCCCCCCACTCTAACCCCCCCACAAAAAGGGGGGTGATTGGGGAGCCCCCCCCCCAAAAGGGGGGTGATTGGGGAGACCCCCCCTCCCCTCCCCCACTCTAACCCCCCCACCCCAAAAGGGGGTGATTGGAGAGCCCCCCCCCCCCTTTAACCCCCCCCGAAAAGGGGGTGATTGGGGAGACCCCCCCTCCCCCTCCCCCACTCTAACCCCCCACCCCCACCCCAAAAGGGGGTGATTGGGGAGCCCCCGCCCCCCCTCCCCCCACTCTAACCCCCCCCACCCCAAAAGGGGGTGATTGGGGAGCCCCCCCCCAAAAGGGGGGTGATTGGGGAGCCCCCCCCACTCACGGGCTGTCCGGGGGGGTCGAGGCCGGGGAGCAGCTGGAGAGGCGGGGGGAGCGCCGGGGGGACATGGTGGGGCTGGGGGGGGGGACAGGGGGGGTCAGGGGGGCAGTTTAGGGGGGAACACCCCCCAGTCACCCCAAAACCACAGCGGTCACGGGGGGGGGTCAGAACCCCCCAGTTCCCTCTTCCCCCCCCCCAACCCCCCCGATGATGTTGGGGGGGGAGGGGAACCGGACCCCCCCCCCCAAACCCCCCGGCCACACTGGGGGGCACCGGACCCCCCCAAACCCCCCCCCAAAGACCCCGGGGGGGCTCCCGGCCCCCCCAACCCCCCCGGCCACACTGGGGGGCACCGGACCCCCCAAACCCCCCCCCAAAGACCCCGGGGGCCCGCGCCCCCAACCCCCCCCGGCCACACTGGGGGGCACCGGACCCCCAAACCCCCCCCCAAAGACCCCGGGGGCTCCCAGGCCCCCCCTGGCCACACTGGGGGGCACCAGACCCCCCAAACCCCCCCCAAAGACCCTGTGGGGGCCATGGGCCCCCCAACCCCCCCAACCACACTGGGGGGCACCAGACCCCCCAAACCCCCCCCCAAAGATCCCGGGGCTCCTGGCCCCCCAACCCCCCCAGCCACACTGGGGGGCACCGGAGCCCCCCAAACCCCCCCCCCAAACACACTGGGGGGCACCGGAGCCCCCCAAACCCCCCCCCCAGACACACTGGGGGGCACCGGACCCCCCAAACCCCCCCCCAACCACACTGGGGGGCACCGGACCCCCCAAACCCCCCCAAAGACCCCGGGGGCTCCCAGGCCCCCCTCGGCCACACTGGGGGGCACCAGACCCCCCCAAACCCCCCCAGAGACCCTGTGGGGGCCCCAGTCGCCCCCCCGGCCGCTCTGGGGGGTCAGAACACCCCCCCCCCCCCCTTCTCGCCTCCCGCCGCCGACAGGCCTCAGGCCCAGCACGTGCACGAGGCCCGGCCAGGCCGCGGGGCTCAGCGCGCAGGCGCGGGGCGAAGCCACGCCCACGGGGCGAGGGGGCGGGGCCAGGGCCGGACGTGGGGCGTGTGGGCGGGGTCAGGGGCGGGGGGTAAAGAGCGGTGGGCGGGGCTAGGGAGCGGTGGGCGGGGCTATGGGCGGTTGGGAGGCGGGGGGTTGGGGGGAGTGGGAGGGGGCTGGGGGGGTTGGGGGGCTGGGGGGGGGCTGGGGGGGCTGGGAGGGGTTTGGGGGTGCTGGGGGGCGTATGGGGGGGCTGGGAGGGGGTTGGGTGGGGGCAGGGGGGTATGGGGGGCTGGAAGGGGTTGGGGGGGCTGGGGGGGAGTTTGGGGGGGGGGGCCGGGGTAGGGTTGGGGGGGCTGGGAGGGGTTTGGGGGGAGCTGGGGGGTCTGGGTGGGGGCTGGGAGGGGTTTGGGGGGGCTGGATGGGGGCTGGGGGGCGGGGTCGGGGGTTGGGTGGGGTCTGGGAGGGGTTTGGGGGTGCTGGGAGGGGTATGGGGGGGCTGGGATGGGGTTGGGGGGCTGGGAGGGGTTTGGGGGTGCTGGATGGGTATGGGGGGGCTGGGTGGGGGGGCTGGGGGGCGTATGGGGGGGTTGGGTGGGGGCAGGGGGCGTATGGGGGGGCTGGAAGGGGTTTGGGGGGGCTGGGGGGGAGTTGGGGGGGGGGGCCGGGGTAGGGTTGGGGGGGCTGGGAGGGGTTTGGGGGGAGCTGGGGGGTCTGGGTGGGGTCTGGGAGGGGTTTGGGGGTGCTGGGAGGGGTATGGGGGGGCTGGGATGGGGTTGGGGGGCTGGGAGGGGTTTGGGGGTGCTGGGGGGGTATGGGGGGGCTGGGTGGGGGGTTGGGTGGGGGCTGGGGGGGTTTGGGGGTGCTGGGGGGCGTATGGGGGGGCTGGGAGGGGGTTGGGTGGGGGCAGGGGGGTATGGGGGGGCTGGAAGGGGTTTGGGGGGGCTGGGGGGGGAGTTGCGGGGGGGGCCGGGGTAGGGTTGGGGGGGCTGGGAGGGGTTTGGGGGGAGCTGGGGGGTCTGGGTGGGGGCTGGGAGGGGTTTGGGGGGTCTGGGGGGGTTGGCCGGGGTGACCCCAAGAGCTGGGTCCTGGGGGGGCATGTAAATGGAGAGGGAGATACAAGGGGGGACCCCCGGGGGGACCCCCCACCCAACCCCCCAAAATCTCCCCCAGCACCCCCCAACCCCCTCCCAGCCCCCCCAAATCCACCCCTTGCCTCCCTCAACCTCCCCCCACCCCCCAAAACCACCCTGCCCCCCAACCCCCCCCCCCCCGGCCCCCCAAACTGCTCCCTGTCCCCCTATAACCTCACCCTCCCCCCCCAAACCCTCCCCCTGCCCCCTCCCCTCCCCCCAGCACCCACAAACAGCCGAGTACCCCCAAAATGTCTTTATTGGGGGGGGGGAGTGACACCCCCCCCAGCAGGGGTGAGGGGATCCCCCCCGCCCCTGGGAGGGGGTTGAAATATGGGGGGGGGGGGCAGAATGAGGGGGGTGATGGGGGGGTGATGGGGGGGTGATGGGGGGCTGGGACCCCCCCCAAGGGCTCTCAGGGGCGTCCCAGGGTCTTGGGGGGGTCTCAGGGATTTCAGGGGGTCCCAGGGTCTTGGGGGTTTCAGGGGGTTCAGGACCCCCGGGGGGGGGGGGAGCTCAGGCTCTCCAGGGGGGTCCCAAGGCCCCCGGGGGAGTACTGAGGCCCGAGGGGGGTGGGGGTCCAGGGGGTCCCTGAGGCCTGGGGGGGCCCGGGGGGTGTCCCGGGGCCCGGGGGGTTTCCCTAGGCCCAGGGGGGTCAGAGGGGTCGGTCCTAGGCCCAGGGGGGTCCAGGATGGGGTCCCTAGGCCCGGGGGGTTCCCGAAGCCCAGGGGGGTCTGGGATGGGGTCCCGAGGCCCAGGGGGGTCCCTAGGCGGTGGGGGGGGGGTCCCTAGGCCCGGGGGTGGGTCGGGGGGGGTCCCTAGGCCCGGGGTATGTCCCTAGGCCCAGGTGGGGTCAGGGATGGGGTCCCTAGGCCCGGGAAGGGTCCCTAGGCCCGGGGGGTCGGGGGGGGTCCCTAGGCCCGGGGTGTGTCCCTAGGCTCAGGGTGGGTCGGGGGGGGGTCCTGAGGCCCAGGGGGGTCAGGGGGGTCCCTAGGCCCAGGGTGTGTCCCTAGGCCCGGGGGTGGGTCCGGGATGGGGTCCCTAGGCCCGGGGGGGGGTTCCCGAGGCCCAGGGGGGGTCGGGGGGTTCCCGGAGGCCCGGGGAGGGGTTGGGGGGGTCCGGGGATGGTGTCCCTAGGCCTGGGAAGGGTCCCTAGGCCCGGGGGTGGGTCGAGGGGGGTTCCCTAGGCCCAGGGGGGTCCCGAGGCCCAGAGGGGGTCGGGGGGTCCCAAGGCCCAGAGGGGGTCGGGGGGGGTCCCTAGGCCCAGGAAGGGTCCCTAGGCCCGGGGGTGGGTCGAGGGGGGGGTCCCTAGGCCTGGGGGGTTTCCCGAGGCCCAGGGGGGTCGGGGGGGTCCGGGATGGTGTCCCTAGGCCTGGGGGGGCCCCTAGGCCCAGGGTGGGTCCGGGATGGGGTCCCTAGGCCTGGGGGGGCCCCTAGGCCCAGGGTGGGTCCGGGATGGTGTCCCTAGGCCCGGGATGGGGTCCCTAAGCCCGGGGGTGGGTTGAGGGGGTCCCTAGGCCCAAGGGGGGTCCCGAGGCCCAGGGGGGTCGGGGGGTTCCCGAGGCCCGGGGAGGGTCGGGGGGTCCGGGATGGTGTCCCTAGGCCTGGGGGGGCCCCTAGGCCCAGGGTGGGTCCGGGATGGGGTCCCTAGGCCTGGGGGGGGTCCCGAAGCCCAGGGGGGTCGGGGGGGGTCCCTAGGCCCGGGATGGGGTCCCTAAGCCCGGGGGTGGGTCCGGGATGGTGTCCCTAGGCCCGGGAAGGGTCCCTAGGCCCGGGGGTGGGTCGAGGGGGGTTCCCTAGGCCCCGGGGGGTCCCGAGGCCCAGAGGGGGTCAGGGGGGTCCCTAGGCCCGGGGGGGTCCCAAGGCCCAGAGGGGGTCGGGGGGGTTCCTAGGCCCGGGAAGGGTCCCTAGGCCCAGGTGGGGTCAGGGATGGGGTCCCTAGGCCCAAGGGGGGTCCCGAGGCCCAGGGGGGTCAGGGGGGTCCCTAGGCCCGGGGAGGGTCGGGGGGGGTCGGGGGGTTCCCTAGGCCTGGGGGGGCCCCTAGGCCCAGAGTGGGTCCGGGATGGGGTCCCTAGGCCTGGGGGGGTTCCCGAGGCCCAGGGGAGGTCGGGGGGGGTCCCTAGGCCCGGGGGGGGTCCCGAGGCCCAGGGGGGTTCCCGAGGCCCAGAGGGGGTCGGGGGGGTTCCCGAGGCCCGGGGGGGTCCCGGGGGGTGTCCCGGGGGGGGGTGTCAGGCGGGGCGCGGCCCGAAGAAGGGCAGGCTGCGCACGAAGGCGTCGAGGCGGCTGCGGAACAGGTCGCTCTGCACCGGCTGCCGGGGGGGGCACAGGGGGTTCTTCACCACCAGCTCCACGAACAGCTGGGGGGGGGGGGCACCCCGTCACCCGGGGGGGGCACGGACACCACACCCCCCGCGGACCTGGGAACCCCCCCCCCCAAACTGGATCCCTCCCCCTCCGGCACCCAGGGACCCCCCCAACCTGGGAACCCCCCCCCCAAAACCGGATCCCCCCCTTCAGCTCCAAGGGACACCCCCAACCTGGGAACCCCCCTCCAAAACTGGATCCCTCCCCCTACAGCTCCCAGGGACCCCCCCCAAACCCTCCGAGGGAACCCCCCCCCAAAACTGGATCCCTCCCCCTCCGGCACCCAGGGACCCCCCCAACCTGGGAACCCCCCAAAACAGGCCCACTCTCCCTCCAGCACCCAGGAACCCCCCCGGACATAGGGAGCCCCCCAAAACCAGCCCACTCCCCCTTCAGCTCCCAGGGACACCCCCTGGACATGGGGAACCCCCCCCAGACATGAGGAGCCCCCCAAAACCGGCCCACTCCCCTCCCCCTCCAAGGGACCCCCCCCGACCTGGGAACCCCCCCCCCCCCGGACATAGGGAGCCCCCCCCCAAAACCGGCCCCCTCCCCCACCAGCTCCCAGGGACCCAGGTTTTGGGGGGGTGGGGGGTTTTGGGGTGTATCTGGGGGGGATTTTGGGGTGCAGGGGGGGTTTGGGGTGCAGGGGGGATTTGGGGTGGGGGGGTCTCCACACTCTTCCCTCAGCACCTCAGGGGTGCCGGGGGGGGGGATTTGGGGTGAGATTTTGGGGCAGAATTGGGCATTACCAGGATTTTGAGAGGGTGGGAGGTTTTGGGGTGTATCTGGGGGGGATTTTGGGGTGCAGGGTGGGGTTTTGGGGTGCAGGGTGGGGATTTGGGGTGGGGGGGTCTCCACCCTCTTCCCTCAGCACCTCAGGGGTGCCGGGGGGGGGGGATTTGGGGTGAGATTTTGGGGCAGAATTGGGCATTACCAGGATTTTGAGAGGGTGGGAGGTTTTGGGGTGTATCTGGGGGGGATTTTGGGGTGCAGGGTGGGGTTTTGGGGTGCAGGGTGGGGATTTGGGGTGGGGGGGTCTCCACTCTCTTCCCTCAGCACCTCAGGGGTGCCGGGGGGGGGGGATTTGGGGTGAGATTTTGGGGCAGAATTGGGCATTACCAGGATTTTGAGAGGGTGGGAGGTTTTGGGGTGTATCTGGGGGGGATTTTGGGGTGCAGGGTGGGGTTTTGGGGTGCAGGGTGGGGATTTGGGGTGGGGGGGTCTCCACACTCTTCCCTCAGCACCTCAGGGGTGCCGGGGGGGGGGGATTTGGGGTGAGATTTTGGGGCAGAATTGGGCATTACCAGGATTTTGGGGGGTGGGAGGTTTTGGGGTGTACGTGGGGGGGATTTTGGGGTGCAGGGGGGGTTTGGGGTGCAGGGTGGGGTTTTGGGGTGCAGGGTGGGGATTTGGGTCTCCACACTCTTCCCTCAGCACCTCAGGGGTGCCGGGGGGGGGGATTTGGGGTGAGATTTTGGGGCAGAATTGGGCATTACCAGGATTTTGAGAGGGTGGGAGGTTTTGGGGTGTATCTGGGGGGGATTTTGGGGTGCAGGGTGGGGTTTTGGGGTGCAGGGTGGGGATTTGGGGTGGGGGGGTCTCCACCCTCTTCCCTCAGCACCTCAGGGGTGCCGGGGGGGGGGATTTGGGGTGAGATTTTGGGGCAGAATTGGGCATTACCAGGATTTTGAGAGGGTGGGAGGTTTTGGGGTGTATCTGGGGGGGATTTTGGGGTGCAGGGTGGGGTTTTGGGGTGCAGGGTGGGGATTTGGGGTGGGGGGGTCTCCACCCTCTTCCCTCAGCACCTCAGGGGTGCCGGGGGGGGATTTGGGGGAAGATTTTGGGGCAGAATTGGGCATTACCAGGATTTTGGGGGTTGGGGGGTTTTGGGGTGTATCTGGGGGGGATTTTGGGGTGCAGGGTGGGGTTTGGGGTGCAGGGTGGGGTTTTGGGGTGCAGGGTGGGGATTTGGGTCTCCACACTCTTCCCTCAGCACCTCAGGGGTGCCGGGGGGGGATTTGGGGTGAGATTTTGGGGCAGAATTGGGCATTACCAGGATTTTGAGAGGGTGGGAGGTTTTGGGGTGTATCTGGGGGGGATTTTGGGGTGCAGGGTGGGGTTTTGGGGTGCAGGGTGGGGATTTGGGGTGGGGGGGTCTCCACCCTCTTCCCTCAGCACCTCAGGGGTGCCGGGGGGGGGGATTTGGGGTGAGATTTTGGGGCAGAATTGGGCATTACCAGGATTTTGGGGGGTGGGAGGTTTTGGGGTGTACGTGGGGGGGATTTTGGGGTGCAGGGGGGGTTTGGGGTGCAGGGTGGGGTTTTGGGGTGCAGGGTGGGGATTTGGGTCTCCACACTCTTCCCTCAGCACCTCAGGGGTGCCGGGGGGGGGATTTGGGGTGAGATTTTGGGGCAGAATTGGGCATTACCAGGATTTTGAGAGGGTGGGAGGTTTTGGGGTGTATCTGGGGGGGATTTTGGGGTGCAGGGTGGGGTTTTGGGGTGCAGGGTGGGGATTTGGGGTGGGGGGGTCTCCACCCTCTTCCCTCAGCACCTCAGGGGTGCCGGGGGGGGGATTTGGGGTGAGATTTTGGGGCAGAATTGGGCATTACCAGGATTTTGAGAGGGTGGGAGGTTTTGGGGTGTATCTGGGGGGGATTTTGGGGTGCAGGGTGGGGTTTTGGGGTGCAGGGTGGGGATTTGGGGTGGGGGGGTCTCCACACTCTTCCCTCAGCACCTCAGGGGTGCCGGGGGGGGGATTTGGGGGAAGATTTTGGGGCAGAATTGGGCATTACCAGGATTTTGAGAGGGTGGGAGGTTTTGGGGTGTATCTGGGGGGGATTTTGGGGTGCAGGGTGGGGTTTTGGGGTGCAGGGTGGGGATTTGGGGTGGGGGGGTCTCCACACTCTTCCCTCAGCACCTCAGGGGTGCCGGGGGGGGGGATTTGGGGTGAGATTTTGGGGCAGAATTGGGCATTACCAGGATTTTGGGGGGTGGGAGGTTTTGGGGTGTACGTGGGGGGGTTTTGGGGTTCGGGGGGCCCCCTCACGTGGCTGTAGATGTGGTGCAGGGCCTCTCGGGCGCTGGGCACCCCGAGGTCGGTGTTGAGCACCAGGCGCAGCCCGCTGGGCGTCTCGTAGTAGTGCAGCCGGTAGCGGCTGGTCTGGAAGGACACGAACCCGTCCCGCCTGCGCGCTAAGGATGGGGGGGGGGGCACCCCGAAACCGGGACACACCCCCCCACACCTTGACAGTACAGAGGAACCCCCAAACCACCATCCCCACCCTTTATCTGGGGGGTTTTTGGGGTCCCCTCCCTCTATTTGGGGTTTTTTGGGGGTCCCCTCCCTTTATTTTGGGGTCCCCTGCCTAGATTTTGGGGGTCCCCCCTTTATTTGGGGGGTTTATTGGGGTCCCCTCCCTCTATTTGGGGTCCCCTCCCTTTATTTTGGGCTCCCCTCCCTCTACTTTGGGGTCCCCTCCCTTTATTTTGGGGTCTCTTCCCTATATTTGGGGTTTTTTTGGGGGTCCCCTCCCTCTATTTGGGGTCCCCTCCCTCTATTTTGGGGTCCCCTCCCTTTATTTGGGGGGCTTATTGGGGTCCCCTCCCTCTATTTGGGGTCCCCTCCCTTTATTTTGGGGTGTCCTCCCTCTATTTGGGGTCCCCTCCCTCTATTTGGGGTTTTTTGGGGGTCCCCTCCCTTTATTTTGGGGTCCCCTGCCTATATTTTGGGGGTCCCCCCTTTATTTGGGGGGTTTATTGGGGTCCCCTCCCTCTATTTGGGGTACCCCCTTTATTTTGGGGTCTCCTCCCTATATTTGGGGGTTTTTTGGGGTCCCCTCCCTATATTTTGGGGTCTCTTCCCTATATTTGGGGGTTTATTGGGGTCCCCTCCCTCTATTTGGGGTCCCCTCCCTCTATTTTGGGGTCTCTTCCCTATATTTGGGGTTTTTTTGGGGGTCCCCTCCCTCTATTTTGGGGTCCCCCCCTTTATTTGGGGGGTTTATTGGGGTCCCCTCCCTTTATTTTGGGGTCCCCTCCCTCTATTTTGGGGTCCCCCCCTTTATTTGGGGGGTTTATTGGGGTCCCCTCCCTCTATTTGGGGTCCCCTCCCTTTATTTTGGGGTCCCCTCCCTCTATTTTGGGGGAGTTTTGGGGTCCCCTCCCTATATTTGGGGTCCCCTCCCTTTACTTTAGGGTCCCCCCTTTATTTGGGGGGTTTATTTGGGGTCCCCTCCCTTTATTTTGGGGTCCCCTCCCTCTATTTGGGGGGTTTATTGGGGTCCCCTCCCTCTATTTGGGGTCCCCTCCCTTTATTTTGGGCTCCCCTCCCTCTATTTTGGGGTCCCCTCCCTCTATTTTGGGGTCCCCCCCTTTATTTGGGGGTTTTTTGGGGATCCCCTCCCTCTATTTGGGGTCCCCTCCCTTTATTTTGGGGTCCCTTCACTTTATTTTGGGGTTCTCCCCCTTTATTTGGGGGTTTTTTGGGGGTCCCCTCCCTATATTTGGGTTCCCCTCCCTTTATTTTGGGGTCCCCTCCCTCTATTTGGGGTTTATTGGGGTCCCCTCTCTCTATTTGGGGTCCCCTCCCTCTATTTTGGGGTCCCCTCCCTCTATTTGGGGTTTTTTGGGGTCCTCTCCCTCTATTTGGGGTCCCCTCCCTTTACTTTAGGGTCCCCCCTTTATTTGGGGGGGGTTTATTGGGGGTCCCCTCCCTCTATTTTGGGGTCCCCTCCCTTTACTTCAGCGCCCCCCTTTATTTGGGGGGCTTTTTGGGGGGGTCCCCCTTTTACTTGGGGTGTTTTTCTGGGGGTCCCCCCTTATATTTGGGGGTCCCCTCCCTCTATTTCGGGGGTCCCCTCCCTGTTTTCTGGGTGCCCCCCTTTTTTTTTGGGGGGGGGTGTGTTTCCCTTTACTAGGTTCCCCTCCTATTTTTTGGGGTGACACCCCCCCCTTTTTGGCTGCTCCCCCTCTTCTTGGGGGACCCCTCCTGTTTAGGGGCGCTCCCCTTAATTCTTTGGGTCCCCCCTTTTGGGGTCCCCCCTTTGGGGTACCCCCCTTCTTCCCCCCCTCAGGGGTCCCCAATATCTCTTGAGTGGGGTGTCCCCCCTGATCCCCTTCTTGGGGTGCCCCCCCCCAAGCTCCTCAGCCAGGGGGACATCCCCGCCTCCCCCAGGGGTTGTGGGGTGCCCCCCGCCCCCCCCCGAGTTTTGGGGTCCCCCTGCACCCCAGGATACATGTCGGTGGGGCTCATCTTGCCCACGAAGGAGCGGAGGGAGAAGAGCATCCCGAACATCAGCTTGAACTCCTGGGGGGCACGGGGGGGGGGGGGCAGGGGGATGGGGGGCATGGGGGGGGATGGGGGGGCACGGGGGGGCATGGGGGGGGCACGGGGGGAGGGCAGGGGGATGGGGGGGCATGGGGGGGATGGGGGGCACGGGGGGGGCATGGGGGGGCACGGGGGGAGGGCAGGGGGATGGGGGGCATGGGGGGGCATGGGGGGGCACGGGGGGGGCATGGGGGGGCACGGGGGGAGGGCAGGGGGATGGGGGGGCATGGGGGGGCATGGGGGGGCACGGGGGGAGGGCAGGGGGATGGGGGGCATGGGGGGGAGGTGGGGGGCACGGGGGGCATGGGGGGGGATGGGGGCACGGGGGGGCATGGGGGGGGCACGGGGGGAGGGCAGGGGGATGGGGGGGCATGGGGGGGGATGGGGGGGGCACGGGGGGGCATGGGGGGGCACGGGGGGGAGGGCAGGGGGATGGGGGGGCATGGGGGGGATGGGGGGGCACGGGGGGGCATGGGGGGGCACGGGGGGAGGGCAGGGGGATGGGGGGGCATGGGGGGGGGATGGGGGGGCATGGGGGGGCAGGGGGATGGGGGGAACGGGGGGGATGGGGGGAGGGGGATGGGGGGCATGGGGGGATGGGGGGCACGGGGGGCATGGGGGGGGCACGGGGGGAGGGCAGGGGGATGGGGGGGCATGGGGGGGGATGGGGGGGGCACGGGGGGGGGCATGGGGGGGGATGGGGGGCACGGGGGGGCATGGGGGGGGATGGGGGGGCATGGGGGGGATGGGGGGGGCACGGGGGGGAGGGCAGGGGGATGGGGGGGCATGGGGGGGGGATGGGGGGGCATGGGGGGGGCAGGGGGATGGGGGGAACGGGGGGGGGATGGGGGGGGGGCAGGGGGATGGGGGGGCATGGGGGGGATGGGGATGGGGGGGCATGGGGGGGCATGGGGGGGCATGGGGATGGGGGGGACATGGGGGGGCACAGGGGGCATGGGGATGGGGGGGCATGGGGGGGCATGGAGAGGGGGGATGGGGACAGGGGGGACATGGGGATGGGGGGGCATGGGGGGTATGGGGGGCACGGGGGGCATGGGGGGCACGGGGGGGCACGGGGATGGGGGGCATGGGGATGGGGGGACATGGGGGGGCACAGGGGGCATGGGGATGGGGGGGAAACGGGGGGGATGGGGGATTGGGGATGGGGGGGCATGGGGATGGGGGGGCACGGGGGGGCATCAGGGGGCATGGGGATGGGGGGGCATGGGGGGCACGGGGGGCATGGGGGGGCACGGGGGGCATGGGGATGGGGGGCAGGGGGATGGGGGGACATGGGGGGGCACAGGGGGCATGGGGATGGGGGGAAACGGGGGGGATGGGGGATTGGGGATGGGGGGGCATGGGGGGGACATGGGGGGGCATGGGGATGGGGGGGCACGGGGGGGGCATCAGGGGGCATGGGGATGGGCATGGGGGGGATGGGGATGGGGGGATGGGGATGGGGGGCATGGGGGGGGACATGGGGGGGCACAGGGGGGCATGGGGATGGGGGGGCATGGGGGGCATGGGGGGGCATGGGGATGGGGGGCATGGGGGGCACGGGGGGGCATGGGGATGGGGGGCATGGGGATGGGGGGCATGGGGGGGATGGGGGGGCAGGGGGATGGGGGGGACATGGGGGGGCACAGGGGGGGCACGGGGGGGGGGCAGGGGAATAGGGGGGAATGGGGGGGCATGGGGATGGGGGGCATGGGGGGGCATGGGGGGGCATGGAGGGGGGATGGGGACAGGGGGGACATGGGGGGACATGGGGAGGGGGGGCATGGGGGGTGCACGGGGGGGCATGGGGATGGGGGGCATGGGGGGGGGCACAGGGGGCATGGGGATGGGGGGGCATGGGGGGAGGCATGGGGGGGCATGGGGAGGGGGGCATGGGGAGGGCATGGGGGGGCACAGGGGGCATGGGGATGGGGGGCATGGGGGGGGGGCATGGGGGGGGCATGGGGAGGGGGGCAGCAGGGGGGCATGGGGATGGGGGGGCATGGGGATGGGGGGGCACGGGGGGGGGCACAGGGTGACACATGGGGGGGGTACGGGGGGGTTATGGGGGGGTCACGGGGGGGCGCAGACAGACGTGGGGACACATGGAGGGAAAAGAGGGAAATGAGGGGGGCGGGGGGGGGGGGGCCACGCTGGCACCCTGCCCCCCGCACAGAGACACCCCCCTGCCCCCCTGTGCCCCCCAGCCCCCCCAAACCCCCTCAGCCCCCCCAGCCCCCCCAAACACCCCTGACCCCCCCGTACCTCCTGGCGGGGGATGCCTCCCCCTGCCCCCCAGCCCCCCCCAGCCCCCCCAGCCCCCCCAGCCCCTCTACTTCCTGGCGGGGGATACCACCCCCTGCCCCCCAGCCCCCCCACATGCCCCCAGCCCCCCCAGCCCCCCAAATCCCCCTGACCCCTGTACCTCCTGGCGGGGGATGCCTCCCCCTGCCCCCCCAGCCCCCCCAGAGCCCCCCCAGGACCCCCCCAGCCCCCCCAAACCCCCCCAGGACCCCCCCAGAGCCCCCCCAGGACCCCCTCCAGCCCCCCCAGTACCTCCTGGCGGGGGATGCCTCCCCCTGCCCCCCAGCCCCCCCAGCCCCCCAAACCCCCCAGGACCCCCCCAGCCCCCCCATTCCCCCCCGTACCTCTTGGCAGGGGATGCCTCCCCCTGCCCCCCCAGCCCCCCCACACACCCCCAGCCCCCCAGCCCCCCCAAACCCCCCAGTGCCCCCCCAGGACCCCCCCAGCCCCCCGTACCTCCTGGCAGGGGATGCCTCCCCCTGCCCCCCCAGCCCCCCCACACACCCCCAGCCCCCCCAGCCCCCCCAGCCCCCCCCAGCCCCCCCAGCCCCCCCAGCCCCCCCAGCCCCCCCAGCCCCCCCGTACCTCCTGGCGGGGGATGCCTCCCCCTGCCCCCCAGCCCCCCCAGCCCCCCCAAACCCCCCCAGGACCCCCCCAGCCCCCCCATTCCCCCCCGTACCTCCTGGCAGGGGATGCCTCCCCCTGCCCCCCAGCCCCCCACACACCCCCAGCCCCCCCCAGCCCCCCCAAACCCCCCCAGTGCCCCCCCAGGACCCCCCCAGCCCCCCCCGTACCTCCTGGCGGGGGATGCCTCCCCTGCCCCCCCAGCCCCCCCACACACCCCCAGCCCCCCCAGCCCCCCCAGCCCCCCCAGCCCCCCAGCCCCCCAGTGCCCCCCCAGGACCCCCCAGCCCCCCCGTACCTCCTGGCGGGGGATGCCTCCCCCGCCCCCAGCCCCCCCAGCCCCCCCAAACCCCCCCAGGACCCCCCCAGCCCCCCCAGAGCCCCCCAGGACCCCCCCAGCCCCCCAGAGCCCCCCAGCCCCCCCATTCCCCCCCGTACCTCCTGGCAGGGGATGCCTCCCTCTGCCCCCCAGCCCCCCACACACCCCCAGCCCCCCAGCCCCCCAACCCCCCCAGGACCCCCCCAGCCCCCCCCGTACCTCCTGGCGGGGGATGCCGGGCTGGCGCCGGCGGTGCCACTCGCCGTAGTGCAGACAGGTACCGGCACGGTCGAAGATGTAGAGGTTGTGGATGGTCATCTGGGGGGGCAGGGGGATGGGGGGGCAGGGGGATGGGGGGGACAGGGGGATGGGGGGACAGGGGGGCAGGGGGATGGGGGGACGGGGGGGCAGGGGGGACGGGGGGGACGGGGGGGACAGGGGGGACAGGGGGACGGGGGGCAGGGGGGACAGGGGGGACAGGGAGATAGGGGGGACAGGGGGGTCAGGGGGGTCAGGGGGACAGGGGGGACGGGGGGACAGGGGGGACAGGGGGGGACAGGGGGGGACAGGGGGGGACAGGGGGGGACAGGGGGGGACAGGGGGGGACAGGGGGGGACAGGGGGGGACAGGGGGGGACAGGGGGGGACAGGGGGGGACAGGGGGACGGGGGGGCAGGGGGGACAGGGGGGGACAGGGAGATAGGGGGGACAGGGGGGTCAGGGGGGTCAGGGGGACAGGGGGGACGGGGGGGACAGGGGGGACAGGGGGGACAGGGGGGGACAGGGGGGGACAGGGGGGGACAGGGGGGGACAGGGGGGGACAGGGGGGGACAGGGGGGGACAGGGGGGGACAGGGGGGGACAGGGGGGGACAGGGAGACAGGGGGGGACAGGGGGGACAGGGGGGACAGGGGGGACGGGGGGACGGGGGGACGGGGGGGACGGGGGGACGGGGGAGGACAGGGGGGGACAGGGGGATGGGGGGGACATGGGGACAGGGGGACGGGGACAGGGGGGACAGGGGGATGGGGGGATGGGGGGGACAGGGGGGACAGGGGGGACAGGGGGGACGGGGGGGGACAGGGGGGGACAGGGGGATGGAGGGGGACGGGGGGGGACAGGGACAGGGCGGGACAGGGGGTCAGGGGGACAGGGATGGGGGGGGACATGGGGACAGGGGGGATGGGGGGGACATGGGGGGACAGGGGGATGGGGACATCAGGGGGGTCAGGGGAGGTCGGGGGGGCAGGGGCAACAGGGGGGACAGGGGGTTGGGGAGTCAGGGGGGTCAGGGGGTCAGGGGGGTCAGGGGGTCATGGGGGGTCATGGGGGGTCAGGGGGTCAGGGGGTCAGGGGGGTCAGGGGGTCAGGGGGTCAGGGGGGTCAGGGGGTCAGGGGGTCAGGGGGGTCAGGGTCACAGGGGTCTGGCACTGGGGGGCACTAGGACCGGGGTGTCTGGGTGGGAGGGGGCTGGGGGAGGGTCTGACCGGGCCCCAGTTCATCCCAGTACATCCCACTGCCTCCCAGTACATCCCAGAGCTCCCAGTGCCTCCCAGTAAATCCCAGTGCTCCCAGTACATCCCAGTGCTCCCAGTGCCTCCCAGAACATCCCAGTGCTCCCAGTACATCCCAGTACTCCCAGTGCCTCCCAGTACATCCCAGTGCTCCCAGTGCCTCCCAGAACATCCCAGTGCTCCCAGTACATCCCAGAGCTCCCAGAACATCCCAGTACATCCCAGTGCTCCCAGTGCCTCCCAGTACATCCCAGTGTGCCCAGTATATCCCAGTACATCCCAGTGCTCCCAGAACATCCCAGTGCTCTCAGTACATCCCAGTACTCCCAGTGCTCCCAGTACATCCCAGTACTCCCAGTACATCCCAGTTCATCCCAGTGCTCCCAGAACATCCCAGTGCTCCCAGTGCCTCCCAGAACATCCCAGTGCTCCCAGTACATCCCAGTTCATCCCAGTGCTCCCAGAACATCCCAGTGCTCCCAGTGCCTCCCAGAACATCCCAGTGCTCCCAGTACATCCCAGTACATCCCAGTGCCTCCTAGAACATCCCAGTGCTCCCAGTATATCCCAGTTCATCCCAGTGCTCCCAGTACATCCCAGTGCTCCCAGTACATCCCAGTGCACCCAGTGCCTCCCAGAACATCCCAGTGCTCCCAGTACATCCCAGTTCATCCCAGTCTTCCCAGTACATCCCAGTGCTCCCAGTACATCCCAGTACATCCCAGTGCCTCCCAGAACATCCCAGTGCTCCCAGTACATCCCAGTTCATCCCAGTGCCTCCCAGTACATTCCAGAGCTCCCAGTACATCCCAGTGCTCCCAGTGCCTCCCAGAACATCCCAGTGCTCCCAGTACATCCCAGTCTTCCCAGTACATCCCAGTGCTCCCAGTGCCTCCCAGAACATCCCAGTGCGCCCAGTGCCATTAATCCCAGTAGATCCCAGTAGATCCCAGTATCCCCCAGCACCTCCCAGTGTCCCAGTTACTTGCAGTAACTCTTCCCGTTCGCCCCAGTATCTACAGTGCCATCGCCCCCAGTGCCCCCCAGTGCCCCCCAGTCCCTCCCAGTGCCCCCCAGTGCCCCCCAGTCCCTCCCAGTCCCTCCCAGTGCCCTCCCAGTGCCCCCCAGTCCTCCCCAGTCCCTCCCAGTGCCCCCCAGTGCCCCCCAGTCCCTCCCAGTCCCTCCCAGTGCCCTCCCAGTGCCCCCCAGTCCCTCCCAGTGCCCCCCAGTCCCCTCCCAGTCCCTCCCAGTGCCCCCCAGTGCCCCCCAGTGCCCCCCAGTGCCTCCCAGTGCCCCCCAGTCCCTCCCAGTCCCTCCCAGTGCCCCCCAGTCCCTCCCAGTGCCCCCAGTCCCTCCCAGTGCCCCCCAGTGCCCCCCAGTCCCTCCCAGTCCCTCCCAGTGCCCTCCCAGTGCCCCCCAGTCCTCCCCAGTCCCTCCCAGTGGCCCCCAGTCCCCCCAGTCCCTCCCAGTGCCCCCCAGTGCCCCCCAGTGCCCCCCAGTGCCTCCCAGTGCCCCCCAGTCCCTCCCAGTCCCTCCCAGTGCCCCCCAGTGCCCCCCAGTCCCTCCCAGTCCCCTCCCAGTCCCTCCCAGTCCCATCCCCGTTACTCCCAGTTCGTCCCAGTATCCCCCAGTCCCGCCACCCCCAGCCCCTCCCAGCCCCCCAGCCCCCGCCGTGCCCGGCACCCCAGCGTTCCCAGCGCCCCCAGTCACCCCCTCGGTGCCCCCCCCCCCCCCCGCCCAGTGCTCCCAGTTCCCCCCACAACCGCCTCACCTCCGCCCCGCCGCCCTCACTTCCGCCCGGCGCCGGCGCCGCTTCCGCTTCCGCTTCCGCCCTCAACAAACATGGCGGCGGCGGCGGCGGGAACGGGGCTGGGCGCGCGGGGAGGGGGCGTGGCTTAAGGCACGGCGGGGGCGTGGCTAGCGCCTGGATGTGGAGGGGGCGGGCCAGGCCCGTGATTGACGGGCGAGGGGGCGGGGCGGCGCTTTTGGGGGGTTTGGGGCAGCCGGGGGGGGCCCGAGCGCGCGGGGGCCTGGGGGGGCCCAGTGTCCCCCCCGACCCCCCCCCAGGACCCCAAACCCCCCAGGGCCCCCCCGGAGCCCCCCAGGACCCCCAAACCCCCCAGAGCCCCCCGGAGCCCCCCCCCAGGATCCCCAACCCCCCAGGGCCCCCCGGAGCCCCCCCAGGACCCCCAAACCCACTTAGAGCCGCCCCAGAGCCCCCCCAGGACCCCCAAACCCCCCAGAGCCCCCCGGAGCCCCCCCCCAGGACCCCCAACCCCCCCAGGGCCCCCCCTGAGCCCCCCCAGGACCCCCCAGGACCCCCAAACCCCCCCAGAGCCCCCCCAGAGCCCCCCCAGGACCCCCAAACCCCCCCAGAGCCCCCCCGGAGCCCCCCCCAGGATCCCCAACCCCCCAGGGCCCCCCCTGAGCCCCCCCAGGACCCCCCCAGGACCCCCCCAAACCCCCCAGAGCCCCCCGGAGCCCCCCAGGACTCCCAAACCCACTTAGAGCCCCCCCAGAGCCCCCCCAGGACCCCCAAACCCCCCCAGAGCCCCCCGGAGCCCCCTCCAGGACCCCCAACCCCCCCAGGGCCCCCCCGGAGCCCCCCCAGGACCCCCAAACCCACTTAGAGCCCCCCCAGAGCCCCCCAGGACCCCCAAACCTCCCCAGGGCCCCCCTGAGCCCGCCCAGGACCCCCCAGGACCCCCAAACCCCCCCAGAGCCCCCCCGGACCCCCAAACTCCCCCGGAGCCCCCCAGAGCCCCCCCAGGGACACCCAAACCCCCCCAGAGCCGCCCCAGAGCCCCCCCAGGGACCCCCAAACCCCCCCAGAGCCCCCCCGGAGCCCCCCCCCAGGACCCCCAACCCCCCCAGGGCCCCCCTGAGCCCCCCAGGACCCCCCAGGACCCCCAAACCCCCCCAGGGCCCACCCAGAGCCCCCCCAGGACCCCCCCAGGACCCCCAAACGCCCCCAGAGCCCCCCGGAGCCCCCCCAGGACCCCCAAACCCACTTAGAGCCCCCCCAGAGCCCCCCCAGGACCCCCAAACCTCCCCAGAGCCCCCCCGGAGCCCCCCCCCAGGACCCCCAACCCCCCCAGGGCCCCCCGGAGCCCCCCAGGACCCCCAAACCCACTTAGAGCCCCCCCAGAGCCCCCCAGGACCCCCAAACCTCCCCAGGGCCCCCCTGAGCCCGCCCAGGACCCCCCAGGACCCCCAAACCCCCCCAGAGCCCCCCCCGGACCCCCAAACTCCCCCGGAGCTCCCCCAGAGCCCCCCAGGGACCCCCAAACCCCCCCAGAGCCGCCCCAGAGCCCCCCAGGGACCCCCAAACCCCCCCAGAGCCGCCCCAGAGCCCCCCCAGGGACCCCCAAACCCCCCAGAGCCCCCCCGGAGCCCCCCCCCAGGACCCCCAACCCCCCCAGGGCCCCCCTGAGCCCCCCCGAGCCCCCCAGGACCCCCAAACCCCCCCAGGGCCCACCCAGAGCCCCCCCAGGACGCCCCCAGGACCCCCAAACGCCCCCAGAGCCCCCCGGAGCCCCCCCAGGACCCCCAAACCCACTTAGAGCCCCCCCATGACCCCACCCCCCCACCCCATGGGTGCTGCCCCCCCCCACCCCCCCCACCCCCATGGGTGCTGCCAGCCTCTCCCCTCCCCCCTCCCCCTCCCCCCCGTTAAGCTGATTACACCCACGAGGGGGGGGATGGGGGGGGGATGGGGGGATTAGTGCCCCCCCCCACTCTGGGCGCACACGGGTGCTGGCGGCTGTGGGGGCACCCTGGGGGCAGCACCCAAGAGGGGTCCCAGGTGTGTCCCCCCCCAACCCCCCCACCCACCCACCGGGGCCTGGACACAGGTAAAGGGACCCCCCCTCCCCAAATCCTCCCCCCCCCCCAAATTCCCCCCAGACCCCTGGGTGCCCTTGGGGTCTCCCCTCCCCCCCCCACCCCCCCACCTCTGGGTGCCCTTGGGGGTTGTGTGCCCCCCCACCCCCACCCCAGGACCCTCCCTCCCCCCACCGGGTTATTGGGGTGACCCTCCCCCCCCCCCCCCAGCACCCCTGGGTGCCCCACAGGGGTATTGGGGTGTCCCTCAGACCCCGCCCCCCCCCCCGCACCCTTGGGTGCCCTTGGGGACCCCCCAGGTTGTTGGGGTGTCACCCCCCCCCAGTTTTGAGGTGTCCCCCCCGGGGTTTTAGGGTCGTCCCCCCCGCACCCCTGGGTGCCCTCCCCTCCCCCCACTGGGTTTTGGGATCCCCCCCCCCACCCATGGGTGCCCCCCCGAGATATTGGGGGTCCCTCCCTGGGGTTTTGGGGTGTCCCCCCCCCACCCCTGGGTGCCCTTGGGGCCCCCGGAGATATTGGGGGTCCCTCCCTGGGGTTTTGGGGTGTCCCCCCACACACACCCCTGGGTGCCCTTGGGGTCCCCCCCTCCAGGTTTTGGGGTCTCCCCGGGGCCCCCCCCATGGTGCTGCCGGTGAGACACGGGGGGGGGACCCGGCCTGGGGGGGGGAGGGGCTTGGGGTGCTGGGTGAGGGGGGGTCACTGGGTCTGGGGGGTCCCAGAGGTGAGGGTGTCACCAGGTGTGAGGGTGTCACTGGGTCTGGGGGTGTCACTGAGTCTGGGGGTGTCGCTGGGTGGGGGTGACACCGGGTGTGAGGGTGTCACCAGGTCTGGGGGTGTCACCTGGTCTGGGGGTGTCACCGGGTGTGAGGGTGTCACCAGGTCTGGGGGTGTCACCTGGTCTGGGGGTGACACCGGGTGTGAGGGTGTCACCTGGTCTGGGGGTGTCACCGGGTGTGAGGGTGTCACCGGGTCTGGGGGTGTCACCGGGTGGGGGTGACGCTGGGTGTGTGGGTGACAGGGTGGGAGTGTCACTGAGTCTGGGGGTGTCACACCGGGGGTGTCACCAGGTGGAGGTGACACTGGGTGTGCGGGTGACAGGGTGGGGGTGTCATCGGGTCTGGGGGTGACACCGGGTGTGAGGGTGTCACTGGGTGGGGGTGACGCTGGGTGTGTGGGTGACAGGGTGGGGGTGTCATCGTGTGCGGGGGTGTCACTGGGTGTGGGGGTGTCACCGGGTCTGGGGGTGTCACCGGGTGTGGGTGACACTGGGTGTGCGGGTGACAGGGTGGGGGTGTCACTGGGTCTGGGGGTGTCACTGGGTGTGAGGGTGTCACCGGGTCTGGGGGTGTCACCGGGTTGGGGTGACACCGGGTGTGAGGGTGTCACCGGGTGGGGGTGACGCTGGGTGTGTGGGTGACAGGGTGGGGGTGTCACCGGGTCTGGGGGTGTCACCGGGTGGGGGTGTCACCGGGTGTGAGGGGTGTCACACCAGGGGTGTCACCGGGTGGGGGTGACGCTGGGTGTGCGGGTGACAGGGTGAGGGTGTCACAGGGTCTGGGGGTGTCACCGGGTGTGAGGGTGTCACCGGGTGGGGGTGACACCGGGTGTGAGGGTGTCACTGGGTCTGGGGGTGTCACCGGGTCTGGGGGTGTCACCGGGTTGGGGTGACACGGGGTATGAGGGTGTCACTGGGTCTGGGGGTGTCGCTGGGTGGGGGTGTCACCGGGTGTAAGGGTGTCACCGGGTCTGGGGGTGTCACTGGGTGGGGGTGACGCTGGGTGTGCGGGTGACAGGGTGGGGGTGTCACCGGGTGTGAGGGTGTCACTGGGTCTGGGGGTGTCACCGGATGTGAGGGTGTCACTCTGTGGGGGTGACACCGGGGGAGGGGGGGAGGGGGTGTCCCTGGGTTGGGGGGTCCCATGGGGAATGTCACCCCTCTCCCCTCCCCCCCCCGCACGTGGCCGCCCCGTCCCTGGGGGGGAGGGGGAGGGGGGAGGGGGGAGGGGATAATCCCGGTTTTACCCCCCGGGGATTAACGGGGCCGCGGGGGATGCTGGGAGCTGGGGGGGGGAGGGGGAGGGGGTGGGGGAGGGGGTGGATCTGGGACGGCTCCTCCCCCCGCTTCCGGACACCCCCCCCCCCCAAGCACCCAGGACCTCCCCCCCAAGTCCCTGGGTGCCCAACCCCCCCCCCCCCATGAGCACCCAGGTCCCCAGGACCCCCCCACCCCAACCTCTGGGTGCCCAACCCCCCCCCCATGAGCACCCAGGACCCCCCCCCCCAAACCCCTGGGTGCCCAACCCCCCCAAGCCCCTGGGTGCCCAACCCCCCCCCCCATGAGCACCCAGGTCCCCAGGACCCCCCCACCCCAACCTCTGGGTGCCCAACCCCCCCGCCCAAGCACCCAGGTCCCCAGGACCCCAGGACCCCCCCCAAACCACTGGGTGCCCAACCCCCCCCCCCATGAGCACCCAGGTCCCCAGGACCCCCCCCCAAACCCCTGGGTGCCCAACCCCCCCCCCCCCAAGCACCCAGGACCTCAGGACCCCCCCCCAACCCCTGTGTGCCCAACCCCCCCCATGAGCACCCAGGACCCCCCACCCTGGGGACCCAGGTTCTCAGGGGACACCTCCCCCCCCCAACCCCCTGGGTGCCCAACCCCCCCCCCCCATGAGCACCCAGGTCCCCAGGACCCCCCCACCCCAACCTCTGGGTGCCCAACCCCCCCCCCCATGAGCACCCAGGACCACCCCCCCAAACCCCTGTGTGCCCAACCCCCCCAAGCCCCTGGGTGCCCAACCCCCCCCCCATGAGCACCCAGGACCCCCCACCCTGGGGACCCAGGTTCTCAGGGGACACCTCCCCCCCCAAACCCCTGGGTGCCCAACCCACCCCCACCCCCCAAAGCCCCCCGGGTGCCCAGACCCCCCCCCCAACGCCCCCCACCCCCTCTCCCCCCGTCTCTCGCAGGTGGTGCCCCCCAGTCCCCGTCCCACCATGGTGACATCGCTGGACCCACCCCGACCGCCACCCCCCAGGGCCTGAGGTCACCTGCCCCCCCCCCACCCCCCAGCCTCGTCCCCAAGGTCCCCGTCCCACCCGGACCATGGGGCCCCGCGGTGGCGCCCGTGACGTCATCTCCCGCCGCGATGACATCACCTCCCGTGATGACGTCATCCTACGCTGCCGTGACGTCGCCTCCCAGATCGGTGACGTCACCTCCCACGTCACCCACAATGTCACCTCCCACGGTGGCATCTCGCACACCTGCAGTGTCACCCAACCCATCGGCACCTCCCACAGTGTCACCTCCCATGGTGTCACCTCCCATGATGTCACCTCCCATGGTGGCATCTCCCACGGTGTCACCTCCCACGATGTCACCTCCCATGGTGGCATCTCCCACGGTGTCACCTCCCACGATGTCACCTCCCAAGGTGGCATCTCCCACAGTGTCACCTCCCACGGTGTCACCTCCCATGGTGGCATCTCCCACGGTGTCACCTCTCACGGTGTCACCTCCCATGGTGTCACCTCCCACGGTGTCACCTCCCATGATGGCATCTCTCATGGTGGCACCTCCCATGGTGGCATCTCCCACGGTGTCACCTCCCATGGTGTCACCTCCCACGATGGCATCTCCCATGATGTCACCTCCCATGGTGGCACCTCCCATGGTGGCATCTCCCACGATGGCATCTCTCATGATGGCATCTCCCATATCACCTCCCATGGTGTCACCTCCCACGGTGTCACCTCTCATGATGGCATCTCCCACGAGGGCATCTCCCACGGTGTCACCTCTCATGGTGGCATCTCCCACGGTGTCACCTCCCATGATGTCAACTCCCATGGTGTCACCTCCCATGGTGGCACCTCCCATGATGTCACCTCCCATGGTGTCACCTCCCACGGTGTCACCTCCCACGATGGCATCTCCCACGGTGTCACCTCCCATGATGTCACCTCCCATGGTGTCACCTCCCACGGTGTCACCTCCCACGATGGCATCTCCCGCGGTGTCACCTCCCATGGTGGCACCTCCCATGGTGTCACCTCCCACGATGGCATCTCTCATGATGGCATCTCCCATATCACCTCTCATGGTGGCATCTCCCACGGTGTCACCTCCCACAGTGTCACCTCTCATGATGGCATCTCCCACGATGGCATCTCCCACGATGGCATCTCTCATGATGTCCCCTCCCACAGTGTCACCTCTCATGATGGCATCTCCCACGATGGCATCTCCCATGGTGTCACCTCCCACGATGTCCCCTCCCATGGTGTCACCTCCCACGGTGTCACCTCCCACAATGTCCCCTCCCGCGGTGGCACCTCCAAGGCCGGCGGCCCCTCCCACGCCGTCCCCTCCCTCCACGCCGCCACCTTCCTCCTCCTCCACCTCTCCCACCACCCCCGGTGGCCCTTCCCCTCCTCCTCCCCCTCCCTCTCCCCCTCCCCCTCCCTCTCCTCCTCCTCCTCCTCCTCCTCTTCCCCCTTCCCCCTTCCCAGGCCGCCACCTTCAAGGTCGGGGTGCTGGGCCCTTGGACCTGCGACCCCATCCTGGCCCGGGCCTTGCCCGAGGTGGCTTCCCGTTTGGCCGTCACCCGGCTCAACCGGGACCCCAGTTTGACCCAGGGCTACTGGTGGGACGCGGTGGTGCTGGCCGAGGCCTGCTCCACCCCCCAGGCCGTGACGGGGCTGCTGAGCGCCGAGCGCTACGCCGGGGCCTTGGTGGGACCCCCTCAACCCGGCTGCCTGCGAGGCCGCCGGGCCGCTGGCCGCGGCCTGGAACAAGCCCTTGGTGTCTTGGGCCTGCTCCGGGGGGAAGCGGGGGCGGGTGGGACACCCTGGTGACCCCCATGGCGCCGCCGGGCGCGGTGCTGCACGCCGTGCTCAGCTTCTTCCGCTGGGCGCACGTGGCGGTGGTCTCGGCCCCCCAGGACCTGTGGCGGGAGGTGGGCCTGGGCCTGGCCCGGGAGTTGAGGGCCCGAGGTCTACCCGTCACCGTGGTTACCGGTACCGGCACCCGGCACGAGGAGGCGAGGGAGGCGTTGGGGAGGGTGCGGAGGGCCGACGGGGTGAGAGGTGAGGGGGGGGATGGGGTGGGGGTGGGGGGTGGGGAGGGGGGGACGGGGGTGGGGGGTGGGGGGATGGGGGGAGGGATGGACGGAGGGATTGGGGGATGGGGGGATGGGGGAATGGGGGGATGGGGGGTGGGGGGATGGGGGGATGGGGGGATGGGGGAATGGGGGATGGGGGAGTGGGGGGATGGGGGGATGGGGGAATGGGGGGATGGGGGGAGGGGATGGATGGGGGGATGGGAGGATGGGGGGTGGGGGGATGGGAGGATGGGGGGAGGGATGGATGGGGGATGGGGGAGTGGGGGGATGGGGGAGGGATCGATGGGGGAATGGGGGAATGGGGAGGGGGTGGGGAGGGGTCGCGGGGGGATAGGGGGATGGGGGGTGGGGGGATGGGAGGATGGGGGGAGGGATGGATGGGGGGATGGGGGGATGGATGAAGGACAGATGGACACTGGGATGGAGGGAGGGATGGGGGATGGATGGGGGGCTGGATGAAGGACAGACGGACACTGGGATGGATGGGGGATGGATGTAGGGAGGGACGGGGCCTGGATGAGGGACAGACGGACACTGGGATGGGGGGATGGATGAAGGACAGATGGACACTGGGATGGATGGGGGGATGGATGAGGGACAGACGGACACTGGGATGGGGGATGGATGAAGGACAGACGGACACCGGGATGGGGGTCTGGATGAGGGACAGACGGACACCCCCTGGCACCGGGCTGCCCGTGGCCCCATCCCTACCACGAGTCGGGGGTCTGCGCGTGCCGCCCCTCCCAGGGCGCGGTCCCACAAGCTCCTCCCCCTTTCCCCACCCCCTCCCCCTCCCTCCCCTCCCCCCACCCCCCCCTCCCCCCGCAGCGGTGGTGATGTGCATGCACTCGGTGCTGCTGGGCGGGCAGGAGCAGCGGGTGCTGCTGGAGGCGGCGGCCGACCTGGGCATGGCCGACGGCTCCTACGTCTTCGTGCCCTACGACGCCCTCACCTTCCCCCTGCCCTACGGCCCCTCCCCTTACCCGGCGCTGGCCAACGACACCAAGCTGCGCCGGGCCTACGACGCCGTCCTCACCGTCACCATGGACGCCCCCAACGCCTCCATCCCCCAGGCTTTGCGCCAGGCCCAGCGGGACCACGAGATCCCAGCGCACCTGGACCCCGAGCAGGTGGGGGTGGGGGTGGGGGGAGGGGGACACACACTCCCTGTGGGTCAAGGGAGGGGGACACTGGGGGACAACCCTCCCCGTGGGTCAAGGGAGGGGGACACGGGGGGACAACCCTTCCCGTGGGTCAAGGGAGGGGGACACGGGGGGACAACCCTCCCTGTGGGTCAAGGGAGGGGATACACCCCCCATGGGTCAAGGGAGGGGGACACTGGGGGACAACCCTCCCTGTGGGTCAAGGGAGGGGGACACGGGGGGACAACCCTCCCTGTGGGTCAAGGGAGGGGGACACTGGGGACAACCCCCCTGTGGGTCAAGGGAGGGGGACACGGGGGGACAACCCTCCCTGTGGGTCAAGGGAGGGGGACACGGGGGGACAACCCTCCCTGTGGGTCAAGGGAGGGGGATACACCCCCTGTGGGTCAAGGGAGGGGGATGCACCCCCTGTGGGTCAAGGGAGGGGACATATCCCTCTGTGGGTCAAGGGAGGGGGATACACCCCCGTGGGTCAAGGGAGGGGGACACGGGGGGACAACCCTCCCTGTGGGTCAAGGGAGGGGGACACGGGGGGACAACCCTTCCCGTGGGTCAAGGGAGGGGGACACGGGGGGACAACCCTCCCTGTGGGTCAAGGGAGGGGGACACACCCCCGTGGGTCAAGGGAGGGGGACACTGGGGGACCCTCCCTGTGGGTCAAGGGAGGGGGACACGGGGGGACAACCCTCCCTGTGGGTCAAGGGAGGGGGACACTGGGGGACAACCCTCCCTGTGGGTCAAGGGAGGGGGACACGGGGGGACAACCCTCCCTGTGGGTCAAGGGAGGGGGACACTGGGGGACAACCCTCCCTGTGGGTCAAGGGAGGGGGATACACCCCGTGGGTCAAGGGAGGGGGACACGGGGGGACAACCCTCCCTGTGGGTCAAGGGAGGGGGACACTGGGGGACAACCCCCCTGTGGGTCAAGGGAGGGGGACACGGGGGGACAACCCTCCCGTGGGTCAAGGGGGGGACACTGGGGGACAACCCTCCCTGTGGGTCAAGGGAGGGGGACACTGGGGACAACCAACCCCCGTGGATCAAGGGAGGGGGGTGGGGGGGCCCTGGGCACACACACTCTCTGTGGGTCAAGGGAGGAGGATGCACCCCCCGTGGGTCAAGGGAGGGGGACACGGGGGGACAACCCTCCCTGTGGGTCAAGGGAGGGGGACACGGGGGGACAACCAACCCCCGTGGGTCAAGGGAGGGGGTGGGGGCCCTGGGGGACACACACTCTCTGTGGGTCAAGGGAGGAGGATACACCCCCGTGGGTCAAGGAGGGGACATATCCTCTGTGGGTCAAGGGAGGGGGATGCACCCCCCGTGGGTCAAGGGAGGGGGACACGGGGGGACAACCCTCCCTGTGGGTCAAGGGAGGGGGACACTGGGGGACAGCCCCCCTGTGGGTCAAGGGAATGGGACACTGGGGATGTCCCCTTTCCCTGAGCCTTCCCCCCCCAGGTGCACCCCCTCTTCGCCACCATCTACAACTCCATCCAGGTGCTGGCGCGGGCGGTGGAGGCGACGCGCCAGGCCGGGCGCTGGGTGATGGGCACCAGCGTGGCGGCCCACGCCCGCGGCTTGGCCTTGCCGGGCCTGGGTCAGCCCCTGAGGGTCACCCCGGCCGGGGAGGTCACCCAACCCTACGTGGTGCTGGACACGGACGGGCAGGGCCCGGCGCTGCGGCCTGTCTACGGGCTGGAGCCCGGCACGCGCGGCCTGAGCTACCGCGGCCGCGGCCTCCACTGGCCCCGCGGCTCCGGCCCGGCCACCGACTCCGGGTGCTGGTTCGACCCCGGCGCCATCTGCCACGGGGGTGAGGGGCACATGACAACACCCCCCCATCACCCCCGTGGACCCCCCCAGACCCCCCATCACCCCCACAGACCCCCCCAGACCCTCACAGCTCCCCCTGACCCCCCCATCACCCCCCATCACCCCCACAGACCCCCCTAGACTCCCCCATCACCCCACAGAACCCCCTAGACTCCCCCTAGACTCCCCCATCACCCCACAGACCCCCCCACGGACCCCCCCAGACCACCCCATCACCCCCACGGACCCCACCAGACCCTCCCAGACCCTCACAGCTCCCCCCAGACCCCCCCATCACCCCCCTATCACCCCCACAGACCCTCACAGCTCCCCCCTGACCCCCCCATCACCCCCATGGACCCCCCCAGATCCCCCCGGACCCCCCCATCACCGCCATGGACCCCCCCAGACCCTCCCAGCTCCCCCCAGACCCCCCCATCACCCCCCTATCATCCCACGGACCCCCCTAGACTCCCCCATCACCCCCACAGACCCCCCCAGACCCTCACAGCTCCCCCCAGACCCCTCCATCACCCCCATGGACCCCCCCAGATCCCCCCGGACCCCCCCATCACCCCCACAGACCCCCCCAGACCCCCCTATCACCCCACGGACCCCCCTAGACCCCCCCCATCACCCCCACGGACCCCCCCAGACCACCCCATCACCCCCACGGACCCCCTCAGACCCCCCCATCACCCCCCCAGACCCCCTCCAGACCCCCCATCACCCCCACGGACCCCCCCAGACCGCCCCATCACCCCCACAGACCCCCCTAGACCCCCCCATCACCCCCCCAGACCCCCTCCAGACCCCCCACCACCCCCACGGACCCCCCCAGACCGCCCCATCACCCCCTCAGACCCCCTCCAGACCCCCCATCACCCCCATGGACCCCCCCAGACCCCCCCATCACCCCCCTATCACCCCACGGACCCCCCAGACCCCTCCATCACCCTAATATCACCCCCACAGACCCCCCCAGACTCCCCCATCACCCCCACAGACCCCCCCATCACCCCCCCAGACCCCATCACCCCCACGGACCCCCCCAGACCTCCCCAGACCACCCCATCATCCCCACGGACCCCCTCCGTGTCCCCCCATGTTCTCCCCGTGTCCCCCCCATGTCCCCCAATGTCCCCCCGTGTCCCCCCATGTCCCCCCGTGTCCCCCCCATGTCCCCCCATGTCCCCCCATGTCCCCCCATGTCCCCCCATGTCCCCCCATGTCCCCCCGTGTCCCCCCCTATGTCCCCCAATGTCCCCCCGTGTCCCCCCACATCCCCCCATGTCCCCCCATGTCCCCCCGTGTCCCCCCCTATGTCCCCCAATGTCCCCCCGTGTCCCCCCACGTCCCCCCAATGTCCCCCCCATGTCCCCCCCGTGTCCCCCCCGTGTCCCCCCATGTCCCCCCCATGTCACCCCATGTCCCCCCCGTGTCCCCCCTATGTCCCCCCCATGTCCCCCCCATGTCCCCCCCGTGTCCCCCCCATGCCCGGCCCCCCTCACCCCCTCCCCATCCCCCCACAGGGCTCGATGCCACCTTCATCCTCCTCCTCTTCCTCCTCATCTCCGGCCTGGGCGCGGCGGGCGCGGCGCTGGCCTGCTTCATCAGGTGGGTGGGGCCTCCCCTCCCCCCCCGGGGTTGAGGGGGGGTTGGGGGGGTTGGGGACACCCTGGGGACGCCCCTGAGGGTGGTGGCCCCCCTGTCCCCTCCTCCAGGCGCCGCATCCAGCAGGCCCAGCTGATGAAGGGACCCAACAAGATCGTGCTGACCATGGAGGACCTGACCTTCGTCAGCACCCAGAGCAGCAAGAGGGTCAGGGTGGGGCCGGGGCGGGGCCGGGGCGGGGCCGGGGAGGGGCTAGGGTGGGGCCGGGGAGGGGCTAGGGTGGGGCCAGGGTGTGGGACGGGACGGGGTGTGGGCTGGGCCAGGGCAGGGGTGGGGCCGGGGCAGGGCCGGGGCGGGACCGGGATGGGGCTGGGGTGGGGTCAGGGTGGGGTCAGGGCAGGGCCAGGGCGGGGCCAGGGTGGGGCCAGGGTGTGGGACGGGGTGGGGGCAGGGTGGGGGCAGGGTAGGGTCAGGGCGGGGCCACGGCGGGGTCAGGGTGGGGCTGGGGAGGGGCCAGGACGGAGCTGGATGGGGAGGGCAGGGTGGGGCTGGGGAGGGACCAGGGTGGGGCCAGGGTGGGGTCAGGGTGGGGCCAGGGCAGGGTGGAGCTGGATGGGGAGGGCAGGGTGGGGCTGGGGAGGGACCAGGGTAGGGCCATGGGTGGGGTCAGGGTGGGGCCAGGGTCAGGGTGGAGCTGGATGGGGAGGGCAGGATGGGGCTGGGGAGGGACCAGGGTGGGGCCAGGGTGGGGTCAGGGCAGGGTCAGGGTGGGGAGGGCAGGGTGGGGCTGGGGAGGGACCAGGGTGGGGTATGGGTGGGGTCAGGGTGGGCAGGCGGGTCGAGGTGGATGGGGAGGGCAGGGTGGGGCTGGGGAGGGACCAGGGTGGGGCCAGGGTGGGGCCAGGGCAGGGCCAGGGTGGGGCCAGGGTGTGGCCAGGGTGGAGCTGGATGGGGAGGGCAAGGCAGGGGTGGGGAGGGACCAGGGTAGGGCATGGGTGGGGTCAGGGCAGGGTCAGGGTGGGGTCAGGGTGGGGTCAGGGCAGGGTGGAGCTGGATGGGGAAGGCAGGGCAGGGGTGGAGCTGGGGAGGGGCCAGGGTGGGGTCAGGGTGGGGCCAGGGCAGGGTGGAGCTGGATGGGGAACGCAGGGCAGGGGCGGGGCTGAGGTGGGGCCTTGGTGGGGCCAAGGAAGGGCAGGGTGGGGCCAGGGATGTGGCCAGGGTGGGGCCTTGGTGGGGCCAGGGTGAGGCCAGGGTGGGGCCAGGGGTGGGGCCGGGGTGGAGCTGGATGTGGAGGACAGGGCAGGGGTGGGGCTGGGACGGGGCCTTGGGGGGGCCAGGGAGGGGTCAGGATGGGGTCAGGGCGGGACCAGGGCGGGGCTGGGTGGGGTGGGGCAGGGTGTGACAGGATGGGGCGGGGCTGGGCGGGGCTGGATGGGGTGTGGTGGGGCGGGGCAGGGCAGGGCTGGGTGGGGTGGGGTGGGGAAGGGCGGGGCTGGGTGGGGTGTGGCAGGGTGGGGCAGGACAGGATGGGACTGAATGGGGTGTGGCAGGGTGTGGCAGGGTGGGACAGAGCGGGGCGGGGCTGAATGGGGTGTGGCAGGGTGTGGCAGGGTGTGGCAGGGTGGGGCAGGGTGGGGCAGGGCGGGGCGGGGCTGGATGGGGTGTGGCAGGGTGGGGCAGGACAGGATGGGGCTGAATGGGGTGTGGCAGGGTGTGGCAGGGTGTGGCAGGGTGTGGCAGGGTGGGGCAGGGCGGGGCGGGGCTGGATGGGGTGTGGCAGGGTGGGGCAGGACAGGATGGGGCTGAATGGGGTGTGGCAGGGGTGGGGGCAGGGTGTGGCAGGGGTGGGGGGCAGGGTGGGGCAGGGCGGGGCGGGGCTGGATGGGGTGTGGCAGGGTGGGCCAAGGTGAGATCAGGAGAGGCCCCAGGGGGGCCGTGTCACCATGGGTGATGTGGGGAGGTGACCCCTGGGTCCCCAAGGGACCCGTGGCCCCAGTGTCTCTCAGGTGGCCCCGGTGACCCGCAGAGTGACCCATGGGTTGGGGTGACCCGTGGGTTGGGGTGTCCCGTGGGGGACATGTCCCCATGGGTGATGTCCCCATAGATGATGCCCCCATGGGTGATGTCCCCATGGGTGATGTCCCCATAGATGATGCCCCCATAGATGATGCCCCCATGGGTGATGCCCCCATAGATGATGTCCCCATGGGTGATGCCCCCATAGATGATGCCCCCTGGGTGATGTCCCCATGGGTGACGTGTCCCAGGGGTGATGTCCCCATAGATGATGTCCCCATGGTTGATGCCCCCTGGGTGATGCCCCCCTGGGTGATGTCCCCATGGGTGATATGTCCCCATAGATGATGTCCCCATAGATGATGCCCCCATGGGTGATGCCCCCTGGGTGATGCCCCCTGGGTGATGTCCCCATGGGTGATATGTCCCCATAGATGATGTCCCCATAGATGATGCCCCCATGGGTGATGCCCCCATAGATGGGTGATGCCCCCCATGGGTGATGTCCCCCACCATGGTGACCCATCCCCACGCCCCATCCCCTCCCCCCTAGGTGGACGGCAGCCGCACCAGCCTGGCCGGTCGCAGCGCCGGTGACACCAAGAGCGTGCGGAGCGTCACCGCCGCCCCCGACACCACCAACGTGGCCGTGGTCGAGGTGAGCCCTCCCCCCAACACCCCCCTTACCCCCTCCCCTCCCCCCAACCCCCTTCCCCTCCCCCACATCCCCCTCCCCATCCCCCCTTCCTTCCCTCCCGGGGGCGACAAGGCAAAGGATACCCCTCCCCCTCCCCTCTCCCCCCACACACACGCCCCCCCCACCCCAGGCCCGGGTGATTGGCAGCTGGGGGGCCGTGATTGACAGCCGTGCCCCGCCCTTTCCCGCAGGGAGCCGAAAACCCGAAGGCCAACGCCCACCTCCCCCTCCTGGTCCTTCTGTTTAACCAGAAGGGCCTTGTCGCCTCCGTGCAGGTAAGCCAAGACCCCCCCCCCCCCCCCCACCCCCACCCCCCCTCACCCCAAAACGTCCCCCTCTCCCCGCTGCTCCCAGCCCCCAGCCTGCCCCTCCCCCACCCCGACATCCCCACCCCCCAACCTTGAGCTGGGGTTGAGGGGGGAGGGGGTAAAGAGGAAAAGGGGGTTGGGGTGGGGGTGGGGGGGGGGGGTGGTGTGGGGGGTGGTGGTTGGGTTGGGGGGGGAGGAGGAGGAGGGAGGAGAGGAAGAGGGAGAGGAAAAGGAGGAAGAGGAGGAGGAGGAGGGAGGGAAGAGGAGGAGGAGGAAGAGGAGGAAGAGGAAGGGGAAGGGGAAGGGGAAGGGGGAGAGGAAGAGGAGGAAAAGGAGGAAGAGGGAGGGAAGAGGAGGAGGGGGAGAGGAAGAGGAAGAGGAAGGAGGAAGAGGAGAGAGGAAGAGGAGGAAAAGGAGGAACAGAGGAGGAGGAGGAAGAGGAAGAGGAAGGGGAGGAAGAGGAAGGAGAAGGGGAAGGGGAAGGAGGGAATAGGGAGGAAGAGGAGGAAGAGGAGGAGGAGAAGAAGAGGAAGAGGAAGAGGAAGAGGAAGAGGAAGAGGAAGAGGAAGAGGAGGAAGAGGAGGAAGAGGAGGAGGAGGAGAAAGAGGAAGAGAAAGGGGAAGGGGAAGGGGAAGGGGAAGGGGAAGGGAAGAGGAATAGGGAGGAAGAGGAGGAAAAGGAGGAAGAGGAGGAAGAGAAAAAGGAGAGGAAAAGGAGGGGAGAGGAAGAGGAAGAGGAAGAGGAAGAGGAAGAGGAAGAGGAAGAGGAAGAGGAAGAGGAAGAGGAAGAGGAAGAGGAAGAGGAGGAAGAGGAAGAGGAAGGAGAAGGAGAAGGAGAAGGAGAAGGGGAGAGGAAGAGGACGAGGAGGAGGAGGAAGAGGAGGAGGAAGAGGAGGAGGAGGAGGAGGAGGAAGAGGAGGAGGAGGAGGAGGAGGAGGAGGAAGAGGAGGAGGAGGAAGAGGAGGAGGAGGAAGAGGGGCCCTGACCGCTCTGCTCCCCCAGGGTGACTGGGTCTGGCTGAAGAAGTTCCCTGGGGAGCAGCACCAGGAGGTGAAACCGGCCACCAAGCTGGTGTTCTGCAAGGTGAGGGGGGCATGGGGGGCATGGGGGGGGGATGGGGGGGATGGGGGGCATGGGGGGCATGGGGGGCATGGGGGGCATGGGGGGCATGGGGGGCATGGGGGGCATGGGGGACATGGGGGACATGGGGGGGCATGGGAGGCATGGGGGGCATGGGGGGATGGGGAGCATGGGGGGCATGGGGGGCATGGGGGGGAATGGGGGGCATGGGGGTGATGGGGGGCATGGGGGGGAATGGGGGGAATGGGGGGCATGGGGGGGCATGGGGGGATGGGGGCATTGGGGGGCATGGGGGGCATGGGGGGGATGGGGGGCATGGGGGGAATGGGGGGAATGGGGGGCATGGGGGACATGGGGGGCATGGGGGGGATGGGGGATGGGGGATGGGGGATGGGGGGCCGTAGGGATGTCACGGGGCCATGGGGACACCATGGAGTCGTGGGGACATCACCAGGCCATGGGGACATCAGGGGGACATCATGGGGCCACGGGGACATCACAGTGCCATGGGGACACCCTGGTGCCACGGGGACATCATGGGGCCATCACAGTGCCATGGGGACATCATGGGGCCATGGGGACATCATGGTGACATCACGGGCTGTGACACCAGTGGGCCATGGGGACACCCTGTGCATGGGGACATCATGGGGCCATCACAGTGCCAGGGGGACATCATGGGGCCACGGGGACATCACGGTGCCATGGGGACACCCCTGTGCCATGGGGACACCATGGGGACATCATAGGGCTGTGACATCATGGTGCCAGGGGACACCCTGGTGCCACGGGGACACCACGTGTGCCATGGGGCCATCCCTGTGCCATGGGGACATCAGGGGGCCATGGGGACATCAGGGCTGTGACATCATGGTGCCACAGGGACACCCTGGTGCCACGGGGACACCCGTGTGCCATGGGGCCATCACAGTGCCATGGGGACACCATGGGGCCATGGGGACATCAGGGGGACATCATGGGGACACAGGGACACCCTAGTGCCACAGGGAGATCATGGGGCCACAGGGACATCGTGGGGCCATGGGGACATCACAGGGCCATGGGGACATCATGGTGGGGACATCATGGTGCCACGGGGACACCCTGGTGCCAGGGGACATCACGGGGACACCCCTGTGCCCCGCTCCCGCTGCGGCCCCGCGGCGCCGTGATGCACCAAGACCTTTGGACCCCCGGTCCTTACCCCGGGGGTTGACCCACCCCCCTTCCCCCCCCCCGTGTCCCCCTGTCCCCCTGTCCCCCTGTCCCCCTGTCCCCCTGTCCCCCTGTCCCCCTGTCCCCCTGTCCCCCTGTCCCCCTGTCCCCCTGTCCCCCTGTCCCCCTGTCCCTGTCCCTGTCCCCCCTGTCCCCCTGTCCCCCATGTCCCCTGTGTCCCCCCTGTCCCCCTGTCCCCCTGTCCCCCTGTCCCCTGTGTCCCTCTGTCCCCCTGTCCCCCTATCCCTGTGTCTCCCCCTGTCCCCTTGTCCCCCTCGTGTCCCCATGTCCCTCTGTCCCCCTGTCCCCCTGTCCCTGTCCCCCTGTCCCCCTGTCCCCCTGTCCCCCTGTCCCTGTCCTGTCCCCTTGTCCCCCTATCCCTGTGTCTCCCCCCTGTCCCCCTGTCCCCCCTGTGTCCCCCATGTCCCCCTGTCCCCCTGTCCCCCATATCCCCCTGTCCCCCTGTCCCCCCTGTCCCCCCTGTCCCCCCGTCCCCCTGTCCCCCCGATGTCCCCCCGTCCCCCTGTCCCCCCGATGTCCCCCTGTCCCCCGATGTCCCCCCGTCCCCCTGTCCCCCTGATGTCCCCCTGTCCCCCCCATGTCCCCTCTGTCCCCCATATCCCCCCGTCCCCCCGTCCCCCCGATGTCCCCCCCCCACCCCCCCCCAGCTGCGTGACCTGCGCCACGAGAACGTGAACCTGTTCCTGGGCTTCTTCCACGACTGCGGCATCTTCGCCATCGTGTCGGAGCACGGCGCCCGCGGCAGCCTGGAGGACCTGCTGCGCAACCAGGACATGAAGCTCGACTGGATGTTCAAGTCCTCCCTGCTCATCGACCTCATCAAGGTGGGGGGGGGGACACACCAGGATGGGGGGGGTGGTCATGGGGGTGGCCATGGGGGTAGTGGCCATGGGGGTGGTCATGGGGCTGGGGGTGGCCATGGGGGTGGGGGTGGTCATGGGAGTGGGGGTGGCCATGGGGGTGGAGGTGGCCATGGGGGTGGTGGCCATGGGGGTGGGGGTGGTCATGGGGGTGGTGGCCATGGGGGTGGGGCTGGTGGTGGTCATGGGAGTGGGGGTGGCCATGGGGGTGGAGGTGGCCATGGGGGTGGTGGCCATGGGGGTGGAGGTGGCCATGGGGGTGGTGGCCATGGGGGTGGGGGTGGTCATGGGGGTGGTGGCCATGGGGGTGGGGCTGGTGGTGGCCATGGGAGTGGGGGTGGCCATGGGGGTGGAGGTGGCCATGGGGGTGGTGGCCATGGGGGTGGGGGTGGTCATGGGAGTGGGGGTGGCCATGGGGGTGGAGGTGGCCATGGGGGTGGTGGCCATGGGGGTGGAGGTGGCCATGGGGGTGGTGGCCATGGGGGTGGGGGTGGCCATGGGGGTGGTGGCCATGGGGGTGGGGGTGGTCATGGGGGTGGTGGCCATGGGGGTGGGGCTGGTGGTGGCCATGGGAGTGGGGGTGGCCATGGGGGTGGAGGTGGCCATGGGGGTGGTGGCCATGGGGGTGGAGGTGGCCATGGGGGTGGTGGCCATGGGGGTGGGGGTGGTCATGGGGGTGGTGGCCATGGGGGTGGGGCTGGTGGTGGTCATGGGAGTGGGGGTGGCCATGGGGGTGGAGGTGGCCATGGGGGTGGTGGCCATGGGGGTGGAGGTGGCCATGGGGGTGGTGGCCATGGGGGTGGGGGTGGTCATGGGGGTGGTGGCCATGGGGGTGGGGCTGGTGGTGGTCATGGGAGTGGGGGTGGCCATGGGGGTGGAGGTGGCCATGGGGGTGGTGGCCATGGGGGTGGGGGTGGTCATGGGGGTGGTGGCCATGGGGGTGGGGCTGGTGGTGGTCATGGGAGTGGGGGTGGCCATGGGGCTGGTGGTGGCCATGGGAGTGGGGGTGGCCATGGGGGTGGTCATGGGGGTGGGCATGGGAGTGGCCATGGGGGTGGCCATGGGGGGATGGCCATGGGGCTGGGGGTGGTCATGGGAGTGGGGGTGGCCATGGGGGTGGTCATGGGGGTGGCCATGGGGGTGGCCATGGGGGGTGGCCATGGGGCTGGGGGTGGCCATGGGGGAGGTGGCCATGGGAGGGGTGGCCATGGGGCTGGGAGTGGTCATGGGAGTGGGGGTGGCCATGGGGGTGGTCATGGGGGTGGCCATGGGGGTGGCCATGGGGGTGGCCATGGGGCTGGGGGTGGCCATGGGGAGGTGGCCATGGGAGGGGTGGCCATGGGGCTGGGGGTGGTCATGGGGGTGGTGGTGGCCATGGGGGTGGCCATGGGGCTGGGGGTGGTCATGGGGGTGGGGCTGGGGGTGGTGGCCATGGAGGTGGGGCTGGTGGTGGCCATGGGGGTGGTGGCCATGGGGGTGGTCATGGGGCTGGTGGTGGCCATGGGGGTGGTGGCCATGGGGGTGGTCATGGGGCTGGGGGTGGCCATGGGGGTGGTGGCCATGGGGGTGGGGGTGGTGGTGGCCATGGGGGTGGTGGTCATGGGGGTGGGGGTGGCCATGGGGGGTGGCCATGGGGGTGGCCATGGGGGTGGTGTGGCCATGGGGGTGGGGGTGGTCATGGGAGTGGGGGTGGCCATGGGGGTGGGCATGGGGGTGGGCATGGGAGTGGCCATGGGGGTGGCCATGGGGGTGGTGGTGTCCATGGGGGTGATCATGGGGGTGGCCATGGGGGTGGTCATGGGGGTGGTCATGGGGGTGGTGGCCATGGGGGTGGCCATGGGGCTGGGGGTGGTCATGGGGGTGGTGGTGGCCATGGGGGGTGGCCATGGGGCTGGGGGTGGTCATGGGAGTGGGGGTGGCCATGGGGGTGGCCATGGGGGTGGCCATGGCGGGGGTGGCCATGGGGGTGGTGTTCATGCGGGGTGTCAGTGATGCAGATGTTGGTTATGCGGGGTGTCAGTGACGCGGGGTGTCGGGGTGTGTCAGGGCGTGTTGGTGATGTGGGGGTGTCATGGTGACACGGGTGTTGGTGACGCAGGGTGTCATGGTGACACAGACTGTTGTGTGTGCCAGGGTGTGTCGGTGACACGGGGTGTCATGGTGACACGGGGTGTCGGTGACACGGGTGTTGGTGACGCGGGGTGTTGGGTGTGCCAGGGTGTGTCGGTGACACGGGGTGTTATGGTGACATGGGGTGTCATGGTGACGCGGGGTGTTGGTGACACGGGGTGTTGGTGACACGAGCTGTTGGGTGTGCCAGGGTGTGTTGGTGACACGGGGTGTCATGGTGACGCGGGGTGTTGGTGACACGGGGTGTTGGTGACACGAGCTGTTGGGTGTCGCAGGGTGTGCTGGTGACACGGGGTGTCATGGTGACACGGTTGTCGGTGACGTGGGGTGTCATGGTGATGTGGGCTGTTGGGTGTTGCAGGGTGTGTCAGTGACACGGGGTGTCAGTGATGTGGGGTGTCATGGTGACACGGGTGTTGGTGACACAGGGTGTTGGTGACGAGGGGTGTCATGGTGACACGGGGGTGTCATGGTGACGCGGGCTGTTGTGTGTGGCAGGGTGTGTCGGTGACATGGGGGTGTCATGGTGACGTGGGGTGTCATGGTGACATGGGTGTTGGTGACACAGGTGTCGGTGACGCGGGGTGTTGGGTGTGCCAGGGTGTGTCGGTGACATGGGGTGTCATGGTGACACGGGTGTTGGTGACACAGGTGTCGGTGATGCGGGGTGTTGGGTGTGGCAGGGTGTGTCGGTGACATGGGGGTGTCATGGTGACGTGGGGTGTCATGGTGACATGGGTGTTGGTGACACAGGTGTCGGTGATGCGGGCTGTTGTGTGTGGCAGGGTGTGTCGGTGACATGGGGTGTCATGGTGACGCGGGTGTTGGTGACACGGGTGTTGGTGACACGGGGTGTTGGTGACACGGGTGTCATGGTGACGCGGGTGTCGGCGACGCGGGTGTTGGTGACACGGGGTGTTGGTGACACGGGTGTCATGGTGACGCGGGGTGTCGGCGACGCGGGTGTTGGTGACACGGGTGTTGGTGACACGGGGTGTCATGGTGACACGGGTGTTGGCGACGCGGGGCGTCATGGTGACACGGGGGCGTCACGGTGACGCGGGGGCGTCACGGTGACGCGGGCTGTGGCGTGTGTCAGGGTGTGCGGTACCTCCACCACCGTCACGTGGTTCACGGGCGCCTCAAGTCCCGGAACTGCGTGGTGGACGGGCGCTTCGTGCTCAAGGTGACCGACCACGGGTACAACGAGCTGCTGGAGGCTCAGCGCATCCCCCCGCCCCCGCCGCAGCCACAGGGTCAGACCGCGGGGCGGGGCGCGGGGGGCGGGGCCTGAGGGGGAGGGGAACGAGGGGGCGGGGGTCTGAGGGGGAGGGGACCGAGGGGGCGGGGTCTGAGGGGGAGGGGATAGAGGGGGTGGGGCCTGAGGGGGAGGGGATAGAGGGGGAGGGGACCGAGGGGGAGGGGACCAAGGGGGAGGGGGTCTGAGGGGGAGGGGATAGAGGGGGTGGGGCCTGAGGGGGAGGGGAAGGAGGGGGCGGGGTCTGAGGGGGAGGGGACTGAGGGGGAGGGGACTGAGGGGGAGGGGACCGAGGGGGAGGGGACCAAGGGGGAGGGGGTCTGAGGGGGAGGGGATAGAGGGGGCGGGGACCGAGGGGGAGGGGGTCTGAGGGGGAGGGGATAGAGGGGGTGGGGCCTGAGGGGGAGGGGATAGAGGGGGAGGGGACCGAGGGGGAGGGGGTCTGAGGGGGAGGGGATAGAGGGGGTGGGGCCTGAGGGGGAGGGGAACGAGGGGGCGGGGTCTGGAGGGGGAGGGGCCTGAGGGGGAGGGGCCTGAGGGGGAGGGGATAGAGGGGGTGGGGCCTGAGGTGGAGGGGCCTGAGGGGGAGGGAACCGAGGGGGCGGGGGTCTGAGGGGGAGGGGACTGAGGGGGTGGGGCCTGAGGGGGCGGGGGGTCTGAGGGGGAGGGGACTGAGGGAGCGGGGCCTGAGGGGGAGGGGAACAAGGGGGCGGGGCCTAAGAGGGAGGGGACCGAGGGGGAGGGGTCTGAGGGAGCGGGGCCTGAGGGGGAGGGGAACGAGGGGACGGGGCCTAAGAGGGAGGGGACCGAGGGGGAGGGGACCAAGGGGCGGGGTCTGAGAGGGCCGGGCTTGGAGAGGTGGGGTCTGGGTGGGTGGGTCAGGGGGCTGGGCCTGAGAGGGAGGGGACCGAGGGGGCGGGGTCTGAGGGGGAGGGGACCGAGGGGGAGGGGCCTGAGGGGGAAGGGACCGAGGGGGCATGAGGGGGCGGGGTCTGGAGAGGGAGGGGACTGAAGGGGAGGGGTCTGAGGGGGCGGGGACCGAGGGGGAGGGGCCTGAGGGGGAGGGGCCTGAGGGGGAGGGGACTGAGGGGGAGGGGACCGAGGGGAGGGGACCAAGGGGGAGGGGGTCTGAGGGGGAGGGGATAGAGGGGGCGGGGACCGAGGGGGAGGGGGTCTGAGGGGGAGGGGATAGAGGGGGTGGGGCCTGAGGGGGAGGGGAACGAGGGGGCGGGGTCTGGAGGGGGAGGGGCCTGAGGGGGAGGGGCCTGAGGGGGAGGGGATAGAGGGGGTGGGGCCTGAGGTGGAGGGGCCTGAGGGGGAGGGAACCGAGGGGGCGGGGGTCTGAGGGGGAGGGGACTGAGGGGGTGGGGCCTGAGGGGGCGGGGGGTCTGAGGGGGAGGGGACTGAGGGAGCGGGGCCTGAGGGGGAGGGGAACAAGGGGGCGGGGCCTAAGAGGGAGGGGACCGAGGGGGAGGGGTCTGAGGGAGCGGGGCCTGAGGGGGACGGGAACGAGGGGACGGGGCCTTAAGAGGGAGGGGACCGAGGGGGAGGGGACCAAGGGGCGGGGTCTGAGAGGGCCGGGCTTGGAGAGGTGGGGTCTGGGTGGGTGGGTCAGGGGGCTGGGCCTGAGAGGGAGGGGACCGAGGGGGCGGGGTCTGAGGGGGAGGGGACCAAGGGGGAGGGGCCTGAGGGGGAAGGGACCGAGGGGGCATGAGGGGGCGGGGTCTGAGAGGGAGGGGACTGAAGGGGAGGGGTCTGAGGGGGCGGGGACCGAGGGGGAGGGGCCTGAGGGGGAGGGGCCTGAGGGGGAGGGGACCGAGGGGGAGGGGCCTGAGGGGGAGGGGACCGAGGGGGAGGGGCCTGAGGGGGAGGGGCCTGAGGGGGAGGGGCCTGAGGGGGAGGGGACCGAGGGGGAGGGGCCTCAGGGGGAGGGGACCGAGGGGGTGGGGCCTGAGGGGGAGGGGCCTGAGGGGGAGGGGCCTGAGAGGGTGGAGTCTGGAGAGGGCGGGGCCTGAGAGGGTGGGGCCTGAGGGGGCGGGGCCTGACAGGGAGGGGACCGAGGGGGCAGGGCCTGAGGGGGCGGGGCCCGAAGGGCGGGGTCTGAGGGGGCGGGGCCCGAGGGGCGGGGCCTGAGGGGGTGGGGACCGAGGGGGAGGGGTCTGAGAGGGCGGGGACCGAGGGGGTGGGGCCTGAGGGGGCGGGGCCTGAGGGGGCGGGGCCGAGGGGGAGGGATCCGAGGGGGGAGGCCGAGGGGGGCGGGACCTGAGGGGGCGGGGTTTGGAGAGATGGGGTCTGGGTGGGTGGGTCAGGGGGCGGGGCCTGAGGGGGCGTGGCCCAGCCTGGCCCGGCAGGGGGGCGTGTCCTGAGGCTGGCCCCGCCCCCTCTCCCCCCCCCCCGCAGAGCGGCTGTGGACGGCGCCCGAGCTGCTGCGCGACGCGGCGCTGGAGCGACGCGGCTCCTTCCGGGGGACGTGTTCGGGGTCGGCATCATCATGCAGGAGGTGATCTGCCGCAGCGCCCCCTACTGCATGCTGGGGCTGCCCCCCGCAGGTACCAGTGCCCCCCAGTGCCTCCCAGTAACCCCCCAGTAACCCCTACTGCATGCTGGGGCTGCCCCCCGCAGGTACCAGTGCCTCCCAGTGCCTCCCAGTAACCCCCCAGTAACCCCTACTGCATGCTGGGGCTGCCCCCCGCAGGTACCAGTGCCTCCCAGTGCCTCCCAGTGCCTCCCAGTAACCCCTACTGCATGCTGGGGCTGCCCCCCGCAGGTACCAGTGCCCCCCAGTGCCTCCCAGTAACCCCCCAGTAACCCCTACTGCATGCTGGGGCTGCCCCCCGCAGGTACCAGTGCCTCCCAGTGCCTCCCAGTAACCCCCCAGTAACCCCTACTGCATGCTGGGGCTGCCCCCCGCAGGTACCAGTGCCTCCCAGTGCCTCCCAGTAACCCCCCAGTAACCCCTACTGCATGCTGGGGCTGCCCCCCGCAGGTACCAGTGCCCCCCAGTGCCTCCCAGTAACCCCCCAGTAACCCCTACTGCATGCTGGGGCTGCCCCCCGCAGGTACCAGTGCCCCCCAGTGCCTCCCAGTAACCCCCCAGTAACCCCTACTGCATGCTGGGGCTGCCCCCCGCAGGTACCAGTGCCCCCCAGTGCCTCCCAGTGCCTCCCAGTAACCCCTACTGCATGCTGGGGCTGCCCCCCGCAGGTACCAGTGCCCCCCAGTGCCTCCCAGTAACCCCCCAGTAACCCCTACTGCATGCTGGGGCTGCCCCCCGCAGGTACCAGTGCCCCCCAGTGCCTCCCAGTAACCCCCCAGTAACCCCTACTGCATGCTGGGGCTGCCCCCCGCAGGTACCAGTGCCCCCCAGTGCCTCCCAGTGCCTCCCAGTAACCCCCCAGTAACCCCTACTGCATGCTGGGGCTGCCCCCCGCAGGTACCAGTGCCTCCCAGTAACCCCCCAGTAACCCCCCAGTAACCCCTACTGCATGCTGGGGCTGCCCCCCGCAGGTACCAGTGCCCCCCAGTGCCTCCCAGTAACCCCCCAGTAACCCCTACTGCATGCTGGGGCTGCCCCCCGCAGGTACCAGTGCCCCCCAGTGCCTCCCAGTGCCTCCCAGTAACCCCTACTGCATGCTGGGGCTGCCCCCCGCAGGTACCAGTGCCCCCCAGTGCCTCCCAGTAACCCCCCAGTAACCCCTACTGCATGCTGGGGCTGCCCCCCGCAGGTACCAGTGCCCCCCAGTGCCTCCCAGTAACCCCCCAGTAACCCCTACTGCATGCTGGGGCTGCCCCCCGCAGGTACCAGTGCCTCCCAGTGCCTCCCAGTAACCCCCCAGTAACCCCTACTGCATGCTGGGGCTGCCCCCCGCAGGTACCAGTGCCTCCCAGTGACCCCCCAGTAACCCCCCAGTAACCCCTACTGCATGCTGGGGCTGCCCCCCGCAGGTACCAGTGCCCCCCAGTGCCTCCCAGTAACCCCCCAGTAACCCCTACTGCATGCTGGGGCTGCCCCCCGCAGGTACCAGTGCCCCCCAGTGCCTCCCAGTGCCTCCCAGTAACCCCTACTGCATGCTGGGGCTGCCCCCCGCAGGTACCAGTGCCCCCCAGTGCCTCCCAGTAACCCCCCAGTAACCCCTACTGCATGCTGGGGCTGCCCCCCGCAGGTACCAGTGCCTCCCAGTGCCTCCCAGTAACCCCCCAGTAACCCCTACTGCATGCTGGGGCTGCCCCCCGCAGGTACCAGTGCCCCCCAGTGCCTCCCAGTAACCCCCCAGTAACCCCTACTGCATGCTGGGGCTGCCCCCCGCAGGTACCAGTGCCCCCCAGTGCCTCCCAGTGCCTCCCAGTAACCCCTACTGCATGCTGGGGCTGCCCCCCGCAGGTACCAGTGCCCCCCAGTGCCTCCCAGTAACCCCCCAGTAACCCCTACTGCATGCTGGGGCTGCCCCCCGCAGGTACCAGTGCCCCCCAGTGCCTCCCAGTAACCCCCCAGTAACCCCTACTGCATGCTGGGGCTGCCCCCCGCAGGTACCAGTGCCTCCCAGTGCCTCCCAGTAACCCCCCAGTAACCCCTACTGCATGCTGGGGCTGCCCCCCGCAGGTACCAGTGCCCCCCAGTGCCTCCCAGTAACCCCCCAGTAACCCCTACTGCATGCTGGGGCTGCCCCCCGCAGGTACCAGTGCCTCCCAGTGCCTCCCAGTAACCCCCCAGTAACCCCTACTGCATGCTGGGGCTGCCCCCCGCAGGTACCAGTGCCCCCCAGTGCCTCCCAGTAACCCCCCAGTAACCCCTACTGCATGCTGGGGCTGCCCCCCGCAGGTACCAGTGCCCCCCAGTGCCTCCCAGTAACCCCCCAGTAACCCCTACTGCATGCTGGGGCTGCCCCCCGCAGGTACCAGTGCCCCCCAGTGCCTCCCAGTAACCCCCCAGTAACCCCTACTGCATGCTGGGGCTGCCCCCCGCAGGTACCAGTGCCTCCCAGTGCCTCCCAGTAACCCCCCAGTAACCCCTACTGCATGCTGGGGCTGCCCCCCGCAGGTACCAGTGCCCCCCAGTGCCTCCCAGTAACCCCCCAGTAACCCCTACTGCATGCTGGGGCTGCCCCCCGCAGGTACCAGTGCCCCCCAGTGCCTCCCAGTAACCCCCCAGTAACCCCTACTGCATGCTGGGGCTGCCCCCCGCAGGTACCAGTGCCTCCCAGTGCCTCCCAGTAACCCCCCAGTAACCCCTACTGCATGCTGGGGCTGCCCCCCGCAGGTACCAGTGCCCCCCAGTGCCTCCCAGTAACCCCCCAGTAACCCCTACTGCATGCTGGGGCTGCCCCCCGCAGGTACCAGTGCCCCCCAGTGCCTCCCAGTAACCCCCCAGTAACCCCTACTGCATGCTGGGGCTGCCCCCCGCAGGTACCAGTGCCTCCCAGTGCCTCCCAGTGCCTCCCAGTAACCCCCCAGTAACCCCTACTGCATGCTGGGGCTGCCCCCCGCAGGTACCAGTGCCCCCCAGTGCCTCCCAGTAACCCCCCAGTAACCCCTACTGCATGCTGGGGCTGCCCCCCGCAGGTACCAGTGCCTCCCAGTGCCTCCCAGTAACCCCCCAGTAACCCCTACTGCATGCTGGGGCTGCCCCCCGCAGGTACCAGTGCCCCCCAGTGCCTCCCAGTAACCCCCCAGTAACCCCTACTGCATGCTGGGGCTGCCCCCCGCAGGTACCAGTGCCCCCCAGTGCCTCCCAGTAACCCCCCAGTAACCCCTACTGCATGCTGGGGCTGCCCCCCGCAGGTACCAGTGCCTCCCAGTGCCTCCCAGTAACCCCCCAGTAACCCCTACTGCATGCTGGGGCTGCCCCCCGCAGGTACCAGTGCCCCCCAGTGCCTCCCAGTAACCCCCCAGTAACCCCTACTGCATGCTGGGGCTGCCCCCCGCAGGTACCAGTGCCCCCCAGTGCCTCCCAGTAACCCCCCAGTAACCCCTACTGCATGCTGGGGCTGCCCCCCGCAGGTACCAGTGCCTCCCAGTGCCTCCCAGTGCCTCCCAGTAACCCCCCAGTAACCCCTACTGCATGCTGGGGCTGCCCCCCGCAGGTACCAGTGCCCCCCAGTGCCTCCCAGTAACCCCCCAGTAACCCCTACTGCATGCTGGGGCTGCCCCCCGCAGGTACCAGTGCCCCCCAGTGCCTCCCAGTAACCCCCCAGTAACCCCTACTGCATGCTGGGGCTGCCCCCCGCAGGTACCAGTGCCCCCCAGTGCCTCCCAGTGCCTCCCAGTAACCCCTACTGCATGCTGGGGCTGCCCCCCGCAGGTACCAGTGCCCCCCAGTGCCTCCCAGTGCCTCCCAGTAACCCCCCAGTAACCCCTACTGCATGCTGGGGCTGCCCCCCGCAGGTACCAGTGCCCCCCAGTGCCTCCCAGTGCCTCCCAGTAACCCCTACTGCATGCTGGGGCTGCCCCCCGCAGGTACCAGTGCCCCCCAGTGCCTCCCAGTGCCTCCCAGTAACCCCCCAGTAACCCCTACTGCATGCTGGGGCTGCCCCCCGCAGGTACCAGTGCCCCCCAGTGCCTCCCAGTAACCCCCCAGTAACCCCTACTGCATGCTGGGGCTGCCCCCCGCAGGTACCAGTGCCCCCCAGTGCCTCCCAGTGCCTCCCAGTAACCCCTACTGCATGCTGGGGCTGCCCCCCGCAGGTACCAGTGCCCCCCAGTGCCTCCCAGTGCCTCCCAGTAACCCCTACTGCATGCTGGGGCTGCCCCCCGCAGGTACCAGTGCCCCCCAGTGCCTCCCAGTAACCCCCCAGTAACCCCTACTGCATGCTGGGGCTGCCCCCCGCAGGTACCAGTGCCCCCCAGTGCCTCCCAGTAACCCCCCAGTAACCCCTACTGCATGCTGGGGCTGCCCCCCGCAGGTACCAGTGCCCCCCAGTGCCTCCCAGTGCCTCCCAGTAACCCCTACTGCATGCTGGGGCTGCCCCCCGCAGGTACCAGTGCCCCCCAGTGCCTCCCAGTAACCCCCCAGTAACCCCTACTGCATGCTGGGGCTGCCCCCCGCAGGTACCAGTGCCTCCCAGTGCCTCCCAGTAACCCCCCAGTAACCCCTACTGCATGCTGGGGCTGCCCCCCGCAGGTACCAGTGCCCCCCAGTGCCTCCCAGTAACCCCCCAGTAACCCCTACTGCATGCTGGGGCTGCCCCCCGCAGGTACCAGTGCCCCCCAGTGCCTCCCAGTGCCCCCCCAGTAACCCCTACTGCATGCTGGGGCTGCCCCCCGCAGGTACCAGTGCCCCCCAGTGCCTCCCAGTAACCCCCCAGTAACCCCTACTGCATGCTGGGGCTGCCCCCCGCAGGTACCAGTGCCCCCCAGTGCCTCCCAGTAACCCCCCAGTAACCCCTACTGCATGCTGGGGCTGCCCCCCGCAGGTACCAGTGCCCCCCAGTGCCTCCCAGTAACCCCTACTGCATGCTGGGGCTGCCCCCCGCAGGTACCAGTGCCTCCCAGTGCCTCCCAGTGCCTCCCAGTAACCCCTACTGCATGCTGGGGCTGCCCCCCGCAGGTACCAGTGCCCCCCAGTGCCTCCCAGTAACCCCCTACTGCATGCTGGGGCTGCCCCCCGCAGGTACCAGTGCCCCCCAGTGCCTCCCAGTAACCCCCCAGTAACCCCTACTGCATGCTGGGGCTGCCCCCCGCAGGTACCAGTGCCCCCCAGTGCCTCCCAGTAACCCCCCAGTAACCCCTACTGCATGCTGGGGCTGCCCCCCGCAGGTACCAGTGCCTCCCAGTGCCTCCCAGTAACCCCCCAGTAACCCCTACTGCATGCTGGGGCTGCCCCCCGCAGGTACCAGTGCCCCCCAGTGCCTCCCAGTAACCCCCCAGTAACCCCTACTGCATGCTGGGGCTGCCCCCCGCAGGTACCAGTGCCCCCCAGTGCCTCCCAGTAACCCCCCAGTAACCCCTACTGCATGCTGGGGCTGCCCCCCGCAGGTACCAGTGCCCCCCAGTGCCTCCCAGTAACCCCCCAGTAACCCCTACTGCATGCTGGGGCTGCCCCCCGCAGGTACCAGTGCCTCCCAGTGCCTCCCAGTGCCTCCCAGTAACCCCTACTGCATGCTGGGGCTGCCCCCCGCAGGTACCAGTGCCTCCCAGTGCCTCCCAGTGCCTCCCAGTAACCCCTACTGCATGCTGGGGCTGCCCCCCGCAGGTACCAGTGCCTCCCAGTGCCTCCCAGTAACCCCCCAGTAACCCCTACTGCATGCTGGGGCTGCCCCCCGCAGGTACCAGTGCCTCCCAGTGCCTCCCAGTACCCTCCCAGTAACCCCTACTGCATGCTGGGGCTGCCCCCCGCAGGTACCAGTGCCTCCCAGTGCCTCCCAGTAACCCCCCAGTAACCCCTACTGCATGCTGGGGCTGCCCCCCGCAGGTACCAGTGCCCCCCAGTGCCTCCCAGTAACCCCCCAGTAACCCCTACTGCATGCTGGGGCTGCCCCCCGCAGGTACCAGTGCCCCCCAGTGCCTCCCAGTAACCCCCCAGTAACCCCTACTGCATGCTGGGGCTGCCCCCCGCAGGTACCAGTGCCCCCCAGTGCCTCCCAGTAACCCCCCAGTAACCCCTACTGCATGCTGGGGCTGCCCCCCGCAGGTACCAGTGCCCCCCAGTGCCTCCCAGTAACCCCCCAGTAACCCCTACTGCATGCTGGGGCTGCCCCCCGCAGGTACCAGTGCCCCCCAGTGCCTCCCAGTGCCTCCCAGTAACCCCTACTGCATGCTGGGGCTGCCCCCCGCAGGTACCAGTGCCCCCCAGTGCCTCCCAGTAACCCCCCAGTAACCCCTACTGCATGCTGGGGCTGCCCCCCGCAGGTACCAGTGCCTCCCAGTGCCTCCCAGTAACCCCCCAGTAACCCCTACTGCATGCTGGGGCTGCCCCCCGCAGGTACCAGTGCCCCCCAGTGCCTCCCAGTGCCTCCCAGTAACCCCCCAGTAACCCCTACTGCATGCTGGGGCTGCCCCCCGCAGGTACCAGTGCCCCCCAGTGCCTCCCAGTAACCCCCCAGTAACCCCTACTGCATGCTGGGGCTGCCCCCCGCAGGTACCAGTGCCTCCCAGTGCCTCCCAGTAACCCCCCAGTAACCCCTACTGCATGCTGGGGCTGCCCCCCGCAGGTACCAGTGCCCCCCAGTGCCTCCCAGTAACCCCCCAGTAACCCCTACTGCATGCTGGGGCTGCCCCCCGCAGGTACCAGTGCCCCCCAGTGCCTCCCAGTGCCTCCCAGTAACCCCTACTGCATGCTGGGGCTGCCCCCCGCAGGTACCAGTGCCTCCCAGTGCCTCCCAGTGCCTCCCAGTGCCTCCCAGTAACCCCTACTGCATGCTGGGGCTGCCCCCCGCAGGTACCAGTGCCCCCCAGTGCCTCCCAGTGCCTCCCAGTAACCCCCCAGTAACCCCTACTGCATGCTGGGGCTGCCCCCCGCAGGTACCAGTGCCTCCCAGTGCCTCCCAGTAACCCCCCAGTAACCCCTACTGCATGCTGGGGCTGCCCCCCGCAGGTACCAGTGCCTCCCAGTGCCTCCCAGTAACCCCCCAGTAACCCCTACTGCATGCTGGGGCTGCCCCCCGCAGGTACCAGTGCCTCCCAGTGCCTCCCAGTAACCCCCCAGTAACCCCTACTGCATGCTGGGGCTGCCCCCCGCAGGTACCAGTGCCCCCCAGTGCCTCCCAGTAACCCCCCAGTAACCCCTACTGCATGCTGGGGCTGCCCCCCGCAGGTACCAGTGCCCCCCAGTGCCTCCCAGTAACCCCCCAGTAACCCCTACTGCATGCTGGGGCTGCCCCCCGCAGGTACCAGTGCCCCCCAGTGCCTCCCAGTGCCTCCCAGTAACCCCTACTGCATGCTGGGGCTGCCCCCCGCAGGTACCAGTGCCTCCCAGTGCCTCCCAGTGCCTCCCAGTAACCCCTACTGCATGCTGGGGCTGCCCCCCGCAGGTACCAGTATACCCCAGTGCCTCCCAGTAACCCCGTACCCAGTAACCCCTACTGCATGCTGGGGCTGCCCCCCGCAGGTACCACTGCTCCCCAGTGCCTCCCAGTGCCTCCCAGTAACCCCTACTGCATGCTGGGGCTGCCCCCCGCAGGTACCAGTGCCTCCCAGTGCCTCCCAGTGCCTCCCAGTAACCCCCAGTATCCCCCAGTAACCCCTACTGCATGCTGGGGCTGCCCCCCGCAGGTACCAGTATACCCCAGTGCCTCCCAGTAACCCCCCAGTAACCCCCCAGTAACCCCTACTGCATGCTGGGGCTGCCCCCCGCAGGTACCAGTGCCCCCCAGTGCCTCCCAGTAACCCCCCAGTAACCCCCCAGTAACCCCTACTGCATGCTGGGGCTGCCCCCCGCAGGTACCAGTGCCCCCCAGTGCCACCCCGACCCCTGTGGCCCCCCTGACCCCTGATGACCCCATGACCTCTGATGACCCCCTGACCCCTGATGACCCCCCTGCCCCCCAGAGATCATCGAGAAGGTGCGCCGGCCGCCCCCTGTGCCGCCCTGACCCCTGATGCCCCCCTGACCCCTGATGACCCCCTGACCCCCTGACCCCTGACCCCCCTGACCCCCCTGACCCCTGATGCCCCCCTGACCCCTGATGCCCCCCGACCCCTGATGACCCCCATGACCCCTGATGACCCCTGATGACCCCCTGACCCCCGATGACCCCCAGAGATCATCGAGAAGGTGCGCCGGCCGCCCCCCGTGACCCCCTGACCCCTGTGCCCCCCATGACCCCTGATGACCCCCTGACCCCTGATGACCCCCTGACCCCTGATGACCCCCTGACCCCTGTGCCCCCTGACCCCTGATGACCCCCTGACCCCTGATGACCCCCTGACCCCTGATGACCCCCGTGCCTCCCAGAGATCATCGAGAAGGTGCGCCGGCCGCCCCCTGTGCCGCCCTGACCCCTGTGCCCCCCTAACCCCTGACCCCCCTGACCCCTGATGACCTCCTGACCCCCCTGACCCCTGATGACCCCCTGACCCCCCTGACCCCTGATGACCCCCTGACCCCCCTGCCCCCCAGAGATCATCGAGAAGGTGCGCCGGTCGCCCCCCTGTGCCGCCCTGACCCCTGTGCCCCCCATGACCCCTGTGCCCCCCATGACCCCTGATGACCCCCATGACCTCTGATGACCCCCTGACCCCTGATGACCCCCGATGCCCCCCAGAGATCATCGAGAAGGTGCGCCGGCCGCCCCCCTGTGCCGCCCCGCGGTCTCAGCCGACCAGGCGCCCCTGGAGTGCATCCACCTGATGAAGCAGTGCTGGAGCGAGCAGCCCGAGCGCCGCCCCACCATCGACCAGGTCTTCGACCAGGTGGGCGCTATGGGGCTGGGGTGCTATGGGGCTGGGGTGCCATGGGGCTGGGGTGCCATGGGGCTGGGGTGCTATGGGGCTGGGGTGCCATGGGGCTGGGGCAGTGCTGGAGCGAGCAGCCCGAGCGCCGCCCCACCATCGACCAGGTCTTCGACCAGGTGGGCGCTATGGGGCTGGGGTGCTATGGGGCTGGGGTGCCATGGGGCTGGGGTGCTATGGGGCTGGGGTGCCATGGGGCTGGGGCAGTGCTGGAGCGAGCAGCCCGAGCGCCGCCCCACCATCGACCAGGTCTTCGACCAGGTGGGTGCTATGGGGCTGGGGTGCCATGGGGCTGGGGTGCCATGGGGCTGGGGTGCTATGGGGCTGGGGTGCCATGGGGCTGGGGCAGTGCTGGAGCGAGCAGCCCGAGCGCCGCCCCACCATCGACCAGGTCTTCGACCAGGTGGGTGCTATGGGGCTGGGGTGCCATGGGGCTGGGGTGCCATGGGGCTGGGGTGCTATGGGGCTGGGGTGCCATGGGGCTGGGGCAGTGCTGGAGCGAGCAGCCCGAGCGCCGCCCCACCATCGACCAGGTCTTCGACCAGGTGGGTGCTATGGGGCTGGGGTGCTATGGGGCTGGGGTGCCATGGGGCTGGGGTGCTATGGGGCTGGGGTGCCATGGGGCTGGGGTGCCATGGGGCTGGGGCAGTGCTGGAGCGAGCAGCCCGAGCGCCGCCCCACCATCGACCAGGTCTTCGACCAGGTGGGCGCTATGGGGCTGGGGTGCTATGGGGCTGGGGTGCCATGGGGCTGGGGTGCTATGGGGCTGGGGTGCTATGGGGCTGGGGTGCCATGGGGCTGGGGCAGTGCTGGAGCGAGCAGCCCGAGCGCCGCCCCACCATCGACCAGGTCTTCGACCAGGTGGGCGCTATGGGGCTGGGGTGCTATGGGGCTGGGGTGCCATGGGGCTGGGGTGCCATGGGGCTGGGGCAGTGCTGGAGCGAGCAGCCCGAGCGCCGCCCCACCATCGACCAGGTCTTCGACCAGGTGGGTGCCATGGGGCTGGGGTGCTATGGGGCTGGGGTGCCATGGGGCTGGGGTGCTATGGGGCTGGGGTGCCATGGGGCTGGGGCAGTGCTGGAGCGAGCAGCCCGAGCGCCGCCCCACCATCGACCAGGTCTTCGACCAGGTGGGCGCCATGGGGCTGGGGCGCTGTGGGGCTGGGGTGCTATGGGGCTGGGCACCATGGGGCTGGGGCTGGGCATCATGGGGTGTGGGGCGCCATGGGGCTGGGGCGCCATGGGGCTGGGGTGCCATGGGGCTGGGGTGCCAAGGGGCTGGGGTGCCATGGGGCTGGGGGGTCATGGGGCTGGGGGGCCATGGGGCTGGGTGCCATGGGGTGTGGGGCGCCATGGGGCTGGGGTGCCATGGGGCTGGGCGCCATGGGGCTGGGGTGCCATGGGGCTGGGGTGCCATGGGGTGTGGGGCGCCATGGGGCTGGGGTGCCATGGGGCTGGGGGGTCATGGGGCTGGGGGGCCATGGGGCTGGGGTGCCAAGGGGCTGGGGTGCCATGGGGCTGGGGTGCTATGGGGTGTGGGGCGCCATGGGGCTGGGGTGCCATGGGGTGTGGGGCGCCATGGGGCTGGGGTGCCATGGGGCTGGGCGCCATGGAGTGTGGGGCACCATGGGGCTGGGGTGCTACAGCTGCCCCAGATCTGTGGGTCTATATAACCAGGGCGATCTATGGGGCTGCCCCATAGCTGTGGGATCACGATGCCTAGGAGGGGGTGATCTATGGGTCTGCCCCACACGTGTGGAGTCAGGATACCCTGGGAGTGGGGCGATCTATGGGTCTGCCCCACACATGTGGAGTCAGGATACCCTGGGAGGAGGGTGATCTATGGGGCTGCCCCATAGCTGTGGGATCATGATGCCTAGGAGGGGGTGATCTATGGGGCTGCCCCACACGTGTGGAGTCAGGATACCCTGGAGGGGTCGTTCTATGGGGCTGCCCCATAGCTGTAGGATCATGATGCCTAGGAGGGAGGGTGATCTATGGGTCTGCCCCACACGTGTGGGGTCAGGATGCCCCGGAGGGTGATCTATGGGTCTGCCCCACACGTGTGGGTCGCTGTCAGTTCAAGGGCATCAACAAGGGCCGCAAGACCAACATCATCGACTCGATGCTGCGGATGCTGGAGCAGTATTCCAGCAACCTGGAGGACCTGATCCGGGAGCGCACCGAGGAGCTGGAGCTGGAGAAGCAGAAGACAGACAGGCTGCTCACCCAGATGCTGCCGCCGTGGGTCACGCCGTGGGGCTGGGGGGGGTGTGGGGCAGGGGGAGGTGTGGGGTGAGGGGGAGGTGTGGGGGATGTGTGGGGCAGGGGTTGGGGTGTGGGGTGAGGGGGAGGTGTGGGGTGAGGGGACGGGCTGCTCACCCAGATGCTGCCGCCGTGGGTCACGCCGTGGGGCTGGGGGGGGTGTGGGGTGAGGGGGGGGTGTGGGGTGAGAGGGACATTTGGGGCAGGGGGGTGTGGGGCAGGGGGAGGTGTGGGGTGAGGGGACGGGCTGCTCACCCAGATGCTGCCGCCGTGGGTCACGCCGTGGGGCTGGGGGGGGTGTGGGGTGAGGGGGGGTGTGGGGTGAGAGGGACATTTGGGGCAGGGGGGTGTGGGGCAGGGGGAGGTGTGGGGTGAGGGGACGGGCTGCTCACCCAGATGCTGCCGCCGTGGGTCACGCCGTGGGGCTGGGGGGGGGTGTGGGGTGAGGGGGGGGTGTGGGGTGAGAGGGACATTTGGGGCAGGGGGGTGTGGGGCAGGGGGAGGTGTGGGGCAGGGGGAGGTGTGGGGGATGTGTGGGGCGGGGGGAGGTGTGGGGTGAGGGGGACGTTTGGGGCAGGGGGGTGTGGGGCGGGGGGAGGTGTGGGGGATGTGTGGGGCAGGGGGAGGTGTGGGGGATGTGTGGGGCGGGGGGGTGTGGGGCAGGGGGAGGTGTGGGGTGAGGGGACGGGCTGCTCACCCAGATGCTGCCGCCGTGGGTCATGCCGTGGGGCTGGGGGGTGTGGGGCAGGGGGAGGTGTGGGGGATGTGTGGGGCAGGGGGAGGTGTGGGGGAGGTGTGGGGCAGGGGGAGGTGTGGGGGATGTGTGGGGCAGGGAGATGTGTGGGGTGAGGGGGACGTTTGGGGCAGGGGACATGTGGGGCAGGGGGAGGTGTGGGGCAGGAGGAGGTGTGGGGGATGTGTGGGGCAGGGGGAGGTGTGGGGCAGGGGGAGGTGTGGGGGACGTGTGGGGCAGGAGGAGGTGTGGGGCAGGGGAAGGTGTGGGGCAGGGGGAGGTGTGGGGTGAGGGGACGGGCTGCTCACCCAGATGCTGCCGCCGTGGGTCACGCCGTGGGGCAGGGGGAGGGGTGGGGCAGGGGGAGGTGTGGGGCAGAGGGATCCTGCCCCTGGATCTATGGGTCCGGCTGGGTGTGGGGCTGCCCCACTGACCCCCCCCTTGGATCTCTGGGTCCGGCTGGGTGTGGGGCTGCCCCACTGACCCCCCCCCGGATCTATGGGTCAGGAGAGGGTTTGCTGAGCCCCACTGACCCCCCTTGGATCTATGGGCTCGGCTGGGTGTGGGGCTGCCCCACTGACCCCCCCCTTGGATCTCTGGGTCCGGCTGGGTGTGGGGCTGCCCCACTGACCCCCTGGCCTTGGATCTATGGGTCCGGCTGGGTGTGGGGCTGCCCCACTGACCCCCCCCTTGGATCTCTGGGTCCGGCTGGGTGTGGGGCTGCCCCACTGACCCCCCCCTTGGATCTATGGGTCCGGCTGGGTGTGGGGCTGCCCCACTGACCCCCCCCTTGGATCTCTGGGTCCGGCTGGGTGTGGGGCTGCCCCACTGACCCCCCCCTTGGATCTTGGGTCGGCTGGGTGTGGGGCTGCCCCACTGACCCCCCCCTTGGATCTCTGGGTCCGGCTGGGTGTGGGGCTGCCCCACTGACCCCCCCCTTGGATCTATGGGTCCGGCTGGGTGTGGGGCTGCCCCACTGACCCCCCCCTTGGATCTATGGGTCCGGCTGGGTGTGGGGCTGCCCCACTGACCCCCCCCTTGGATCTCTGGGTCCGGCTGGGTGTGGGGCTGCCCCACTGACCCCCCCCTTGGATCTCTGGGTCCGGCTGGGTGTGGGGCTGCCCCACTGACCCCCCCCTTGGATCTCTGGGTCCGGCTGGGTGTGGGGCTGCCCCACTGACCCCCCCCTTGGATCTATGGGTCCGGCTGGGTGTGGGGCTGCCCCACTGACCCCCCCCTTGGATCTCTGGGTCCGGCTGGGTGTGGGGCTGCCCCACTGACCCCCCCCTTGGATCTATGGGTCCGGCTGGGTGTGGGGCTGCCCCACTGACCCCCCCCTTGGATCTATGGGTCCGGCTGGGTGTGGGGCTGCCCCACTGACCCCCCCCTTGGATCTATGGGTCCGGCTGGGTGTGGGGCTGCCCCACTGACCCCCCCCTTGGATCTATGGGTCCGGCTGGGTGTGGGGCTGCCCCACTGACCCCCCCCTTGGATCTCTGGGTCCGGCTGGGTGTGGGGCTGCCCCACTGACCCCCCCCTTGGATCTCTGGGTCCGGCTGGGTGTGGGGCTGCCCCACTGACCCCCCCCTTGGATCTCTGGGTCCGGCTGGGTGTGGGGCTGCCCCACTGACCCCCCCCTTGGATCTATGGGTCCGGCTGGGTGTGGGGCTGCCCCACTGACCCCCCCCTTGGATCTCTGGGTCCGGCTGGGTGTGGGGCTGCCCCACTGACCCCCCCCTTGGATCTCTGGGTCCGGCTGGGTGTGGGGCTGCCCCACTGACCCCCTGGCCGTGGGGCAGGTCGGTGGCGGAGGCGCTGAAGATGGGGACGCCCGTGGAGCCCGAGTACTTCGAGGAGGTGACGCTCTACTTCAGCGACATCGTGGGCTTCACCACCATCTCGGCCATGAGCGAGCCCATCGAGGTGGTCGACCTGCTCAACGACCTCTACACGCTCTTCGACGCCATCATCGGCTCCCACGACGTCTACAAGGTGACGTCACACCCCACCTGTGAGGTCATCGGGTGACGTCACCAAGGGGATGGTCTGTCAGGTCAACCCGCCCATCGGGTGACATCACCAAGGGGATGGTCTGTCAGGTCAACCCGCCCATCAGGTGACCACCAAGGGGATGGTCCGTCAGGTCAACCCACCCATCGGGTGATGTCATCAAAGGGATGGTCTGTCAGGTCAACCCGCCCATCGGGTGACCACCAAGGGGATGGTCTGTCAGGTCAACCCGCCCATCAGGTGACCACCAAGGGGATGGTCCGTCAGGTCAACCCACCCATCGGGTGATTTCACCAAGGGGATGGTCTGTCAGGTCAACCCGCCCATCGGGTGACCACCAAGGGGATGGTCTGTCAGGTCAACCCGCCCCTCTGGGTCACTGCTCCATCCATACTTTGGATGGACCCATAGGGGCGGGGCAGCCCTGTGCCACGCCTATTGGCCACGCCCACGTAGGCCACACCCTTAAGAGCGTGCCCATCCCCCACTGGGACACGCCCTGTGAGGTCATCGGGTGACATCACCGAAGGGGATGGTCTGTCAGGTCAACCCGCCCCTCTGGGTCACTGCTCCATATATTTAATGCTCATTGGATAAACCCATAGGGGCGGGGCAGCCCTGTAACACGCCTATTGGCCACGCCCATGCAGGCCACACCCTCGAGAGCACGCCCACCCCCCACTGGGACACGCCCTGTGAGGTCATCGGGTGACGTCACCGAAGGGATGGTCTGTCAGGTCAACCCGCCCCTCTGGGTCACCGCTCCGCATACTTGATGCTCATTGGATGGACCCATAGGGGCGGGGCACCCGGGGGACACGCCTATTGGCCACGCCCACACAGGCCACACCCTTAAGAGCATGCCCATCCCCCACTGGGACTCACCCCGTGAGGTCATCGGGTGATGTCACCAAGGGGACGGTCTGTCAGGTCAACCCGCCCCTCTGGGTCACTGCTCCACATACTTGATGCTCATTGGATGGACCCATAGGGGCGGGGCACCCGGGGGACACGCCCACATAGGCCACACCCTTAAGAGCGTGCCCATCCCCCACCCGGGACACACCCAGTGAGGTCATCGGGTGACATCACCAAGGGGATGGTCCCTTTGGAGGGGGAGGGACAACCACACCCATTGGCCACACCCACAGAAGCCACACCCCTAGAGACCACGCCCCCTTTTAGCCCCACCCACTGATTGGTTGAAACCCTTGGGGGGTGGGGTTGAGCGGCAACCCCACCCATTGGCCCCACCCACAGAAGCCACGCCCCTAGAGACCACGCCCACACCCTCCACTAATGGCCACACCCACTTTTAGCCTCACCCACTGGCCAACACTCATTGGTCACAACCATTGGGGGGTGAAGCAACAGCCCCACCCACCCATTGGCCACACCCACAGAAGCCACGCCCCTGAAAGACCACTCCCACCCCGTGATGGCCACGCCCCTTCTTAGCCCAACCTTCCCCATCACCCTCCAGCGCCACAACCCGAGGGGAAGGGGAGGGGGAGAGGGGGAGGTGGGGGTGGGGATGGGGTGGGGGTGAGGGGACAGGCTGCTCACCCAGGTGCTGCCGCCATGGGTCACGCCGTGGGGCTGGGGGGTGTGGGGAAGGGGGAGGTGTGGGGGATGTGTGGGGCAGGGGGATGTGTGGGGCAGGGGGATGTGTGGGGCTGGAGGGTGTGGGGCAGGGGAAGGTGTGGGGCAGGAGGAGGTGTGGGGCAGGGGGAGGTGTGGGGGATGTGTGGGGCAGGGGGAGGTGTGGGGCAGGAGGAGGTGTGGGGCAGGAGAAGGTCTGGGGTGAGGGGGAGGTGTGGGGGATGTGTGGGGCAGGGGGATGTGTGGGGCTGGGGGGTGTGGGACAGGGGGAGGTGTGGGGCAGGGGAAGGTGTGGGGGATGTGTGGGGCAGGGAGGAGGTGTGGGGCAGGGGGATGTGTGGGGCAGGGGGATGTGTGGGGCTGGGGGGTGTGGGGCAGGAGGAGGTGTGGGGTGAGGGGGAGGTGTGGGGGATGTGTGGGGCAGGGGGATGTGTGGGGCAGGGGGATGTGTGGGGCTGGGAGGGGTGTGGGGCAGGAGGAGGTGTGGGGCAGGAGGAGGTGTGGGGCAGGGGAAGGTGTGGGGCAGGAGGAGGTGTGGGGCAGGGGGAGGTGTGGGGGATGTGTGGGGCAGGGGGAGGTGTGGGGCAGGGGAAGGTGTGGGGCAGGAGGAGGTGTGGGGCAGGAGGAGGTCTGGGGTGAGGGGGAGGTGTGGGGGATGTGTGGGGCAGGGGGATGTGTGGGGCAGGGGGGGGTGTGGGGCAGGGGGAGGTGTGGGGCAGGGGGAAGGTGTGGGGCAGGGGGATGTGTGGGGCAGGGGGGTGTGGGGCAGGGAGGAGGTGTGGGGTGAGGGGGAGGTGTGGGGGATGTGTGGGGCTGGGGGAGGTGTGGTGGTTGAGGGGACAAGGTGGGCGTGTCCTCATTGACCCCGCCCCCCCGTCCGTCAGGTGGAGACGATCGGCGACGCCTACATGGTGGCGTCGGGGCTGCCGAAGCGCAACGGGAACCGGCACGCGGGGGAGATCGCCAACATGGCGCTGGACATCCTGAGCGCCGTCGGCTCCTTCCGCATGCGCCACATGCCCGAGGTGCCGCTGCGCATCCGCATCGGGCTGCACTCGGGTGAGGACACGCCCCCTGCCCCCCTCCCCCCCCATTGGCCACGCCCACTGTGCGCCCGTTGGATGGGGGGAGGGGGAGGAGATGGGGTGGGGTGGGCAGGCTCCATTGGCCACGCCCCCTGTGCATCCATTGGATGGGGAAGGGGGAGGAGATGGGGTGGGGTGGGCACGCCCATTGGCCACGCCCACTGTGCGCCCATTGGATGGGGGAAGGGGGAGGAGATGGGGTGGGGTGGGCACGCTCATTGGCCACGCCCCCTGTGCGCCCGTTGGATGGGGGGAGGGGGAGGAGATGGGGTGGGGTGGGGCACTCCCGTTGGCCACGCCCACTGTGCATCCATTGGATGGGGAGGGGGAGGAGATGGGGTGGGGTGGGGCAGGCCCATTGGCCACGCCCACTGTGCATCCATTGGATGGGGAGGGGGAGGAGATGGGGTGGGGTGGGGCAGGCCCATTGGCCACGCCCCCTGTGCGCCCATTGGATGGGGGGAGGGGGAGGAGATGGGGTGGGGTGGGGTCTCCTGTTGGCCACGCCCACTGTGCGCCCATTGGATGGGGGAAGGGGGAGGAGATGGGGCGGGGTGGGGGCTCCCATTGGCCACGCCCCCTGTGCGCCTATTGGATGGGGGGAGGGGGAGGAGATGGGGTGGGGTGGGGGCTCCCATTGGCCACGCCCACTGTGCGCCCATTGGATGGGGGAAGGGGGAGGAGATGGGGTGGGGTGGGGGCTCCCATTGGCCACGCCCACTGTGCGCCCGTTGGATGGGGGAAGGGGGAGGAGATGGGGTGGGGTGGGGCACGCCCATTGGCCACGCCCCCTGTGCGCCCATTGGATGGGGGGAAGGGGGAGGAGATGGGGTGGGGTGGGGCACGCCCGTTGGCCACGCCCCCTGTGCGCCCATTGGATGGGGGAAGGGGGAGGAGATGGGGTGGGGTGGGCACGCCCATTGGCCACACCCCCTAAGTGCGTCTGTTGGCTGGTTGGGGAGGGGGAGGAGATGGGGTGGGGTGGGCAGGCTCCCATTGGCCACACCCACTGTGCGCCCATTGGCTGGGGGAAGGGGGAGGAGATGGGGTGGGGTGGGCACGCCCATTGGCCACACCCCGTAAGTGCTCATTGGCTGGTTGGGGAGGGGGAGGAGATGGGGTGGGGTGGGGTCTCCTGTTGGCCACGCCCCATGTGCACCCATTGGATGGGGAAGGGGAGGAGATGGGGTGGGGCGGGCAGGCCCATTGGCCACACCCCCTAAGTGCTCATTGGCTGGTTGGGAAGGGGGAGGAGATGGGGTGGGGTGGGCGCGCCCATTGGCCACACCCACTAAGTGCGTCCATTGGCTGATGGGGATGGGGGAGGAGATGGGGTGGGGTGGGGGCTCCTGTTGGCCACGCCCCATGTGACGCCCATTGGCATGGGGGGGGGAGGAGATGGGATGGGGTGGGCACGCCCGTTGGCCACACCCCCTGTGCACCCCATTGGCTGGGAAGGGAGGGGGGGAGGAGACAGGGTGGGGTGGGGCACGCCCATTGGCCACGCCCCCTGTGCACCCATTGGCTGGGGGGAGGGGGAGGAGCTGGGGTGGGGTGGGGCAGGCTCGTTGGCCACGCCCCCTGTGCGCCCATTGGCTGGAGAGGGGGAGGAGATGGGGTGGGGAGGGGTCTCCTGTTGGCCACGCCCCATGTGCACCCATTGGATGGGGGAGGAGATGGGGTGGGGCGGGCAGGCCCTATTGGCCACACCCCTAAGTGCTCATTGGCTGGTTGGGAAGGGGGAGGAGATGGGATGGGGTGGGCAGGCCCGTTGGCCACACCCCCTAAGTGCTCATTGGCTGATGGGGGATGGGGGAGGAGCTGGGATGGGGTGGGGGGCTCCCGTTGGCCACGCCCCTGCACGCCCATTGGCTGGTTGGGGATGGGGAGGAGATGGGTTGGGGTGGGCAGGCTCATTGCCACGCCCTGAGCGCCCATTGGATGGGGGGAGGGGAGGGGGAGGAGATGGGGTGGGGTGGGGCAGGCCCATCGGCCACGCCCACTGTGTGCCCATTGGCTGGCAGGGGAGGGGGAGGAGCTGGGATGGGGTGGGCACGCCCGTTGGCCACACCCACTGTGCGCCCATTGGATGGGGAGGGGGAGGAGATGGGGTGGGGTGGGGCAGGCCCATTGGCCACGCCCCCTAAGTGCTCATTGGCTGGTGGGGGGGGCGGGGGATAAAGCTGGGGGGGGTGGGGTGAGTGGTCAACAGGGCGGCCACTCCCATTGGCCGCGCCCCTTTGGCCACGCCCCGTGTGGTGACCCGGCCCCGCCCCCAGGGCCGTGCGTGGCGGGTGTGGTGGGGCTGACGATGCCGCGGTACTGCCTGTTCGGGGACACCGTCAACACCGCCTCCCGCATGGAGTCCACCGGCCTGCGTGAGTCACCCCGCACCCCGCACGGGGGGCACCCCAACACTGGGGCACCCCAACACTGGGGGCACCCGGCACCCCCACACGGGGGTCACCTGTCACCCCCACAGGGGGGCACCCCAACACTGGGGCACCCCAACACTGGGGGCACCCGGCACCCCCACACGGGGGGCATCCCACAAGGGGGCACCCCAACACTGGGGTCACCCCAACACTGGGGTCACCTCTCACCCCCACACGGGGGGCACCCCACAAGGGGGCACCCCAACACTGGGGCACCCCAACACTGGGGTCACCCGGCACCCCCACACGGGGGGCACCCCACAAGGGGGGCACCCCAACACTGGGGGCACCCCAACACTGGGGTCACCTCTCACCCCCACACGGGGGCATCCCACAAGGGGGCACCCCAACACTGGGGTCACCCCAACACTGGGGTCACCTCTCACCCCCACACGGGGGCACCCCACAAGGGGGCACCCGGCACCCCCACACGGGGAGCACCCCACAAGGGGGGCACCCCAACACTGGGGTCACCCCAACACTGGGGTCACTCGGCACCCCCACACGGGGATCACCCGGCACCCCCACACGGGGGTCACCTGTCACCCCCACACGGGGGGCACCCCAACACTGGGGGCACCCTGCACCCCCACACGGGGGGCACCCCACACGGGGGGCACCCCAACACTGGGGTCACCCGGCACCCCCACACAAGGGGCACCCCAACACTGGGGGCACCCATCACCCCCACACGGGAGGCACCCCACATGGGGGGCACCCTGCACCCCCACACGGGGGGCACCCCAACACTGGGGTCACCCCAACACTGGGGTCACCCGGCACCCCCACACGGGGGTCACCTGTCACCCCCACACGGGGGGCACCCCAACACTGGGGTCACCCATCACCCCCACATGGGGGGCACCCCACAAGGGGGCACCCCACACGGGGGGCACCCCAACACTGGGGCACCCCAACACTGGGGGAACCCCAACACTGGGGGCACCCTGCACCCCCACACGGGGGGCACCCCAACACTGGGGTCACCCCAACACTGGGGTCACTCGGCACCCCCACACGGGGATCACCCGGCACCCCCACACGGGGGTCACCTGTCACCCCCACATGGGGGGCACCCCACACGGGGGGCACCCCAACACTGGGGTCACCCGGCACCCCCACACAAGGGGCACCCCAACACTGGGGTCACCCGGCACCTCCCCACCGGGGGCACCCCAACACTGGGGTCACCTGTCACCCCCACACGGGGGGCACCCCAACACTGGGGTCACCCCAACACTGGGGTCACCCCAACACTGGGGGCACCCTGCACCCCCACACGGGGGGCACCCCACACAGGGGGCACCCCAACACTGGGGTCACCCATCACCCCCACATGGGGGGCACCCCACAAGGGGGCACCCCAACACTGGGGTCACCTGTCACCCCCACACGGGGGTCACCTGTCACCCCCACACGGGGGGCACCCCACAAGGGGGGCACCCCAACACTGGGGGCACCTGGCACCCCCACACGGGGGGCACCCCACACGGGGGGCACCCCAACACTGGGGGCACCCTGCACCCCCACACGGGGGGCACCCCAACACTGGGGTCACCCGGCACCCCCACACGGGGGGCACCCCAACACTGGGGTCACCCGGCACCTCCCCACCGGGGGCACCCCAACACTGGGGTCACCCGGCACCCCCACACAAGGGGCACCCCAACACTGGGGTCACCCGGCACCTCCCCACCGGGGGCACCCCAACACTGGGGTCACCCGGCACCCCCACACAAGGGGCACCCCAACACTGGGGTCACCCGGCACCTCCCCACCGGGGGCACCCCAACACTGGGGTCACCCGGCACCCCCATACGGGGGGCACCCGGCACCTCCCCACCGGGGGCACCCCAACACTGGGGTCACCCGGCACCCCACACGGGGGGCACCCCAACACTGGGGTCACCCGGCACCCCCACAAGGGGAGCACCCCACACAAGGGGCACCCAGCATCCCCACACAGGAGGCACCCCCACACTGGGGTCACCCGGCACCCCCACATTGGGGGTACCCCAACACTGGGGTCACCCGACACCCCCACACAAGGGGCACCCCAACACTGGGGTCACCTGGCACCTCCCCATTGGGGGGCACCCCCACACAGGGGTCACCTGTCACCCCCACACAGCTGTCACCCTGACATGCCTGGGTCACCCTGCCAGCCCAAGGCGGTTGTCACCTGTCACCCTGACACACCTGTGCCACGTGTCACCCCAACACACGTGTCACCCCAACACGTGTCACCCCAACACGTGTCACCCCGCAGCCCTGACACACCAGGGGAACACGTGTGACCCCACGTGACCCTGCGTGAACCCCCTGACCCCATGTTCCCCCATGACCCCGTGTGACCCCTGTGACCTCATGTGACCCCATGACCCCGTGTGACCCCGTGAGCCCCTGCCCTATGACCCCACGTGACCCTGTGACCCCTGCCCCGTGACCCTGTGTGACCCCGTGTGACCCCCTGCCCTGTGACCGTGTGACCCCGTGTGACCCCTGCCCCCATGACCCCGTGTGACCCCCTGCCCTGTGATCCTGTGTGACCCCGTGTGACCCCGTGTGACCCCCTGCCCCCATGACCCTGTGTGACCCCCGTGTGACCCCCTGCCCCGTGTGACCCCATGACCCTGTGTGACCCCCCTGCCCCATGACCCTGTGTGACCCCGTGTGACCCCCTGCCCCGTGACCCCTGCCCCCATGACCCTGTGTGACCCCCATGACCCCCGTGTGACCCCATGACCCCGTGTGACCCCCTGCCCTGTGACCCCGTGTGACCCCCGTGACCCCCTGCCCCGTGACCCTGTGTGACCCCGTGTGACCCCCTGCCGTGTGACCCCGTGTGACCCCATGACCCCTGTGTGACCCCGTGTGACCCCCGTGACCCCCTGCCCTGTGACCCTGTGTGACCCCGTGTGACCCCGTGTGACCCCGTGTGACCCCCTGACCCCGTGTGACCCCCTGCCCCGTGACCCTGTGTGACCCCGTGTGACCCCGTGTGACCCCGTGACCCCGTGCCCGCAGCGTACCGCATCCACGTGAACGCCCGCACGGTGGCGATCCTGCGGGGGCTGCAGGAGGGCTTCAAGGTCGACATCAGGGGCAAGACCGAGCTCAAGGTGACCAGTGCTCCCAGTAACCTCCCAGTGCTCCCAGTAACAGCCCCAGTGCTCCCCGCCACCCTCCCAGTAACCCCTCAGTGCTCCCAGTAACACCCCCAGTCCTCCCAGTAACCCCCCAGTCCTCTCAGTCACCCCCCAGTGCTCCCAGCCACCCTCCCAGTAACCCCCCAGTGCTCCCAGTAACCCCCCCAGTGCTCCCACTCACCCCCCAGTGCTCCCAGCCACCCTCCCAGTAATTCCCCAGTGCTCCCAGTCACCCCCCAGTGCTCCCAGTAACACCCCCCAGTGCTCCCAGTAACCCCCCAGTGCTCCCACTCACCCCTCAGTGCTCCCAGTAACACCTCCAGTCCTCCCAGTAACCCCCCCAGTGCTCTCAGCCACCCCCCCAGTAACACCCAATCACTCCTCCCAGTGCTCCCAGTAACCCTTCCCTATTGCCCCTGCCACCCCCTGCCCCCCACATACACCCCCCCCCCGACCCCCCTGTGTCCCCCCTGCCCCCATCCCCCCCGCCCCCCCCCGTGCCCCCCCCGGTCCCATCCCCCCTGACCCCCCCGAACCCCCCTGCCTCCCCCTGACCCCCCCCTCCGCCCCCCCCGGTCCCATCCCCCCCCTGACCCCCCCGTGTCCCCCCTGCCCCCATCCCCCCTGACCCCCCCATCCCCCTGACCCCCAGTCCATCCCCCCATCCCCCCTGCCCCCCTGCTCCCATCCCCCCTGACCCCCCCTGCCCCCCTCGCCCCCTTTCCCCCCTGACCCCCCCATGCCCCCCGGGTCCCATCCCCCCCTGCCCCCATCCCCCCTGACCCCCCCGTGTCCCCCCCGGTCCCATCCCCCCTGATCCCCCCTGCCCCCCCGGTCCCATCCCCCCCATCCCCCCTGACCCCCCCGTGCCCCCCGGGTCCCATCCCCCCCGCCCCCATCCCCCCTGACCCCCCGTGCCCCCCGGGTCCCATCCCCCCCCCGCCCCCATCCCCCCTGACCCCCCCGTGTCCCCCCTGACCCCCCCCGTGCCCCCCCCCCGGTCCCATCCCCCTCCCTGCCCCCCCGTGTCCCCCCTGCCCCCATCCCCCCCCATCCCCCCCCTGACCCCCCCGTGTCCCCCCCGGTCCCATCCCCCCTGACCCCCCCCCTGCCCCCCTGGTCCCATCCCCCCCCCCATCCCCCCTGACCCCCCCGTGTCCCATCCCCCCCCCCGCCCCCATCCCCCCCCTGACCCCCCCGTGTCCCCCCTGACCCCCCCCGTGCCCCCCCCCCCGGTCCCATCCCCCCTCCCTGCCCCCCCCGACCCCCCCCTGCCCCCCTGACCCCCCCTGCCCCCCAGGGGAAGGGTGTGGAGGACACGTACTGGCTGGTGGGACGAGAAGGATTCACCAAACCCATCCCGACCCCCCGGACCTGCTGCCGGGGTGAGGGGGGCGGGGGGACGGGGGGGGCATGGGGGGATGGGAGCAGGGGGGGCATTGGGGGAGGGAGGGGGGCGGGGGGGCACAGGGTGGGGGGGAATGGGAGCGGGGGGGGGCACGGGGGGGCACGGGGGGAGGGGGATGGGAGCAGTGGGGGGATGGGAGCGGGGGGACACGGGGAGGGGAGGGGGGGGGGCACGGGGGAGGGGGGATGGGGGTGGGGGGATGGGATGGGAGCGGGGGGGGGGCACGGGGAGGTGTGGGGTGGGAGCAGGGGGGGAGGGCACGGGGGATGGGAGCAGTGGGGGGCATGGGGGGGGGGGATGGGAGCGGGGAGGGGGCACGGGGGGAGGGAGGGGGGGGGGGGGGGGGGGGGGGGGATGGGAGCGGGGGGAGGGATGGGAGCGGGGGGCACGGGGGCACGGGGGATGGGAGCAGGGGGGGGCATGGAGGGGGGGATGGGAGCGGGGGGCACGGGGGAGGGGGATGGGAGCGGGGAGGGGGCACAGGGTGGGGGGGATGGGAGCAGTGGGGGGGATGGGACCAATGGGGGGCATGGGGGAGGGGTAGTGGGGGGGGGGGCACGGGAGAGGGAGTGGGGGGGATGGGAGCAGGGGGGGCACGGAGGGAGGATATTTGGGTTCCCCCACCCCCCAATTGATACCTCTCAGGTGGGTGGTTCCCCAACACCCCCCCCCCCCCAAAACCAGGGTGCCCCCCCACCACCCCCCATCTGGTTCCCCCAAAAAAGGCCCCTCCCCCTGGACCACCCCCCCCCCCCAGGGACCCCTTGAAAGCCCCTCCCCCCACCCATTTGGGTTCCCCCCAATTTGAGCCCCCCAAAGCCCCCACAATGCCCAGGGTCCCTCTGACCCCCCTGACCCCAGGGTCCCCCCAAAGCCCCCCAAAGCCCCCCCAGGACCCCCTGCCCCCCCCAGCCCCCAGGGTCCCCCCAAAGCCCCCCTGACCCCCCTGCCCCCCCCAGCCACGGGCTCAGCCTGGACACGGCCCCTCCCCAGGGTGCCCCCTGCCCCCCCAGCCCCCAGGGTCCCCCCAAAGCCCCCCCTGACCCCCCTGCCCCCCCCAGGGCCAGCAGCCACGGGATCAGCCTGGACACGACCCCTCCCCCGGGTCTCCCCTGCCCCCCCCAGCCCCCAGGGTCCCCCCAAAGCCCCCCCAGGGCCCCCTGACCCCCCTGACCCCCCTGTCCCCCCCCAGGGCCAGCAGCCACGGGATCAGCCTGGACACGACCCCTCCCCCGGGTCTCCCCTGCCCCCCCCAGCCCCCAGGGTCCCCCCAAAGCCCCCCAGGGCCCCCTGACCCCCCTGACCCCCCTGACCCCCCCAGGGCCAGCAGCCACGGGATCAGCCTGGACGAGATCCCGGCCGAGCGCCGGAGGAAGCTGGAGAAGGCACGAGGGCAGCAGCCCACATAGCCCCGCCCCCTCGGCCAGGCCACGCCCCCTCCCTCGGCCAGGCCACGCCCCCTCCCATGACCAGGCCACGCCCCCCTCCTCCTCGGGGCTGCAGGAGGCGGCGCGGGATTGGAGCAGGGGAAAGGAGCTGACACTCCTGATTGGTCCGCGGTGGGATGACGTCACAAAGAAGCCACGCCCTCATCTCTACAGACTCTCCCCTCCCCCCCCCCCCCCGTGGGAAGACTCGGTGACGCGCGGGGGGGGGGGAGGAGTTATTGTCACGTGACCGGTGATGTCACCGTCCCACCAATACAATGACGTCACTGTCGGGCGGGGGGCGTGGTCGCTGTGATGTCATCGCCGTGACGTCATCGTCACACTGTCCACTTCAGGCAGCTGGGAGGGGGGAGGGGACACACGGGCATCACTTCACATCCCCCCCCCCCCCCCAGAGACCCCCCGACCCCCCCAGACCCCCCCCATGTCCCCACCTGGACCCCCCAGCCCCTTGGGACCCCCCCAAACCCCCCTGGATCCCCCCTAGACCCCCCCAAATCCCCCCCAGACCCCTCCCAGCTGATACCCCCCCAACCCCCCCAATACCCCCCTGTATCCCCCCAATACCCCCCTGTGTATCCCCCCAATACCCCCTGTATCCCCTCCCAGCCCCCCAATACCCCCCGTATCCCCCCAATACCCCCCCTATCCCCTCCCAGGCCCCCAATACCCCCCCGTATCCCCCCAATACCCCCCCGTATCCCCCCAAAATCCCCCTCCCAGCCCCCCCAGACCGTGTGTCCTGGTGGGTGGCGAGGCAGCGGCCGCAGCAGCACCCCCAATACCCCCTGTAACCACCCCAATACCCCCCCGTATCCCCCCAATACCCCCCCGTATCCCCCCAATACCCCCCCGTATCCCCCCAAAATCCCCTCCCAGCCCCCCAATACCCCCCCCAGCCCCCCCAGACCGCGTGTCCTGGTGGGTGGCGAGGCAGCGCCCGCAGCAGCACCCCCAATACCCCCTGTAACCACCCCAATACCCCCCCGTATCACCCCCAATACCCCCCCGTATCCCCCCAAAATCCCCCAAATACCCTCTGGATCCCCCAAAATCCCCTCATATCCCCCCTCTATCCCCCCCCAGCTCTCTGATACCCCCCCAAACCCCCCAAATACCCCTTGTAACCCCCCAAATACCCCCCGTAACCCCTCAAATAGCCCCCTGTATCCCCCCAATACCCCCCGTATCCCCCCAAAATCCCCTCCCAGCCCCCCAATACCCCCCCAGCCCCCCCAGACCGCGTGTCCTGGTGGGTGGCGAGAGCAACGGCCGCAGCAGCACCCCCAATACCCCCTGTATCACCCCAATACCCCCTGTATCACCCCAATACCCCCTGTAACCACCCCAATACCCCCCGTATCACCCCAATACCCCCCGTATCCCCCCAAAATCCCCCAAATACCCCCTGGATCCCCCCAAAATCCCCTCATATCCCCCCTCTATCCCCCCCCAGCTCTCTGATACCCCCCCAAACCCCCAAATACCCCTTGTAACCCCCAAATACCCCCTGTAACCACCCCAATACCCCCTGTAACCCCTCAAATAGCCCCTGTATCCCCCCAATACCCCCCGTATCCCCCAATACCCCCCCATATCCCCCCAAAATCCCCTCCCAGCCCCCCAATACCCCCCCAGCCCCCCCAGACCGCGTGTCCTGGTGGGTGGCGAGGCAACGGCCGCAGCAGCACCCCCAATACCCCCTGTATCCCCCCAATACCCCCCTGTATCCCCTCCCAGCCCCCCAATACCCCCCGTATCCCCCCAATACCCCCCCGTATCCCCCCAAAATCCCCTCCCAGCCCCCCAATACCCCCCCAGCCCCCCCAGACCGCGTGTCCTGGTGGGTGGCGAGGCAGCGGCCGCAGCAGCACCCCCAATACCCCCTGTAACCCCCCCAAATCCCCCAATACCCCCCTGTATCCCCCCAATACCCCCCTGTATCCCCCCAAAATCCCCTCCCAGCCCCCCAATACCCCCCCAGCCCCCCCAGACCGCGTGTCCTGGTGGGTGGCGAGGCAGCGGCCGCAGCAGCACCCCCAATACCCCCTGTATCCCCCAATACCCCCCTGTATCCCCTCCCAATCCCCCAATACCCCCCTGTATCCCCCCAATACCCCCCGTATCCCCCCAAAATCCCCTCCCAGCCCCCCAATACCCCCCCAGCCCCCCCAGACCGTGTGTCCTGGTGGGTGGCGAGGCAGCGGCCGCAGCAGTACCGCGCCCCGCAGCTGACACACGTGTAGGCCGAGGGGAAGCCGCAGACGGCGCAGAAGTGGCGCTGGGGGAGGCGCGAGGGCGCCGCGCACGCCGACACGTAGTTGGGGCCCTCGGCGGCGCTCAGGTTCTGGGGGGGAGAGGGGGGAAGGAAGAGGGGGGGGGAAGGGGGGAGGAAAGGGGGGGGTGGGGAAGGGGGGGGGGGGGAAAGGGGGGAGGGAAAGGGGGAGGGAAGGGGGGAGGGAAGGAAGGGGGGGGAAGGAAAAGGGGGGGGGGAAGGAAAGAGGGGGGGGGAAGGGAAAGGGGGGGGGAAGGAGAAAGGGGGGGGAAGGAAAGGGGGGGGGGGAAGGGAAAGGGGGGGGGGGGGAAGGGGGGGGGGAAGGAAAGGGGGGGGGAGGGAGAGGGGGAGGGGGGAGGGGAGAGGGGGGGGGAGGGAAGGGGGGAGGGAAAGGGGGGAGGGGAAGGGGGGGGAGGAAAGGGGGGGGAAGGAGAAAGGGGGGGGGGGAAGGAAAGGGGGGGGAAGGAAAGGGGGGGGGAAGGAAAAGGGGGGGGAAGGAAAAGGGGGGGAGGGAAAGGGGGGGGAAAGGGGGGGGGGAAAAGAGGGGGGCACCCCAGGAGGAGCTCAGCACCCTCACAGTGAGGTCATGGCACCCCGAAGTGGGATCAGACCCCCCAAAGTGAGCTCAGACCCCCCCGAATGAGTTCAGCCCCCCAAACTGAGCTCAGCCCCCCCAAACTGAGCTCAGCCCCCCCAAACTGAGCTCAGCCCCCCCAAAGTGAGGTCACACCCCCCAAAGTGAGCTCAGCCCCCCAAAATGAGCTCACAGCACCCTAAAATGAGCTCAGCCCCCCAAACTGAGCTCAGCCCCCCAAAGTGAGCTCAGCCCCCCAAACTGAGCTCAGCCCCCCCAAACCGAGCTCAGCCCCCCTCAATGAGGTCACACCCCCTAAACTGGGCTCAGCCCCCCAAAGTGAGCTCAGCCCCCCAAACTGAGCTCAGCCCCCCCACAATGAGGTCACACACCCCCAAAGTGAGCTCAGCCCCCCAAAGTGAGCTCAGCCCCCCCAAACTGAGGCTCAGCCCCCCACAATGAGGTCATGGCCCCCTAAACTGAGCTCAGCCCCCCAAACTGAGCTCAGCCCCCCAAAGTGAGGTCACACCCCCCAAAGTGAGCTCAGCCCCCCAAAATGAGCTCACAGCACCCTAAAATGAGCTCAGCCCCCCCAAACTGAGCTCAGCCCCCCAAAGTGAGCTCAGCCCCCCTCAATGAGGTCACACCCCCCTAAACTGGGCTCAGCCCCCCAAAGTGAGCTCAGCCCCCCTAAACTGAGCTCAGCCCCCCACAATGAGGTCACACCCCCTAAACTGAGCTCAGCCCCCCTAAACTGAGCTCCAGCCCCCCCAAACCGAGCTCAGCCCCCCCAAACCGAGCTCAGCCCCCCACAATGAGGTCATGGCCCCCCAAAGTGAGCTCAGCCCCCCCAAACTGAGGTCACAGCCCCCCACAATGAGGTCACACCCCCTAAACTGAGCTCAGCCCCCCCCAAACCGAGCTCAGCCCCCCAAACCGAGCTCAGCCCCCCCACAATGAGGTCACACCCCCCTAAACTGAGCTCAGCCCCCCTAAACTGAGCTCAGCCCCCCAAACCGAGCTCAGCCCCCCAAACCGAGCTCAGCCCCCCCCAACTGAGCTCAGCCCCCCCAAACCGAGCTCAGCCCCCCCAAACCGAGCTCAGCCCCCCCCAACTGAGCTCAGCCCCCCCAAACCGAGCTCAGCCCCCCAAACCGAGCTCAGCCCCCCTCAATGAGGTCACACCCCCCTAAACTGGGCTCAGCCCCCCTAAACTGAGCTCAGCCCCCCACAATGAGGTCACACCCCCCAAACCGAGCTCAGCCCCCCAAACCGAGCTCAGCCCCTCCCCAACTGAGCTCAGCCCCCCCAACTGAGCTCAGCCCCCCAAACCGAGCTCAGCCCCCCCAAACCGAGCTCAGCCCCCCAACTGAGCTCAGCCCCCCCAAACCGAGCTCAGCCCCCCCAAACCGAGCTCAGCCCCCCTCAATGAGGTCACACCCCCTAAACTGGGCTCAGCCCCCTAAACTGAGCTCAGCCCCCCACAATGAGGTCACACCCCCCTAAACTGAGCTCAGCCCCCCCAAACTGAGCTCAGCCCCCCCAAACCGAGCACAGCCCCCCTCAATGAGGTCACACCCCCTAAACTGAGCTCAGCCCCCCCAAACCGAGCTCAGCCCCCCAAACCGAGCTCAGCCCCCCCACAATGAGGTCACACCCCCCTAAACTGGGCTCAGCCCCCCAAACCGAGCTCAGCCCCCCCAACTGAGCTCAGCCCCCCAAACCGAGCTCAGCCCCCCCAAACCGAGCTCAGCCCCCACAATGAGGTCACACCCCCCTAAACTGAGCTCAGCCCCCCTAAACTGGGCTCAGCCCCCCCAAACCGAGCTCAGCCCCCCCAAACCGAGCTCAGCCCCCCCCAACTGAGCTCAGCCCCCCCAAACCGAGCTCAGCCCCCCCAAACCGAGCTCAGCCCCCCTCAATGAGGTCACACCCCCCTAAACTGGGCTCAGCCCCCCACAATGAGGTCACACCCCCCTAAACTGGGCTCAGCCCCCCACAATGAGGTCACACCCCCCTAAACTGGGCTCAGCCCCCCTAAACTGAGCTCAGCCCCCCCACAATGAGGTCACACCCCCTAAACTGAGCTCAGCCCCCACAATGGGTCACCCCCCTAAACTGAGCTCAGCCCCCCACAATGAGGTCACACCCCCTAAACTGGGCTCAGCCCCCCCACAATGAGGTCACACCCCCTAAACTGGGCTCAGCCCCCCTAAACTGAGCTCAGCCCCCCCACAATGAGGTCACACCCCCTAAACTGAGCTCAGCCCCCCTAAACTGGGCTCAGCCCCCCCAAACCGAGCTCAGCCCCCCCAAACCGAGCTCAGCCCCCCCCAACTGAGCTCAGCCCCCCCAAACCGAGCTCAGCCCCCCAAACCGAGCTCAGCCCCCCTCAATGAGGTCACACCCCCCTAAACTGGGCTCAGCCCCCCAAACTGGGCTCAGCCCCCCAAACCGGGCTCAGCCCCCCAAACCGAGCTCAGCCCCCCTCAATGAGGTCACACCCCCTAAACTGGGCTCAGCCCCCTAAACTGAGCTCAGCCCCCCACAATGAGGTCACACCCCCCAAACCGAGCTCAGCCCCCCAAACCGAGCTCAGCCCCCCCCAACTGAGCTCAGCCCCCCCAAACTGAGCTCAGCCCCCCCAAACCGAGCACAGCCCCCCTCAATGAGGTCACACCCCCTAAACTGAGCTCAGCCCCCCCAAACCGAGCTCAGCCCCCAAACCGAGCTCAGCCCCCCTCAATGAGGTCACACCCCCTAAACTGGGCTCAGCCCCCTAAACTGAGCTCAGCCCCCCACAATGAGGTCACACCCCCCAAACCGAGCTCAGCCCCCCAAACCGAGCTCAGCCCCCCCAACTGAGCTCAGCCCCCCCAAACTGAGCTCAGCCCCCCCAAACCGAGCACAGCCCCCCTCAATGACGTCACACCCCCTAAACTGAGCTCAGCCCCCCTAAACTGAGCTCAGCCCCCCCAAACCGAGCTCAGCCCCCCCAAACCGAGCTCAGCCCCCCCAACTGAGCTCAGCCCCCCCAAACCGAGCTCAGCCCCCCCACAATGAGGTCACACCCCCTAAACTGGGCTCAGCCCCCCCAAACCGAGCTCAGCCCCCCCCAGCCCCCCCCCCAGCCCCCCCACCTGCTCCTCCAGCAGCGCCTGGAAGTTCTTGCGGAAGCGCAGCTTGAAGTGATCCCCCCGAGTCTTCTTCTTCTTCTTCCCTGCACCCCCCGTCAGCAGGCACCCCAAAACCCCCCGCACCCCAAAACCCCCTGCACCCCAAAACCCCCCTGCACCCCAAAACCCCCCTGAGACCACCCCCGACCCGCCTGGCACCCCAAAACCCCCCCAGACCCCCCTCCTTAGACCCCAAAACTCCCCCAGACCTGCCACTGACACCCCCCCCCAGCACCCAAAACCCCCCTGACCCCCCCGCACCCCAAAACCCCGCCTGCACCCCAAAACCCCCCTGAGACCACCCCCGACCCGCCTGGCACCCCAAAACCCCCCAGACCCCCCTTCGACCCCAAAACTCCCCCAGACCTGCCACTGACCCCCCCCCCCAGCACCCAAAACCCCCCTTGACCCCCCGCACCCCAAAACCCCCCTGAGACCCCCCCGACCCGCCTGGCACCCCAAAACCCCCCAGACCCCCCTTAGACCCCAAAACTCCCCCAGACCTGCCAGTGACCCCCCCCGGCACCCAAAACCCCCCTGACCCCCCCCCCGCACCCCAAAACCCCCCTGCACCCCAAAACCCCCCTGACCCCCCCGACCCGCCTGGCACCCCAAAAACCCCCCCAGACCCCCCCTTAGACCCTAAAACTCCCCCAGACCTGCCAGTGACCCCCCCCCAGCACCCAAAACCCCCCTGACCCCCCCGCACCCCAAAACCCCGCCTGCACCCCAAAACCCCCCTGAGATGCCCCCCTTGCACCCCAAAACCCCCCTGCACCCCAAAACCCCCGAGACCCCCCCGACCCGCCTGGCACCCCAAAACCCCCCCAGACCCCCTCCTTAGACCCCAAAACTCCCCCAGACCTGCCAGTGACCCCCCCCAGCACCCAAAACCCCCCTGACCCCCCCGCACCCCAAAACCCCCCCGCACCCCAAAACCCCCCTGCACCCCAAAACCCCCCCGCACCCCAAAACCCCCCTGAGACCACCCCGACCCGCCTGGCACCCCAAAACCCCCCCAGACCCCCCTCCTTAGACCCCAAAACTCCCCCAGACCTGCCACTGACACCCCCCCCCCAGCACCCAAAACCCCCCTGACCCCCCGCACCCCAAAACCCCGCCTGCACCCCAAAACCCCCCTGAGACCACCCCCGACCCGCCTGGCACCCCAAAACCCCCCCAGACCCCCCTCCTTAGACCCCAAAACTCCCCCAGACCTGCCACTGACACCCCCCCCCCAGCACCCAAAACCCCCCTGACCCCCCCGCACCCCAAAACCCCGCCTGCACCCCAAAACCCCCCTGAGACCACCCCCGACCCGCCTGGCACCCCAAAACCCCCCCAGACCCCCCCCTTCGACCCCAAAACTCCCCCAGACCTGCCACTGACCCCCCCCCCAGCACCCAAAACCCCCTTGACCCCCCCGCACCCCAAAACCCCCCTGAGACCCCCCCCGACCCGCCTGGCACCCCAAAACCCCCCCAGACCCCCCTTAGACCCCAAAACTCCCCCAGACCTGCCAGTGACCCCCCCCCGGCACCCAAAACCCCCCTGACCCCCCCCCCGCACCCCAAAACCCCCCTGCACCCCAAAACCCCCTGACCCCCCGACCCGCCTGGCACCCCAAAAACCCCCCAGACCCCCCCTTAGACCCTAAAACTCCCCCAGACCTGCCAGTGACCCCCCCCAGCACCCAAAACCCCCCTGACCCCCCGCACCCCAAAACCCCGCCTGCACCCCAAAACCCCCCTGAGATGCCCCCCTTGCACCCCAAAACCCCCCTGCACCCCAAAACCCCCCGAGACCCCCCCGACCCGCCTGGCACCCCAAAACCCCCCAGACCCCCCTCCTTAGACCCCAAAACTCCCCCAGACCTGCCAGTGACCCCCCCCCCCCAGCACCCAAAACCCCCCTGACCCCCCCGCACCCCAAAACCCCCCCGCACCCCAAAACCCCCCTGCACCCCAAAACCCCCCCCGCACCCCAAAACCCCCCTGAGACCACCCCCGACCCGCCTGGCACCCCAAAACCCCCCCAGACCCCCCTCCTTAGACCCCAAAACTCCCCCAGACCTGCCACTGACACCCCCCCCCAGCACCCAAAACCCCCCTGACCCCCCCCGCACCCCAAAACCCCGCCTGCACCCCAAAACCCCCCTGAGACCACCCCCGACCCGCCTGGCACCCCAAAACCCCCCCAGACCCCCCTCCTTAGACCCCAAAACTCCCCCAGACCTGCCAGTGACGCCCCCCCGGCACCCAAAACCCCCCTGACCCCCCCCCGCACCCCAAAACCCCCCTGCACCCCAAAACCCCCCTGAGACCCCCCCCGACCCGCCTGGCACCCCAAAACCCCCCCAGACCCCCATCTTAGACCCCAAAACTCCCCCAGACCTGCCACTGACCCCCCCCCGGCACCCAAAACCCCCCTGACCCCCCCCCCCGCACCCCAAAACCCCCCTGCACCCCAAAACCCCCCCACAGACCCCCCCGATCCGCCTGGCACCCCAAAACCCCCCCAGACCCCCATCTTAGACCCCAAAACTCCCCCAGACCTGCCACTGACCCCCCGGCACCCAAAACCCCCCTGACCCCCGCCCCTGCACCCCAAAACCCCCCTGCACCCCAAAACCCCCCTGAGACCCCCCGACCCGCCTGGCACCCCAAAACCCCCCCAGACCCCCCTGCACCCCAAAACCCCCCTGAGACCCCCCCGACCTGCCTGGCACCCCAAAACCCCCCCAGACCCCCTCCTTAGACCCCAAAACTCCCCCAGACCTGCCAGTGACGCCCCCCCGGCACCCAAAACCCCCCCGACCCCCCTGCACCCCCAAAACCCCCCTGCACCCCAAAACCCCCCTGAGACCCCCCCCGACCCGCCTGGCACCCCAAAACCCCCCCAGACCCCCTCCTTAGACCCCAAAACTCCCCCAGACCTGCCAGTGAACCCCCCCCGGCACCCAAAACCCCCCGACCCCCCTGCACCCCAAACCCCCCTGCACCCCAAAACCCCCCTGAGACCCCCCTTGCACCCCAAAACCCCCCTGCACCCCAAAACCCCCCCAGACCCCCCCCCGACCCGCCTGGCACCCCAAAACCCCCCAGACCCCTCCCCTTAGACCCCAAAACTCCCCCAGACCTGCCACTGACCCCCCCCCAGCACCCAACACCCCCCTGACCCCCCCCCGCACCCCAAAACCCCCCTGCACCCCAAAACCCCCCTGAGACCCCCCGACCCGCCTGGCACCCCAAAACCCCCCAGACCCCCATCTTAGACCCCAAAACTCCCCCAGACCTGCCAGTGACCCCCCTCCCAGCACCCAAAACCCCCCTGACCCCCGCCCCTGCACCCCAAAACCCCCCTGCACCCCAAACCCCCCTGAGACCCCCCGACCTGCCTGGCACCCCAAAAACCCCCCCAGACCCCCCTTCGACCCCAAAACTCCCCCAGACCTGCCAGTGACCCCCCCCCGGCACCCAAAACCCCCCTGACCCCCCGCACCCCAAAACCCCCCTGCACCCCAAAACCCCCCTGAGACCCCCCCCGACCCGCCTGGCACCCCAAAACCCCCCAGACCCCCATCTTAGACCCCAAAACTCCCCCAGACCTGCCAGTGACCCCCCTCCCAGCACCCAAAACCCCCCTGACCCCCGCCCCTGCACCCCAAAACCCCCCTGCACCCCAAAACCCCCCTGAGACCCCCCGACCCGCCTGGCACCCCAAAACCCCCCCAGACCCCCTCCTTAGACCCCGAAACTCCCCCAGCCCTGCCAGTGACCCCCCCCCGGCACCCAAAACCCCCCCTGACCCCCCGCACCCCAAAACCCCCCTGCACCCCAAAACCCCCCTGACCCACCCACAGACCCCCCCAGACCCGCCTGGCACCCCAAAACCCCCCCAGACCCCCCTTAGACCCTAAAACTCCCCCAGACCTGCCACTGATCCCCCCAGCACCCAAGACCCCCCTGACCCCCCTTGCACCCCAAAACCCCCCTGCACCCCAAAACCCCCCTGAGATGCCCCCCTTGCACCCCAAAACCCCCCTGCACCCAAACCCCCCTGAGACCCCCCGACCCGCCTGGCACCCCAAAACCCCCCCAGACCCCCCTCCTTAGACCCCAAAACTCCCCCAGACCTGCCACTGACACCCCCCCCAGCACCCAAAACCCCCCTGACCCCCCCCGCACCCCAAAACCCCCCTGCACCCCAAAACCCCCCCTGAGACCCCCCCCGACCCGCCTGGCACCCCAAAACCCCCCAGACCCCCATCTTAGACCCCAAAACTCCCCCAGACCTGCCAGTGACCCCCCTCCCAGCACCCAAAACCCCCCTGACCCCCGCCCCTGCACCCAAAACCCCCCTGCACCCCAAAACCCCCCTGAGACCCCCCCGACCCGCCTGGCACCCCAAAAACCCCCCAGACCCCCCCCTTAGACCCCAAAACTCCCCCAGACCTGCCAGTGACCCCCCCCCGGCACCCAAAACCCCCCTGACCCCCCCGCACCCCAAAACCCCCCTGCACCCCAAAACCCCCCTGACCCACCCACAGACCCCCCCAGACCCGCCTGGCACCCCAAAACCCCCCCAGACCCCCCTTAGACCCTAAAACTCCCCCAGACCTGCCACTGACCCCCCCCCCAGCACCCAAGACCCCCCTGACCCCCCCTGCACCCCAAAACCCCCCCTGCACCCCAAAACCCCCCTGAGACCCCCCCGACCCGCCTGGCACCCCAAAAACCCCCCCAGACCCCCCTTCGACCCCAAAACTCCCCCAGACCTGCCAGTGACCCCCCCCCCGGCACCCAAAACGCCCCCTGACCCCCCCGCACCCCAAAACCCCCCTGCACCCCAAAACCCCCCTGACCCACCCACAGACCCCCCCAGACCCGCCTGGCACCCCAAAACCCCCCCAGACCCCCCTTAGACCCTAAAACTCCCCCAGACCTGCCACTGATCCCCCCCCAGCACCCAAGACCCCCCTGACCCCCCTTGCACCCCAAAACCCCCCTGCACCCCAAAACCCCCCTGAGATGCCCCCCTTGCACCCCAAAACCCCCCTGCACCCCAAAACCCCCCTGACCCTCCCACAGACACCCCCCGGCCACCCCCCATCCTGCCTGCACCCCCAGAGCCACACAACCCCCCCCAGCTCCTCCTGAGCCCCCCAGACCCCCCCAGTTACCCCCTACAAGGCCCCACAACCCCCCCACCCCCATCCCCCCCTCCAGCCTCTCAAGCCCCGATTCCCCCCGACCCCCCAGCCCCCCAGAGCCCCCCAACCCCCACAGCTCCCCCTGAGCCCCCAACCCCCCCAGAGCCCCCCAACCCCCACAGCTCCTCCAGAGCCCCCCAACCCCCCAGAGCCCCCAGAGCCCCCAACCCCCACAGCTCCTCCAGAGCCCCCCAACCCCCACAGCTCCCCCAGAGCCCCCCAACCCCCACAGCTCCTCCAGAGCCCCCCAACCCCACAGCCCCCAGAGCCCCCCAGAGCCCCCCAACCCCCACAGCTCCTCCAGAGCCCCCAACCCCCACAGCCCCCAGAGCCCCCAGAGCCCCCCAACCCCCACAGCTCCTCCAGAGCCCCCCAACCCCCCAGCCCCCCAGAGCCCCCCAACCCCCACAGCCCCCCCAGAGCCCCCCAACCCCCACAGCCCCCCAGAGCCCCCTAACCCCCCAGCCCCCCAGAGCCCCCCAACCCCCACAGCTCCTCCTGAGCCCCCCAACCCCCACAGCCCCCCAGAGCCCCCCAACCCCCACAGCCCCCCAGAGCCCCCCAACCCCCACAGCTCCTCCAGAGCCCCCCAACCCCCACAGCCCCCCCAGAGCCCCCAACCCCCACAGCTCTTCCTGAGCCCCCAACCCCCACAGCTCCTCCAGAGCCCCCCAACCCCCACAGCCCCCCAGAGCCCCCCAACCCCCACAGCTCCTCCTGAGCCCCCAACCCCCACAGAGCCCCCCAGAGCCCCCCAACCCCCCCAGCCCCCCCAGAGCCCCCCAGCCACCCCAGCTCCTCCTGAGCCCCCAGCCCCCCAGAGCCCCCCAACCCCCCAGAGCCCCCCAACCCCCACAGCTCCTCCTGAGCCCCCCAACCCCCCCAGAGCCCCCCAACCCCCACAGCTCCTCCAGAGCCCCCCAACCCCCACAGCTCCTCCAGAGCCCCCCAACCCCCAGAGCCCCCAGAGCCCCCCAACCCCCACAGCTCCTCCTGAGCCCCCCAACCCCCACAGCTCCCCCAGAGCCCCCCAACCCCCACAGCTCCTCCAGAGCCCCCAACCCCCAGAGCCCCCAACCCCCACAGCTCCTCCAGAGCCCCCCAACCCCCCAGAGCCCCCCAGAGCCCCCAACCCCCACAGCTCCTCCTGAGCCCCCCAACCCCCACAGCTCCCCCAGAGCCCCCCAACCCCCACAGCTCCTCCAGAGCCCCCCAACCCCCCAGCCCCCCCAGAGCCCCCCAACCCCCACAGCCCCCCCAGAGCCCCCCAACCCCCACAGCTCCTCCTGAGCCCCCCAACCCCCACAGCCCCCCAGAGCCCCCCAACCCCCACAGCCCCCCAACCCCCACAGCTCTTCCTGAGCCCCCCAACCCCCACAGCTCCCCCAGAGCCCCCCAACCCCCAGAGCCCCCCAACCCCCACAGCTCCTCCTGAGCCCCCCAACCCCCACAGAGCCCCCCAGAGCCCCCCCAACCCCCCAGCCCCCCCAGAGCTCCCCAACCCCCCAGAGCCCCCCAACCCCCACAGCTCCTCCTGAGCCCCCCAACCCCCACAGCCCCCCCAGAGCCCCCCAACCCCCACAGCCCCCCCAGAGCCCCCCAACCCCCACAGCTCCTCCTGAGCCCCCCAACCCCCACAGAGCCCCCCAGAGCCCCCCAGCCACCCCAGCTCCTCCTGAGCCCCCCAGCCCCCCCAGAGCCCCCAACCCCCCCAGAGCCCCCCAACCCCCACAGCTCCTCCTGAGCCCCCCAACCCCCACAGCTCCTCCTGAGCCCCCCAACCCCCACAGCCCCCCCAGAGCCCCCCAACCCCCACAGCTCCTCCTGAGCCCCCCAACCCCCACAGAGCCCCCCAGAGCCCCCCAACCCCCCAGCCACCCCAGCTCCTCCTGAGGCCCCCAGCCCCCCCAGAGCCCCCAACCCCCCCAGAGCCTCCCAACCCCCACAGCTCCTCCTGAGCCCCCCAACCCCCCCAACCCCCCCCCCCCCCAGTTACCCCCTTCCAGGCCCCCCAACCCCCATCCCCCCTTCCAGCCCCTCAGGCCCCAGTGTCCCCCCCTCCCGCTCCCTCCCCCTGCCCATTGCCCCCCCCCCCCCGCCCCCTTGCCCCCCCTCCCCCGTACCGGTCTCGGCGGTGTCAGCGAAGTGGGGGAGGCGCTCCCGGGCCGGGGCAGCCCGGCCTGGGGGTCGTCCCCGAAGTTATCGTTCTCCAGCGCCTCCAGCTGCCGGTTCAGCCGCCTCTGCCGGGTAGCCCGGTCCAGGACCCGCCGCTGAGAAGCCTCCGGGACCCGACCTGCACCGGGGAAGCGTCACCGGGGCTCCGGGACCCCCCCACGGGGCTCCGGGACCCCCCCCCCGGGGCCTCCCAAGGCTCCGGGACCCCCCCCGGGCCCGCCCGAGGCTCCGGGACCCCCCCCGGGGCTCCGGGACCCCGCCCGAGGCTCCGGGACCCCCCCGGGGCCTCCCAAGGCTCCGGGACCCCCCCCCGGGGCCGCCCCAGGCTCCGGGACCCCCCCCCGGGGCTCCGGGACCCCCCCACGGGGCTCCGGGATCCCCCCACGGGGCTCCGGGACCCCCCCCCCGGGGCTCCGGGACTCCCCCACAGGGCTCCGGGACCCCGCCCCGGGCCCGCCCCAGGCTCCGGGACCCCCCCCCGGGGCCTCCCGAGGCTCCGGGACCCCCCCCCGGGGCTCCGGGACCCCGCCCGAGGCTCCGGGACCCCCCCCCCCGGGCCCGTCCGGGGCTCCGGGAACCCCCCCGGGGCTCCGGGACCCCCCCCGGGGCCTCCCAGGGCTCCGGGCCCCCCCCCGGGCCCGCCCGAGGCTCCGGGACCCCCCCCGGGGCCTCCCAAGGCTCCGGGACCCCCCCCGGGCCCGTCCGGGGCTCCGGGCCCGCCCGAGGCTCCGGGACCCCCCCCCGGGGCCTCCCAAGGCTCCGGGACCCCCCCCCGGGCCCGTCCCGGGGCTCCGGGACCCCCCCGCTCCCCCCGGGGCCTAGACCGGTACCTGAGGCCTTCTTCTCCCCCATCCTTAGGCCGCGCTTCCGCCCTCACTGACGCCACTTCCGGCGGCGGCGCGTCGCGCCCCCGCCTCTTCCGCCCTCACCGCCCGCCATTGGCCGCCGCGACGTGGCAGCGAGGGGCGGGCGGGGAGAGCGGGAAGGGAGGGGGGCGTGTTCGCGTCGCTTGATTGGACGGAAGGAGGTGGCGGGCAGCGCGTTGATTGGCTGTCGCTTCCCCGCCGCGGCCACGCCCCCGATCATGGCCGCGCTGCTGCCGCCGCTGCTGCTGCTGCTGCTGCCGCTGCTCGGGCGGGCGCTGCCCGACGGGCCCGGGCCCGACGAGGGTGAGGGGAGGGAGGGGAGGGACGGGGAAGGGGCTGGGGGCACCGGGGGGCGGGGTTAGGGCGGAGGGGGGCGGGGCCAGGGGGCAGAGAGGCGGGGATGTGGGAGAAGGGGCGGGGCCGGGGGGTGGGGGGCGGGGCCAGGGGTCGGGGGCGGGGTCAGGGGGCGGGGAGTGGTCAGGGGGCGGGGCCTGGGGGTGGGGGGCGGGGCCAGGGGCAGGGGCGGGGCCGGGGGAGGGGTCATGGGCTGGGGGAGGGGTCAGGGGGCGGGGCCAGGGGCCAGAGAGGCGGGGATGTGGGAGAAGGGGCGGGGCCGGGGGGTGGGGGCGGGGCCAGGGGGTCGGGGGCGGGGTCAGGGGGCGGGGAGTGGTCAGGGGGCGGGGCCTGGGGGTGGGGGGTGGGGCCAGGGGCAGGGGCGGGGCCGGGGGAGGGGTCATGGGATGGGGGAGGGGTCAGGGGGCGGGGCCAGGGAGCCAGAGAGGCGGGGATGTGGGGAGGGGCCAGGGCAGGGGCGGGGCCAGGGGTCGGGGGCGGGGCCAGGCGTCAGTGGGGCGGGGAGGAGTCAGGGGGTGGGGCCAGGGGTCAGGGGGCGGGGCCGGGGAGGGGTCAGGGGCGGGCCAGAGGCCAGAGTGGCGGGGATGTGGGAGAAGGGGCGGGGCCAGGGGGCGGGGCGGGGCCAGGAGGTGGGGCGGGGCCAGGGGTCAGGGGCAGGGGCAGTGGAGGGGTCAGGGGCGGGGCCAGGGGCCAGAGAGGCGGGGATGTGGGAGAAGGGGTGGGGCCACGGGGTTGGGGGGCGGGGCCAGGGGAGGGCCGTGGGAGGGGTCACAGGGATGGGGTCAGGGGTCACGTGGGAAGGGGTATGGGGTCAGGGTCAGGGGTCACGTGGTTTGGGGTTGGGGGTCAAGGGTCATTAGAGGGGTCGCAGGGTGGGTCAGGGGTCATAGGGTGGGGTCAGAGGTCACAGAGTGGGGTCAGGGGTCACGGGGTCACGAGTCATGGGGTGGGGTCAGAGGTCACATAGGGTCAGGGGTCACTCGGGGTCAGTGAGGAGGACGAGTTGGGTCACCAAAGGGGATAGGGGTCATAGGGTGGGGTCAGAGGTCGTGGGGTGGGGTCAGGGGTCATGGGGGGTCAGGGGTCATGGATTGGGGGTCAGAGATCACACAGGGTGGGTCAGATTTTGGGGTCACTCGGGGTCAGTGAGGGGGAGGAGTTGGGGCACCAAAGGGGATAGGGGTCATAGGGTGGGGTCAGGGGTCGTGGGGTGGGGTCAGAGGTCACAGGGTGGGGTCAGAGGTCAGAGGGGGTCAGGGGTCATGGAGTGGGGTCACAGGGGTCAGGCTGTGGGGTCAGTGGGGGGAGGAGTCAGGGGCCACCAGAGGGGTCAGGCTGGGGTCCGGGTGGGTTGGGGTCAGAGGTCAGGGTGGGTGGGGTCAGGGGTCAGGGTGGGTGGGGTCAGAGGTCAGAGGTCACCCCCAGAGCTGCTGGTGCTGACGGTGGCCACGGAGCGGACCGAGGGCTACGAGCGGTTCCTGCGCTCGGCCCGGCGCTTCAACTACACCCTGCAGGTGGGGGGGGCTGGGGGGCACCTGGGGGGGCACCCATGGGGGTGGGGGGCACCTGGGGGGCACCCATGGGGGTGGGAGGCACCTGAGGGGGCACCCATGGGGCAGGAGGGCACCTGGGGGGGCACCCATGGGGGTGGGGGGCACCCATGGGGGTGGGGGGGCACCTGGGGGGCACCCATGGGGGTGGGGGGCACCCATGGGGATGGGGGGCACCTGGGGGGGCACCCATGGGGGTGGGGGGGCACCTGGGGGGGCACCCATGGGGGTGGGAGGCACCTGAGGGGGCACCCATGGGGGTGGGGGGGCACCTGGGGGGAGCATCTGATGGGGCATGGGGGTGGGGGCACCTGGGGGGGGCACCCATGGGGGTGGGGGGCACCCATGGGGGTGGGGGGGGCACCTGGGGGGGCACCCATGGGGGTGGGGGGGGGGCACCCATGGGCGTGGGGGAGCACCTGGGGGAGCATCCATGGGGCAGGGGGGGCACCTGGGGGGGCACCCATGGGGGTGGGGGGCACCCATGGGGGTGGGGGGCACCGGGGGCACCCATGGGGTGGGGCACCCATGGGGGTGGGGGGCACCTGGGGGGGCACCCATGGGGGTGGGAGGCACCTGAGGGGGCACCCATGGGGCAGGAGGGCACCTGGGGGGCACCCATGGGGGTGGGGGGCACCCATGGGGGTAGGGGAGCACCTGGGGAGCATCTATGGGGCGGGGGGCACCTGGGGGGCACCCATGGGGGTGGGGGGCACCTGAGGGGGCACCCATGGGGGTGGGGGCACCCATGGGCGTGGGGGAGCACCTGGGGGAGCATCTATGGGGCGGGGGGCACCTGGGGGGCACCCATGGGGGTGGGAGGCACCTGAGGGGGCACCCATGGGGCAGGAGGGCACCTGGGGGGCACCCATGGGGGTGGGGGCACCCATGGGCGTGGGGAGCACCTGGGGAGCATCTATGGGGCTGGGGGGGCACCCATGGGGTGGGGGCACCCATGGGGCAGGGGGCACCCATGGGCGTGGGGAGCACCTGGGGGAGCATCTATGGGGCAGGGGGGCACCTGGGGGGGCACCCATGGGGGTGGGGGGCACCCATGGGGCAGGGAGGGCACCCATGGGGGTGGGGGGGCACCTGGGGGGGCACCCATGGGGGTGGGGGGCACCTGGGGGGGCACCTGGGGGGGCACCCATGGGGCAGGGGGAGCACCTGGGGGGGAACCCATGGGGGTGGGGGGCACCCATGGGGGTGGGGGGGCACCCATGGGGGTGGGGGAGCACCTGGGGGGGCACCCATGGGGGAGGGGGGCACCTGGGGGGGGAACCCATGGGGGTGGGGGGCACCCATGGGGGAGGGGGGCACCTGGGGGGGAACCCATGGCGGGGGGGGGGGGGCACCCATGGGGGGAGGGGGGACACCTGGAGGGGGTGTCACACACCCACGGGGGGGGGGGGTCCGAGTCGTGTGCCCCCCCCCAATATCCTTGGGGGGGGGGCATTGCTGTGACTGTGTCTCTGCCTGTCTGTCCGTCTGTCCGTGTCCCCCCCGTGTCCGTCTGTCCGTGTGTCCCCCCGTCCCCCCCCCCCAGACGCTGGGGCTGGGCCAGGCCTGGCGGGGGGGGACGTGGCGCACACGGTGGGGGGGGGGGCAGAAGGTTCGCTGGCTCAAGGCCGCCATGGGCCCCCTGCGCCACCGGGGGGGCTCGTCGTGCTCTTCGTCGACAGGTGAGGGGGGGCTGGGGGGGGGATTGGGGGCTGGGGGGCATTAGGGGGGCGTTGGGGGGCTGGGGGGGCATTAGGGGGGTATTGGGGGGCTGGGGGGCATTAGGGGGGGGTATTGGGGGGCTGGGGGGGCATTAGGGGGGGGTGTTGGGGGGCTGGGGGGGGCATTAGGGGGGGGCGTTGGGGGGCTGGGGGGGCATTAGGGGGGGGTATTGGGGGGCTGGGGGGCATTAGGGGGGGTGTTGGGGGGCTTGGGGGCTGGGGGGCATTAGGGGGTTGGGGGGGCTGGGGGGTATTGGGGGGCTGGGGGGCATTAGGGGGGGTATTGGGGGGCTGGGGGGCATTAGGGGGGTATTGGGGGGCTGGGGGGGCATTAGGGGGTATTGGGGGGCTGGGGGGCATTAGGGGGGGTATTGGGGGGCTGGGGGGCATTGGGGGGGTATTGGGGGGCTGGGGGGGCATTAGGGGGGTGTTGGGGGGCTGGGGGGCATTAGGGGGGTATTGGGGGGCTGGGGGGCATTAGGGGGGTATTGGGGGGCTGGGGGGCATTAGGGGGGGTATTGGGGGGCTGGGGGGGGCATTAGGGGGGATTGGGGGGTGTTGGGGGGCTGGGGGGGCATTAGGGGGGTGTTGGGGGGCTGGGGGGCATTGGGGGGGGTATTGGGGGGCTGGGGGGGCATTGGGGGGGTATTGGGGGGCTGGGGGGGCATTGGGGGGGGTATTGGGGGGCTGGGGGGGCATTAGGGGGGGTATTGGGGGCTGGGGGGCATTAGGGGGGTATTGGGGGGCTGGGGGGCATTAGGGGGGGTGTTGGGGGCTGGGGGGCATTAGGGGGGTGTTGGGGGGCTGGGGGGGCATTAGGGGGGGTATTGGGGGGCTGGGGGGCATTAGGGGGGTATTGGGGGCTGGGGGGCATTAGGGGGGGTATTGGGGGGCTGGGGGGGCATTAGGGGGGTATTGGGGGCTGGGGGCATTAGGGGGGTATTGGGGGCTGGGGGGCATTAGGGGGTATTGGGGGCTGGGGGGCATTAGGGGGGTATTGGGGGGCTGGGGGGCATTAGGGGGGGTATTGGGGGCTGGGGGGGCATTAGGGGGGGTATTGGGGGCTGGGGGGGCATTAGGGGGGCATTGGGGGCTGGGGGGCATTAGGGGGTATTGGGGGGCTGGGGGGCATTAGGGGGGGTATTGGGGGCTGGGGGGCATTAGGGGGGTATTGGGGGCTGGGGGCATTAGGGGGGTGTTGGGGGGCTGGGGGGCATTAGGGGGTGTTGGGGGGCTGGGGGGCATTAGGGGGGTATTGGGGGGCTGGGGGGCATTAGGGGGGGTATTGGGGGGCTGGGGGGCATTAGGGGGGTATTGGGGGGCTGGGGGGCATTAGGGGGGGTATTGGGGGCTGGGGGGCATTGGGGGGGTGTTGGGGGCTGGGGGGGCATTGGGGGGTGTTGGGGGCTGGGGGGCATTAGGGGGGTATTGGGGGGCTGGGGGGCATTAGGGGGGTATTGGGGGGCTGGGGGGCATTAGGGGGGTATTGGGGGGCTGGGGGGCATTAGGGGGGTATTGGGGGGCTGGGGGGCATTAGGGGGGTATTGGGGGCTGGGGGGCATTGGGGGGTATTGGGGGGCTGGGGGGCATTAGGGGGGGTATTGGGGGCTGGGGGGGCATTAGGGGGGTATTGGGGGGCTGGGGGGCATTAGGGGGTATTGGGGGCTGGGGGCATTAGGGGGGCATTGGGGGCTGGGGGCATTAGGGGGGTATTGGGGGGCTGGGGGGCATTAGGGGGGTTATTGGGGGCTGGGGGGGCATTAGGGGAGGGTATTGGGGGGCTGGGGGGCATTAGGGGGGTGTTGGGGGCTGGGGGGCATTAGGGGGTGTTGGGGGGCTGGGGGGCATTAGGGGGGTATTGGGGGGCTGGGGGGCATTGGGGGGTATTGGGGGGTTGGGGAGGGCTGGGGGGGGGTTTGGGGGTGCCTGATGACGTCACAGCCCTGCCCCCCCCCCAGCTATGACGTGGTGCTGGCGGGGGGGGAGGGGGGATTTGGGGTGTGGGGGGGGCTGGGGAGGATTGGGGGGGATTTGGGGGGGCTGGGGGGTATTCGGGGTGTGGGGGGAGTTGGGGAGGGTTAGGGGGGGTTTGGGGGTGCCTGATGACGTCACAGCCCTGCCCCCCCCCCAGCTATGACGTGGTGCTGGCAGGGGGGGGTGGGTGGGGGGGATTTGGGGTGTGGGGGGGGCTGGGGGGGGGGGGGTGGGGGGGTGGGGGGGGGTTGGGGGGTGTGGGGGGGGGGGGGGGTGGTGGGGGTGCCTGATGACGTCACAGCCCTGCCCCCCCCCCCAGCTATGACGTGGTGCTGGCGGGGGGGAGGGGGGGATTTGGGGTGTGGGGGGGCTGGGGAGGATTGGGGGGGCATTGGGGGGGCCGGGGGGGTATTCGGGGTGTGGGGGGGTTGGGGGGGGGGGGGGGGGGGTTTGGGGGTGCCTGATGACGTCACAGCCCTGCCCCCCCCCAGCTATGACGTGGTGCTGGCGGGGGGGGGAGGGGGGTTGGGGAGGGGTTGGGGGGGGGTTTTGGGGGTGCCTGATGACGTCACAGCCCTGCCCCCCCCCCCAGCTATGACGTGGTGCTGGCGGGGGGCCCCGCGAGCTGCTGTCCCGGTTTCGGGGGGCCGGGGCCCGCGTGCTCTTCTCGGCCGAGGCTTTCTGCTGGCCCCAGGAGGGGCTGGCCCCCCTCCACCCCCCGCCCCGGGGGGGGGCAAGGCCTTCCTCAACTCGGGGGGTACGGGGGGGTTTGGGGGGGCTGGGGGGGAATGGGGGGGGGGAATGGGGGCGGGTGGGGGGGCTGGGGAGGGGTACAGGGGTACGGGGGGGCTGGGGGGGCTGGGGGGGGGGGGGGGGGGGAGGGGGGGCTGGGGAGGGGCTGGGGGGGGGAATGGGGGGGCTGGGGGGGCTGGGGGGGGGGGGGGGCGGGGGGGGGGAATGGGGGGGAAGGGGGGCTGGGGAGGGGCTGGGTGGGGAGAATGGGGGGGAATGGGGGCTGGGGGGGCTGGGGGGGGGGGGGGGCGGGGGGGGGGCTGGGGGGGGGGGGGGGGGCAAGGCCTTCCTCAACTCGGGGGGTACGGGGGGGTTTGGGGGGGCTGGGGGGCTGGGTGGGGAGAATGGGGGGGAATGGGGGCTGGGGGGGGCTGGGGGGGGTACAGGGGGGCTGGGGGGAAATGGGGGGGAATGGGGGCTGGGGGGGCTGGGGGGCACGGGGCCTTCCTCAACTCGGGGGGTACGGGGGGGTTTGGGGGGCTGGGGGGGGAATGGGGGGGCTGTGGGGGGCTGGGGGGGAATGGGGGGGCTGTGGGGGGGTTGGGGGGGGGTACAGGGGGCTGGGGGGGGAATGGGGAGTTTGGGGGGGCTGGGGAGGGAATGGGGGGGCTGCGGGGGGGTTGGGGGTTCTGGGGGGGCTCTGGGGGGTTCCAGGGGGGCTGTGGGGGGCTGCATGATTTTGGGGTGCCCCTGCCCCCCCAGGGTTCGTGGGCTGGGCCCCGGCCGTGTGGGGATGGGGGGGCTGTGGGGGGGCTGTGGGGGGGTTGGGGGTCCTGGGGGGCTCTGGGGGGTTCCGGGGGGTTCCAGGGGGGCTGTGGGGGGCTGCATGATTTTGGGGTGCCCCTGCCCCCCCAGGGTTCGTGGGCTGGGCCCCGGCCGTCTGGCGCCTGGTCCAGCGCTGGCGTTACCGTGACGACGACGATGATCAGCCTCTTCTACAGCCGCCTCTTCCTCCAGCCCTCGCTCAGGGTGGGGGACCCCCCCTGACCCCCCCCCGACCCCCCTGACCCCCCTTAACCCCCCCAACCCCTCCTGACCCCTCCTGACCCCCCCGACCCCTCCTGACCCCCCCCTGACCCCCCTTAACCCCCCTTAACCCCCCCCAACCCCTCCTGACCCCTCCTGACTCCCCCGACCCCCCCCGACCCCTCCTGACCCCCCCCGACCCCCCTGACCCCCCTTAACCCCCCCCAACCCCTCCTGACCCCTCCTGACCCCCCCGACCCCTCCTGACCCCCCTGACCCCACTTAACCCCCCTTAACCCCCCCAACCCCTCCTGACCCCTCCTGACTCCCCCCGACCCCCCCGACCCCTCCTGACCCCACCCAACCCCCCTGACCCCCCTTAACCCCCCCAACCCCTCCTGACCCCCCCCGACCCCCCCTGACCCCCCTTAACCCCCCCAACCCCTCCTAACCCCTCCTGACCCCCCCCGACCCCCCGGACCCCCCTTAACCCCCCCAACCCCTCCTGACCCCCCTTAACCCCCCCCAACCCCTCCTGACCCCTCCTGACCCCTCCTGACCCCCCCTGACCCCCCTTAACCCCCCCCAACCCCTCCTGACCCCCCCCCCCGACCCCCCTGACCCCCCTTAACCCCCCCAACCCCTCCTGACCCCCCCCCCGACCCCCCTGACCCCCCTTAACCCCCCCCAACCCCTCCTGACCCCCCGGGACCCCCCCATGACCCTCTGGGACCCCCAGATCCCACAGGGACCCCCCTGACCCCTGGCACCCCCCCACAACACCCCCCAACCCCTCCTGACCCCCTGGGACCCCCCGCAACCCCAGGGACCCCCCCTAGCCCCCCCCAACCCCTCCTGACCCCCGGGACCCCCCCCAACCCCCCCGACCCCTCCTGACCCCTCCTGACCCCCCCGACCCCCCCTGACCCCCCCTGACCCCCCCTGACCCCCCCAACCCCTTCTGACCCCTCCTGACCCCCCCCGACCCCCCTGACCCCCCTGACCCCCCTGACCCCCCTTAACCCCCCCAACCCCTCCTGACCCCCCCTGACCCCCCTGACCCCCCCCAACCCCTCCTGACCCCCCCTGACCCCCCTTAACCCCCCCGACCCCTCCCTGACCCCCGGGACCCCCCCATGACCCTCTGGGACCCCCAGATCCCACAGGGACCCCCCTGACCCCTGGCACCCCCCCACAGCACCCCCCAACCCCTCCTGACCCCCTGGGACCCCCCGCGACCCCAGGGACCCCCCCTAGCCCCCCCAACCCCTCCTGACCCCCGGGACCCCCCCCAACCCCCCCGACCCCTCCTGACCCCTCCTGACCCCCCCCGACCCCCCTGACCCCCCTGACCCCCCTGACCCCCCCAACCCCTTCTGACCCCTCCTGACCCCCCCGACCCCCCTGACCCCCCTGACCCCCCTGACCCCCCTTAACCCCCCCAACCCCTCCTGACCCCCCTGACCCCCCCTGACCCCCCCAACCCCTTCTGACCCCTCCTGACCCCCCCGACCCCCCTGACCCCCTGACCCCCCTGACCCCCCTGACCCCCCCAGACCCCTCCTGGGACCCCCACGACCCCACCTGGACCCCCCCAACCCCTTCTGACCCCTCCTGACCCCCCAGACCCCCTCCGACCCCTCCTGACCCCCCGGGACCCCCCTGACCCTCTGGGACCCCCAGATCCCCCAGGGACCCCCCTGACCCCTGGCACCCCCCCACAGCACCCCCCAACCCCTCCTGACCCCCCAGGACACCCCCTGACCCCCACCCCCTGACCCCCCAGGACCCCCTGACCCCTGGCACCCCCCCACAACACCCCCCAACCCCTCCTGACCCCCTGGGACCCCCATGACCCTCTGGGACCCCAGATCCCACAGGGACCCCCTGACCCCTGGCACCCCCCCACAACACCCCCCAACCCCTCCTGACCCCCTGGGACCCCCCCATGACCCTCTGGGACCCCCTGACCCCCCCGGGACCCCCCTGACCCCTGGCACCCCCCCACAACACCCCCCAACCCCTCCTGACCCCCTGGGACACCCCCTGACCCCCCCGGACACCCCAGGACCCCCCCTCCCGACTCCAGGGACCCCCCCTGACCCCCCCCCCAACCCCTCCTGACCCCCCAAGACACCCCCCGACCCCTCCTGACCCCCCCCCGGGACCCCCCTGACCCCCAGGACCCCCAGATCCCACAGGGACCCCCCTGACCCCCCGGGACACCCCCTGACCCCCCCCCAACCCCTCCTGACCCCCAGGACCCCCCTGACCCCCAGATCCCACAGGGACCCCCCTGACCCCCGGGACACCCCCTGACCCCCCCCCAACCCCTCCTGACCCCCAGGACCCCCTGGGACCCCCAGATCCCACAGGGACCCCCCTGACCCCCGGGACACCCCCTGACCCCCCCAACCCCTCCTGACCCCCCTGACCCCCCGGGACACCCCCTGACCCCCCCAACCCCTCCTGACCCCCCCGACCCCCCGGGACACCCCCTGACCCCCCCCAACCCCTCCTGACCCCCCAGGACCCCCCTGACCCCCAGGACCCCCAGATCCCACAGGGACCCCCAGAACCCCCCGAGACCCCCCCCCCCAATCCCCAGGACCCCCCTAACCCCCAGAAACCCCCCTGACCCCCAGGACCCCGCGGGACCCCCCAGGACCCCCCGACCCCCGGGACCCCCCTGACCCCTCCTGACCCCCCCCGACCCCCTGGGACCCCCAAATCCCACAGGGACCCCCAGACCCCCCGGGACCCCCCGGGACCCCCCCCGACCCCTCCTGACCCCCCCCCCGACCCCCAGGACCCCCAAATACCACTGGGAACCTCCCCCCCCCCAACCCCCGGGACCCCCCTGGGACCCCCAGACCCCACAGGGAACCCCCCCGGGGTCCCCAAAACCCCACAGGGGACCCCCTGACCATCCCCCCTCAATCCCCCCCATAACCCCTCAGGAACCCCCCAAAACCCCTCTTCCCCCCCCCAAACCCTCCCAGAACCCTCTTAGAACCCCTCCCCCCATCCCTACCCCCCCAAAATTTTGGGGGACCCCCCCTGAACCCCCTTTTCCCCCTATCCCCCCCCCAATATCCCCCCAAAAGCCCCTCAGGAACCCCCCAAAACCCCTCTTCCCCCCCAAAACCCCTCTTCCCCCCCCCCAAACCCTCCCAGAACCCTCTTAGAACCCCTCCCCCCATCCCGACCCCCCCAAAATTTTGGGGGCCCCCCCGAACCCCCTTTTCCCCCCCATCCCCCCCTATGACCCCTCAACTCCCCCCAAAAGCCCCTCAGGAACCCCCCAAAACCCCTCTTCCCCCCAAAACCCCTCTTCCCCCCCCAAACCCTCCCAGAACCCTCTCAGAACCCCTCCCCCCATCCCTACCCCCCCCAAAATTTTGGGGGACCCCCCTGAACCCCCTTTTCCCCCTATCCCCCCCCCAATATCCCCCCAAAAGCCCCTCAGGAACCCCCCAAAACCCCTCTTCCCCCCCAAAACCCCTCTTCCCCCCCCCAAACCCTCCCAGAACCCTCTCAGAACCCTTCCCCCCATCCCGACCCCCCCAAAATTTTGGGGGACCCCCCCTGAACCCCCTTTTCCCCCTATCCCCCCCCCAATATCCCCCCAAAAGCCCCTCAGGAACCCCCCAAAACCCCTCTTCCCCCCAAAACCCCTCTTCCCCCCCCCAAACCCTCCCAGAACCCTCTTAGAACCCCTCCCCCTATCCCTACCCCCCCAAAATTTTGGGGGACCCCCCTGAACCCCCTTTTCCCCCCTATAACCCCCCCAACATCCCCCCAAAAGCCCCTCAGGAACCCCCCAAAACCCCTCTTCCCCCCAAAACCCCTCTTCCCCCTCCCCAAACCCTCCCAGAACCCTCTCAGAACCCCTCCCCCCATCCCTACCCCCCCAAAATTTTGGGGGGCCCCCCTGAACCCCCTTTTCCCCCCTATCCCCCCCCAATATCCCCCCAAAAGCCCCTCAGGAACCCCCAAAACCCCTCTTCCCCCCAAAACCCCTCTTCCCCCCCCCAAACCCTCCCAGAACCCTCTTAGAACCCCCTCCCCTCATCCCTACCCCCCCAAAATTTTGGGGGGCCCCCCCTGAACCCCCTTTTCCCCCCCATCCCCCCTCTCTCATAACCCCCTCAACTCCCCCCCAAAAGCCCCTCAGGAACCCCCCAAAACCCCTCTTCCCCCCCCAAACCCTCCCAGAACCCTCTTAGAACCCCTCCCCCCATCCCTACCCCCCCAAAATTTTGGGGGACTCCCCCTGAACCCCCTTTTCCCCCCTACCCCCCCCCCAATATCCCCCCAAAAGCCCCTCAGGAACCCCCCAAAACCCCTCTTCCCCCCAAAACCCCTCTTCCCCCCCCAAACCCTCCCAGAACCCTCTTAGAACCCCTCCCCCTATCCCTATCCCCCCAAAATTTTGGGGGCCCCCCTGAACCCCCTTTTCACCCCCCCCCCAGGAGGAGCTGGGGCTGGCCCTGGACCATCACTCCCGCATCTTCCAGAACCTCAACGGGGCCATCGGTGAGGGGGGGGGGTGGGGGGAAGGGGGTTTTGGGGGGCTCTGGGTTGGAATTTGGGGGTGTTCAGGGGGTGTACCCCCAAATCTGACCCCCCTTTTCCCTGCCCCCCCCCCCCAGACGAGGTGGTCCTGACCTTCGGGCCGGGGGGGCGCGAGTGCGGAACGTGGCGTACGACACGACGCCCCTGGTCATCCACGGCAACGGCCCCACCAAGGTCAGGGGCACCCCAAAACCCACCCTGGGACCCCCCAAAACACACCCTGGGACCCCCCAGAACCCACCCAGACCCCAAAACCCCCCAGGGACCCCAAAATTCCCCCCAAAATCCACCCTGGGACCCCCAAAACACACCCTGGGACCCCCCAGAACCCACCCAGACCCTGACATCCACCCAGGGACCCCAAAATCCACCCTGGGACCCCCAAAACCCACCCAGGGACCCCCAGAACCCACCCAGACCCTGGCATCCCCATGGGACCCCCAAAACCCACCCTGGGACCCCCAAAATCCCCTCGTCATCCACGGCAACGGCCCCACCAAGGTCAGGGGCACCCCAAAACCCACCCTGGGACCCCCAAAACACACCCTGGGACCCCCCAGAACCCACCCAGACCCCAAAACCCCCCAGGGACCCCAAAATTCCCCCCAAAATCCACCCTGGGACCCCCCAAAACACACCCTGGGACCCCCCAGAACCCACCCAGACCCTGACATCCACCCAGGGACCCCAAAATCCACCCTGGGACCCCCAAAACCCACCCAGGGACCCCCAGAACCCACCCAGACCCTGGCATCCCCATGGGACCCCCAAAACCCACCCTGGGACCCCCAAAATCCCCTCGTCATCCACGGCAACGGCCCCACCAAGGTCAGGGGCACCCCAAAACCCACCCAGGGACCCCCCAAAACACACCCTGGGACCCCCCAGAACCCACCCAGACCCTGACATCCCCATGGGACCCCCAAAACCCACCCAGGGACACCCCAAAACCCACCCTGGGGCACCCAGAACCCACCCAGACCCTGACATCCACCCAGGGACCCCAAAATTCCCCCCAAAACCCACCCTGGGACCCCCAAAATCCCCTCGTCATCCACGGCAACGGCCCCACCAAGGTCAGGGGCACCCCAAAACCCACCCTGGGACCCCCCAAAACACACCCTGGGACCCCCCAGAACCCACCCAGACCCCAAAACCCCCAGGGACCCCAAAATTCCCCCAAAATCCACCCTGGGACCCCCAAAACCCACCCAGGGACCCCCCAAAACACACCCTGGGACCCCCCAGAACCCACCCAGACCCTGACATCCCCATGGGACCCCCCAAAACCCACCCAGGGACACCCCAAAACCCACCCTGGGGCACCCAGAACCCACCCAGACCCTGACATCCCCATGGGACCCCCAAAACCCACCCTGGGACCCCCCAGAACCCACCCAGACCCTGACATCCACCCAGGGACCCCAAAATTCCCCCCAAAACCCACCCTGGGACCCCCAAAATCCCCTCGTCATCCACGGCAACGGCCCCACCAAGGTCAGGGGCACCCCAAAACCCACCCTGGGACCCCCCAAAACACACCCTGGGACCCCCCAGAACCCACCCAGACCCCAAAACCCCCCAGGGACCCCAAAATTCCCCCCAAAATCCACCCTGGGACCCCCAAAACCCACCCAGGGACCCCCCAAAACACACCCTGGGACCCCCCAGAACCCACCCAGACCCTGACATCCCCATGGGACCCCCAAAACCCACCCAGGGACACCCCAAAACCCACCCTGGGGCACCCAGAACCCACCCAGACCCTGACATCCACCCAGGGACCCCAAAACCCACCCAGGGACCCCCCAAAACACACCCTGGGACCCCCCAGAACCCACCCAGACCCTGACATCCACCCAGGGACCCCAAAATTCCCCCCAAAACCCACCCTGGGACCCCCAAAATCCCCTCGTCATCCACGGCAACGGCCCCACCAAGGTCAGGGGCACCCCAAAACACACCCAGGGACCCCCCAAAACACACCCTGGGACCCCCCAGAACCCACCCAGACCCCAAAACCCCCCAGGGACCCCAAAATCCACCCTGGGACCCCCCAGAACCCACCCAGACCCCAAAACCCAACCTGGGACCCCCCAGAACCCACCCAGACCCCAACATCCACCCAAGGACCCCAAAATCCCCCTCAAACCCCACCTTGGGACCCCCAAATCCCTGAGACCCCCCCATCCCAGAGACAGTGGGGGGGCCCTGGGACCCCCAACCCCCCTCTGGCCCCCCCAAATTCCTCTCCCCCCTCTGACCCCCCCAAATTCTTCTCTCCCCCCAACCCCCTCTGGCCCCCCAAATTCCTCTCCCCCCTCTGACCCCCCCAAATTCTTCTCTCCCCCCAACCCCCTCTGGCCCCCCCAAATTCCTCTCCCCCCCTCTGACCCCCCCAAATTCCTCTCCCCCCCAACCCCCCTCTGACCCCCCCAAATTCCTCTCCCCCCCAACCCCCCTCTGACCCCCCCAAATTCTTCTCTCCCCCCAACCCCCCTCTGACCCCCCAAATTCCTCTCCCCCCTCTGACCCCCCCAAATTCCTCTCCCCCCCCCAAGCCCCCTCTGACCCCCCCAAATTCCTCTCCCCCCCAACCCCCTCTGACCCCCCCAAATTCCTCTCCCCCCTCTGGCCCCCCCAAATTCCTCGACCCCCCCAAATTCCTCTCCCCCCCCCCGACCCCCCCAAATTCCTCTCCCCCCCAACCCCCTCTGACCCCCCAAATTCCTCTCCCCCCCAAGCCCCCTCTGACCCCCCCAAATTCTTCTCTCCCCCCCAACCCCCTCTGACCCCCCCAAATTCCTCTCCCCCCTCTGACCCCCCCAAATTCCTCTCCCCCCCCCAAGCCCCCTCTGACCCCCCCAAATTCCTCTCCCCCCCAACCCCCCTCTGACCCCCCCAAATTCCTCTCCCCCCTCTGGCCCCCCCAAATTCCTCGACCCCCCCAAATTCCTCTCCCCCCCCCGACCCCCCCAAATTCCTCTCCCCCCAACCCCCCTCTGACCCCCCCAAATTCCTCTCCCCCCCAAGCCCCCTCTGACCCCCCCAAATTCCTCTCCCCCCTCTGACCCCCCCAAATTCCTCTCCCCCCTCTGGCCCCCCCAAATTCCTCTCCCCCCAACCCCCCTCTGACCCCCCCAAATTCCTCTCCCCCCCCAACCCCCTCTGACCCCCCCAAATTCCTCTCCCCCCAACCCCCCTCTGACCCCCCAAATTCCTCTCCCCCCGACCCCCCCAAATTCCTCTCCCCCCAACCCCCTCTGACCCCCCCAAATTCCTCTCCCCCCCCAAGCCCCCTCTGACCCCCCCAAATTCCCCCCCCCCGACCCCCCCAAATTCCTCTCCCCCCCCAACCCCCTCTGACCCCCCAAATTCCCCCCCTCTGACCCCCCAAATTCCTCCCCCCCCAACCCCCCTCTGACCCCCCCAAATTCCTCTCCCCCCTCTGACCCCCCAAATTCCTCTCCCCCCCCAAGCCCCCTCTGACCCCCCAAATTCCTCTCCCCCCTCTGACCCCCCAAATTCCTCCCCCCCCCAGCTGCAGCTGAACTACCTGGGCAACTACGTGCCGGGGGCTGGAGCCACGAGGGGGGTGTGGGGACTGTGACCTGGACCTGCGGCCCCTCGAGGGGTCCCGGTATGGGGGGGGGGTCCTGGGGGGTCCTGGGGGTCCCAGGGGGGCTGGAGGGGCTTGGGGGGGTCCTGGGGGCGGCTGGGGGGCTTGAGGGGTCCTGGGGGGCACGGAGGCTGGGGAGGGTCCTGGAGGGGGCACAGGGGGTGCTGGGGGGCTTGAGGGGGTCCTGGGGGGCTTGGGGGTCCCAGGGGGGCTGGGGGTCCTGGGGAAGGGGCACAGGGGGCTGGGAGGTCCCAGGGGGGCTGGGGGGCTTGGGGGGTCCTGGGGGGGCACAGGGGGCTAGGGGTGCTTGAGGGGGTCTTGGGGGACTGGAAGTCCTGGAGGGGGGGCACAGGGGGTGCTGGGGCTGGGGGTCTTGGGGGGAAGTCCTGGGGGGATGGGGGGGTCACCAGGGGAGCTGGGGGCTGGGGGGTCCTGGGGGGCACGGGGGGATGAGGGGGCTGGGGGTACTGGGGGTCCCAGGGGGTCTGGGGTCCGGAGGGTCACAGGGCTGGGGGGTCCTGGGGGCACAGGGGGCTAGGGGGTCCTGGGGGCTGGGGGTCTGGGGGTGGCATGGGGAGGGGGTGTGGGGACTGTGACCTGGACCTGCGGCCCCTCGAGGGGGTCCCGGTATGGGGGGGGTCACTGGGGGGTCCTGGGGGGTCCCAGGGGGTCTGGGGGGCTTGAGGGGGTCCCAGGGGGGCTGGGGGTCCTGGGGAGGGGGCACAGGGGGGCTAGGGGGGCTTGGGGGGTCCTGGGGGGACTGGAAGTCCTGGAGGGGGGGCACAGGGGGGCTGGGGGGTACCAGGGGGGCTGGGGGGCTTGGGGGTGTCCTGGGGGGGGGCACGGGGGGTGGGGAGGGGTCCTGGGGGGCACAGGGGGTCGTGGGGGGCACAGGGGGTGCTGGGGGGGCTTGAGGGGGTCCTGGAGGGGCTGGGGGTCCTGGGGGGGGGGCACAGGGGGGCTGGGGGGGTCCTGGGGGGTCCCTGGGGGGGCTTGGGGGGGCACAGGGGGGCTGGGGGGCTTGGGGGGTTCGGGGGGGCTGGAAGTCCTGGAGGGGGGGCACAGGGGGGCTGGGGGGGTCCTGGGCGGTTTGGGGGGCTGGGGGGGTCTGGGGGGTCTGTGCCCCTGGGGTGCCCCCTCACCCCCCTTTGCCCCCCCCCAGGAGGAGGAGCTGCCCTGGGTGCTGGTGGGGCTGGGGGCTCTGGGGGTGTCTGGGGGTGCTGGGGGGTGTCTGGGGGCTCTGGGGGGGTTTAGGGGTGCTGGGGGGTCTGGGGGTGCTGGGGGGGTTTAGGGGTGCTGAGGGGGGTCTGGGGGGTGTCTGAGCCCCTTGGGGTGCCCCTCACCCCCCTTTGCCCCCCCCAGGAGGAGGAGCTGCCCTGGGTGCTGGTGGGGCTGGGGTCTCTGGGGGGTGACTGGGGGTGCTGGGGGGTGTCTGGGGGCTCTGGGGGGGTTTAGGGGTGCTGGGGGGGTTTGGGGGTGCTGGGGGGGGTTTAGGGGTGCTGAGGGGGGTCTGGGGGGTGTCTGAGCCCCTTGGGGTGCCCCTCACCCCCCTTTTGCCCCCCCCAGGAGGAGGAGCTGCCCTGGGTGCTGGTGGGGCTGGGGTCTCTGGGGGGTGACTGGGGGTGCTGGGGGGTGTCTGGGGGCTCTGGGGGGGGGTTTAGGGGTGCTGGGGGGGTTTGGGGGTGCTGGGGGGGTTTAGGGGTGCTGAGGGGGGTCTGGGGGGTGTCTGAGCCCCTTGGGGTGCCCCTCACCCCCCCTTTGCCCCCCCCAGGAGGAGGAGCTGCCCTGGGTGCTGGTGGGGCTGGGGTCTCTGGGGGGTGTCTGGGGGTGCTGGGGGGGGGTTTAGGGGTGCTGGGGGGGTTTTGGGGGGGTCTGGGGGGGTCTGTGCCCCTTGGGGTGCCCCTCACCCCCCTTTTGCCCCCCCAGGAGGAGGAGCTGCCCTGGGTGCTGGTGGGGCTGGGGTCTCTGGGGGGTGACTGGGGGTGCTGGGGGGTGTCTGGGGGCTCTGGGGGGGGTTTAGGGGTGCTGGGGGGTCTGGGGGGTCTGTGCCCCTTGGGGTGCCCCTCACCCCCCCTTTTGCCCCCCCCCAGGAGGAGGAGCTGCCCTGGGTGCTGGTGGGGGTCTTCGTGCACCAGCCCACCCCCTTCCTGCCCCAGTTCCTCCAGCGCCTCCAGCACTGGGAGTACCCCCCTCCAGACTGGGGCTCTTCCTGCACAACAGCGTGAGTGGGGGGGGCTCTGGGACCCCCAGCCCCCCCAGACCCCTGGGACCCCCCAGAACCCCCCAGACCCCCCCAGCCCCCCAGACCCCTGGGACCCCCCAAAACCCCTGGGACCCCCCCACACCCCCTCCAGACTGGGGCTCTTCCTGCACAACAGCGTGAGTGGGGGGGGGCTCTGGGACCCCCCCAGCCCCCCAGACCCCTGGGACCCCCCAGAACCCCCCCAGACCCCCCCAACCCCCCAGACCCCTGGGACCCCCCAAAACCCCTGGGACCCCCCCACACCCCCCTCCAGACTGGGGCTCTTCCTGCACAACAGCGTGAGTGGGGGGGGGGGCTCTGGGACCCCCCAGCCCCCCCAGGACCCCCCAAGCCCCCCAGCCCCCCCAGACCCCCCAGAACCCCCCCAGACCCCCAGGACCCCCCACACCCCCTCCAGACTGGGGCTCTTCCTGCACAACAGCGTGAGTGGGGGGGGGCTCTGGGACCCCCCGCCCCCAGCCCCCCCAGCCCCCCCAGCCCCCCCAGCCCCCCCAGACCCTGGGACCCCCAGAACCCCCCAGACCCCCCAGCCCCCAGACCCCCAGACCCCCCAAACCCCCAGGACCCCCCACACCCCCCTCCCGACTGGGGCTCTTCCTGCACAACAGCGTGAGTGGGGGGGGGCTCTGGGACCCCCCCAACCCCCCAGACCCCCCCCAGCCCCCCAGACCCCCCAGAACCCCCAGAACCCCCCAGACCCCCAGGACCCCCCAGACCCCTGGGACCCCCCCCAAAACCCCCCAGCCCCTGGGACCCTCTGGGACCCCCCCAGACCCCTGTAAAGGACCCCCCCCAAAACCCCCCAGACCCTTGGGACCCCCGGGACCCCCCACAGCCCCTGGGACCCCCAGAACTCCCCCAGACCCCCGGGACCCCCCCCCAGTCCCTGGGACCCCCCCCCACCCCCTCCCCAGCCCCCTCCCCAATTTCCCTCCCCATGGGGAGGGGGTTCTGGGGGGGGGTCCCCCTGCTTTTGAGGGGGTTCCTTCCCCTTGGGGGGGGTCCCCTCGGCTCTGGGGGGGTCCCATCAGCCCTGGGGGGGTCCCCTCGGCCCTGTGGGGTGCCCCCCCCCCCCGCTGACCCCCCTGCCCCCCAGGAGGTGCAACCCCCCCCCCCCAATACTACCCCCCTTTCCCACCCATGGGGTCCCCCTGCTTTTGGGGGGGGTCCCTTCCCTTGGGGGGGTCCCCTCGGCCCTGGGGGTGCCCTCCCCCCCGCTGACCCCCCTGCCCCCCAGGAGGTGCAACCCCCCCCCCCAATCCTTTCCCCCTTTCCCACCCATGGCGGGGGGTCCCCTGCTTTTGAGGGGGTCCCTTCCCTTGGGGGGGTCCCCTCGGCTCTGGGGGGGTCCCCTCGGCCCTGGGGTGCCCCCCCCCCCCTGACCCCCTGCCCCCCAGGAGGTGCAACCCCCCCCCTCCAATACTACCCCCCAATCCTTTCCCCCTTTCCCACCCATGGGGGGGTCCCTTCCCTTGGGGGGGTCCCCTCGGCTCTGGGGGGGTCCCATCAGCCCTGGGGGGTCCCCTCGGCCCTGTGGGGTGCCCCCCCCCCCCGCTGACCCCCCTGCCCCCCAGGAGGTGCAACCCCCCCCCCCCAATCACTACCCCCCTTTCCCACCCATGGGGTCCCCCTGCTTTTGGGGGGGGTCCCTTCCCTTGGGGGGGGTCCCCTCGGCCCTGGGGGGTCCCCTCGGCCCTGGGGGTGCCCTCCCCCCGCTGACCCCCCTGCCCCCCAGGAGGTGCAACCCCCCCCCCTCCAATACTACCCCCCAATCCTTTCCCCCTTTCCCACCCATGTGGGGGGTCCCTTCCCTTGGGGGGGGTCCCCTCGGCTCTGGGGGGGTCCCATCAGCCCTGGGGGGTCCCCTCGGCCCTGGGGGTGCCCCCCCCCGCTGACCCCCCTGCCCCCCAGGAGGTGCACCATGAGCCCCACATCGCTGCTGCCTGGCCGGGGCTGCGCCGCCGCTTCGCCTCCGTCCGGCTCGTGGGACCCGAGGAGGGGCTGGGGGGGGCAGCTGCTCGGGACATGGGCATGTACGGGGGGGTCTGGGGGGCTGGGGGGCTGGGGAGGGGATATGGGGGGGATATGGGGGGCTGGGGGGATATGGGGGGATATGGGGGGATATGGGGGGATATGGGGGCTGGGGGGGGATATGGGGGGCTGGGGAGGGGATATGGGGGCTGGGGGGATATGGGGGGATATGGGGGCTGGGGGGGCAGCTGCTCGGGACATGGGCATGTACGGGGGGGTCTGGGGGGGCTGGGGGGCTGGGGAGGGGATATGGGGGGGATATGGGGGGCTGGGGGGATATGGGGGGATAGGGGGGCTGGGGAGGGGATATGGGGGGATATGGGGGGCTGGGGGGATATGGGGGGATAGGGGGGCTGGGGGGGATATGGGGGGATAGGGGGCTGGGGAGGGGATATGGGGGGATATGGGGGGATATGGGGGGATAGGGGGCTGGGGAGGGGATATGGGAGGGATATGGGGGGCTGGGGGGGCAGCTGCTCGGGACATGGGCATGTACGGGGGGGCTGGGGGCTGGGGGGCTGGGGGAGGGGATATGGGGGGGATATGGGGGGCTGGGGGGGGATATGGGGGGATAGGGGGGCTGGGGAGGGGATATGGGGGGGATATGGGGGGCTGGGGGGGATATGGGGGGATAGGGGGGCTGGGGGGGGATATGGGGGGATAGGGGGGCTGGGGAGGGGATATGGGGGGGATATGGGGGATATGGGGGGATATGGGGGGATAGGGGGGCTGGGGAGGGGATATGGGGGGGATATGGGGGGATATGGGGGGGATATGGGGGGATATGGGGGGATGGGGGGGCTGGGGAGGGGATATGGGGGGATATGGGGGGATATGGGGGGCTGGGGGGGCAGCTGCTCGGGACATGGGCATGTACGGGGGGGTCTGGGGGGGCTGGGGGGCTGGGGAGGGGATATGGGGGGGATAGGGGGGCTGGGGGGGGATATGGGGGGGATAGGGGGGCTGGGGGGGCAGCTGCTCGGGACATGGGCATGTACGGGGGGGTCTGGGGGGGCTGGGGGGGCTGGGGAGGGGATATGGGGGGGATAGGGGGGCTGGGGAGGGGATATGGGGGGGATATGGGGGGCTGGGGGGGATATGGGGGGATAGGGGGGCTGGGGGGGGGATATGGGGGGATAGGGGGGCTGGGGAGGGGATATGGGGGGGATATGGGGGGATATGGGGGGATATGGGGGGATAGGGGGGGCTGGGGAGGGGATATGGGAGGGATATGGGGGGCTGGGGGGGCAGCTGCTCGGGACATGGGCATGTACGGGGGGTCTGGGGGGGCTGGGGGGCTGGGGGGGGATATGGGGGGATATGGGGGGCTGGGGAGGGGATATGGGGGGGATATGGGGGGCTGGGGGGGGATATGGGGGGATAGGGGGGCTGGGGAGGGGATATGGGGGGGATATGGGGGGCTGGGGGGGCTGGGGGGATATGGGGGGATATGGGGGGCTGGGGGGCTGGGGGGGATATGGGGGGGTCAGGGGGCTGTGGGGGGCAGTGGGGGGGTCCCCAGGGTGCTGATTGGGGGGGGTCAGGGGGCTGTGGGGGGGTCCTTGGGGTGCCGACGGGGGGGGGGCAGGGGGCCGTGGGGGGGTGTGGGGGGTCAGGGGGCTGTGGGGGGCAGTGGAGGTTCCTTGGGGTGCTGACTGGGGGGGTCAGGGGGCTGTGGGGGGCAGTGGGGGGGTCCTTGGGGTGCTGACTGGGGGGGTCAGGGGGCTGTGGGGGGCAGTGGGGGGGTCCTTGGGGTGCTGACTGGGGGGGTCAGGGGGCTGTGGGGGGGCAGTGGGGGGGTCCTTGGGGTGCTGACTGGGGGGGTCAGGGGGCTGTGGGGGGGCAGTGGGGGGGTCCCCTGGTTCTGACTGGGGGGGTCAGGGGGCTGTGGGGGGGCAGTGGGGGGGTCCCCTGGTTCTGACTGGGGGGGTCAGGGGGCTGTGGGGGGCAGTGGGGGGGTCCCCTGGTTCTGACTGGGGGGGTCAGGGGGCTGTGGGGGGTCCTTGGGGTGCTGACTGGGGGGGTCAGGGGGCTGTGGGGGGCAGTGGGGGGGTCCCCTGGTTCTGACTGGGGGGGTCAGGGGGCTGTGGGGGGCAGTGGGGGGGTCCCCTGGTTCTGACTGGGGGGGTCAGGGGGCTGTGGGGGGCAGTGGGGGGGGTCCCCTGGTTCTGACTGGGGGGGGTCAGGGGGCTGTGGGGGGCAGTGGGGGGGTCCTTGGGGTGCTGACTGGGGGGGTCAGGGGGCTGTGGGGGGGCAGTGGGGGGGTCCTTGGGGTGCTGACTGGGGGGGTCAGGGGGCTGTGGGGGGCAGTGGGGGGGTCCTTGGGGTGCTGACTGGGGGGGTCAGGGGGCTGTGGGGGGCAGTGGGGGGGTCCCCTGGTTCTGACTGGGGGGTCAGGGGGCAGTGGGGGGTCCTTGGGGTGCTGACTGGGGGGGTCAGGGGGCTGTGGGGGGCAGTGGGGGGGTCCCCTGGTTCTGACTGGGGGGGTCAGGGGGCTGTGGGGGGGTCCTTGGGGTGCTGACTGGGGGGGGTCAGGGGGCTGTGGGGGGGCAGTGGGGGGTCCTTGGGGTGCTGACTGGGGGGGTCAGGGGGCTGTGGGGGGCAGTGGGGGGGGTCCCCTGGTTCTGACTGGGGGGGTCAGGGGGCTGTGGGGGGCAGTGGGGGGGGTCCCCTGGTTCTGACTGGGGGGGTCAGGGGGCTGTGGGGGGGCAGTGGGGGGGGTCCCCTGGTTCTGACTGGGGGGGTCAGGGGGCTGTGGGGTGGTCCTTGGGGTGCCGACGGGGGGGGGGGCAGGGGGCCGTGGGGGGGTGTGGGGGGGCAGGGGGCTGTGGGGGGCAGTGGAGGTTCCTTGGGGTGCTGACTGGGGGGGTCAGGGGGCTGTGGGGGGGTCCTTGGGGTGCTGATTGGGGGGGGTCAGGGGGCTGTGGGGGGCAGTGGGGGGGTCCTTGGGGTGCTGACTGGGGGGTCAGGGGGCTGTGGGGGGGCAGTGGGGGGGTCCTTGGGGTGCTGACTGGGGGGGTCAGGGGGCTGTGGGGGGGCAGTGGGGGGTCCTTGGGGTGCTGACTGGGGGGGTCAGGGGGCTGTGGGGGGGCAGTGGGGGGGTCCCCTGGTTCTGACTGGGGGGGTCAGGGGGCTGTGGGGGGGCAGTGGGGGGGTCCCCTGGTTCTGACTGGGGGGGGTCAGGGGGCTGTGGGGGGCAGTGGGGGGGTCCTTGGGGTGCTGACTGGGGGGGTCAGGGGGCTGTGGGGGGCAGTGGGGGGGTCCTTGGGGTGCTGACTGGGGGGGTCAGGGGGCTGTGGGGGGCAGTGGGGGGTCCCCTGGTTCTGACTGGGGGGGTCAGGGGGCTGTGGGGGGGCAGTGGGGGGGTCCCCTGGTTCTGACTGGGGGGGTCAGGGGGCTGTGGGGGGCAGTGGGGGGTCCCCTGGTTCTGACTGGGGGGGTCAGGGGGCTGTGGGGGGCAGTGGGGGGGTCCCCTGGTTCTGACTGGGGGGGTCAGGGGGCTGTGGGGGGCAGTGGGGGGTCCCCTGGTTCTGACTGGGGGGTCAGGGGGCTGTGGGGGGCAGTGGGGGGGGTCCCCTGGTTCTGACTGGGGGGGTCAGGGGGCTGTGGGGGGCAGTGGGGGGGTCCCCTGGTTCTGACTGGGGGGGTCAGGGGGCTGTGGGGGGCAGTGGGGGGTCCTTGGGGTGCTGACTGGGGGGGTCAGGGGGCTGTGGGGGGGCAGTGGGGGGGTCCTTGGGGTGCTGACTGGGGGGGTCAGGGGGCTGTGGGGGGGCAGTGGGGGGGTCCTTGGGGTGCTGACTGGGGGGGTCAGGGGGCTGTGGGGGGCAGTGGGGGGTCCCCTGGTTCTGACTGGGGGGGTCAGGGGGCTGTGGGGGGGCAGTGGGGGGGTCCTTGGGGTGCTGACTGGGGGGGGTCAGGGGGCTGTGGGGGGCAGTGGGGGGGTCCCCTGGTTCTGACTGGGGGGGTCAGGGGGCTGTGGGGGGGTCCTTGGGGTGCTGACTGGGGGGGTCAGGGGGCTGTGGGGGGGCAGTGGGGGGGTCCTTGGGGTGCTGACTGGGGGGGTCAGGGGGCTGTGGGGGGCAGTGGGGGGGGTCCCCTGGTTCTGACTGGGGGGGTCAGGGGGCTGTGGGGGGCAGTGGGGGGGTCCCCTGGTTCTGACTGGGGGGTCAGGGGGCTGTGGGGGGGCAGTGGGGGGGTCCCCTGGTTCTGACTGGGGGGGTCAGGGGGCTGTGGGGTGGTCCTTGGGGTGCCGACGGGGGGGGGCAGGGGGCCGTGGGGGGGTGTGGGGGGCAGGGGGCTGTGGGTGGCAGTGGAGGTTCCTTGGGGTGCTGACTGGGGGGGGTCAGGGGGCTGTGGGGGGGTCCTTGGGGTGCTGATTGGGGGGGTCAGGGGGCTGTGGGGGGCAGTGGGGGGTCCTTGGGGTGCTGACTGGGGGGGTCAGGGGGCTGTGGGGGGGCAGTGGGGGGGTCCTTGGGGTGCTGACTGGGGGGGTCAGGGGGCTGTGGGGGGCAGTGGGGGGGTCCTTGGGGTGCTGACTGGGGGGGTCAGGGGGCTGTGGGGGGGCAGTGGGGGGTCCTTGGGGTGCTGACTGGGGGGGTCAGGGGGCTGTGGGGGGCAGTGGGGGGTCCTTGGGGTGCTGACTGGGGGGTCAGGGGCTGTGGGGGGCAGTGGGGGGTCCCCTGGTTCTGACTGGGGGGGTCAGGGGGCTGTGGGGGGGCAGTGGGGGGTCCCCTGGTTCTGACTGGGGGGGTCAGGGGGCTGTGGGGGGCAGTGGGGGGGTCCTTGGGGTGCTGATTGGGGGGGGTCAGGGGGCTGTGGGGGGCAGTGGGGGGGTCCTTGGAGTGCTGATTGGGGGGGTCAGGGGGCTGTGGGGGGTCAGGGGGCAGTGGGGGGGTCCCCTGGTTCTGACTGGGGGGTCAGGGGGCTGTGGGGGGCAGTGGGGGGGTCCTTGGGGTGCTGATTGGGGGGGGTCAGGGGGCTGTGGGGGGTCAGGGGGCAGTGGGGGGGGTCCCCTGGTGCTGACTGGGGGTCAGGGGGCTGTGCCGCCGGGACCCCCAGTGCCAGCACTACCTGAGCCTGGACGCCGACGCGGCGCTGACCCCGCCCGGGGCCCTGCGCGCCCTGCTGCGCCAGAACCGGTATGACCTCTGACCCCCTGACCTCTGACCTCTGACCTCTGACCTCTGACCTCTGACCCCTGACCTAACCCCTGACCCCTGACCCCCAGCCCCTGCCCAGGCCCGGCTGCCCTGACCCCTAACCCCCAACCGTAACCCTTGACCCCCTGACCCTTGTCTCTGACCCGACCTCTGACCCTTGACCCCCTGGCTAACCATTGACCCCATGACCCTTGACCCCTGCCCCCTGATGCTGGCCCCACTGCCCTGACCCTCCCCCGACCCCCACCCCTCCCTGGCTCGTGCTGGCCCTGTTCCACTGACCCTTGACCCCTGACCCTTGACCCTTGACACCTCCCAGTCGCATGCTGGTCCTGCTGCCCTGCTCCCTTGACCCTTGACCCCTGAGCCTTGACCCCTCCCAGGCGCATGCTGGCCCCGCTGCCCTGACCCTGACCCTTGACCCTTGACCCCTGGCCCTCACAGGTGCATTCTGGCCCTGACCCCTGACCCTTGACCCCTCCCCAGGCGCGTACTGGCCCCGGTCCCCTGCCCCCTGATCCTTGACCCCTGACCCTTGACCTCTGTCCCTGCCAGACACGTGCTGGCCCTGCTCCCTTGACCCTTGACCCCTGACCCTTGACCCCTGACCCTTACCAGGCGCGGTTTGGTCCTGCTCCCTTTACCCCGACCCTTGACTCCTGACCCTTGACTCCTGACCCCTGGCCCTTGACTCCTGACCCTTGACCCCTAACCACATGACCCTTGACCCTTGACGCCCACCAGGCACATGCTGGTCCCGGTCCCCTGACCCCTGACCCTTGACCCTTGACCCCTGCCCCTGCCAGACACATGCTGGCCCTGCTCCATTGACCCATGACCCTTGACCCCTGAACCTTACCAGGCGTGGTTTGGTCCTGCTCCCTTTACCCCGACCCTTGACCCCTGACCCTTGACCCTTGACCCCCACCAGGCGCGTACTGGCCCCGGTCCCCTGCCCCCTGATCCTTGACCCCCTGATCCTTGACCCCTTACCCCTGACCCTTGACCCTTGACGCCCGCCAGGCACATGCTGGCCCCGGTCCCCTAACCCCTGACCCTTGACCCTTGACCCCTGTCCCTGCCAGACACGTGCTGGCCCTGCTCCCTTGACCCTTGACCCCTGACGCTTTGACCCCTGACCCTTACCAGGCACGTTTTGGTCCTGCTCCCTTTACCCCGACCCTTGACTCCTGACCCTTGACTCCTGACCCCTGGCCCTTGACTCCTGACCCTTGACCCCTAACCACATGACCCTTGACCCTTGATCCCCACCAGGCGCGTGCTGGCCCCAGTCCCCTGCCCCCTGATCCTTGACCCCTGACCCCTGACCCTTGACCCTTGACGCCCACCAGGCACATGCTGGTCCCGGTCCCCTGACCCCTGACCCTTGACCCTTGACCCCTGCCCCTGCCAGACACATGCTGGCCCTGCTCCATTGACCCATGACCCTTGACCCCTGAACCTTACCAGGCGTGGTTTGGTCCTGCTCCCTTTACCCCGACCCTTGACCCCTGACCCTTGACCCTTGACCCCCACCAGGCGCGTACTGGCCCCGGTCCCCTGCCCCCTGATCCTTGACCCCCTGATCCTTGACCCCTTACCCCTGACCCTTGACCCTTGACGCCCGCCAGGCACATGCTGGCCCCGGTCCCCTAACCCCTGACCCTTGACCCTTGACCCCTGTCCCTGCCAGACACGTGCTGGCCCTGCTCCCTTGACCCTTGACCCCTGACGCTTTGACCCCTGACCCTTACCAGGCGCGTTTTGGTCCTGCTCCCTTTACCCCGACCCTTGACTCCTGACCCTTGACTCCTGACCCCTGACCCTTGACCCCTGGCCCTTGACCCCTGACCCCCGCCAGATGCGTACCGGCTCCGGTCCCCTGCCCCCTGATCCTTGACCCCTGACCCTTGACTCCTGACCATTGTCTCCTGCCCCCTGACCCTTGACCCCTGACCCCCTGACCCTTGACCCCTGACCCCCTGACCCTTGACCCCTGACCCCCGCCAGGCGCGTGCTGGCCCCGCTGCTGTCCCGCCCGGGGCAGCTCTGGTCCAACTTCTGGGGGGCGCTGAGCCCGGGGGGTTCTACGCCCGCGCACACGACTACGTGGACATCGTGCAGGGGCGGCGCCGGTGGGTGCGGGACCCCCCCCAAAACCCGACCCCCCCCCCCAGACCCTGGGAACCCCCACAGCCCTGGGACCCCCCCCCAGACCCTGGGAACCCCCCCAAAACGGGACCCCCCCAGCCCTGGGACCCCCCCCAAACCCGGACTCCCCCCCAAACCAGTACTGCACCCAGCCCTGGGATCCCCCCAAAACGGGACCCCCCCAGACCCTGGAACACCCCCCAAAACGGGACCCCCCACAGACCCTGGGACCCCCCCCCCAAAACCGGACCCCCCCAGACCCTGGGACCCCCCACAGCCCTGGGAACCCCCCCCATAACAGAACCCCCCCAGACCGGGAACCCCACAGACCCTGGGAACCCCCCCAGCCCTGGGACCCCCCACCAAAAGGGACCCCACCCAGCCCTGGGACCCCCCACAGACCCTGGGACCCCCCCTCAAACCCAGACCCCCCCAAAAGGGACCCCCCCAGACCCTGGGACCCCCCCAGCCCGGGTTCCCCTCCCAGCCCGGGACCCCCCAGACCCTGGGAACCCCCCCCAGCCCTGGGACCCCTCCCCAAAACGGGACCCCCCCAGACCCTGGGACCCCCCCCCAAAACCCGACCCCCCCCAGACCCTGGGAACCCCCCCAAAACAGGATCCCCCCAGCCCTGGGACCCCCCCCCAAAACGGGACCCCCCCCCAGACCCTGGGACCCCCCCCCAAAACGGGACACCCCCCCAGACCCTGGGACCCCCCACCAAAAGGCACCCCCAGACCCTGGGAACCCCCCCCAAAACGGGACCCCCCAAGCCGAGACCTCCCCCTCAACCCTGGGAGCCCCCCCAAAACGGGACCCCCCTCAGACCCTGGGATCCCCCCCCCAAACTGGGACCCCCCCCCCAAAACGGGACCCGCCCCAAAACGGGACCCCCCCCCCCAAACTGGGACCCCCCCCCAAAACGGGACCCCCCCAGCCCTGGGACCCCCCACAGACCCTGGGACCCCCCCAGCCCTGGGACCCTCCCCAAACCCGGACCCCCCCCCAAACCAGTACTGCACCCAGCCCTGGGATCCCCCCAAAACGGGACCCCCCCAGACCCTGGGACACCCCCAGACCCTGGGACCCCACCCCCCAAACCGGGACACCCCCCAACTGGGAACCCCCACCCAAACTGGGACCACACCAAAACGGGACCCCCCCCAACCCTGGGACCCCCCACAGACCCTCAGACCTCCCCCCAAACCCGGACCCCCCCCAACCGGGACCCACCCCCCAAAACGGGACCCCCCCAAAACGGGACCCCCCCCAGCCCTGGGAATCCTCCCAGACCCTGGGAACCCCCCCCAAAACGGGACCCCCCCCAAAATGGGACCCCGCCCAGCCCTGGGACCCCCCAGACCCTGGGAACCCCCCCCAAAACGGGACCCCCCCACAGAACCTGGGAACCCCCCCAAACCGGGACCCCCCCAGCCCTGGGACTCCCCCCAGCCCCTGGGAACCCTCACCCAAACTGGGACCCCCCTAAAACGGGACCCCCCAGCCCTGGGACGCCCCCCAAACTGGGACCCCCCCCAGCCCTGGGACCCCACTCCCCAATCTGGGACCCCCCCAGCCCTGGGACCCCACTCCCCAATCTGGTAGACCCCCCCCCAAAACGGGACCCCCCCCAGACCCTGGGACCCCCCTCAAACCCAGACCCCCCCCCAAAACGGGACCCCCCCAGACCCTGGGAACCCCCCCAGACCCTGGGAACCCCCCAGACCCTGGGACCCCCCCTCAAACCCAGACCCCCCCCCAAAACGGGACCCCCCCAGACCCTGGGAACCCCCCAAAACGGGACCCCCCCCAGACCCTGGGAACCCCCCCAAAACGGGACCCCCCCAGACCCTGGGACCCCCCCTCAAACCCAGACCCCCCCCCCAAAACGGGACCCTCCCCAGACCCTGGGACCCCCCCCCAACCCGGGACCCCCACCCCCCCCCGTACCCCCAAAAGCCCCGCCCCCTAAAGCCCCTCCCCCCCAGCCACTGCTGCTGGGGGAGGGGAGGGAGCTGCCCAGTGGGCGTGTCCCCCTCCCGGTGGCCCCTCCCTCACGGGGGGCGTGGCCTTGGCGGGCGGGGGGGGCGTGTCCAGGGGCGTGTGGAACGTGCCGTACGTCAGCCACGCCTACCTGGTGGGCGGAGCTTCGCTGCGGGGGCCGCTGGGGGAGGGGCCGGTCTTCAGCCGCCGCCACACCGACCCGGACATGGCGTTCTGCCGGCGCGCCCGCGAGACGGTACCGCCCCCTGGGGACACGCCCCCCTGGGACACGCCCCCCTGGGACACGCCCCCCTGGGGACACGCCCCCCTGGGGAGGGAACTGGGGGCTACAGGGAGGGAACTGGGAGGAAACTGGAGGCTACTGGGGGGACTGGGAGGGGACTGGGGGCTACTGGGGAGGGAACTGGGAGCTACTGGGGAGGGAACTGGGGCAGGGAACTGGGAGGGAACTGGAGGCTACTGGGAGGGAACTGGGGGCTACTAGGGGGACTGGAGGGGACTGGGGGGACTGGGGAGGAAACTGGGGGCTACTGGGAGGGAACTGGGAGCTACTGGGAGGGAACTGGGAGGGAACTGGGGGCTACTGGGAGGGAACTGGGGGCTACTGGGGGGACTGGGAGGGAACTGGAGGCTACTGGGAGGGAACTGGGGAGGAAACTGGGGGCTACTGGGGGGACTGGGAGGGGACTGGGGGCTACTGGGAGGGAACTGGGAGGGAACTGGGAGGAAACTGGAGGCTACTGGGGGGACTGGGGAGGGAAACTGGGGGCTACTGGGGAGGGAACTGGGGGCTACTGGGAGGGAACTGGGAGGAAACTGGGGGCTACTGGGGGGACTGGGAGGGGACTGGGGGCTACTGGGAGGGAACTGGGGGCTACTGGGAGGGAACTGGGAGGAAACTGGGGGCTACTGGGGGGACTGGGAGGGGACTGGGGGCTACTGGTAGGGAACTGGGGGCTACTGGGAGGGAACTGGGAGGGGACTGGGGGCTACTGGGAGGGAACTGGGAGGGAACTGGAGGCTACTGGGGGGACTGGGAGGGAACTGGGGGCTACTGGGAGGGAACTGGGAGGAAACACTGGGGGGACTGGGAGGGACTGGGAGGGACACGCCCCCTGTGGGTCACACCCCCTGGGACACGCCCCCTGTGGGTGGGACACGCCCCCTGTGGGTCACACCCTCCCTGGGACACGCCCCCTGTGGGTCACACCCCCCTTGGGACACGCCCCCTGTGGGTCACACCCCCCTGGGACACGCCCCTGTGGGTCACACCCCCTTGGGACACGCCCCCTGTGGGTGGGACACGCCCCCTGTGGGTGGGACACGCCCCCTGTGGGTCACACCCTCCCTGGGACACGCCCCCTGTGGGTCACACCCCCTTGGGACACGCCCCCTGTGGGTCACACCCCCCTTGGGACACGCCCTCTGTGGGTCACACCCCCCTTGGGACACGCCCCCTGCTGGTTGTGTCCCCCATGGAGGGTGGGGGTGGGGTGGGTGTGACGTCACCGGGAGGGGCTGTGACGTCATGGGATGGGGCTGTGACGTCACAGGGGGTGGGTGTGTGACGTCACAGGGGCTGTTCCTCCACGTGACCAATCGGGAGGAGTTTGGGCACCTCCTGGTCACCAGCGGCTACAACAGCTCCCGGCTGCACCCCGACCTGCTGGAGCTGCCCCACAACCCCCAGGTACCTCCCAGTGCTCCCAGTAACCCCCAGTAACCCCCAGTAACCCCCCAACCCGACCTGCTGGAGCTGCCCCACAACCCCCAGGTACCTCCCAGTGCTCCCAGTAACCCCCAGTAACCCCCCAACCCGACCTGCTGGAGCTGCCCCACAACCCCCAGGTACCTCCCAGTGCTCCCAGTAACCCCCAGTAACCCCCAGTAACCCCCCAACCCGACCTGCTGGAGCTGCCCCACAACCCCCAGGTACCTCCCAGTGCTCCCAGTAACCCCCAGTAACCCCCAGTAACCCCCCAACCCGACCTGCTGGAGCTGCCCCACAACCCCCAGGTACCTCCCAGTGCTCCCAGTAACCCCCAGTAACCCCCAGTAACCCCCCAACCCGACCTGCTGGAGCTGCCCCACAACCCCCAGGTACCTCCCAGTGCTCCCAGTAACCCCCAGTAACCCCCAGTAACCCCCCAACCCGACCTGCTGGAGCTGCCCCACAACCCCCAGGTACCTCCCAGTGCTCCCAGTAACCCCCAGTAACCCCCAGTAACCCCCCAACCCGACCTGCTGGAGCTGCCCCACAACCCCCAGGTACCTCCCAGTGCTCCCAGTAACCCCCAGTAACCCCCAGTAACCCCCCAACCCGACCTGCTGGAGCTGCCCCACAACCCCCAGGTACCTCCCAGTGCTCCCAGTAACCCCAGTAACCCCCAGTAACCCCCAACCCGACCTGCTGGAGCTGCCCCACAACCCCCAGGTACCTCCCAGTGCTCCCAGTAACCCCCAGTAACCCCCAGTAACCCCCAACCCGACCTGCTGGAGCTGCCCCACAACCCCCAGGTACCTCCCAGTGCTCCCAGTAACCCCCAGTAACCCCCAGTAACCCCCCAACCCGACCTGCTGGAGCTGCCCCACAACCCCCAGGTACCTCCCAGTGCTCCCAGTAACCCCCAGTAACCCCCAGTAACCCCCCAACCCGACCTGCTGGAGCTGCCCCACAACCCCCAGGTACCTCCCAGTGCTCCCAGTAACCCCCAGTAACCCCCAGTAACCCCCCAACCCGACCTGCTGGAGCTGCCCCACAACCCCCAGGTACCTCCCAGTGCTCCCAGTAACCCCCAGTAACCCCCAGTAACCCCCCAACCCGACCTGCTGGAGCTGCCCCACAACCCCCAGGTACCTCCCAGTGCTCCCAGTAACCCCCAGTAACCCCCAGTAACCCCCCAACCCGACCTGCTGGAGCTGCCCCACAACCCCCAGGTACCTCCCAGTGCTCCCAGTAACCCCCAGTAACCCCCAGTAACCCCCCAACCCGACCTGCTGGAGCTGCCCCACAACCCCCAGGTACCTCCCAGTGCTCCCAGTAACCCCCAGTAACCCCCAGTAACCCCCCAACCCGACCTGCTGGAGCTGCCCCACAACCCCCAGGTACCTCCCAGTGCTCCCAGTAACCCCCAGTAACCCCCAGTAACCCCCCAACCCGACCTGCTGGAGCTGCCCCACAACCCCCAGGTACCTCCCAGTGCTCCCAGTAACCCCCAGTAACCCCCAGTAACCCCCCAACCCGACCTGCTGGAGCTGCCCCACAACCCCCAGGTACCTCCCAGTGCTCCCAGTAACCCCCAGTAACCCCCAGTAACCCCCCAACCCGACCTGCTGGAGCTGCCCCACAACCCCCAGGTACCTCCCAGTGCTCCCAGTAACCCCCAGTAACCCCCAGTAACCCCCCAACCCGACCTGCTGGAGCTGCCCCACAACCCCCAGGTACCTCCCAGTGCTCCCAGTAACCCCCAGTAACCCCCAGTAACCCCCCAACCCGACCTGCTGGAGCTGCCCCACAACCCCCAGGTACCTCCCAGTGCTCCCAGTAACCCCCAGTAACCCCCAGTAACCCCCCAACCCGACCTGCTGGAGCTGCCCCACAACCCCCAGGTACCTCCCAGTGCTCCCAGTAACCCCCAGTAACCCCCAGTAACCCCCCAACCCGACCTGCTGGAGCTGCCCCACAACCCCCAGGTACCTCCCAGTGCTCCCAGTAACCCCCAGTAACCCCCAGTAACCCCCCAACCCGACCTGCTGGAGCTGCCCCACAACCCCCAGGTACCTCCCAGTGCTCCCAGTAACCCCCAGTAACCCCCAGTAACCCCCCAACCCGACCTGCTGGAGCTGCCCCACAACCCCCAGGTACCTCCCAGTGCTCCCAGTAACCCCCAGTAACCCCCAGTAACCCCCCAACCCGACCTGCTGGAGCTGCCCCACAACCCCCAGGTACCTCCCAGTGCTCCCAGTAACCCCCAGTAACCCCCAGTAACCCCCCAACCCGACCTGCTGGAGCTGCCCCACAACCCCCAGGTACCTCCCAGTGCTCCCAGTAACCCCCAGTAACCCCCAGTAACCCCCCAACCCGACCTGCTGGAGCTGCCCCACAACCCCCAGGTACCTCCCAGTGCTCCCAGTAACCCCCAGTAACCCCCAGTAACCCCCCAACCCGACCTGCTGGAGCTGCCCCACAACCCCCAGGTACCTCCCAGTGCTCCCAGTAACCCCCAGTAACCCCCAGTAACCCCCCAACCCGACCTGCTGGAGCTGCCCCACAACCCCCAGGTACCTCCCAGTGCTCCCAGTAACCCCCAGTAACCCCCAGTAACCCCCCAACCCGACCTGCTGGAGCTGCCCCACAACCCCCAGGTACCTCCCAGTGCTCCCAGTAACCCCCAGTAACCCCCAGTAACCCCCCAACCCGACCTGCTGGAGCTGCCCCACAACCCCCAGGTACCTCCCAGTGCTCCCAGTAACCCCCAGTAACCCCCAGTAACCCCCCAACCCGACCTGCTGGAGCTGCCCCACAACCCCCAGGTACCTCCCAGTGCTCCCAGTAACCCCCAGTAACCCCCAGTAACCCCCCAACCCGACCTGCTGGAGCTGCCCCACAACCCCCAGGTACCTCCCAGTGCTCCCAGTAACCCCCAGTAACCCCCAGTAACCCCCCAACCCGACCTGCTGGAGCTGCCCCACAACCCCCAGGTACCTCCCAGTGCTCCCAGTAACCCCCAGTAACCCCCAGTAACCCCCCAACCCGACCTGCTGGAGCTGCCCCACAACCCCCAGGTACCTCCCAGTGCTCCCAGTAACCCCCAGTAACCCCCAGTAACCCCCCAACCCGACCTGCTGGAGCTGCCCCACAACCCCCAGGTACCTCCCAGTGCTCCCAGTAACCCCCAGTAACCCCCAGTAACCCCCCAACCCGACCTGCTGGAGCTGCCCCACAACCCCCAGGTACCTCCCAGTGCTCCCAGTAACCCCCAGTAACCCCCAGTAACCCCCCAACCCGACCTGCTGGAGCTGCCCCACAACCCCCAGGTACCTCCCAGTGCTCCCAGTAACCCCCAGTAACCCCCAGTAACCCCCCAACCCGACCTGCTGGAGCTGCCCCACAACCCCCAGGTACCTCCCAGTGCTCCCAGTAACCCCCAGTAACCCCCAGTAACCCCCCAACCCGACCTGCTGGAGCTGCCCCACAACCCCCAGGTACCTCCCAGTGCTCCCAGTAACCCCCAGTAACCCCCAGTAACCCCCCAACCCGACCTGCTGGAGCTGCCCCACAACCCCCAGGTACCTCCCAGTGCTCCCAGTAACCCCCAGTAACCCCCAGTAACCCCCCAACCCGACCTGCTGGAGCTGCCCCACAACCCCCAGGTACCTCCCAGTGCTCCCAGTAACCCCCAGTAACCCCCAGTAACCCCCCAACCCGACCTGCTGGAGCTGCCCCACAACCCCCAGGTACCTCCCAGTGCTCCCAGTAACCCCCAGTAACCCCCAGTAACCCCCCAACCCGACCTGCTGGAGCTGCCCCACAACCCCCAGGTACCTCCCAGTGCTCCCAGTAACCCCCAGTAACCCCCAGTAACCCCCCAACCCGACCTGCTGGAGCTGCCCCACAACCCCCAGGTACCTCCCAGTGCTCCCAGTAACCCCCAGTAACCCCCCAGTAACCCCCCAACCCGACCTGCTGGAGCTGCCCCACAACCCCCAGGTACCTCCCAGTGCTCCCAGTAACCCCCAGTAACCCCCAGTAACCCCCCAACCCGACCTGCTGGAGCTGCCCCACAACCCCCAGGTACCTCCCAGTGCTCCCAGTAACCCCCAGTAACCCCCAGTAACCCCCCAACCCGACCTGCTGGAGCTGCCCCACAACCCCCAGGTACCTCCCAGTGCTCCCAGTAACCCCCAGTAACCCCCAGTAACCCCCCAACCCGACCTGCTGGAGCTGCCCCACAACCCCCAGGTACCTCCCAGTGCTCCCAGTAACCCCCAGTAACCCCCAGTAACCCCCCAACCCGACCTGCTGGAGCTGCCCCACAACCCCCAGGTACCTCCCAGTGCTCCCAGTAACCCCCAGTAACCCCCAGTAACCCCCCAACCCGACCTGCTGGAGCTGCCCCACAACCCCCAGGTACCTCCCAGTGCTCCCAGTAACCCCCAGTAACCCCCAGTAACCCCCCAACCCGACCTGCTGGAGCTGCCCCACAACCCCCAGGTACCTCCCAGTGCTCCCAGTAACCCCCAGTAACCCCCAGTAACCCCCCAACCCGACCTGCTGGAGCTGCCCCACAACCCCCAGGTACCTCCCAGTGCTCCCAGTAACCCCCAGTAACCCCCAGTAACCCCCCAACCCGACCTGCTGGAGCTGCCCCACAACCCCCAGGTACCTCCCAGTGCTCCCAGTAACCCCCAGTAACCCCCAGTAACCCCCCAACCCGACCTGCTGGAGCTGCCCCACAACCCCCAGGTACCTCCCAGTGCTCCCAGTAACCCCCAGTAACCCCCAGTAACCCCCCAACCCGACCTGCTGGAGCTGCCCCACAACCCCCAGGTACCTCCCAGTGCTCCCAGTAACCCCCAGTAACCCCCAGTAACCCCCCAACCCGACCTGCTGGAGCTGCCCCACAACCCCCAGGTACCTCCCAGTGCTCCCAGTAACCCCCAGTAACCCCCAGTAACCCCCAACCCGACCTGCTGGAGCTGCCCCACAACCCCCAGGTACCTCCCAGTGCTCCCAGTAACCCCCAGTAACCCCCAGTAACCCCCCAACCCGACCTGCTGGAGCTGCCCCACAACCCCCAGGTACCTCCCAGTGCTCCCAGTAACCCCCAGTAACCCCCAGTAACCCCCCAACCCGACCTGCTGGAGCTGCCCCACAACCCCCAGGTACCTCCCAGTGCTCCCAGTAACCCCCAGTAACCCCCAGTAACCCCCCAACCCGACCTGCTGGAGCTGCCCCACAACCCCCAGGTACCTCCCAGTGCTCCCAGTAACCCCCAGTAACCCCCAGTAACCCCCCAACCCGACCTGCTGGAGCTGCCCCACAACCCCCAGGTACCTCCCAGTGCTCCCAGTAACCCCCAGTAACCCCCAGTAACCCCCCAACCCGACCTGCTGGAGCTGCCCCACAACCCCCAGGTACCTCCCAGTGCTCCCAGTAACCCCCAGTAACCCCCAGTAACCCCCCAACCCGACCTGCTGGAGCTGCCCCACAACCCCCAGGTACCTCCCAGTGCTCCCAGTAACCCCCAGTAACCCCCAGTAACCCCCCAACCCGACCTGCTGGAGCTGCCCCACAACCCCCAGGTACCTCCCAGTGCTCCCAGTAACCCCCAGTAACCCCCAGTAACCCCCCAACCCGACCTGCTGGAGCTGCCCCACAACCCCCAGGTACCTCCCAGTGCTCCCAGTAACCCCCAGTAACCCCCAGTAACCCCCAACCCGACCTGCTGGAGCTGCCCCACAACCCCCAGGTACCTCCCAGTGCTCCCAGTAACCCCCAGTAACCCCCAGTAACCCCCCAACCCGACCTGCTGGAGCTGCCCCACAACCCCCAGGTACCTCCCAGTGCTCCCAGTAACCCCCAGTAACCCCCAGTAACCCCCCAACCCGACCTGCTGGAGCTGCCCCACAACCCCCAGGTACCTCCCAGTGCTCCCAGTAACCCCCAGTAACCCCCAGTAACCCCCCAACCCGACCTGCTGGAGCTGCCCCACAACCCCCAGGTACCTCCCAGTGCTCCCAGTAACCCCCAGTAACCCCCAGTAACCCCCCAACCCGACCTGCTGGAGCTGCCCCACAACCCCCAGGTACCTCCCAGTGCTCCCAGTAACCCCCAGTAACCCCCAGTAACCCCCCAACCCGACCTGCTGGAGCTGCCCCACAACCCCCAGGTACCTCCCAGTGCTCCCAGTAACCCCCAGTAACCCCCAGTAACCCCCCAACCCGACCTGCTGGAGCTGCCCCACAACCCCCAGGTACCTCCCAGTGCTCCCAGTAACCCCCAGTAACCCCCAGTAACCCCCCAACCCGACCTGCTGGAGCTGCCCCACAACCCCCAGGTACCTCCCAGTGCTCCCAGTAACCCCCAGTAACCCCCAGTAACCCCCCAACCCGACCTGCTGGAGCTGCCCCACAACCCCCAGGTACCTCCCAGTGCTCCCAGTAACCCCCAGTAACCCCCAGTAACCCCCCAACCCGACCTGCTGGAGCTGCCCCACAACCCCCAGGTACCTCCCAGTGCTCCCAGTAACCCCCAGTAACCCCCAGTAACCCCCCAACCCGACCTGCTGGAGCTGCCCCACAACCCCCAGGTACCTCCCAGTGCTCCCAGTAACCCCCAGTAACCCCCAGTAACCCCCCAACCCGACCTGCTGGAGCTGCCCCACAACCCCCAGGTACCTCCCAGTGCTCCCAGTAACCCCCAGTAACCCCCAGTAACCCCCCAACCCGACCTGCTGGAGCTGCCCCACAACCCCCAGGTACCTCCCAGTGCTCCCAGTAACCCCCAGTAACCCCCAGTAACCCCCCAACCCGACCTGCTGGAGCTGCCCCACAACCCCCAGGTACCTCCCAGTGCTCCCAGTAACCCCCAGTAACCCCCAGTAACCCCCAACCCGACCTGCTGGAGCTGCCCCACAACCCCCAGGTACCTCCCAGTGCTCCCAGTAACCCCCAGTAACCCCCAGTAACCCCCCAACCCGACCTGCTGGAGCTGCCCCACAACCCCCAGGTACCTCCCAGTGCTCCCAGTAACCCCCAGTAACCCCCAGTAACCCCCCAACCCGACCTGCTGGAGCTGCCCCACAACCCCCAGGTACCTCCCAGTGCTCCCAGTAACCCCCAGTAACCCCCAGTAACCCCCAACCCGACCTGCTGGAGCTGCCCCACAACCCCCAGGTACCTCCCAGTGCTCCCAGTAACCCCCAGTAACCCCCAACCCGACCTGCTGGAGCTGCCCCACAACCCCCAGGTACCTCCCAGTGCTCCCAGTAACCCCCAGTAACCCCCAGTAACCCCCCAACCCGACCTGCTGGAGCTGCCCCACAACCCCCAGGTACCTCCCAGTGCTCCCAGTAACCCCCAGTAACCCCCAGTAACCCCCCAACCCGACCTGCTGGAGCTGCCCCACAACCCCCAGGTACCTCCCAGTGCTCCCAGTAACCCCCAGTAACCCCCAGTAACCCCCCAACCCGACCTGCTGGAGCTGCCCCACAACCCCCAGGTACCTCCCAGTGCTCCCAGTAACCCCCAGTAACCCCCAGTAACCCCCCAACCCGACCTGCTGGAGCTGCCCCACAACCCCCAGGTACCTCCCAGTGCTCCCAGTAACCCCCAGTAACCCCCAGTAACCCCCCAACCCGACCTGCTGGAGCTGCCCCACAACCCCCAGGTACCTCCCAGTGCTCCCAGTAACCCCCAGTAACCCCCAGTAACCCCCCAACCCGACCTGCTGGAGCTGCCCCACAACCCCCAGGTACCTCCCAGTGCTCCCAGTAACCCCCAGTAACCCCCAGTAACCCCCCAACCCGACCTGCTGGAGCTGCCCCACAACCCCCAGGTACCTCCCAGTGCTCCCAGTAACCCCCAGTAACCCCCAGTAACCCCCCAACCCGACCTGCTGGAGCTGCCCCACAACCCCCAGGTACCTCCCAGTGCTCCCAGTAACCCCCAGTAACCCCCAGTAACCCCCCAACCCGACCTGCTGGAGCTGCCCCACAACCCCCAGGTACCTCCCAGTGCTCCCAGTAACCCCCAGTAACCCCCAGTAACCCCCCAACCCGACCTGCTGGAGCTGCCCCACAACCCCCAGGTACCTCCCAGTGCTCCCAGTAACCCCCAGTAACCCCCAGTAACCCCCCAACCCGACCTGCTGGAGCTGCCCCACAACCCCCAGGTACCTCCCAGTGCTCCCAGTAACCCCCAGTAACCCCCCAACCCGACCTGCTGGAGCTGCCCCACAACCCCCAGGTACCTCCCAGTGCTCCCAGTAACCCCCAGTAACCCCCAGTAACCCCCCAACCCGACCTGCTGGAGCTGCCCCACAACCCCCAGGTACCTCCCAGTGCTCCCAGTAACCCCCAGTAACCCCCAGTAACCCCCCAGGACTGGGAGCAGCATCTCCCCCAGTGCCCCCAGCCGCTCCCAGTGCTCCCAGTAACCCCAGTATCCCCCCAGGACTGGGAGCAGCATCTCCCCCAGTGCCCCCAGCCGCTCCCAGTGCTCCCAGTAACCCCAGTATCCCCCCAGGACTGGGAGCAGCATCTCCCCCAGTGCCCCCAGCCGCTCCCAGTGCTCCCAGTAACCCCAGTATCCCCCCAGGACTGGGAGCAGCAGTACCTCCATGAGAACTACAGCCGCATCTTCGAGGAGAACCTGGTGCAGGAGGTGGGGGGGGGTTGGGGACCCCCTGACCCCTGTGACCCCCCTCACCCCTGTGACCCCTGACCCCTGTGACCCCCCTCACCCCTGTGACCCCTGACCCCCTGACCCCTCTGACCTCCCTGACCCCTCCGAGCCCCCTGAGCCCCCAACCCCCCTGACCCCTGTGACCCCCTGACCCCTGTGACCCGTCACTTCTGTGACCCCCATGACCCCTGTGACCCCTGACCCCTGTGACCCCTGACCCCCCTGACCCCTGCAACCCCCATGACCCCTCTGACCTCCCTGACCCCTCCGAGCCCTCTGAGCCCCCAACTCCCCTGACCCCTGTGACCCCTGACCCCCCTGACCCCCTGACCCCTGTGACCCCCATGACCCCTCTGACCTCCCTGACCTTTCCGAGCCCCCTGAGCCCCCAACCCCCCTGACCCCTGTGAACCCCTGACCCCTGTGACCCCTGACCCCCCTGACCCCCTGACCCCTGTGACCCCCATGACCCCTCTGACCTCCCTGACCCCTCCGAGCCCCCTGAGCCCCCAACCTCCCTGACCCCTGTGACCCTCCCTGACCCGCCGGCTGCTGTGACCCCTGTGACCCCTGTGACCCCTTAACCCCTGACCCCTGTGACCCCCATGACCCCTCTGACCTCCCTGACCCCTTTGAGCCCCCTGAGCCCCGAACCCCCTGACCCCTTTGACCCTCCCTGACCGACCCCGGTGACCCCTGATCCCTGTGACCCCTGAGCCCTGTGACCCCTGACCCCCCTGAGCCCCTGACCCCTATGACCCCCATGACCCCTCTGACCTCCCTGACCCCTTTGAGCCCCCTGAGCCCCCATATCCCCTCACCCCTGTGACCCCCCTGACCCCAGTGACCCCCCTGACCCCTGACCCCCCTGAGCCCCTGTGACCCTCCCTAACCCCTGTGACCCCTGACACCCTGACCCCTATGACCCCCAGGACCCCTCTGACCCCTCCGAGCCCCCTGAGCCCCCAACCCCCCTGACCCCTGTGACCCCCTTGACCCCTGACCCCCCTGAGCCCCTGTAACCCTCCCTAACCCCTGTGACCCCTGACCCCCTGACCCCCATGACCCCTCTGACCTCCCTGACCCCTCCGAGCCCCCTGAGTCCCCAACCTCCCTGACCCCTGTGACCCCCTGACCCCTGCGACCCCCATGACCCCTCTGACCTCCCTGACCCCTCCGAGCCCCCTGAGCCCCCAACCTCCCTGACCCCTGTGACCCTCCCTGACCCGTCGGCTGCTGTGACCCCTGTGACCCCTGTGACCCCTGACCCCTGTGCCCCCAGCCCTGTCCCGGCGTGTTCCAGTTCCCGCTCTTCTCCGCCCGGTTCTGCCGGGAGCTGCTGGACGAGGCCGAGAGCTACGGGCACTGGGGGCCGGACCACCACGAGGTCAGGGGTCAACCGGGGTCACGGGGGGTCACGGGGTCACGTGGGGTCAGGGGGCACTGGGGGCGGGACCACCACGAGGTCAGGGGTCACTCGGGGTCAGGGGGTCAGCTGGGGTCAGGGGGCACTGGGGGCGGGACCACCACGAGGTCAGGGGTCACTCGGGGTCAGGGGGTCAGCTGGGGTCAGGGGGCACTGGGGGCGGGACCACCACGAGGTCAGGGGGCACTTAGGGTCACGCGGGGTCGGGGGCACTAGGGGCGGGACCACCACGAGGTCAGGGGTCAGTTGGGGTCACGGGGGGTCATGGGGTCATGTGGGGTCAGGGGGCATTGGGTGGGACCACCACGAGGTCAGGGGTCATGCGGGGTCACGGGGTCACGCGGGTCAGTCAGCTGGGTCAGGGGTCAGGGGGTCAGGCCTGTGGGTCAGCTCCCCATGCCGTGGGTCAGGGGTCAGGGGGGTCAGGGGGTCAGGCCTGTGGGTCAGCCCCCCATGCCGTGGGTCAGGCCGGGGCCCAGGCGCTGTCTCTGGCCCCCCTGGGTCTGGCCCCGCTCTGGGCAGGAGCCCTGAGCCGCTTCCTGCTGCCAATCACCGCCAGGCTCCGCCCCCGCACGAGGCACAGGTGGGGGCGGGGCCAGATGGGGGGGGGGAGGGGGAGGGGATGGGGGGAGAATGGGGGGAGGGGGAGGGGATGGAGGGAGGGGGGAGGGGGAAGGATGGGGGGAGGGGATGGGGATGGGGAGGGGAGGAGGGTGGGGAATGGGGGAGGGGGAGGGGATGGGGGGAGGGGGGAGGGGGAAGGATGGGGGGAGGGGATGGGGATGGGGAGGGGAGGAGGGGGGGAATGGGGGGAGGGGGAGGGGATGGGGGGAGGGGGGAGGGGGAAGGATGGGGGGAGGGGATGGGGAGGGGAGGGGGGGCTGTGTGGCTGTGGGCGGGGCTATGGGGCTGTGGCGGGGCTATGGGGCTGTGGCGGGGCTATGGGGCTGTGGGCGGGGCTATGGGGCGGGGCTATGGGGCTGGGGCGGGGCTATGGGGCTGTGCGCGTGGCTTTGGGGCTGGGGCGGGGCTGTGGGCGGGGCTGTGGGCGGGGCTGTGGGGCTGTGGGCGGGGCTATGTGGCTGTGGGCGGGGCTATGGGGCTGTGGGCGGGGCTATGGGGCCGTGCCCTATGGGGTGTCCCCCCCTCCCCTCCCCCCAGAGCCGGGTCCTGTCCAGCGCCGTGGTGCGGTACCTGCCCCTCCCCCTCCGGGGAGCCCCTCCCCCCCCAGCGCGAGACCCTCCCCCGGCCACCATCAGCCTCAGCCTGAGCCTGAGCCCCCCCAGGTACGGACTGGGGGCTACTGGGAGGGAACTGGGGGCTACGGGGGGGAACTGGGAGGCTACTGGGAGGGAACTGGGAGGGAACTGGGGGCTACTGGGAGGGAACTGGGAGGGACTGGGAGGGGACTGGGAGGGAACTGGGGGCTACTGGGAGGGAACTGGGAGGAAACTGGGGCTACTGGGGGACTGGGAGCTACTGGGAGGGAACTGGGGGCTACTAGGGGGCCTGGGAGGGGACTGGGGGCTACTGGGAGGGAACTGGGGGCTACTGGGAGGGAACTGGGGCTACGGGAGGACTGGGGGCTACTGGAGGAACTGGGGAACTGGGGGCTACTGGGGGGACTGGGAGGGGACTGGGGGCTACTGGGAGGGAACTGGGAGCTACTGGGAGGGACTGGGAGGGGGCTACTGGGAGGGAACTGGGGGCTACTGGGAGGGAACTGGGAGGGGACTGGGAGGCACTGGGAGGGAACTGGGGGCTACTGGGAGGGAACTGGGAGGGAACTGGGGGCTACTGGGAGGGAACTGGGAGGGGACTGGGAGGCACTGGGAGGGAACTGGGGGCTACTGGGAGGGAACTGGGAGGAAACTGGGGGCTACTGGGGGGACTGGGAGGGAACTGGGGGCTACTGGGAGGGAACTGGGGGCTACTGGGAGGGAACTGGGACGGAAACTGGGGGCTACTGGGGGGACTGGGAGGGAACTGGGGGCTACTGGGAGGGAACTGGGAGGAAACTGGGGGCTACTGGGGGGACTGGGAGGGGACTGGGGGCTACTGGGAGGGAACTGGGAGGGAACTGGGGGCTACTGGGAGGGAACTGGGAGGGGACTGGGGGCCACTGGGAGGGGACTGGGGAAGGGACTGGGAGGGGGATAGGAGAGACTTGGGGGCACTGGGAGGGGATTGGGGGTGACTGGGACAGACTGGGAGAGACTCAGAGGGGACTGGGAGGGGGAGGGGATAGGAGGGACTGGGGAGCGGTGCTATTACTGGTCCCAGTGGTGTTACTGGGGGGCACTGGGAGGCACTGGGAGGGGGTGTCCCAGTGGTGTTACTGGGAGGGACTGGGAGGGACTGGGAGGGGGTGTCCCAGTGGTGTTACTGGGAGGGCACTGGGAGGGACTGGGAGGGGGTGTCCCAGTGGTGTTACTGGGGGGCACTGGGAGGGACTGGGAGGGGGTGTCCCAGTGGTGTTACTGGGGGGCACTGGGAGGGACTGGGAGGGACTGGGAGGGGGTGTCCCAGTGGTGTTACTGGGAGGCACTGGGAGGGACTGGGAGGGGGCGTCCCAGTGGTGTTACTGGGAGGCACTGGGAGGGACTGGGAGGGTGTCCCAGTGGTGTTACTGGGAGGGACTGGGAGGGACTGGGAGGGACTGGGAGGGGGCGTCCCAGTGGCGTTACTGGGAGCACTGGGACGTGCCCAGTCCCTAACTGGTGTGACTGGGGGGCAGGGGGGGGTGGCGGTTCGGGCGCCCCGGGTGCCGCGCGGCCGCCCCTCCCCCCGGCTGGGCCCAGTTGCACCCGGAGCCGCCGGGGGAGACGCTGCCCGGGCGGGGCCCCCGCTACGCGCTCAGCACCCGCCTGGGGCCGTGACGTCATCGACCGGGCCTGTGACGTCATCGACCGGGGCCGTGATGTCAATGACTGGGCCCGTGACGTCATCGACTGGGGCCGTGACGTCATCGCCTGGGCCTGTGACGTCATCGACCGGGGCCGTGACGTCGTCGTCTGGGCCTGTGACGTCATCAACTGGGGCCGTGACGTCATCGCCTGGGCCTGTGACGTCATCGACCGGGGCTGTGACGTCATCGACCGGGCCTGTGATGTCATCACCTGGGCCCGTGACGTCATCGACTGGGGCCGTGACGTCATCGCCTGGGCCTGTGACGTCATCGACCGGGCCTGTGACGTCATCAACTGGGCCTGTGACGTCATCAACCGAGCCGTGACGTCATCGTCTGGGGCCATGACGTCATCGACCGGGCCTGTGACGTCATCGCCTGGGTCCGTGACGTCATCGACCGAGCCATGACGTCATTGCCTGGGCCTGTGATGTCATCGACCGAGCCGTGACGTCATCGTCTGGGGCCGTGACGTCATCGTCCGGGCCTGTGACGTCATCAACCGGGCCCGTGACGTCATCGACTGGGCCCGTGACGTCATCGACCGGGCCCGTGATGTCATCGCCTGGGCCTGTGATGTCATCGACCAGGCCTGTGACATCATGGACTGGGCCCGTGGCGTCATCGACAGGGCCTGTGACGTCATCGACCACCCCGTGACATCATCGACCGGGCCTGTGACGTCATCAACCGAGCCGTGATGTCATCGCCTGGGCCTGTGACGTCATCGACGGGCTGGTGACGTCATCACCCGTCCTGTGACGTCATCGACCGCCCTGTGATGTCATCTACTGCCCTGTGACGTCATTGACCGGGTCGTGACGTCCTCGAACGCCATGTGACGTCATCACCCTTCCTGTGATGTCATCGACCGCCCCGTGACGTCATCGACCGGGCTGTGACGTCATTGACCACCGTGTGATGTCATCACCTGCCCCGTGACGTCATCGACCGGGACACCGCGTCCCCCCCGTCGGGCTGATGACGTCACCCACTGGGCTGTGACATCACCCACCGGGCGGTGACGTCATCAGCCGAGCCCTGAGGTCACCCGATGGGCTGTGACGTCATCACCTGCCCTGTGACGTCACCCACGTCCCCGTGACCTCACGGCCACGAGGTCACTGAGCCCCCGGCGCCGCTGTGAGGTCATCGCCGGCGCCGTGACGTCACCGACCCCCCAAGAGAGACTATGACGTCATCAAGGATGCAGTGACGTCGGGGGGGGGGCGCTGTGACGTCACTAGGAGGCGCCGCTCGGCCTGTGGGCGGGGCAGCGGCTCTGACGTCACCGAGGGGGGCGTGGCCTGCCGGGGGGGGGGAGGGGCGCTGCGAAGCCCCGCCCACCTCCCGCTGATTAAACACACTGAAGGGGGGAGGGGCTCGCCCCTCCCCCCCCCCCGGCCTTATGACATCATCGCCGTGACGTCACTCCCAGCGCCTCAACCCCATTGGCTGCTGCCGCCAGGGCTGAGCCCTCATTGGCTGAGCCCATCCCCACCTCCCCTCCCCCCCCGCCCCCCCCCCCAAATCTCGGGGTCCCGTCCCCCCCCCCTCCTTGGGGTCCCCCCATCTTTCCACTCCCCCCCTCTTTTTGGGGTGTGTCCCCCCCCCTTAGAGACCCCCCCCCATCTTAGGGACCCCCCCCCCACCTTCGGGGTGCCCCCCCCTTTGAGACCCCCCCCTTTGAGAGCCCCCCTTTTTTGGGGTTCCCCCCTAGAGACACCCCCCATCTTAGGGACCCCCTCCCAATTTCGGGGTGCCCCCCCCCTTTGAGAGCCCCCCCTTTTTTGGGGTTCCCCCCCCTCTTAGAGACACCCCCCATCTTAGGGACACCCCCTCCCAATTTTGGGGTACCCCCCCCTTTGGAGAGCCCCCTCCCCCTTTTTTGGGGTCGTCCCCCCCTTTTTGGGGTTCCCCTCCCCCCCTTAGAGACCCCCCCCATCTTAGGGAACCCCCCCAATTTCGGGGTGCCCCCCCCTTTGAGACCCCCCCTTTGAGAGCCCCCCCCTTTTTTGGGGTTCCCCCCCTAGAGACACCCCCCATCTTAGGGACCCCCCTCCCAATTTCGGGGTGCCCCCCCCCCTTTGAGAGCCCCCCTTTTTTTGGGGTTCCCCCCTTAGAGACACCCCCCATCTTAGGGACCCCCTCCCAATTTCGGGGTGCCCCCCCCTTTGAGACCCCCCTTTGAGAGCCCGCCCCCTTTTTTGGGGTTCCCCCCCCTTAGAGACATCCCCCATCTTAGGGACCCCGTCCCAACTTCGGGGTGCCCCCCCCCTTTGAGAGCCCCCCCCTTAGAGACACCCCTCATCTTAGGGAACCCCCCCAATTTCGGGGTGCCCCCCCACCTCGGGGTGCCCCCCCCTTTTCGGTGCCCCCCCCTTTGAGAGCCCCCTCCCTCTTTTTTGGGGTTCCCCCCCCATCTTAGGGACACCCCCCCCAACTTCGGGGTGCCCCCCCTTTGAGAGCCCCCCCTTTTTTGGGGTCCCCCCTTTTGGGGTGTCCCCCCCCAAATCTCACCCCAGCCACAGACAGAGAGTTTATTATACACGGGTCACACCAGGACTCGGGGACCCCCCCGGGGCCCCCCCAAAACCCGGGGGTACCTCCCCTCACACAAACCCCCCAAAACCCCACCGGGGGGTCCTGAGGGGGGGGGAGGGGGTGAAGGGTGGGGGAGGGGCGGCAGTGACACCCGCCCCCCCCCCCAAAATTCAATCCCCCCCCCCCCAACCTGGAACCCCCCCTTATTTTGGGGGGCCCCCCCTTATTTTGGGGGGGGAGGGGGAGGTCCCCCCAAATCCTCCTCGACGTCTTCGCCCTGGGGGGGGGGAGGGGCAGCAGCAGCTCTTGGTGGGGGGGGGGGGGTAGAGGGGGAAGGGTGGGGGAGGGGCACACACACCCCCCCCAAATTTGGGGGTACAGGGAGGGATTTTGGGGGGGGAAGGGTGGGGAGGGGCACACCCCCCCCCCAAATTTGGGGGGTTCAGGGATTTTTGGGGGGGGGGGGGAGGGGTTGGGGGTGGGGGAGGGGCACACACACAGCTCCATGCGGGGGGGGGGGGGCAAATGGGGGGGGGGAGGGGGGGCTTCTGCACCCCAAAACCACACCCCCCCCCCAGGAAGGGATAAGTCACCCCCAAATTTTTTGGGGGGGGGGGGAAGGGGGAACCCCCCTTTGGGTGGGGGAAGGGGGGGGGAGTGTTTCATTCTGGGGCCCCCCCCAATACCCTCCCCCCCATTTTGGGGTGCCCCCCCCCCCAATACCCTCCCCCCATTTTGGGGTACACCACACCCCCCCCAATTTCCTGCTCCCTCCTGGATTTGGGGGGGGGGGGGGGGAGGGAGGGGGTGAGGGTTGCCCCCCCCTTTCATTTGGGGGGGCTGCGGCGGTGATATGGGGGGGGGGGGTGTGGATTTTGGGGGGCCCCTCTCCTGTGCTGCCCCTCCCCCACTGCACCCCCAAAAATAGGTGCGGGGGGGGGGGGTGGGGGGGGGGGCTGGAATGTTTTGGGGGGGCCAAACCCAGGGTGGGGGAGGGGTATGTGCCCCCCCCCATCTTTTTTTTTGGGGGGGGGGGGGAACCCCGAATGAAAGGGGGGGGGCACCCCAAAAATCGGGGGGGGGGGGGTGGGGGAGGGGCTCTGTGTGCATGGGGGGGTGCCTCAAAAATAAGGGGGGGGGGGGGGATTGGGGGGTGGGGGGAGGGGCTTGTGCTCAGGTCTTGGGGGGGGGGGGAACCCCAAACCCCTCCTGGGGGGGGGGGGCTGGGTTTGGGGGGGGTGGGGGAGGGGGCCCAGGTGACCCCAATTCCCCTCCTGGGGGGGGGGGTGGGGGGAGGGGGCAGGTGCCCCCCTTTCCCCCCCCCCCCCTATTTTTGGGGTGCTCTGGGCGGGGGGGGGGGGGTTTGGGGGGTGGGGGGGAGGGGTGGATGGGGGGGTGGGGGGAGGGGTCCCTGAGGGGTCGGGGGGGGGGGGGGGGGGGGGCGAGCCGGCGCCGTTAGGTGCTGAAATACACTGGGGGGGGGGGGGAGGGGCGGGGTCAGGACACGCCCCCCTTCCCCGAGACCACGCCCCCCTCATTTGCATACAGACACGCCCACCACCCTCATTTGCATACGCCCGCCCTTCGTATGCATGCATGCCCCTGATTTGCATGTTTCGTCCCTCATTTGCATGCCCCGCCCCCTCATCGGTCCTGTCGTTTCCCATGCCCCGCCCCCTCATTTACATACAGCCCATCCTCATTTACATACTGCCCTCTCATTTGCATACACTAACTGATCATTTGCATACCTAACCCCCTCATTTGCATACCTAACCCCCTCATTTGCATACCTAACCCCCTCATTTGCATAGCTAGCCCCCTCATTTGCCTAACTAACACCTCATTTGCATAACTAACCCCTCATTCCCATAACTACCCCCTCATTTGCATATCTAACACACTCATTTGCATAACTAACCTCATTTGCATACCTAACCCCTCATTTGCATAACTAATCCCCTCATTTGCATGCCCCGCCCCTCATCGGTTCCATCCTCGTTTCCCATGCCCCGCCCATCCTCATTTACATACTGCCATCTCATTTGCATACATCAACCCGTTATTTGCATAACCACCCCCCCTCATTTGCATGCTGCCTGGCTCATTTGCATGGCCCAACCCCCTCATTTACATACCGCTCCGTCTCATTTGCATATCCCCACCCCCCAATTTGCATGCAGGGGGGCATCATTTGCATACAAGAAGCTGATTGGCTTGACCTGCCATCCTCATTTGCATGTCCCGCCCCTCATTTGCATACCCCGCCCCCTCATTTGCATACCCCGCCCCCTCATTATCTCCCTGCTGGGGTTTGGATGACCCCACGACCACAGTGTATCTCATTCGCATGTCCCGCTCTCATTTGCATGCCCCGCTCATTTGCATGCCCCGCCCCCTCATTTGCATGCCCCGCCCCCTCATTTGCACACCACCCCCACCCCCACCCCCGCCCCGCTCACCGATGATGATGATGAGGACGATGGCGCAGATCACCCCCAGGATGATCATCATCTGCGGGGGGTCAGAGGTCACGGGGTCAGAGGTCACGGGGGTCAGAGGTTACGGGGGTCAGAGGTCACGGGGTCAGAGGTCACTGGGAGGTCGCGGGGGAGGGGCCACGTGTGGGGCAGAGTGGGGGCGCTGGGGGGCAGCTGGGGGGGCCATGGGGTGATGTGTGTGTGTGGCACTATGGGGCGATGTGTGGGGCGCTATGGGGCGATGTGTGGGGCGCTATGGGTCAGCGTGTGGGGCGCTATGGGGCGCTATGGGGCGGCTGTGGGTCAGACCTTGAGGTTCTTCCACCAGTACTTGCGCTTGAGCTATGGGGCAGGGCAGGGGGTGCTATGGGGCAATGTGTGGGGCAGCCATGGAGCACTATGGGTCAGTGTGTGGGGCGCTATGGGTCAGTGTGTGGGGCGCTATGGGGCGATGTGTGGGGCTCTATAGGGCGATGTGTGGGGCAGTGTATGGGGTGCTATGGGGCAATGTGTGGGGCTCTATGGGGTGATGTGTGGGGCAGTGTATGGGGTGCTATGGGGCAATGTGTGGGGCAGTGTATGGGGCTCTATGGGGCAATGTGTGGGGCGCTATGGGGCGCTATGGGGCAGCTGTGGGTCAGACCTTGAGGTTCTTCCACCAGTACTTGCGCTTGAGCTATGGGGCAGGGCAGGGGGTGCTATGGGGCAATGTGTGGGGCAGGGCAGGGGGTGCTATGGGGCAATGTGTGGGGCACTATGGGTCAGTGTGTGGGGCGCTATGGGTCAGCGTGTGGGGCGCTATGGGGCGATGTGTGGGGCTCTATAGGGCGATGTGTGGGGCAGTGTATGGGGTGCTATGGGGCAATGTGTGGGGCGCTATGGGTCAGTGTGTGGGGCGCTATGGGTCAGTGTGTGGGGCGCTATGGGGCGATGTGTGGGGCGCTATGGGGCGATGTGTGGGGCGCTATGGGTCTGTGTGGGGCTCTATAGGGTGATGTGTGGGGCAGTGTATGGGGCGCTATGGGGTGCTATGGGGCAATGTGTGGGGCGCTATGGGGCGGCTGTGGGTCAGACCTTGAGGTTCTTCCACCAGTACTTGCGCTTGAGCTATGGGGCAGGGCAGGGGGTGCTATGGGGCAATGTGTGGGGCACTATGGGTCAGTGTGTGGGGCGCTATGGGTCAGCGTGTGGGGCGCTATGGGGCGCTATGGGGCGGCTGTGGGTCAGACCTTGAGGTTCTTCCACCAGTACTTGCGCTTGAGCTATGGGGCAGGGCAGGGGGTGCTATGGGGCAATGTGTGGGGCAGGGCAGGGGGTGCTATGGGGCAATGTGTGGGGCACTATGGGTCAGTGTGTGGGGCGCTATGGGGCGATGTGTGGGGCGCTATGGGGCGCTATGGGGCGGCTGTGGGTCAGACCTTGAGGTTCTTCCACCAGTACTTGCGCTTGAGCTATGGGGCAGGGCAGGGGGTGCTATGGGGCAATGTGTGGGGCAGCCATGGAGCACTATGGGTCAGTGTGTGGGGCGCTATGGGTCAGTGTGTGGGGCGCTATGGGGCGATGTGTGGGGCTCTATAGGGCGATGTGTGGGGCAGTGTATGGGGTGCTATGGGGCAATGTGTGGGGCGCTATGGGTCAGTGTGTGGGGCGCTATGGGGTGGGTGCGAGGGTGTGTGGGGTGCTATGGGGCGATGTGTGGGGCGCTATGGGTCTGTGTGGGGCTCTATAGGGTGATGTGTGGGGCAGTGTATGGGGCGCTATGGGGTGCTATGGGGCAATGTGTGGGGCGCTATGGGGCGGCTGTGGGTCAGACCTTGAGGTTCTTCCACCAGTACTTGCGCTTGAGCTATGGGGCAGGGCAGGGGGTGCTATGGGGCAATGTGTGGGGCAGCCATGGAGCACTATGGGTCAGTGTGTGGGGCGCTATGGGGCGATGTGTGGGGCTCTATAGGGTGATGTGTGGGGCAGTGTATGGGGCGCTATGGGGCGATGTGTGGGGCGCTATGGGGCGATGTGTGGGGCGCTATGGGGCGCTATGGGGCGGCTGTGGGTCAGACCTTGAGGTTCTTCCACCAGTACTTGCGCTTGAGCTATGGGGCAGGGCAGGGGGTGCTATGGGGCAATGTGTGGGGCAGCCATGGAGCACTATGGGTCAGTGTGTGGGGCGCTATGGGTCAGTGTGTGGGGCTATGGGGCATGTGTGGGGCTCTATAGGGCGATGTGTGGGGCAGTGTATGGGGTGCTATGGGGCAATGTGTGGGGCAGTGTATGGGGCTCTATGGGGCAATGTGTGGGGCGCTATGGGGCGATGTGTGGGGCGCTATGGGGCGCTATGGGGCGGCTGTGGGTCAGACCTTGAGGTTCTTCCACCAGTACTTGCGCTTGAGCTATGGGGCAGGGCAGGGGGTGCTATGGGGCAATGTGTGGGGCAGGGCAGGGGGTGCTATGGGGCAATGTGTGGGGCACTATGGGTCAGTGTGTGGGGCGCTATGGGTCAGTGTGTGGGGCGCTATGGGGCGATGTGTGGGGCTCTATAGGGCGATGTGTGGGGCAGTGTATGGGGTGCTATGGGGCAATGTGTGGGGTGCTATGGGGTGATGTGTGGGGCAGTGTATGGGGTGCTATGGGGCAATGTGTGGGGCAGTGTATGGGGCTCTATGGGGCAATGTGTGGGGCGCTATGGGGCGCTATGGGGCGGCTGTGGGTCAGACCTTGAGGTTCTTCCACCAGTACTTGCGCTTGAGCTATGGGGCAGGGCAGGGGGTGCTATGGGGCAATGTGTGGGGCAGGTCAGGGGGTGCTATGGGGCAATGTGTGGGGCGCTATGGGGCGGCTGTGGGTCAGACCTTGAGGTTCTTCCACCAGTACTTGCGCTTGAGCTTGGCGGCGCTGGTCTCGAACTGGGAGGCGCCGGCCTGCAGCGCGTCGGCGCGGTCGTCCAGCTCCGACAGCTTCTGGTCGCGCTCCAGCACCTTGTCCACGTTCACGCGCATGATGTCCACCACCTACGAGGGCACACGGGGGTCAGAGGGCACACGGGGGTCAGAGGGCAGCTGGGGGGCAAAGGGCAGCCGGGGGTCAGAGGGCAGCTGGGGGGCAAAGGGCAGCTGGGGGTCAGAGGGCAGCTGGGGGCAAAGGGCAGCTGGGGGTCAGAGGGCACCCGGGGGTCAGAGGGAACCCGGGGGGTCAAAGGACAGCTAGGGGTCAGAGGGCAGCCAGGGGTCAAAGGGCAGCCAGGGGTCAAAGGGCAGCTGGGGTCAAAGGGCAGCCGGGAGTCAAAGGGCAGCTGGGGGGTCAAAGGGCAGCCGGGGGTCTGAGGGCAGCCAGGGGTCAAAGGGCAGCCGGGGGTCTGAGGGCAGCCAGGGGTCAAAGGGCAGCCGGGGGTCTGAGGGCAGCCAGGGGTCAAAGGGCATCTGGGGGGTAAAGGGCATCTGGGGTCAAAGGGCATCTGGGGGTCAAAGGGCATCTGGGGGTCAAAGGGCAGCCGGGGGTCAGAGGGCAGCCGGGGGGTCAAAGGGCAGCTGGGGGGTCAAAGGGCATCTGGGGGTCAGAGGGCAGCCGGGGGTCAGAGGGCACCCGGGGGTCAGAGGGCACCCGGGGGGTCAAAGGGCAGCTGGGGGTCAAAGGGCATCTGGGGGGCAAAGGGCAGCCTAGGGGGCAAAGGGAACTCCTGGGGTCAAAGGGCACCTGGGGGCAAAGGGAACCCAGGGGGTCAAAGGGGTCCTGGGGTCAAAGGGCACCCGGGGGGCAAAGGTCAAGGTCAAACCTCAACCCCCCGAACCATTGGGAAGGGGGAGGGGACACACATCTTCCTGCCCCTCCCCCACCAGCCACACCCCTCCCCCCTTGTGACGTCACACCAGGGTCACCCACAGGGTGTCAACCACCTGGGGTCAAAGGTCACGGGTCGGGGTCAAAGGTCACGGTCACAGCCCATCCCTTAAGCCCCTCCCCCACTCAAGCCCCTCCCCCACTCAAGCCCCTCCCCCCCGTGGGAACTGGGGGGGGGCCACATCACTCTGCCCCATTGAGGGAGGGGGAGTTTGCCCCTCCCCCACCCCCTCCCCCTTAAGCCCCTCCCCCCCTCAAGCCCCTCCCCCACTCAAGCCCCTCCCCCCTCAAGCCCCTCCCCCCCGTGGGAACTGGGGGGGGGGCACATCACTCTGCCCCATTGAGGAGGGGGGCAGTTTGCCCCTCCCCCACCCCCCTTTAAGCCCCTCCCCCCACTCAAGCCCCTCCCCCCTCAAGCCCCTCCCCCACCCAGGCCCCTCCCCCACTCAAGCCCCTCCCCCCCCCGTGGGAACTGGGGGGGGGGGGCACATCACTCTGCCCCATTGGGGGGGGGGGGGGTGCCCCCTCCCCCACCCCCTTAAGCCCCTCCCCAATCAAGCCCCTCCCCCTCAAGCCCCTCCCTCCCTCAAGCCCCTCCCCCCCGTGGGGCGGGGGGGGGGGGCACATCACTCTGCCCCATTGAGGGAGGGGGGGTTTGCCCCCCCCCACCCCCTTTAAGCCCCTCCCCCACTCAAGCCCCTCCCCCTTAAGCCCCTCCCCCTCAAGCCCCTCCCCCCACTCAAGCCCCCTCCCCCCCTTGGGAACTGGGGGGGGGGCACATCACTCTGCCCCATGGGGGGGGGGCGGTTTGCCCCTCCCCCACCCCCTAAGCCCCTCCCCAATCAAGCCCCTCCCCCTCAAGCCCCTCCCCACCCAAGCCCCTCCCCACTCGCCCTCCCCCCCGTGGGAACTGGGGGGGACATCACTCTGCCCCATGGGGGGGGGGGCGGTTTGCCCTCCCCACCCCCTAAGCCCCTCCCCCAATCAAGCCCCTCCCCCAATCAGCCCCTCCCCTCAGCCCCTCCCCCACCCAAGCCCCTCCCCCCTCGCCTCCCCCCCCCCGTGGGAACTTGGGGGGGGGGGGCACATCACTCTGCCCCATTGAGGGGGGGGAGGAGTTTGCCCCTCCCCCACCCCCTTTAAGCCCCTCCCCCACTCAAGCCCCTCCCCCCTCAAGCCCCTCCCCCACCCAAGCCCCTCCCCCACTCAAGCCCCTCCCCCCCCCGTGGGAACTGGGGGGGGGGGGCACATCACTCTGCCCCATTGGGGGGGGGGGGGGTTCGCCCCTCCCCCACCCCCTTTAAGCCCCTCCCCCACTCAAGCCCCTCCCCCCACCCAAGCCCCTCCCCCTCCTCAAGCCCCTCCCCCCCTGACCTCATCCACTTGGGCCTGGGTCTGCTGCAGCCGCCGGTTGCTGGTGAGGTTGGGGGGAGGGGCGGGGGGACCCCCCCCTTCTCCCACGGTGGGGGGAGGGGCGCTGGGGGCGGAGGGGGCCGACCTGCCGGGGGGTCAAAGGTCAAAGGTCAAAGGTCAAAGGTCGACAGAGCCCCATGGGGGGGAATTTGCCCCTCCCCCCCCAAAGGGAGGGATCACCCAGCCCCCGCCCCTCCCCCCCACCCCCCAGCATCTTCCCACGCCCCTCCCCACCCCTCGGAGGGGGGATGGGGGGGGAGGGGGAGGGGGAGGAGCGTCGCGTCGCCGGTGGGGGAGGGGCCAGGGAGAATTTTTCCCCACCCCTCCCCCACCACCTCCCCTCCCCCCACTTTTCCCCGGGGGGGGGGAGGGGAGGGGAGGGGAGGGGAGGGGGTGGGGGAGAGGTGGGGGAGGGGTGGGGGAGAGGTGGGGGAGGGGCAGAGCGGGCGGATGGCGGGGTGGGGGGAGGGGTGGGGGGGTGGGGGGAGGGGTAGGGGGGAGTGGTGGGGGGAGGGGGGTGGGGGATGGGTGGGGGATGGGGGAGAGGTGGGGGAGGGGCAGAGCGGGCGGATGGCGGGGTGGGGGGAGGGGTGGGGGTGGGGAGGGGTGGTGGGGGGAGGGGAGGGGTCGGGGGAGGGGGTGGGGATGGGTGGGGATGGGGGAGAGGTGGGGGAGGGGCAGAGCGGGCGGATGGCGGGGTGGGGGGAGGGGTGGCATCCCGGGGGGGGGGGGGAGGGGGGATGGGGGAGGGGAGGGGGTGGGGGAGGGGCAGCTCCTGGGGTGGGGGATGGGGGAGAGGTGGGGGAGGGGCAGAGCGGGCGGATGGCGGGGTGGGGGGAGGGGGAGGGGGGTGGGGGGGTTGTTGGGGGGGGGGGATTGGGGGGGGGGGGGGGGGGGTTGGGGGGGGGTGGGGGTGGGGGGGGGGGGGGTCCTCGCGCACTCACATCTCGGGCGGCGGCGCGAGCGGGGCGGCGGCGGCGGCGGGAAAAATGGCGACCGGGGCGGCGCGTGCATCCGGGGACCGGGGGGTGGGGGAGGGGCGGGATGGGGGGGGGGAGGGGGAGGGGGGGAGGGGGAGGGGGGAGGATACGGGACCGGGGAAGGATGGGAGGGGGGAGGGGTACAGGCACCGAGCGGGGCGCGCGGGAGGGGGAGGGGGGAGGGGCTGGGGGGGGGGGATCTGTGGGGCAGGAGGGGCTGTGGGGCACGGGGGGGGCTGTGGGGCTGAGGGGGGTGTGGGGGGATCTGTGGGGCAGGATCTATGGGGCACAGGGGGCTGTGGGGCAGGAGCTGTGGGGCACAGGGGGGTCTGTGGGGCTGAGGGGGCTGTGGGGCAGGATCTATGGGGCAGGATCTATGGGGCACAGGGGGCTGTGGGGCAGGAGCTGTGGGGCACAGGGGGGTCTGTGGGGCTGAGGGGGGCTGTGGGGCAGGATCTATGGGGCAGGATCTATGGGGCACAGGGGGCTGTGGGGCTGAGGGGGCTGTGGGGCAGGAGCTGTGGGGCACAGGGGGCTGTGGGGCAGGGGGGACTATGGGGCAGGATCTGTGGGGCAGGATCTGTGGGGCACAGGGGGGTCTGTGGGGCTGAGGGGGGCTGTGGGGCAGGATCTATGGGGCAGGATCTATGGGGCACAGGGGGCTGTGGGGCAGGATCTGTGGGGCAGGGGGATCTATGGGGCACAGGGGGCTGCGGGGCTGAGGGGGGTATGGGGGGGATCTGTGGGGCAGGAGGGTCTGTGGGGCACGGGGGGGCTGTGGGGCTGAGGGGGCTGTGGGGTGGGATCTGTGGGGCTGAGGGGCACAGGGGGGCTTTGGGGCAGGATCTATGGGGCACAGGGGGGGCTGTGGGGCTGAGGGGGTGTGGGGGGGACCTATGGGGCAGGGGGGTCTGTGGGGCTGAGGGGGAGCTATGGGGCTGAGGGGTTGTGGGGGGGATCTGTGGGGCAGGGGGATCTATGGGGCACAGGGGGCTGTGGGGCTGAGGGGGGCTATGGGGCTGAGGGGGGTGTGGGGGGGATCTGTGGGGCAGGGGGATCTGTGGGGCACAGGGGGGCTGTGGGGCAGGATCTGTGGGGCACGGGGGCTATGGGGCTGAGGGGGGTGGGGGGGGTCTGTGGGGCAGGATCTATGGGGCACGGGGGGCTGTGGGGCAGGGGGGCTATGGGGCAGGATCTGTGGGGCAGGATCTGTGGGGCACAGGGGGGTCTGTGGGGCTGAGAGGGGTGTGGGGGGGATCTATGGGGCAGGGGGGTCTGTGGGGCTGAGGGGGGCTGTGGGGCAGGATCTATGGGGCAGGATCTATGGGGCACAGTGGGGCTATGGGGCAGGATCTGTGGGGCAGGGGGATCTGTGGGGCACGGGGGGTCTGTGGGGCTGAGGGGGTGTGGGGGGATCTGTGGGGCAGGGGGATCTATGGGGCACAGGGGGCTGTGGGGCAGGGGGATCTGTGGGGCACGGGGATGCTGTGGGGCTGAGGGGGTATGGGGGGGATCTGTGGGGCAGGGGGATCTATGGGGCACGGGGGGGCTGTGGGCTGAGGGGGGCTGTGGGGCACAGGAGGGCTTTGGGGCAGGATCTATGGGGCACAGGGGGCTGTGGGGCTGAGGGGGTGTGGGGTGGGATCTGTGGGGCTGAGGGGGCTGAGGGGCACAGGGGGCTATGGGGCAGGATCTATGGGGCACAGGGGGCTGTGGGGCTGAGGGAGCTGTGGGGCAGGATCTATGGGGCACGGGGGGGCTGTGGGGCTGAGGGGGCTGTGGGGCAGGATCTGTGGGGCAGGGGGATCTATGGGGCAGGGGGGTCTGTGGGGCAGGATCTATGGGGCACAGGGGGGCTGTGGGGCTGAGGGGGTGTGGGGCACAGGGGGGGCTATGGGGCGGGATCTGTGGGGCAGGATCTATGGGGCACAGGGAGGTCTGTGGGGCTGAGGGGGGTGTGGGGGGGATCTGTGGGGCAGGGGGATCTATGGGGCAGGATCTATGGGGCACAGGGGGCTGTGGGGGCTGTGGGGGCTGTGGGGCACAGGGGGGTGTGGGGGGCTGTGGAGCAGGATCTATGGGGCACGGGGGGCTGTGGGGCTGAGGGGGGCTGTGGGGCAGGATCTGTGGGGCAGGGGGATCTATGGGGCAGGGGGGTCTATGGGGCATGGGGGGGCTGTGGGGCTGAGGGGGGCTGTGGGGCACGGGGGGGCTGTGGGGCAGGATCTATGGGGCACAGGGGGCTGTGGGGCTGAGGGGGGTGTGGGGCGGGATCTGTGGGGCAGGGGGGTCTGTGGGGCAGGGGGGTCTGTGGGGCACAGGGGGGCTGTGGGGCTGAGGGGGTGTGGGGCGGGATCTGTGGGGCAGGGGGATCTATGGGGCACGGGGGGACCGTGGGGCTGAGGGGGCTGTGGGGCACAGCGGGGGCTATGGGGTGGGATCTATGGGGCACAGCTGGCTGTGGGGCAGGGGGATCTGTGGGGCAGGATCTATGGGGCACGGGGGGGCTGTGGGGCAGGAGCTGTGGGGCAGGATCTGTGGGGCTGAGGGGGTCTATGGGGTGGGATCTGTGGGGTAGGAGCTGTGGGGCACAGGGGGCTGTGGGGCAGGATCTATGGGGCACGGGGGGCTGTGGGGCAGGATCAGTGGGGCAGAGTTGGGGCTGTGGGGCTGAGGGGGTCTGTGGGGCGGGATCTATGGGGCACGGGGGCTGTGGGGCAGGAGCTGTGGGGCACAGGGGGCTGTGGGGCTGAGGGGGGTCTGTGGGGCGGGATCTATGGGGCACGGGGGGCTGTGGGGTTGAGAGGGCTGTGGGGCACAGGGGGGGCTATGGGGTGGGATCTATGGGGCACAGGGGGGCTGTGGGGCAGGATCAGTGGGGCAGAGTTGGGGCTGAGGGGGTCTATGGGGTGGGATCTGTGGGGCAGGATCTATGGGGCACAGGGGGGCTGTGGGGCTGAGGGGGTGTGGGGTGGGATCTGTGGGGCAGGGGGGGCTGTGGGGCTGAGGGGGGCTGTGGGGCAGGATCTATGGGGCACAGGATCCATGGGGCAGGATCCATGGGGTGCAGGGAGGACCCATGGGGCAGGATCTATGGGGCGCAGGATCCATGGGGCAGGATCCATGGGGCAGGATCCATGGGGCAGGATCCATGGGGCACAGGATCTATGGGGCAGGATCAATGGGGTGCACGGAGGATCCATGGGGCAGGATCCCTGGGGAGGATCCATGGGGCAGAGGATCCATGGGGCAGGATTTATGGGGCAGGATCCATGGGGCAGAAGATCCATGGGGCAGAAGATCCATGGGGCACAGGATCTATGGGGCAGGATCCATGGGGAAGACCCATGGGGCAGGATTTATGGGGTGCATGGAGGATCCATGGGGCACAGGATCTATGGGGAGGACCCATGGGGCAGGATCCATGGGGTGCAGGGAGGATCCATGGGGCGCAGGATCCATGGGGCAGGATCCATGGGGTGCACGGAGGATCCATGGGGCAGGATCCCTGGGGAGGACCCATGGGGCAGGATCCATGGGGCACAGGATCTATGGGGCAGGATCTATGGGGCAGAGGATCCATGGGGCAGGATCTATGGGGCAGGATCTATGGGGCAGGATCTATGGGGCAGGATCCATGGGGTGCACGGAGGACCCATGGGGCAGGATCCATGGGGCGCAGGATCCATGGGGCAGGATCCATGGGGAGGACCCATGGGGCAGGATCCATGGGGCACAGGATCCATGGGGCAGGATCCATGGGGCAGGATCTATGGGGCAGGATCTATGGGGCAGAAGATCCATGGGGCAGAAGATCCATGGGGCACAGGATCTATGGGGCAGGATCCATGGGGAAGACCCATGGGGCAGGATTTATGGGGTGCATGGAGGATCCATGGGGCACAGGATCTATGGGGAGGACCCATGGGGCAGGATCCATGGGGTGCAGGGAGGATCCATGGGGCGCAGGATCCATGGGGCAGGATCCATGGGGTGCACGGAGGATCCATGGGGCAGGATCCCTGGGGAGGACCCATGGGGCAGGATCCATGGGGCACAGGATCTATGGGGCAGGATCTATGGGGCAGAGGATCCATGGGGCAGGATCTATGGGGCAGGATCTATGGGGCAGGATCTATGGGGCAGGATCCATGGGGTGCACGGAGGACCCATGGGGCAGGATCCATGGGGCGCAGGATCCATGGGGCAGGATCCATGGGGAGGACCCATGGGGCAGGATCCATGGGGCACAGGATCCATGGGGCAGGATCCATGGGGCAGGATCCATGGGGCGCAGGATCCATGGGGCAGGATCTATGGGGCGCAGGATCCATGGGGCAGGATCCATGGGGCACAGGATCCATGGGGCAGGATCTATGGGGCACAGGATCCATGGGGCAGGATCCATGGGGCAGGATCCATGGGGCGCAGGATCCATGGGGCAGGATCTATGGGGCGCAGGATCCATGGGGCAGGATCCATGGGGCAGGATCCATGGGGCGCAGGATCCATGGGGCAGGATCCATGGGGTGCACGGAGGATCCATGGGGCACAGTATCTATGGGGCAGGATCATGGGGCGCAGGATCCATGGGATGCAGGGAGGACCCATGGGGCAGGATCTATGGGGCTGGATCTATGGGGCACAGGATCCATGGGGCAGGATCCATGGGGCGCAGGATCCATGGGGCAGAGGACCCATAGGGCAGGATCTATGTGGCACAGGATCCATGGGGCAGAGGATCTATGGGGCAGGATCTATGGGGCGCAGGATCCATGGGGCAGGATCTATGGGGCGCAGGATCCATGGGGCAGGATCCATGGGGTGCACGGAGGATCCATGGGGCAGGATCCATGGGGCAGGATCCATGGGGCGCAGGATCCATGGGGCGCAGGATCCATGGGGCAGGATCCATGGGGCGGAGAATCCATGGGGCACGATCCATGGGGCAGGATCTATGGGGCGCAGGATCCATGGGGTGCACGGAGGACCCATGGGGCAGGATCCATGGGGCAGGATCTATGGGGCGCAGGATCCATGGGGCACAGGATCCATGGGGCAGGATCCATGGGGCAGGATCTATGGGGCACAGGATCCATGGGGCAGGATCTATGGGGCGCAGGATCTATGGGGCAGAGGACCCATGGGGCAGGATCCATGGGGCACAGGATCCATGGGGCAGGATCCATGGGGCAGGATCCATGGGGCAGGATCTATGGGGCAGGATCTATGGGGCAGGATCTATGGGGCAGGATCTATGGGGCAGGGGCAGGATCCATGGGGCAGGATCCATGGGGCAGGATCTATGGAACAAAGGATCTGTGGGGCAGGATCTATGGGGCGGAGAACCCATGGGGCAGGATCCATGGGGAGGACCCATGGGGCAGGATCCATGGGGCACAGGATCCATGGGGTGCACGGAGGATCCATGGGGCAGGATCTATGGGGCGCAGGATCTATGGGGCAGGATCTATGGGGCACAGGATCCATGGGGCAGGATCTATGGGGCGCAGGATCCATGGGGCGCAGGATCCATGGGGCAGGATCCATGGGGCACAGGATCTATGGGGCAGGATCTATGGGGCGCAGGATCTATGGGGCGCAGGATCCATGGGGCAGGATCCATGGGGCACAGGATCTATGGGGCAGGATCTATGGGGCAGGATCCATGGGGCAGGATCCATGGGGCACAGGATCTATGGGGCAGGATCTATGGGGCAGGATCTATGGGGCAGAGGACCCATGGGGCAGGATCTATGGGGCACAGGATCCATGGGGCAGGATCTATGGGGCAGGGGATCTATGGGGCACAAGATCCATGGGGCAGGATCCATGGAACACAGGATCCATGGGGCAGGATCTATGGGGCGGAGAACCCATGGGGCGGGATCCATGGGGGGCAGGATCCATGGGGCAGGATCCATGGGGCGCAGGATCTATGGGGCGCAGGATCTATGGGGCGCAGGATCTATGGGGCGCAGGATCTATGGGGCGCAGGATCTATGGGGCAGGATCTATGGGGCAGGATCTATGGGGCGCAGGATCTATGGGGCAGGATCCATGGGGCACAGGATCTATGGGGCAGGATCTATGGGGCAGGATCCATGGGGCACAGGATCCATGGGGCACAGGATCTATGGGGCAGGATCTATGGGGCGCAGGATCTATGGGGCGCAGGATCTATGGGGCAGGATCCATGGGGCACAGGATCTATGGGGCACAGGATCCATGGGGCAGGATCCATGGGGCGCAGGATCCATGGGGCAGGATCTATGGGGCGCAGGATCTATGGGGCGCAGGATCCATGGGGCAGGATCCATGGGGCACAGGATCCATGGGGCAGGATCTATGGGGCAGGATCTATGGGGCAGGATCCATGGGGCACAGGATCTATGGGGCAGGATCTATGGGGCAGGATCCATGGGGCAGGATCCATGGGGCACAGGATCTATGGGGCAGGATCTATGGGGCAGGATCCATGGGGCAGGATCCATGGGGCACAGGATCCATGGGGCAGGATCTATGGGGCGCAGGATCCATGGGGCAGGATCTATGGGGCAGGATCCATGGGGCACAGGATCTATGGGGCAGGATCTATGGGGCAGAGGATCCATGGGGCAGGATCTATGGGGCAGGATCTATGGGGCAGGATCTATGGGGCAGGATCCATGGGGTGCACGGAGGACCCATGGGGCAGGATCCATGGGGCGCAGGATCCATGGGGCAGGATCCATGGGGAGGACCCATGGGGCAGGATCCATGGGGCACAGGATCCATGGGGCAGGATCCATGGGGCAGGATCTATGGGGCAGGATCTATGGGGCAGAAGATCCATGGGGCAGAAGATCCATGGGGCACAGGATCTATGGGGCAGGATCCATGGGGAAGACCCATGGGGCAGGATTTATGGGGTGCATGGAGGATCCATGGGGCACAGGATCTATGGGGAGGACCCATGGGGCAGGATCCATGGGGTGCAGGGAGGATCCATGGGGCGCAGGATCCATGGGGCAGGATCCATGGGGTGCACGGAGGATCCATGGGGCAGGATCCCTGGGGAGGACCCATGGGGCAGGATCCATGGGGCACAGGATCTATGGGGCAGGATCTATGGGGCAGAGGATCCATGGGGCAGGATCTATGGGGCAGGATCTATGGGGCAGGATCTATGGGGCAGGATCCATGGGGTGCACGGAGGACCCATGGGGCAGGATCCATGGGGCGCAGGATCCATGGGGCAGGATCCATGGGGAGGACCCATGGGGCAGGATCCATGGGGCACAGGATCCATGGGGCAGGATCCATGGGGCAGGATCCATGGGGCGCAGGATCCATGGGGCAGGATCTATGGGGCGCAGGATCCATGGGGCAGGATCCATGGGGCACAGGATCCATGGGGCAGGATCTATGGGGCACAGGATCCATGGGGCAGGATCCATGGGGCAGGATCCATGGGGCGCAGGATCCATGGGGCAGGATCTATGGGGCGCAGGATCCATGGGGCAGGATCCATGGGGCAGGATCCATGGGGCGCAGGATCCATGGGGCAGGATCCATGGGGTGCACGGAGGATCCATGGGGCACAGTATCTATGGGGCAGGATCATGGGGCGCAGGATCCATGGGATGCAGGGAGGACCCATGGGGCAGGATCTATGGGGCTGGATCTATGGGGCACAGGATCCATGGGGCAGGATCCATGGGGCGCAGGATCCATGGGGCAGAGGACCCATAGGGCAGGATCTATGTGGCACAGGATCCATGGGGCAGAGGATCTATGGGGCAGGATCTATGGGGCGCAGGATCCATGGGGCAGGATCTATGGGGCGCAGGATCCATGGGGCAGGATCCATGGGGTGCACGGAGGATCCATGGGGCAGGATCCATGGGGCAGGATCCATGGGGCGCAGGATCCATGGGGCGCAGGATCCATGGGGCAGGATCCATGGGGCGGAGAATCCATGGGGCACGATCCATGGGGCAGGATCTATGGGGCGCAGGATCCATGGGGTGCACGGAGGACCCATGGGGCAGGATCCATGGGGCAGGATCTATGGGGCGCAGGATCCATGGGGCACAGGATCCATGGGGCAGGATCCATGGGGCAGGATCTATGGGGCACAGGATCCATGGGGCAGGATCTATGGGGCGCAGGATCTATGGGGCAGAGGACCCATGGGGCAGGATCCATGGGGCACAGGATCCATGGGGCAGGATCCATGGGGCAGGATCCATGGGGCAGGATCTATGGGGCAGGATCTATGGGGCAGGATCTATGGGGCAGGATCTATGGGGCAGGGGCAGGATCCATGGGGCAGGATCCATGGGGCAGGATCTATGGAACAAAGGATCTGTGGGGCAGGATCTATGGGGCGGAGAACCCATGGGGCAGGATCCATGGGGAGGACCCATGGGGCAGGATCCATGGGGCACAGGATCCATGGGGTGCACGGAGGATCCATGGGGCAGGATCTATGGGGCGCAGGATCTATGGGGCAGGATCTATGGGGCACAGGATCCATGGGGCAGGATCTATGGGGCGCAGGATCCATGGGGCGCAGGATCCATGGGGCAGGATCCATGGGGCACAGGATCTATGGGGCAGGATCTATGGGGCGCAGGATCTATGGGGCGCAGGATCCATGGGGCAGGATCCATGGGGCACAGGATCTATGGGGCAGGATCTATGGGGCAGGATCCATGGGGCAGGATCCATGGGGCACAGGATCTATGGGGCAGGATCTATGGGGCGCAGGATCTATGGGGCAGGATCCATGGGGCAGGATCTATGGGGCAGGATCCATGGGGCACAGGATCTATGGGGCAGGATCCATGGGGCACAGGATCTATGGGGCGCAGGATCTATGGGGCGCAGGATCTATGGGGCGCAGGATCTATGGGGCGCAGGATCCAAGGGGGGGGAGGGGTAAAACCACAACAACTTTATTGAGGGGGGGGGGAGGGGCGGGTTCGGGGGGGGGGGGGTCGGGGGGGGGGTCAGGGCTCGGGGGGTGGGGGAGGGGTGTAGGTGGGGGGCAGCACGCGGCGGGAGTTGGCGCGGAGCCAAGGGTGCTGCAGCACCGCGCGCAGGGGGAGGCGCTGGGCGGGGCTGTGACGTAACAGGCGCGAGATCAGGTCGCGAGCGCCCTCTGGGATACAGGGGGGAAGTGCAGGTCCACCTGGGGGGGGGGGGAGGGGTTAGAGGGGGGGAGGGGCAGGGAGCATCCCCCCCAAACTGCCCATCCCCCACCCCCCCACTCCCACCCCCCCCCAAAGCCCTGAGCAGAGGGGGGAGGGGCAAGGAGCACCCCCAAACTGCCCATCCCCCACCCCCCCCCCCACCCCCCCCCCCAAAGCCCTGAGCTGGGTGGGGGAGGGGCAGGGAGCACCCCCAAACTGCCCATCCCCCACCCCCCAATCCCCACCCCCCCAAAGCCCTGAGCAGAGGGGGGAGGGGCAGGGAGCACCCCCAAACTGCCCATCCCCCACCCCCCCCACCCCCACCCCCCCCCCAAAGCCCTGAGCTGGGTGGGGGAGGGGCAGGGAGCATCCCCAAACTGCCCATCCCCCCCCCCCCATCCCCACCCCCCCAAAGCCCTGAGCAGAGGGGGAGGGGCAGGGAGCACCCCCAAACTGCCCATCCCCCACCCCCCCCAAAGCCCTGAGCTGGGTGGGGGAGGGGCAAGGAGCACCCCCAAACTGCCCATCCCCCCCTCACTCCCCACCCCCCCCAAAGCCCTGAGCTGGGTGGGGGAGGGGCAAGGAGCACCCCCAAACTGCCCATCCCCCACCCCCCCAAAGCCCTGAGCTGGGTGGGGGAGGGGCAGGGAGCACCCCCAAACTGCCCATCCCCCCCCCCCCATCCCCACCCCCCCCAAAGCCCTGAGCTGGGTGGGGGAGGGGCAAGGAGCACCCCCAAACTGCCCATCCCCCCCCCCCATTCCCACCCCCCCCAAAGCCCTGAGCTGGGTGGGGGAGGGGCAGGGAGCACCCCCAAACTGCCCATCCCCCACCCCCCACCCCCACCCCCCCAAAGCCCTGAGCAGAGGGGGAGGGGCAAGGAGCACCCCCCAAACTGCCCATCCCCCACCCCCCCACCCCACCCCCCCAAAGCCCTGAGCAGAGGGGGAGGGGCAGGGAGCACCCCCAAACTGCCCATCCCCCACCCCCCCAAAGCCCTGAGCTGGGTGGGGGAGGGGCAAGGAGCACCCCCAAACTGCCCTTCCCCCTCCCCCAACCCCCACCCCCCCCAAAGCCCTGAGCTGGGGGGGGGGGAATTGGGGGGTCTGGGGGTCCCAGGGGGGTTATGGGGGGGTACGGGGGGGTTATGGGGGGGCATGGGGGGGTTAAGGGAGGGTCCCAGGGGGGTTTAGGGGGGGTCCCAGGGGGGTCAGGTCTCGGTGTGGGAGGGGCTCTTGAAGGGGGTGTTGGGGGGGTTATGGGGGGGTGTGCAGGGGGGTTTTGGGGGGATTAAGGGGGGTGTACAGGGGGGTTTTGGGGGGGTTAAGGGGGTGTACAAGGGGATTCTGGGGGTCCTGGGGGGGTGGGGGGTGGGTTATGGGGGGGTTCTGGGGGTCCTGGGTGGGGTCCCACCTTGGTGATGCGGCGGTAGGTCTCAGTGTGGGAGGGGCTCTCGAAGGGGGGGGTGGGGGTTATGGGGGTGTACAGGGGGGTTTTGGGGGGGTTAAGGGGGTGTACGGGGGGTTCTGGGGTTCCTGGGGGGTGGGGGGTGGGTTATGGGGGGGTTCTGGGGGTCCTGGGTGGGGTCCCACCTTGGTGATGCGGCGGTAGGTCTCAGTGTGGGAGGGGCTCTCGAAGGGGGGGTGGGGGTTATGGGGGTGTACAGGGGGGTTTTGGGGGGTTAAGGGGGTGTACGGGGGGTTCTGGGGTTCCTGGGGGGTGAGGGGGTGGGTTATGGGGGTGTACAGGGGGGTTTTGGGGGGTTAAGGGGGTGTACAGGGGGGTTTTGGGGGTCCTGGGGGGGGGGTCCCACCTTGGTGATGTGGCAGTAGGTCTCAGCGTGGGAGGGGCTCTCGAAGGGGGTGGGGGATGGGTTATGGGGGGGTACAGGGGGGTTTTGGGGGGGTTAAGGGGGTGTACGGGGGGGTTCTGGGGTTCCTGGGGGGTGAGGGGGTGGGTTATGGGGGTGTACAGGGGGGTTTTGGGGGGGTTAAGGGGGTGTACAGGGGGGTTTGGGGGTCCTGGGGGGGGGGTCCCACCTTGGTGATGTGGCAGTAGGTCTCAGCGTGGGAGGGGCTCTCGAAGGGGGTGGGGGATGGGTTATGGGGGGGTACAGGGGGGTTTTGGGGGGATTAAGGGGGGTGTACAGGGGGGTTTTGGGGGGGTTAAGGGGGTGTACAGGGGGGTTTTGGGGGTCCCGGGGGGGGGTCCCACCTTGGTGATGCGGCGGTAGGTCTCAGCGTGGGAGGGGCTCTCGAAGGGGGGCTCCCCGCCAGCAGCTCGTAGCACAGCACCCCCAGGCACCACAGGTCTACCTTCTCGTCGTGGGGCCGCCCCTCCACCATCTCTGGGGGCAGGTAGTCCAGGGTGCCACACAGGGTGCGCCGTCTGGGGCAAAGGTCAGGGGTCACAGGGGTCAGAGGGGGTCACAGGGGTCAGGGGGCAAAGGGCAGGGGTCATAGAGGTCATAGGAAGCCAGGGTGCCACACAGGGTGCGCCGCCTGGGGCAGGGGTCACAGGGGTCAGAGGGGGTCACAGGGGTCAGGGGGCAAAGGGCAGGGGTCAGAGGGGTCACAGGTAGTCCAGGGTGCCACACAGGGTGCGCCGCCTGGGGCAGGGGTCAGAGGGGTCAGGGGTCAAAGGGCAGGGGTCAGAGGGAGTCCAGGATGCCACACAGGGTGCACCGTCTGGGGCAGGGGTCACAGGGGTCAGAGGGCAAAGGGCAGGGGTCACAGGGGTCAGAGGGGGCAGGGGGCAAAGGGCAGGGGTCACAGGGGTCAGAGGGGGCAGGGGGCAAAGGGCAGGGGTCACAGGGCTCAGAGGTCACAGGGGTCAGAGGGGTCAGGGGGCAAAGGGCAGGGGTCACAGGGCTCAGAGGTCACAGGGGTCAGAGGGGACAGGGGGCAAAGGTCAGGGGTCACAGGGGGGTCAGAGGTCACAGGGGGGTCAGAGGGCATGGGGGGGTGTGTCAGATCCCAATCCAGCCACTGCTGCTGATGCTCCTCCCCCCATCCCCCCCCAAATGTGTGTGTGTGGGGGCTGGGGGGCACCCCAACCCCCAAACCCCCCCCCAGCCCCCCAGCCCCCCCCCCCCGTACCTGAGGGAGGGGGCGTGCACCGACCACCCGAAGTCGCCGATCTTGAGGTGCCCCCCCAGCCCCAACAAGAGGTTCTCGGGCTTGATGTCCCTGTGGATGACCTGGCGCCCGTGGCAGTAGAGCAGAGCGTCCGCCAGCTCCTCCACCAGCTGGGGGGGACCCCAAAATTAGGGGGGCCCTAAAAAAACAGGGGGACCCCACCTTTGGGGCACCCAAAGCTTCCCCTGGGCACCTAAACCCACCCCTGGGCAGCTAAATCCCCCCAAAGTCCTGAATCCCCCACCCAAGGGGGGTAAAAGCTCCCCCACCAGTTGGGGGGGACCCCAAAATTGGGGGGGGCCCCAAAACTAGGGGGGCCCCAAAAATCAGGGGACCCCCCTTGGGGCACCCAAAGCTTCCCCTGGGCACCTAAACCCTCTCCAGGGCACCCAAACCCACCACCCAAGGGGGAATAAAAGCTCCTCCACCAGTTGGGGGGCTAAAAATTTGGGGGGACCCCAAAATTAGGGGGGGCCCAAAAATCAGGGGGACCCCCTTTTGGGGCACCCAAGCCCTTCCCTGGGCACCTAAACCCACCCCTGGGCAGCTAAATCCCCCCCAAAGTCCTGAATCCCCCACCCAAGGGGGGTAAAAGCTCCCCCACCAGTTGGGGGGGACCCCAAAATTGGGGGGCCCCAAAACTAGGGGGGGGCCCCCAAAAATCTGGGGGACCTCCCTTGGGGGCACCCAAAGCTTTCCCTGGGGCACCTAGGACCCATCCCTGGGCAGCTAAATCCCCCCAAAGTCCTGAATCCCCCACCCAGGGGGGGTAAGAGCTCCCCCACCAGTTGGGGGGGTCTAAGAGTGATTTGGGGGGGACCCCAAGGGATCTGTATTTGGGGGGGGCCCCAAAGAATCGGGGGGACCTCCCTTGGGGCGACCCAGAAGCCTCCCTGGGCACCTAAACCCACCCCTGGGCAGCTAAATCCCCGCCGAAGTCCTGAATCCCCCACCCAAGGGGGGGTAAGAGCTCCTGCACCAGTTGGGGGGGGACCCCAAAATTAGGGGGGGCCCAAGATATATTGGGGGGACCCCCCCTTGGGTCCCTGGGGGGTCTGTATTTTGGGGGGGGGTCCTAAGGGGGTGTATTTGGGGGGGTGGTTCCATGGGGCTGTATTTGGGGGGTGGTCCCAGGGGGGTCTGTATTTTGGGGGGGTCCCAGGGGGGTCTGTATTTGGGGGGGGCGTCCTAAGGGGGTGTATTTGGGGGGGTGGTTCCATGGGGCTGTATTTTGGGGGGGTCCCAGGGGGGTCTGTATTTGGGGGGGCGTCCTAAGGGGGTGTATTTGGGGGGGTGGTTCCATGGGGCTGTATTTGGGGGGGGGAGGGGTCCCAGGGGGGTCTGTATTTGGGGGGGGGTCCCAGGGGGGTCTGTATTTGGGGGGGGTCCCAGGGAGGGCTGTATTTTGGGGGGGTCCTAAGGGGGTGTATTTGGGGGGGTGGTTCCATGGGGCTGTATTTGGGGGGGTGGTCCCAGGGGGGTCTGTATTTTAGGGGGTCCCAGGGGGGTCTGTATTTGGGGGGGGGTCCCAGGGGGGTCTGTATTTTAGGGGGTCCCAGGGGGGTCTGTATTTGGGGGGGGTCCTAGGGGGGTCTGTATTTGGGGGGGGGTCCTAAGGGGGGTCTGTATTTTGGGGGGGGGGGTCCCAGGGGGGTCTGTATTTGGGGGGGGGTCCCAGGGGGGTCTGTATTTTGGGGGGGGGGGGTGTCTGTATTTTGGGGGGGGGTCTGTATTTGGGGGGGGGTCTGACCGTGGCGGTGCGGGGCCCCCCCAGGCGCCGGCAGCGCTGCAGCTCCCGGTACAGCTCCCCCGGCGCGAACTCCAGGATCAGGAACACCCGGCGCCGGTCATGGAAGTAGTTGTACAGCCGCAGGATGTTGGGGTGCCTGAGGACCAGTACGGGCCAGTAAGGGCCAGTGCACACCAGTACACACCAGTACACACCAGTACACACCAGTATGGGCCTGCACGGACAAGTGCGGCCTACTGCCTCCCCAGGGTCAGCCCCCAGCTCTGCCCAGTAACCCCCTGCGTGTGCCAGTATGCACCAGTACAGACCAGTATGCACCAGTATGCACCAGTACAGACCAGTATGCACCAGTAAGGACCAGTACGCACCAGTACACAGCAGTACGGATCAGTATGGGCCTGTACGGCCAAGTGCGGCCTAGTGCCTCCCCAGCGTCAGCCCCCAGCTCTGCCCAGTAACCCCCTGCGTGTGCCAGTATGCACCAGTACAGACCAGTATGCACCAGTAAGGACTAGTACATACTAGTATGTACCAGTAAGGACCAGTAAAGACCAGTGCAGACCAGTATGGGCCTGTACGGACAGGCGCGGCCTACTGCCTCCCCAGGGTCAGCCCCCAGCTCTGCCCAGTAACCCCCTGCGTGTGCCAGTATGCACCAGTACAGACCAGTATGCACCAGTAAGGACTAGTACATACTAGTATGTACCAGTAAGGACCAGTAAAGACCAGTGCAGACCAGTACGGATCAGTATGGGCCTGTACGGACAAGTGCGGCCTAGTGCCTCCCCAGGGTCAGCCCCCAGCTCTGCCCAGTAACCCCCTGCGTGTGCCAGTATGCACCAGTACAGACCAGTATGCACCAGTAAGGACTAGTACATACTAGTATGTACCAGTAAGGACCAGTACACACCAGTACACAGCAGTAGGGACGAGTATGGGCCTGTACGGACAGGTGCGGCCTACTGCCTCCCCAGGGTCAGGCCCCAGCTCTGCCCAGTAACCCCCTGCATGTGCCAGTATGCACCAGTACAGACCAGTATAGACCAGTAAGGACTAGTACATACTAGTATGTACCAGTAAGGACCAGTAAAGACCAGTGCAGACCAGTAGGGACCAGTATGGGCCTGTACGGACAGGCGCGGCCTACTGCCTCCCCAGGGTCAGCCCCCAGCTCTGCCCAGTAACCCCCTGCATGTGCCAGTATGCACCAGTACAGACCAGTATAGACCAGTAAGGACTAGTACATACTAGTATGTACCAGTAAGGACCAGTAAAGACCAGTGCAGACCAGTAGGGACCAGTATGGGCCTGTACAGACAAGTGCGGCCTGGTGCCTCCCCAGGGTCAGGCCCCAGCTCTGCCCAGTAACCCCCTGCGTGTGCCAGTATGCACCAGTACAGACCAGTATGCACCAGTAAGGACTAGTACATACTAGTATGTACCAGTAAGGACCAGTAAAGACCAGTGCAGACCAGTAGGGACCAGTATGGGCCTGTACGGACAAGTGCGGCCTGGTGCCTCCCCAGGGTCAGCCCCCAGCTCTGCCCAGTAACCCCCTGCATGTGCCAGTATGCACCAGTACAGACCAGTATAGACCAGTAAGGACTAGTACATACTAGTATGTACCAGTAAGGACCAGTAAAGACCAGTGCAGACCAGTAGGGACCAGTATGGGCCTGTACGGACAGGCGCGGCCTACTGCCTCCCCAGCGTCAGCTCCCAGCTCTGCCCAGTAATCCCCTGCATGTGCCAGTATGCACCAGTACAGACCAGTATGCACCAGTAAGGACTAGTACATACTAGTATGTACCAGTAAGGACCAGTAAAGACCAGTGCAGACCAGTGCAGACCAGTAGGGACCAGTATGGGCCTGTACGGACAGGCGCGGCCTACTGCCTCCCCAGGGTCAGCCCCCAGCTCTGCCCAGTAACCCCCTGCGTGTGCCAGTATGCACCAGTACAGACCAGTATGCACCAGTAAGGACTAGTACATACTAGTATGTACCAGTAAGGACCAGTAAAGACCAGTGCACACCAGTGCAGACCAGTACAGACCAGTATGGGCCTGTACGGACAGGCGCGGCCTACTGCCTCCCCAGGGTCAGCCCCCAGCTCTGCCCAGTAACCCCCTGCGTGTGCCAGTATGCACCAGTACAGACCAGTATAGACCAGTAAGGACTAGTACATACTAGTATGTACCAGTAAGGACCAGTAAAGACCAGTGCAGACCAGTAGGGACCAGTATGGGCCTGTACAGACAAGTGCGGCCTGGTGCCTCCCCAGGGTCAGGCCCCAGCTCTGCCCAGTAACCCCTGACCTCCCCTGCACTGCTCCCCCCAGTCATCCCAGTCCCTCCCAGTCCCCTTGTATGCCCTCCTATCCCCCCCAGTGCCTCCCAGTGCCCCCCAGTCCCCTCCCAGTGCCCCCCAGTCCCTCCCAGTGCCCTCCTATCCCCCTCCCAGTGCCCTCCTATCCCCCTCCTACCCCTCCCAGTGCCCCCCAGTGCCTCCCAGTACTCCCAGTGTGTACCGGAGGTGGACCTGGATCTCGATCTCGCGGCGCAGCTGGTGCTCCACCCCCTCCCAGTGCCCCCCAGTCCCTCCCAGTCCCCTCCTATCCCCCTCCCATCCACTCCCAGTCCCTCCCAGTGCCCCCCAGTGCCCTCCTATCCCCCTCCCAGTGCCCCCCAGTCCCTCCCAGTGCCCCCCAGTCCCTCCCAGTGCCCCCCAGTCCCCCTCCCATCCACTCCCAGTCCCTCCCAGTCCCTCCCAGTGCCCTCCTATCCCTCTCCCATCCCCTCCCAGTCCCTCCCAGTTACCGTAGGTGCGCCTGGATCTCGATCTCACAGCGCAGCTGGTGCTCCACGCCCTCCCAGTGCCCTCCTATCCCCCTCCTATCCCACTCCCATCCACTCCCAGTGCCTCCCAGTGCCCTCCTATCCCCCTCCCAGTGCCTCCCAGTGCCTCCCAGTTACCGCAGGTGCGCCTGGATCTCGATCTCGCGGCGCAGCTGGTGCTCCACGCCCTCCCAGTGCCCTCCTATCCCACTCCCATCCACTCCCAGTGCCTCCCAGTGCCCTCCTATCCCCCTCCCAGTCCCTCCCAGTGCCTCCCAGTGCCCTCCTATCCCCCTCCCAGTGCCCCCCAGTGCCCCCCAGTCCCTCCCAGTTACCGTAGGTGGGCCTGGATCTCGATCTCACGGCGCAGCTGGTGCTCCACCCCCTCCCAGTGCCCCCCAGTCCCTCCCAGTGCCCCCCAGTCTCTCTCAGTGCCCTCCTATCCCCCTCCCATCCACTCCCAGTCCCTCCCAGTCCCTCCCAGTGCCCTCCTATCCCCCTTCCATCCACTCCCAGTCCCTCCCAGTGCCCTCCTATCCCCCTCCCATCCACTCCCAGTCCCTCCCAGTGCCCTCCTATCCCCCTCCCATCCACTCCCAGTCCCTCCCAGTGCCCCCCAGTGCCCTCCTATCCCCTCCCAGTGCCCCCCAGTCTCTCTCAGTGCCCCCCAGTCCCCTCCCAGTGCCCCCCAGTCCCCTCCCAGTCCCTCCCAGTGCCCTCCTATCCCACTCCCATCCACTCCCAGTGCCTCCCAGTGCCCTCCTATCCCCCTCCCAGTCCCTCCCAGTGCCTCCCAGTGCCCTCCTATCCCCCTCCCAGTGCCCCCCAGTGCCCCCCAGTCCCTCCCAGTTACCGTAGGTGGGCCTGGATCTCGATCTCACGGCGCAGCTGGTGCTCCACCCCCTCCCAGTGCCCCCCAGTCCCTCCCAGTGCCCCCCAGTCTCTCTCAGTGCCCTCCTATCCCCCTCCCATCCACTCCCAGTCCCTCCCAGTCCCTCCCAGTGCCCTCCTATCCCCCTTCCATCCACTCCCAGTCCCTCCCAGTGCCCTCCTATCCCCCTCCCATCCACTCCCAGTCCCTCCCAGTGCCCTCCTATCCCCCTCCCATCCACTCCCAGTCCCTCCCAGTGCCCCCCAGTGCCCTCCTATCCCCTCCCAGTGCCCCCCAGTCTCTCTCAGTGCCCCCCAGTCCCCTCCCAGTGCCCCCCAGTCCCCTCCCAGTCCCTCCCAGTGCCCTCCTATCCCTCTCCCATCCCCTCCCAGTGCCTCCCAGTCCCTCCCAGTTACCTCAGGTGGGCCTGGATCTCGATCTCGCGGCGCAGCTGGTGCTCCACACCCTCCCAGTGCCCCCCAGTCTCTCTCAGTGCCCTCCTATCCCCCTCCCAGTGCCCCCCAGTGCCTCCCAGTCCCTCCCAGTTACCTCAGGTGGGCCTGGATCTCGATCTCGCGGCGCAGCTGGTGCTCCACCCCCTCCCAGTGCCCTCCTATCCCCCTCCTATCCCCCTCCCAGTCCCTCCCAGTGCCTCCCAGTGCCCTCCTATCCCTCTCCCACCCCCTCCCAGTGCCCCCAGTCCCTCCCAGTGCCCCCCAGTCCCCTCCCAGTCCCTCCCAGTGCCCTCCTATCCCCCTCCCAGCCCCTCCCAGTCCCTCCCAGTGCCCCCCAGTCCCCTCCCAGTGCCTCCCAGTCCCCTCCTATCCCCCTCCCATCCCCTCCCAGTGCCTCCCAGTCCCTCCCAGTTACCTCAGGTGGGCCTGGATCTCGATCTCGCGGCGCAGCTGGTGCTCCACGCCCTCCCAGTGCCCTCCTATCCCCCTCCTATCCCCCTCCCAGTCCCTCCCAGTGCCTCCCAGTGCCCTCCTATCCCTCTCCCACCCCCTCCCAGTGCCCCCCAGTCCCTCCCAGTGCCCCCCAGTCCCCTCCCAGTCCCTCCCAGTGCCCTCCTATCCCCCTCCCAGCCCCTCCCAGTCCCTCCCAGTGCCCCCCAGTCCCCTCCCAGTGCCTCCCAGTCCCCTCCTATCCCCCTCCCATCCCCTCCCAGTGCCTCCCAGTCCCTCCCAGTTACCTCAGGTGGGCCTGGATCTCGATCTCGCGGCGCAGCTGGTGCTCCACGCCCTCCCAGTGCCCTCCTATCCCCCTCCTATCCCCCTCCCAGTCCCTCCCAGTGCCTCCCAGTGCCCTCCTATCCCTCTCCCACCCCCTCCCAGTGCCCCCCAGTCCCTCCCAGTGCCCCCCAGTCCCCTCCCAGTCCCTCCCAGTGCCCTCCTATCCCCCTCCCAGCCCCTCCCAGTCCCTCCCAGTGCCCCCCAGTCCCCTCCCAGTGCCTCCCAGTCCCCTCCTATCCCCCTCCCATCCCCTCCCAGTGCCTCCCAGTCCCTCCCAGTTACCTCAGGTGGGCCTGGATCTCGATCTCCCGGCGCAGCTGGTGCTCCACGCCCTCCCAGTGCCCTCCTATCCCCCTCCTATCCCCCTCCCAGTCCCTCCCAGTGCCTCCCAGTGCCCTCCTATCCCTCTCCCACCCCCTCCCAGTGCCCCCAGTCCCTCCCAGTGCCCCCCAGTCCCCTCCCAGTCCCTCCCAGTGCCCTCCTATCCCCCTCCCAGCCCCTCCCAGTCCCTCCCAGTGCCCCCCAGTCCCCTCCCAGTGCCTCCCAGTCCCCTCCTATCCCCCTCCCATCCCCTCCCAGTGCCTCCCAGTCCCTCCCAGTTACCTCAGGTGGGCCTGGATCTCGATCTCCCGGCGCAGCTGGTGCTCCACGCCCTCCCAGTGCCCTCCTATCCCCCTCCTATCCCCCTCCCAGTCCCTCCCAGTGCCTCCCAGTGCCCTCCTATCCCTCTCCCACCCCCTCCCAGTGCCCCCCAGTCCCTCCCAGTGCCCCCCAGTCCCCTCCCAGTCCCTCCCAGTGCCCTCCTATCCCCCTCCCAGCCCCTCCCAGTCCCTCCCAGTGCCCCCCAGTCCCCTCCCAGTGCCTCCCAGTCCCCTCCTATCCCCCTCCCATCCCCTCCCAGTGCCTCCCAGTCCCTCCCAGTTACCTCAGGTGGGCCTGGATCTCGATCTCCCGGCGCAGCTGGTGCTCCACACCCTCCTTCTCCACCTGGGACTTGAACAGAACCTTCAGCGCCACCAGGAAGCCGGAGCCGCGTTCCCGCGCCAGGTAAACGTTCCCGAACTTCCCCTTCCCCAGGGGCGGCCCACCTCGAAGTCCTCCAGGGAGAAGGTACGTCTGGGGACAGACAGACGGACAGAGGGATGGACAGACGGACAGACAGAGCCCCACCTCGAAGTCCTCCAGGGAGAAGGTACGTCTGGGGACAGACAGACGGACAGAGGGATGGACAGACGGACAGACAGAGCCCCACCTCGAAGTCCTCCAGGGAGAAGGTACGTCTGGGGACAGACAGACGGACAGAGGGATGGACAGACGGACAGACAGAGCCCCACCTCGAAGTCCTCCAGGGAGAAGGTACGTCTGGGGACGGACAGACGGACAGAGGGATGGACAGACGGACAGACAGAGCCCCACCTCGAAGTCCTCCAGGGAGAAGGTACGTCTGGGGACGGACAGACGGACAGAGGGATGGACAGACGGACAGACAGAGCCCCACCTCGAAGTCCTCCAGGGAGAAGGTACGTCTGGGGACAGACAGACGGACAGAGGGATGGACAGACGGACAGAGGGATGGACAGACGGACAGACAGAGCCCCACCTCGAAGTCCTCCAGGGAGAAGGTACGTCTGGGGACAGACAGACGGACAGAGGGATGGACAGACGGACAGACAGAGCCCCACCTCGAAGTCCTCCAGGGAGAAGGTACGTCTGGGGACAGACAGACGGACAGAGGGATGGACAGACGGACAGACAGAGCCCCACCTCGAAGTCCTCCAGGGAGAAGGTACGTCTGGGGACAGACAGACGGACAGAGGGATGGACAGACGGACAGACAGAGCCCCACCTCGAAGTCCTCCAGGGAGAAGGTACGTCTGGGGACAGACAGACGGACAGAGGGATGGACAGACGGACAGACAGAGCCCCACCTCGAAGTCCTCCAGGGAGAAGGTACGTCTGGGGACAGACAGACGGACAGAGGGATGGACAGACGGACAGACAGAGCCCCACCTCGAAGTCCTCCAGGGAGAAGGTACGTCTGGGGACGGACAGACGGACAGAGGGATGGACAGACGGACAGACAGAGCCCCACCTCGAAGTCCTCCAGGGAGAAGGTACGTCTGGGGACGGACAGACGGACAGAGGGATGGACAGACGGACAGACAGAGCCCCACCTCGAAGTCCTCCAGGGAGAAGGTACGTCTGGGGACGGACAGACGGACAGAGGGATGGACAGACGGACAGACAGAGCCCCACCTCGAAGTCCTCCAGGGAGAAGGTACGTCTGGGGACAGACAGACGGACAGAGGGATGGACAGACGGACAGACAGAGCCCCACCTCGAAGTCCTCCAGGGAGAAGGTACGTCTGGGGACGGACAGACGGACAGAGGGATGGACAGACGGACAGACAGAGCCCCACCTCGAAGTCCTCCAGGGAGAAGGTACGTCTGGGGACAGACAGACGGACAGAGGGATGGACAGACGGACAGACAGAGCCCCACCTCGAAGTCCTCCAGGGAGAAGGTACGTCTGGGGACGGACAGACGGACAGAGGGATGGACAGACGGACAGACAGAGCCCCACCTCGAAGTCCTCCAGGGAGAAGGTACGTCTGGGGACAGACAGACGGACAGAGGGATGGACAGACGGACAGACAGAGCCCATGGGGGGGGATGGGGGGAGGGGCGGACTCACTGCGGGGGGAGGGGGCAGCAGCGCTTTGGGCTCCAGCAGCACCCGGCCAGTTCCTGGGGGGGAGGGGAGGGAGAGGGAGATGGGGGGAGGGGTCACCCCACCCCCAGCACCCCCAATCTCCCCTCCCCCTCATCTCCCCCCCATCCCCCCTATACCCCCCCCATCTCCCTCCCCCCAGCCCCTCTCCCCCCTGCCCCTCCCAGCCCCCTCCATCCCCCCATCTCCACCCCAACTCCCCTCCCCCTCCCCCTCATCCCCCCCATCTCCCCCCCCATCTCCCCCCACCCCCCATCTCCCCCCCATTGCCCCCCATCCCCCCATCTCCCCTCCCCCCATCCCCCCATCCCCCCCATCTCCCCTCCCCATCCCCTCCCCCCATCCCCCCTCCCCCCATCCCCTCCCCCCATCCCCCCTCCCCCCATCTCCCCTCCCCCACCCCTCCCCCCTCCCCCCATGTCCCCTCCCCCACCCCTCCCCCATGTCCCCTCCCCCCCCCTCCCCCTCCCCCCCATCTCCCCCCCCATCTCCCCCCTCCCTCATCTCCCCCCATCTCCCCTCCCCCCACCCCTCCCCCATCCCCCCCATACCCCTTCCATCTCCCCTCCCCCCAGCCCCTCTCCCCCCTTCCCCTCCCTCCCCCCACCCCTCCCCCCATCCCCCTCCCCCTCCCCCCATCTCCCCCATCCCCCCCAATCTCCCCCATTCCCCCCCATCTCCCCCTATACCCCCCCATCTCCCCTCCCCCCTGCCCCCTCTCCCCCCCCATCTCCCCCTCCCCCCATCTCCCCCCCAACCCCCCCATCTCCCTCCCCCCATCTCCCCCTATACCCCCCTCCCCATCTCCCCTCCTCCCCCCAGCCCCCTCTCCCCCCTCCCCCTCCCCTCCCAGCCCCTCCCCATCCCTCCCCCCATCTCCCCTCCCCCCCATCTCCCCCCTCCCCCCTCCCCCCTCCCCCCGTACCGGGCAGGGGGGCGGCTCCCGGTCCCTTCCCCGTCTCCTTCTGCTGCGGGGTCGGTTCGGGGGGTCTTTGCGGGGCACGCGCTGGGGGGCGGGGACGACACCCTGATGGGGGAGGGGGGAGGGGTCAGTTGGGGGGACACACACGGACCGGACAGCCGGTCCCGGGGGGGTGTTTGGGATGGGGGGGGGGTGGGGGTGGGGGTGGGGGTGGGGGAGGGGCATCACCTTGGCCGGGCCGGGGATCACGTTCTCCTTCTGGGACATCCTGGGGGGGGGGAAAGGGGGGTCACGGGGGAGGAGCTACGGGGGGAGGGGGGTGTCTGAGGTGGGGGAGGGGGGGAAGGGGGGGAGGGGGAAGGGGAAGGGGGGAGGGGGGAGAAGAGGAGGGGAGGGGGGAGGAGGGGGAGGAAGGGGGAAGGGGGGAAGGGGGGAGGAGGGGGGAAGGGGGAGGGGGGAGAGGAGGTGTGGGGGGAGGGGAGATGGGGGGGGAAGGGGAGGGGAGATGGGGGGATGGGGGGAGGGGAGATGGGGGGAAGGGGGAGGGGGGAGGGGAGGGGGTAAGGGGGAGGGTAGATGGGGGGAGGGGAGGAGGGGAAGGGGAGGGGAGGAGGGGAGGGGAAGGGGAGGGGAGGAGGGAGGGGAAGGGGGAGGGGGAGGGGAAGGGGGGAGGGGGAGAGGGGGGAGGGGGAGGAGGGGAAGGAGGGGGGAGGGGGAAGGAGGGGGAGGAGGAGGGGAGGGGAGGGGAAGGAGGGGGGAGGGGGAAGGAGGGGGGGAGGGGGAGAGGGGAGGGGGAGGGGGAGGAGGAGGGGGGAGGGGGAGAGGGGAGGGGAGGAGGGGGGAGGGGGAGGAGGAGGGGGGAGGGGGGAGGGAGGGGGAGAGGGAGGGAGGGGAGGGGGAGAGGGAGGGGGGAGGGGGAGAGGGAGGGGGAGGAGGGGGGAGAGGGAGGGGGAGGGGGAGAGGGGGAGGGGGAGGGGAGTCACCCGGGGAGGGGGCACCGGAGGGGGGGTAATGGGGGGGGGGTAATGGGGGGGGAGGGTGACAGGGAGGGTCGCAGGGGGGTTCTGGGGGGTCCCGGGGGGTCCCGTCCCGGTCGCAGCCGCTCACCCGCCGCCGCCGCTCGCGCTCTGCGGCCCCCGCGATTCAAACGCGGCTCCTCGCTCTCCCATTGGCTGAGGCGGCGCCGCGCGCCGAGCGCCCATTGGCTGCAGCGGGAAGGGACTGGGAGGGGGCGGGGCTAGAGGCGGGCCACGCCCACATCGCCACGCCCATTTCCGGAGGGGGTGGAGCGAGAGAGAAACGGCCAATGGGAGCGCGGGGAGGGAGGACACGTGATTGGGGGGGTGGGAACCTGCCTGGCAACAGGGGAGGGGCTGGGGAAGGCGGCAGCCAATCAGCGGCCGTGGATGGAGAGGTTATCAAAGAGGGCGGAGCTAAGAATGCCTACAGCCAATCAGCGGCCGCGGGGGAGGGGTTATAGGAGAGGGTGGAGCTAAGAGTAGCAGCAGCCAATCAGCGGCCGCAGCAGGCGTGATTGACAGCGGGCGGCCCTAAGAGCTCAGCAACCAATCATCGACAGGGGAGGAAGCCGAACGGACGCGCCCCCTCCTCCTATTGGTCGGAACGTTCCCGCCTTGCCCCGCCGCGCGCAGGAGCCATCAGAGGGCGGGGCCAACGGGCGTTGCATTTTCCCGCGGCCCGCGTGATGTAATCATTACGTCATCACGCCCAACTCATCACGCGCTGCCCGCCGAGGCGGGGCAGGTCAGGATATACCTCACTGACGATACCGGGACCCACGCCCCCGCCGGGGGGGGGACCCCCACACACCCCTACTTACCCCACAGCGACCCCCAAAAAACACCCCCCGCAACCCCCTCTTGGCGTCCCCCACCCTCCCCCCACCCATCCCCCCACCCCCGCACCCATCCCCCCTTCCTCACCCCCGCACCACCCCCGTTTCCCACCCCGCCGCCACTCCCACCTTCCCCCGCGGTGCTCATTTGCATGTGGGCGTGGCCGCGCCTCCCTTTTCCCCGCGCCAAAACCGGTGGCGGGAGCTGCTTTTTCGCGCCAAATCTTTTATTTACCCCCAGGGAGGGGGGGGAGGGGGAAAAACGGGGTGCGGGGGGCACGGGGTGGGGGGAAAGGTTTGGGGACCCCCTGGGGGGGTTGAGGGGAGTTTGGGGAGGGGGGTCCCCCCTTGGGGGGGGGGTCAGAGCCCCCTCCTCCTGCGGCTCAGCACCGACACCATCAGCAGCACCTCGGTGACAGCGGGGGGGACGCTGGGAAGGGGGGGCAGAGTTATATGAGGGGGGGGGGCCCCCAAAAATACACACACCCCCCCCAACCTCCTGCACCCCCAAACCCACCTGCAGAGGCCGAAGAGGAGCCAGAAGCAGCTGGTGTCCCACCCCTCCAGTGAGGCCAAGGTCAGGGCCAGGGTAGCCCCCCGTGCGCCCCCAGTGCTGACACACCCCCCCCAGTCAAGGAAAAGCCCCCCAAAGTGTGACGTCATCACCACCCCCCCCAAACACACACTCCCCCATCCCCTCACTTTGGGGGTCACACCATGAGGCTGGGGCTCCCCCCATGCCTAACACCCCCCCCCCCCATTTTTGGGGTCCCTTCTAACTCTCCCCCCACCCCATTCCCCTCCCCTATTTTTGGGGTACCCCCCTCCCCAATTCCTCCTTCCCCCCCCCCCCATTTCCCCCTCCCCATTTCCCCCTCCCCCTAATATTTGGGACCCCCCTGGTTTTTTTACCACCCCCCACTTGGGTTTTGGGGACACCCCCTGGGTTTTGGGGACCCCCCCTGGGTTTTAGGGACCCTCCCCCGGGTTTGGGGACCCCCCTTGGGTTTTGGGGACCCCCCCGGGTTTTGGGGACCCCCCCGGTTTTGGGGACCCCCGCCCTGGGGTTTTGGGGACACCCCCCGGGTTTTGGGAACCCACCCTGGGGTTTTGGGGACCCCCCTGGTTTTGGGGACCCCCCTGGGTTTTGGGGACCCCCCCGGGTTTTGGGGACCCCCCCAAGGATACAGAGCAGACTCTGGCCGGGGTGGAACATGGAGACCCCCGAGAAGAAGCCGACCAGTTCGACCCCCAGGAGCCCCAGGGACCCCCCAGGGCCCCCCCAACCTGCGGGGACACGGGCGGGTGGGGGAGGGGCAGGGACCCCTCCTGCTGGGGGTACTGGGGATACTGGGAGCATCTACTGGGGGTACTGGGCAGGCTGGGGGTGTCTGCTGGGGAGACTGGGGTGGGATATTGGGGGTATTGGGGAGACTGGGGTGGGATACTGGGGGTACTGGGGTGGGATACTGGGGGTACTGGGGATACTGGGGATACTGGGCTGGGATACTGGGGATACTGGGTGTGCTGGGGGTGTCTGCTGGGGGTACTGGGCTGGGATACTGGGGTTACTGGGCGTGCTGGGGGTGTCTGCTGGGGATACTGGGGCGGGATACTAGAGATACTGGGGGTACTGGGGATAGTGGGCTGGGATACTGGGGATACTGGGAGCTTCTACTGGGGGTACTGGGCAGGCTGGGGGTGTCTGCTGGGGAGACTGGGGTGGGATATTGGGGGTATTGGGGAGACTGGGGTGGGATACTGGGGGTACTGGGGTGGGATACTGGGGGTACTGGGGATACTGGGGATACTGGGCTGGGATACTGGGGATACTGGGTGTGCTGGGGGTGTCTGCTGGGGATACTGGGGCGGGATACTGGAGATACTGGGGGTACTGGGGATACTGGGCTGGGATACTGGGGATACTGGGAGCATCTACTGGGGGTACTGGGCAGGCTGGGGGTGTCTGCTGGGGAGACTGGGGTGGGATATTGGGGGTACTGGGGATACTGGGGTGGGATACTGGGGGTACTGGAGATACTGGGGTGGGATACTGGAGATACTGGAGATACTGGGGGTACTGGGCTGGGATACTGGGCGTGCTGGGGGTGTCTGCTGGGGATACTGGGCTGGGATACTGGAGATACTGGGGGTACTGGGGATACTGGGCTGGGATACTGGAGATACTGGAGATACTGGGGGTACTGGGCTGGGATACTGGGCGTGCTGGGGGTGTCTGCTGGGGATACTGGGCTGGGATACTGGAGATACTGGGGGTACTGGGGATACTGGGCTGGGATACTGGGGAGAAGTACAGGGGGTACTGGGGATACTGGGCTGGGATACTGGGCATGCTGGGGGTGTCTTCTGGGGAGACTGGGGTGGGATACTGGGGATACTGGGCTGGGATACTGGGGAGAAGTACTGGGTCTACTGGGGATACTGGGGTGGGATACTGGGGAGAAGTACTGGGAGTACTGGGGATACTGGGGCAGAGTACTGGGGGTACTGGGGATATTGGGCTGGGATACTGGGGATACTGGGGTGGGGTACTGGGGATACTGGGCTGGGATATTTGGGATACTGGGGCAGAGTACTGGGGATACTGGGGCAGAGTACTGGGGGTACTGGGGATATTGGGCCGGGATACTGGGGATACTGGGCTGGGATACTGGAGATACTGGGGATACTGGGGATACTGGGCCGGGATACTGGGGATACTGGGCTGGGATACTGGAGATACTGGGGATACTGGGGATACTGGGCTGGGATACTGGGGATACTGGGCCGGGATACTGGGGATACTGGGGTGGGATACTGGAGATACTGGGGATACTGGGGATACTGGGCTGGGATACTGGAGATACTGGGGATACTGGGGATACTGGGCTGGGATACTGGGGATACTGGGGTGGGATACTGGAGATACTGGGGTTACTGGGGGTACTGGGGTGGGATACTGGGGAGAAGTACTGGGGGTACTGGGGATACTGGGGGTACTGGGGATACTGGAGATACTGGGGGTACTGGGGGCTGGGTGGGGGTACTGGGGGTACTGGAGATACTGGGGTTACTGGGGGTACTGGGGGTACTGGGGGTACTGGGGGCTGGGTGGGGGCTGGGAGGGCTCTGGGCGGCCCCTCCCCACTCACAGCCGCTCCTCGCGCGCCACTTCCGGTGCCGCCGGGTGGGGGGGCAGCGCCGCGCGGACGTGGGGCTCCTGGGGGGGGAGGGGCGGGTCAGGGGCGGGGGGTGTCCCCTCCCCCACAACCCCCCCCCCAGGAGACACGACCCCCCCCAGCCTCCCCCAGCCCCCCCCAGTGCCTCCCAGTGCCTCCCAGTGCCCCCCAGTGCCTCCCAGTGCCCCCCAGTGCCTCCCAGTGCCTCCCAGTGCCTCCCAGTGCCCTCCCAGTGCCTCCCAGTGCCCCCCCAGTGCCTCCCAGTGCCCCCCAGTGCCTCCCAGTGCCTCCCAGTGCCCTCCCAGTGCCTCCCAGTGCCTCCCAGTGGCCCCCCAGTGCCTCCCAGTGCCTCCCAGTGCCTCCCAGTGCCCCCCCAGTGCCTCCCAGTACGCCCCAGTGCCTCCCAGTGCCCCCCCAGTGCCTCCCAGTGCCCCCCAGTGCCTCCCAGTGCCTCCCAGTGCCCTCCCAGTGCCTCCCAGTGCCTCCCAGTGGCCCCCCAGTGCCTCCCAGTGCCTCCCAGTGCCTCCCAGTGCCCCCCCAGTGCCTCCCAGTGCCTCCCAGTGCCTCCCAGTGCCCTCCCAGTGCCTCCCAGTGCCTCCCAGTGCCCCCCCAGTGCCTCCCAGTACGCCCCAGTGCCTCCCAGCGCCCCCCAGTGCCTCCCAGTGCCTCCCAGTGCCTCCCAGCGCCCCCCAGTGCCTCCCAGCGCCCTCCCAGTGCCTCCCAGTGCACCCCCAATGCCTCCCAGTGCCCCTCCCAGTGCCCTCCCAGTGCCTCCCAGTGCCCCCCAGTGCCTCCCAGTGCCCCCCCAGTGCCCCCCAGTGCCTCCCAGTGCCCCCCAGTGCCTCCCAGTGCCTCCCAGTGCCCCCCAGTGCCTCCCAGTGCCTCCCAGTGCCTCCCAGCGCCCCCCAGTGCCTCTCAGTGCCCTCCCAGTGCCTCCCAGTGCCCCCCAGTGCCTCCCAGTGCCCTCCCAGTGCCTCCCAGTGCCCCCCAATGCCTCCCAGTGCCTCCCAGCGCCCCTCCAGTGCCTCCCAGTGCCCCCCCAAGTGCTCCCCAGCGCCCCCCAGTGCCCCCCAGTGCCTCCCAGTACGCCCCAGTGCCTCCCAGCGCACCCCCAGTGGCCCCCCAGTGCCTCCCAGTGCCTCCCAGTGCCCCCCAGTCCCTCCCAGTGCCTCCCAGTACGCCCCAGTGCCTCCCAGCGCACCCCCAGTGGCCCCCCAGTGCCTCCCAGTGCCTCCCAGTGCCCCCCAGTCCCTCCCAGTGCCTCCCAGTGCCCCCCAGTGCCTCCCAGTGCCCTCCCAGTGCCTCCCAGTGCCCCCCAGTGCCTCCCAGTGCCCTCCCAGTGCCTCCCAGTGCCTCCCAGCGCCCCTCCAGTGCCTCCCAGTGCCCCCCCAAGTGCTCCCCAGCGCCCCCCAGTGCCCCCCCAGTGCCTCCCAGTGCCCCCCAGTGCCTCCCAGTGCCTCCCAGTGCCTCCCAGTGCCCCCCAATGCCTCCCAGTGCCCCCAGCGCCCCTCCCAGTGCCCCCCAGTGCCCCCCCAGTGCCTCCCAGTGCCTCCCAGTGCCCCCCCCAATGCTCCCCATCGTCCCCCCAGTGCCTCCCCAGTGCCCCCCAGTGCCTCCCAGTGCCCCCCCAGTGCCCCCACCAGTGCCCCACCAGTGCCTCCCAGTGCCCCCCAGTGCCTCCCAGTGCCCCCAGCGCCCCCCCAGTGCCCCCCAGTCCCTCCCAGTGCCCCCAGCGCCCCCCAGTCCCCCCCAGTCCCTCCCAGTGCTCCCCAGCGCCCCCCAGTGCCCCCCCAGTGCCCCCCAGTCCCCCCCAGTGCCTCCCAGTGCCTCCCAGTGCCCCCCAGTCCCTCCCAGTGCCTCCCAGTACGCCCCCCAATGCTCCCCATCGCCCCCCCAGTGCCTCCCCAGTGCCCCCCAGTGCCCCCCCCAGTGCCCCCCCAGTGCCTCCCAGTGCCCCCCCAGTGCTCCCCAGCGCCCCCCAGTGCCTCCCAGTGCCCCCCAGTCCCTCCCAGTCCCTCCCAGTGCTCCCCAGCGCCCCCCCAGTGCCTCCCAGTGCCCCCCAGTCCCTCCCAGTGCCTCCCAGTGCCTCCCAGTGCCCCCCAGTCCCTCCCAGTGCCTCCCAGTACGCCCCAGTGCCTCCCAGCGCACCCCCAGTGGCCCCCAGTGCCCCCCAGTGCCTCCCAGTGCCTCCCAGCGCCCCCCAGTGCCTCCCAGTGCCCCCCAGTGCCTCCCAGTGCCCCCCAGTCCCTCCCAGTGCCTCCCAGTGCCCCCCCAGTGCCTCCCAGTGCCTCCCAGTGCCCCCCAGTACGCCCCAGTGCCTCCCAGCGGCCCCCCAGTGCCTCCCAGTGCCTCCCAGCGCCCCCCAGTCCCCCCCAGTGCCTCCCAGTGCCCCCCAGTCCCTCCCAGTGCCTCCCAGTGCCTCCCAGTGCCCCCCCCAGTGCCCCCCAGTGCCTCCCAGTGCCCCCCAGTGCCCCCCCAGTGCCTCCCAGTGCCCCCCAGTGCCTCCCAGTGCCCCCCCGTCCCCCCCAGTGCCTCCCAGTCCCTCCCAGTGCCTCCCAGTGCCCCCCCAGTGCCCCCCCAGTGCCTCCCAGTGCCTCCCAGTGCCCCCCAGTCCCTCCCAGTGCCTCCCAGTGCCCCCCCAGTGCCTCCCAGTGCCCTCCCAGTGCCTCCCAGTGCCCCCCAGTGCCTCCCAGTGCCCTCCCAGTGCCTCCCAGTGCCTCCCAGCGCCCCCCAGTGCCTCCCAGTGCCCCCAGCTCCCCTCCCAGTGCCTCCCAGTACCCCTCCCAGTGCCTCCCAGTGCCTCCCAGTGCCCCTCTATCCAGTGCCTCCCAGTGCCTCCCAGTGCCCCCCTAGTGCCCCACCAGTGCCTCCCAGCGCCCCCAGCGCACCCCGCAATGCCTCCCAGTGCCCCCCAGTGCCTCCCAGTGCCCCCCCAATGCTCCCCATCGCCCCCCCAGTGCCTCCCAGTGCCCCCCAGTCCCTCCCAGTGCCCCCCCAGTGCCCCCCCAGTGCCTCCCAGTGCCCCCCAGTGCCTCCCAGTGCCCCCCAGTGCCCCCCAGTGCCTCCCAGTGCCCCCAGCGCCCCCCGCAATGCCTCCCAGTGCCCCCCAGTGCCTCCCAGTGCCCCCCCAGTGCTCCCCAGCGCACCCCCAGTGGCCCCCAGTGCCTCCCCAGTGCCTCCCAGTGCCTCCCAGCGCCCCCCCAGTGGCCCCCCAGTGCCTCCCAGTGCCTCCCAGCGCCCCCCCAGTCCCCCCCAGTGCCTCCCAGTGCCCCCCAGTCCCTCCCAGTGCCTCCCAGTGCCTCCCAGTGCCCCCCCAGTGCCCCCCAGTGCCTCCCAGTGCCTCCCAGTGCCCCCCAGTCCCTCCCAGTGCCTCCCAGTGCCCCCCCAGTGCCTCCCAGTGCCTCCCAGTGCCTCCCAGTGCCCCCCAGTCCCTCCCAGTGCCTCCCAGTACGCCCCAGTGCCTCCCAGCGCACCCCCAGTGGCCCCCCAGTGCCCCACCAGTGCCTCCCAGCGCCCCCCAGTGCCTCCCAGTGCCCTCCCAGTGCCTCCCAGTGCCCCCCAGTGCCTCCCAGTGCCCTCCCAGTGCCTCCCAGTGCCTCCCAGCGCCCCCCAGTGCCTCCCAGTGCCCCCCCCAGTGCTCCCCAGCGCCCCCCAGTGCCCCCCAGTGCCCCCCAGTGCCTCCCAGTGCCTCCCAATCCCTCCCAGTGCCCCCCAGTCCCTCCCAGTGCCTCCCAGTACGCCCCAGTGCCTCCCAGCGCACCCCCAGTGGCCCCCCAGTGCCCCACCAGTGCCTCCCAGTGCCTCCCAGCGCCCCCCCAGTGCCTCCCAGTGCCCTCCCAGTGCCTCCCAGTGCCTCCCAATCCCTCCCAGTGCCCCCCAGTCCCTCCCAGTGCCCCCAGCTCCTCACCCGCTCCCAGCCCAGTACCACCAGTACCACCAGATGCGCTGTCAGCGCCAGGAACCGGCCGGGAACCAGCGACCCCCGGGGGGGCATCGGGGGGCCTGGGGGAGGGGGGCGGCTCGAGACCCCCGGGACCCCCCCCCGGCCCCTCCCCCATCCCGGGACAACCCCCCCCAGCCCCTCCCCCATCCCGGGACCCGCCCCATCCCCTCCCCCAACCCGGGACCCCCCCGGCCCCTCCCCCACCCCAGGACCCCCCCCCCGGCCCCTCCCCCGTCCTGGGACCCCCCCCCGGCCCCTCCCCCCCCCCCCCCCCCCCCCCGGCCCCTCCCCCCCCCCCCCCCCCACCCCCCCCCCCCCCCGGGGCCCCCCCCCCCGGCCCCTCCCCACCCCACAGGACCCCCCCCCCACCCGGGACAACCCCCCCCCCCGGTCCCTCCCCCCCCGGGGATCCCCTCGCGCTCGGCCTCACGTTGCCGCGGCAACCGGGGGGAAGCTCCGCCCACTTCCTGGCCCCGCCCCCGGCTTTCCGCCTGTGGCCACGCCCCCCCGACCACGTCCTTTCTCTGGCCACGCCCCCTGTCGCGAGGGCCGGGGGGGGGGGGGGGGGGGGAGGGCGGGGGGTTTTGTGCTGGTCCGTACTGGTCCAGACTGGTCTGTACTGGTCTGTACTGGTCCAGACTGGTTTGTACTAGTTTATACTGGTCCATACTGGTTTGTACTGGTCTGTACTGGTCCAGACTGGTTTGTACTGGTCTCTACTGGTCCAGACTGGTTTGTACTGGTCCAGACTGGTTTGTACTGGTTTGTACTAGTTTATACTGGTCCATACTGGTTTGTACTGGTCTGTACTGGTCCAGACTGGCTTGTACTGGTTTGTACTGGTCCGTACTGGTCCAGACTGGTTTGTACTGGTCTCTACTGGTCCAGACTGGTTTGTACTGGTCCAGACTGGTTTGTACTGGTTTGTACTAGTTTATACTGGTCCATACTGGTTTGTACTGGTCTGTACTGGTCCAGACTGGCTTGTACTGGTTTGTACTGGTCTCTACTGGTCCAGACTGGTTTGTACTGGTCCAGACTGGTTTGTACTGGTTTGTACTAGTTTATACTGGTCCATACTGGTTTGTACTGGTCTGTACTGGTCCAGACTGGTTTGTACTGGTCTGTACCATTACAGACTGGTTTGTATTGCCCTGGCACCCCCAGTACCCTCCAGCACACCCAGTATCCCCAGTACGACCCCCCAGTACCCTCCCCAGCACCACCAGCATCCTCCCAGTATGCCCAGTAGACACCCAGTATGCCCAGTATCTTCCCAGTATCACCCGTAGACATGTCCAGCACATCCCAGCATGCCCAGTATCCTCCCAGTATGCCCAGTAGACACCTCCAGCACCCCAGTATCCCCCCAGTATGCCCAGTAGACGCCTCCAGCGCCCCAGTATCCCCCCAGTATGCCCAGTAGACGCCTCCAGCGCCCCAGTATCCTCCCAGTATGCCCAGTATCTCCCATAGACATGTCCAGCACATCCCAGCATGCCCAGTATCCTCCCAGTATGCCCAGTATCCTCCCAGTATCCTCCCAGTATGCCCAGTATCTTCCCTGTATCACCTGTAGACATGCCCAGCACATCCCAGCCTGCCCAGTACCCTCCCAGTATGCCCAGTATCCTCCCAGTATCACCCGTAGACATGTCCAGCACATCCCAGTATGCCCGGTATCTTCCCAGTATCCTCCCAGCATGCCCAGTATCCTCCCAGTATCCTCCCAGTATGCCCAGTATCTTCCCAGTATCACCCGTAGATACCTCCAGCACATCCCAGCATGCCCAGTATCCTCCCAGTATGCCCAGTAGACACCTCCAGCACCCCAGTATCCCCCCAGTATGCCCAGTATCCTCCCAGTATGCCCAGTATCCTCCCAGTATCCTCCCAGTATGCCCAGTATCTTCCCTGTATCACCTGTAGACATGTCCAGCACATCCCAGCCTGCCCAGTACCCTCCCAGTATGCCCAGTATCCTCCCAGTATCACCCGTAGACATGTCCAGCACATCCCAGTATGCCCGGTATCTTCCCAGTATCCTCCCAGCATGCCCAGTATCCTCCCAGTATCCTCCCAGTATGCCCAGTATCTTCCCAGTATCACCCGTAGATACCTCCAGCACATCCCAGCCTGCCCAGTATCCTCCCAGTATGCCCAGTAGACACCTCCAGCATGCCCAGTATCCCCCCAGTATGCCCAGTATCCTCCCAGTATGCCCAGTATCCTCCCAGTATCCTCCCAGCATGCCCAGTATCCTCCCAGTATCACCCGTAGACATGTCCAGCACATCCCAGCATGCCCAGTATCCTCCCAGTATGCCCAGTAGACACCTCCAGCACCCCAGTATCCCCCCAGTATGCCCAGTATCCTCCCAGTATGCCCAGTATCCTCCCAGTATCCTCCCAGTATGCCCAGTATCTTCCCTGTATCACCCGTAGACATGTCCAGCACATCCCAGCCTGCCCAGTATCCTCCCAGTATGCCCAGTAGACACCTCCAGCACCCCAGTATCCCCCCAGTATGCCCAGTAGACACCTCCAGCACCCCAGTATCCTCCCAGTATGCCCAGTAGACACCTCCAGCACCCCAGTATCCCCCCAGTATGCCCAGTAGACGCCTCCAGCGCCCCAGTATCCTCCCAGTATGCCCAGTATCTCCCATAGACATGTCCAGCACATCCCAGCATGCCCAGTATCCTCCCAGTATGCCCAGTATCTTCCCTGTATCACCTGTAGACATGTCCAGCACATCCCAGCCTGCCCAGTACCCTCCCAGTATGCCCAGTATCCTCCCAGTATCACCCGTAGACATGTCCAGCACATCCCAGTATGCCCGGTATCTTCCCAGTATCCTCCCAGCATGCCCAGTATCCTCCCAGTATCCTCCCAGTATGCCCAGTATCTTCCCAGTATCACCCGTAGATACCTCCAGCACATCCCAGCATGCCCAGTATCCTCCCAGTATGCCCAGTAGACACCTCCAGCACCCCAGTATCCCCCCAGTATGCCCAGTATCCTCCCAGTATGCCCAGTATCCTCCCAGTATCCTCCCAGTATGCCCAGTATCTTCCCTGTATCACCCGTAGACATGTCCAGCACATCCCAGCCTGCCCAGTATCCTCCCAGTATGCCCAGTAGACACCTCCAGCACCCCAGTATCCCCCCAGTATGCCCAGTAGACACCTCCAGCACCCCAGTATCCCCCCAGTATGCCCAGTAGACGCCTCCAGCGCCCCAGTATCCCCAGTATGCCCAGTCCCAGCATCCCAGTATCCCAGTAGACGCCTCCAGCACCCAGTATCCCCCAGTATGCCCAGTAGACACCTCCAGCACCCCAGTATCCCCCCAGTATGCCCAGTAGACACCTCCAGCACCCCAGTATCCCCCAGTATGCCCAGTAGACGCCTCCAGCACCCAGTATCCCCCAGTATGCCCAGTAGACACCTCCAGCACCCCAGTATCCCCCAGTATGCCCAGTAGACACCTCCAGCACCCCAGTATCCCCCCAGTATGCCCAGTAGACACCTCCAGCACCCCAGTATCCCCCCAGTATGCCCAGTAGACGCCTCCAGCGCCCCAGTATCCCCCCAGTATGCCCAGTAGACACCTCCAGCACCCCAGTATCCCCAGTATGCCCAGTAGACGCCTCCAGCGCCCCAGTATCCCCCAGTATGCCCAGTAGACGCCTCCAGCGCCCCAGTATCCCCAGTATGAGCGCCCAGTCGCCCCCCATCACTCCCAGTGACTCCCAGCGCTCCCATCACAGCTCCTTTACTGGTCCCTCGGCTCCCCCAGCCCCCCGGGGGCGATCGAGCCCCTCCAGGGCGGCGCAGAGCCGGGGGGCGACGCCGCCATAGACCCGGTAGCGGTGGTTGAGGGCGGCGCGGCCGTGGAGGCCGTAGCGGGTGCTGAGGGCGCCCTGAGGGGTGGGCACCCCGAAGAGCACCCTGCGGACCCGGGCGTGGAGCAGCGCCATGGCGCAGAGGGCGCAGGGCTCCCGCGTCAGGTAGACGTCACAGCCGGAGCACAGATAGGCCGCGCCTTCATCATCATCAGCATCACCAGCAGCAGCAGCGCCGCCGCCATCTTGGGAGCCCCGATGGCCGCCATCTTGGGAGCCCCCGTAACCGCCGCCATCTTGGGAGCCCCCGTAACCGCCGCCATCTTGGGAGCCCCGATGGCCGCCGCCATCTTGGGAGCCCCGATGGCCGCCATCTTGGGAGGTCTGGTAACCGCCGCCATCTTGGGAGCCCCCGTAACCGCCGCCATCTTGGGAGCCCCCGTAACCGCCGCCATCTTGGGAGGTCTCGTAACCGCCGCCATCTTGGGAGGTCTCGTAACCGCCGCCATCTTGGGAGCCCCCGTAACCGCCGCCATCTTGGGAGCCCCGATGGCCGCCATCTTGGGAGCCCCGATGGCCGCCGCCATCTTGGGAAGCGCCGTGGCCGCCGCCATCTTGCCCGCCGCCATCATCTGGCCCGCCGCCACGGCGGCTACGGCGGCGGCCGCCCCGTTGCTGCCCCCTCGCCACCTCGCCGAGGCAAACGAGGGCGGCGTGGGCCAGCGGGTGACCCCCCGCCGCGCGTCGCACCCCGTCGCCAGCACCTTCCCGCTGCCCGGTTCCACAGCGGCTGCTCCCGCCGGGATCATCCCCCTTCCGGCTCCTCGCCTCGCCGCTTCCGCCGCCACTTCCATCATGGCGGCCGCCGCGGCGGCTTCCTCAGGGGGCAGCCATGATGGCGGCGACGGCGGTGACGTCATCGGGGATGCGCCGCCGCCGCGCCTCACCCAAGGCCACAGCCCGGCTTCCAGCGCCGCCGCCGTTTCGGGGCCCCGTTTTGGGGGGCGCCCCGGGACCCGCACGCGGAACGGGGTCCCCAACCCCCGGCTGGACACCCCGGGGCCCAGCAGCACCCGGAGAGGGGGGAGGGCGGCGCCGGTGACGTCATTGGGGGCGTGGGGGCGGTCGGTGACGTCATCGGCGGGAGCGGGGGTGTCGGCGATGACGTCGTCGGCGGCGGTGACGTCACAGGGGGCGGGGCCGGTGCTCCCAGTCTTCCCAGTGTCCTCAGGGGAACTGGTGCTCCCGAGGTTCCCGGTGTCCTTGGCAGCCGCGGTGACGTCATCGGCGATGACGTCATCGGCGGCGTCGTCGATGACGTCATCGGTGATGTCACCCTCGGCCGTAGCAGCTCCCGGATCCGCCTCTGTCGTGGGAACCACCCCACTGCTGGGCCCAGTGCTCCCAGTATCCCCAGTGCTCCCAGTATCCCCAGTGCTCCCAGTATCCCCCTCTGGATCCTCCCCAGCACCCCCAACCCCCCAAGTTCCCCCCAGCCCTCCCAGTGCTTCCAGTATCCCCAGTTCCCCATCCCCCGCAGTCCCTCTGGCTTCCTCCCAGTACCCCCAGTTCCCCATCTCCCTCCCAGTGCTCCCAGTACCCCCAGTTCCCCATCTCCCTCCCAGTGCTCCCAGTACCCCCAGTTCCCCATCCCCCCAGTCCCTCTCCCTCTCTCCCAGTGCTCCCAGTACCCCCAGTTCCCCATCCCCCCAAGTCCCTCTCCCTCTCTCCCAGTGCTCCCAGTACCCCCAGTTCCCCATCTCCCTCCCAGTGCTCCCAGTACCCCCAGTTCCCCATCTCCCTCCCAGTGCTCCCAGTATCCCCAGTTCCCCATCCCCCCCCAAGCCCCTCTCCCTCCCTCCCTCCCAGTGCTCCCAGTACCCCCAGTTCCCCATCTCCCTCCCAGTGCTCCCAGTACCCCCAGTTCCCCATCTCCCTCCCAGTGCTCCCAGTATCCCCAATTCCCCATCCTCTCTGCCTCCCTCCCAGTGCTCCCAGTATCCCCAGTTCCCCATCCCCCCCCAAGCCCCTCTCCCTCCCTCCCAGTGCTCCCAGTACCCCCAGTTCCCCATCTCCTTCCCAGTGCTCCCAGTACCCCCAGTTCCCCATCTCCCTCCCAGTGCTCCCAGTACCCCCAGTTCCCCATCTCCCTCCCAGTGCTCCCAGTATCCCCAGTTCCCCATCCCCTCTCCCTCCCTCCCAGTGCTCCCAGTACCTCCCAGTACCTGGTGGGGGCAGGGGCTCGAGGCAGAGCAGCACGGCCGCCCCCGGGCCCCCCTCACCCTCTTGAGGTGGGGGAGGCGGGGGAGGGGGCGGCTGCGCCCCAGTTCCCGCAGCAGCCGCTGGGTCTCCCCCTCAGCAGCACCGGGGCCGCCACCCCCCCAGCACCGGTACCGGCTGCCCCTCCCCCTCCCAGGGTACCCCCCATGGGGGGGGGTCAGCCCCCCAAGGGGCGGGGGGGGTGGTTCCTGGGGGGTTCCTGGAGGGGCTCCATCGGCCTGAGGGGGAGGAAAGGGGGGAGGGGGTTAGAGGGGGATGGGGGGTGCTATAGGGACACCCCCTCATAGGGACACCCCCCCCCCCCATAGGGACCCGCAATAGGGACCCCCCAAAGGGACCCCCCCATAGAGACCCCCCCCAAAGGGACCCCCCATAGGGACCTCAAATAGAGACCCCTATAGAGACACCCCCCCATAGGGACCCCCAATAGGGACCTCCATAGAGACCCCCCAAAGGGACCCCCTCATAGGGACCCCCAATAGGGACCCCCAATAGGGACCCCCATAGAGACCCCCCAAAGGGACCCCCAATAGAGACCCCCCAAAGGGACCCCCTCATAGGGACCCCCAATAGGGACCCCCATAGAGACCCCCCCTATAGAGACACCCCCCCATAGGGACCCCCAATAGGGACCTCCATAGAGACCCCCCAAAGGGACCCCCCCCATAGAGACACCCCCCCATAGGGACCCCCAATAGGGACCCCCATAGAGACCCCCCAAAGGGACCCCCTCATAGGGACCCCCAATAGGGACGCCCCAATAGGGAGCCCCAATAGAGACCCCCAAAGGGACCCCCATATAGAGACCCCCAAGGGACCCCCTCATAGGGACCCCCAATAGGGACCCCCATAGAGACCCCCCCTATAGAGACACCCCCCCATAGGGACCCCCAATAGGGACCTCCATAGAGACCCCCCAAAGGGACCCCCCCCATAGAGACACCCCCCCATAGGGACCCCCAATAGGGACCCCCATAGAGACCCCCCAAAGGGACCCCCAATAGAGACCCCCCAAAGGGACGCCCCCCATAGGGAGCCACAATAGAGACCCCCATAGGGACCCCCCTATAGAGACACCCCCCCATAGGGACCCCCAATAGGGACCCCCATAGAGACCCCCCAAAGGGACCCCCCCCATAGAGACACCCCCCCCATAGGGACCCCCAATAGGGACCCCCATAGAGACCCCCCAAAGGGACCCCTAATAGAGACCCCCCAAAGGGATCCCCCCCATAGAGACCCCCCCCCATAGGAACCCCCAATAGGGACCTCCATAGAGACCCCCCAAAGGGACCCCCCATAGGGAGCCCCAATAGAGACCCCCATAGGGACCCCCCATAGGGACCCCCAATAGGGACCCCCCAAAGGGCCCCCCCCCATAGGGACCATCAATAGGGACCCCCATAGGGACCCCCCAAAGGGACCCCCCTCCATAGGGACCCCTAATAGGGACCCCCCAAAGGGCCCCCCCCCATAGGGACCATCAATAGGGACCCCCATAGGGACCCCCCCCAAAGGGACCCCCCCCCATAGGAACCTCCAATAGAGACCTCCCCCATAGGGACCCCCCCATATGGAGCCCCCCCATAGGGACCCCCAATAGGGACCTCCATAGAGACCCCCCAAAGGGACCCCCCCCAAAGGGACCCCCAATAGACACCCCCATAGAGACCCCCCCATAGAGACACCCCCCCCAAAGGGACCCCCCCATATGGAGCCCCCCCATAGGGACCCCCAATAGAGACCCCCATAGAGACACCCCCAATAGAGGCCCCCCAAAGGGACCCCCCCATAGAGACCCCCCTATAGGGACCCCCCTGGTGCCGCCATTGGACCCAGTAACCCCCCCCGACCCCCCCACAGCCGCCCCCACGACCCCCTCCCCCTGTGACACCCCCCAGGGCCCCCCCACCCAGCCCAGTGACCCCCCCCAGTGACCCCCAACCCCCCCAGGGCCCCCCACCCAGCCCAGTGACCCCCCCCAGTGACCCCCAACCCCCCCACCCAGCCCAGTGACCCCCCCCAGTGACCCCCCCCAGGGCCCCCAACCCCCCCAGTGACCCCCCCAGGACCCCCCCCCAACCCAGTGACCCCTCCAGGACCCCCCAAGCCCAGTGACCCCCAACCCCCCCAGGGCCCCCCACCCAGCCCAGTGACCCCCCCAGTGACCCCCAACCCCCCCAGGGCCCCCCAGGACCCCCCAAACCCAGTGACCCCCCCAGGGCCCCCCACCCCCCCCAGTGACCCCCCAGGACCCCCCACCCCCCCAGGGCCCCCCACCCAGCCCAGTGACCCCCCAGCCCCCCCCCGGGCTCCCTTCCCCCCCAGTGACCCCCCAGCCCCCCCCCGGGCTCCTCCCCTCCCCGGGACCCCCAGCCCCCCCGCAGGGTCCCCCCACTCCCGTGACCCCCCCCGGAGCCCCCACGTGCCGCCGCCCTCACCCGCCGCCGGCGCCTCGGCCCCGCCCCTCCCCGGCGCTGATTGGCCAGCGGCCCCGAGGCGGAAGGAAAAGGGGGCGGGGCTCAGCGCGAGCAACCGCAGAGGAGCGCGCGGCTGGAAGGGCCCCGAGAAAGGGGGCGGGGCCCCGGAGGGAGGGGACAGCGCCCCCTGGCGGCGGGAGGACTGCGGCGGGGACCAGTATGGCACCAGTTTGGGCCAGTACGGCACCAGTATGCACTGGTAGCACCCCAGTATGCACCAGTATGGCACCAGTTTGAGCCAGTATGGCACCAGTAGCACCCCAGTATACACCAGTATACACCAGTATGGCACCAGTAGCCAGTAGCACCAGTATGAGGCACCAGTATGCACCAGTAGCACCCCAGTATACACCAGTATGGCACCAGTATGCACCAGTATGGCACCAGTATGCACCAGTAGCACCCCAGTATGCACCAGTATGGCACCAGTTTGAGCCAGTATGGCACCAGTATGCACCAGTAGCACCCCAGTATGCACCAGTATGGCACCAGTTTGAGCCAGTATGGCACCAGTTTGAGCCAGTAGCACCCCAGTATGGCACCAGTTTGAGCCAGTATGGCACCAGTATGCACCAGTAGCACCCCAGTATACACCAGTATGGCACCAGTTTGAGCCAGTATGGCACCAGTAGCACCCCAGTATACACCAGTATGGCACCAGTATGCACCAGTAGCACCCCAGTATGCACCAGTATGGCACCAGTTTGAGCCAGTATGGCACCAGTATGCACCAGTAGCACCCCAGTATACACCAGTATGGCACCAGTTTGAGCCAGTATGGCACCAGTAGCACCCCAGTATACACCAGTATGGCACCAGTATGCACCAGTAGCACCCCAGTATGCACCAGTATGGCACCAGTTTGAGCCAGTATGGCACCAGTATGCACCAGTAGCACCCCAGTATACACCAGTATGGCACCAGTTTGAGCCAGTATGGCACCAGTATGCACCAGTAGCACCCCAGTATACACCAGTATGGCACCAGTTTGAGCCAGTATGGCACCAGTAGCACCCCAGTATACACCAGTATGGCACCAGTATGCACCAGTAGCACCCCAGTATACACCAGTATGGCACCAGTTTGAGCCAGTATGGCACCAGTAGCACCCCAGTATACACCAGTATGGCACCAGTATGCACCAGTAGCACCCCAGTATGCACCAGTATGGCACCAGTTTGAGCCAGTATAGCACCACTATGCACCAGTAGCATCCCAGTATACACCAATATGGCACCAGTTTGAGCCAGTATGGCACCAGTAGCACCCCAGTATACACCAGTATGGCACCAGTATGCACCACTATGAACCAGTAAAGACCAGTAAGACACCAGTAAGAATATGGAAGGAAACCAGTTTGCACCAGTAGGGTGAGGGCATACACCAGTAGGGAGCAGCAGGACACCGGTAGGACACCAGTAACACCAGTAACACACCAGTACAGCATCTGTCCAGCCCCATCCCTGCGGGGGGGTCACTGGGAGCAGAGTGGGAGCACTGGGAGGGGACTGGGTGTCACTGGGAGCACTGGGAGGGGGTACTGGGGATATACTGGGAGTACTGGGAAGGTACTGGGAGGGAGGTGGGGACACTGGGAGCACAAGGGGGCGACTTGGAAGGTACTGGGTCCATACTGGGAGCACTGGGAGGGGACTGGGGGAGTCACTGGGAACATGGGGTGTCACTAGGGTGTCACTGGGAGCACTGGGAGGGGACTGGGAAGGTACTGGGGGTTACTGGGAAGGTCACTGGGGGTTACTGGGAAGGAACTGGGAGGAAACTGGGAGCACTGGCGGTTACTGGGAGGGAACTGGGAGCACTGGGAGGGTCACTGGGGGTTACTGGGAGGGAACTGGGAGCACTGGGAGGGTCACTGGGGGTTACTGGGTCAAACCCCCACCCCACAACCCCCATTTGGGGGGGTCCCAGTTTGGGGGGGTCCCAGGGGGGCCACAGTCTGGGGGGGGGGGTCCTGGGGGGTCCCAGTTTGGGACTCCCAAGGGGGGTCCAAGGGGGGGTCATGGGGGGGGGGGTCCCCGGTTTTGGGGGGGGGGGGTCCTGGGGGGGGATGTCCCGGTTTGGGGGGGGGTCCCAGGGGGGTCCTGGTTTTGGGGGGGTCCTGGTTTTGGGGGGGTCTCAATTTAGGGGGGTCCCAGAGGGGTCCTGGTTTTGGGGGGTCCCTGGTTTGGGAGGGTCACTGGTTTTGGGAGGGGGGTCACTGGCGGTTATTGGGGGGGACGGTTGCACGGGGGGGGTCACTGGGGTTACTGGGGGGGATTGCACGGGGGGGTCCCAATTTGGGGGGGGTCCCGGGGGGGGGGTGCCTGTGTCCCGGTTTGGGGGGGGTCCTGGTTTGGGGGGGGGTCCTGGTTTTGGGGGGGGTCTCAATTTGGGGGGGGGGTCCCAGAGGGGTCCTGGTTTTGGGGGTCCCCTGGTTTGGGGGGGGTCCTGGTTTTGGGGGGGGTCCCGGTTTTGGGGGGGGGGTCGCAGGGGGGTCCCAGTTCGGGGGGGGTCCCATGGGGGGGGTCCAGTGTGTCCCGGTTTGGGGGGTCCCTGGTTTGTGGGGGTCCTGGTTTTGGGGGGGGTGTCTCAATTTGGGGGGGGTCCCAGAGGGGTCCTGGTTTTGGGGGGTCCCCTGGTTTGGGGGGTCCTGGTTTTGGGGGGGGGTCCCGGGGGGGGGGGGGGGGGGGGGGTCCTGGGGGGGGGGGGGGGGGGGGTGGTTTTGGGGGGGGGGTTGCAGGGGGGTCCAAATTCGGGGGGGGTCCCGGGGGGGGTGTGTGTCCCGGTTTGGGGGGGGTCCTGGTTTGTGGGGGGTCCTGGTTTTGGGGGGGGGTGTCTCAATTTGGGGGGGGTCCCAGAGTGGTCCTGGTTTTGGGGGGTCCCCTGGTTTGGGGGGTCCCCTGGTTTTGGGGGGGGTTGCAGGGGAGGGTCCTGGTTTTGGGGGGGGTTCCAGGGGGGGTCCCAATTTGGGGGGGGTCCCGGGGGGGTCACACGTAGACGTTCCTCCCGTACTTCAGGCCGGCGCTGGAGCCCCGGGGGGTCCGGGGGGGTCCGGGGGGGGGCTGGGGGGGGGGGGGGTGCAGCAGCAGTGAGGGGGGGGGGGGAGGGGCAGCTGCACCCTCCCCCCATCCCGGCAGGGAGGGGGGGTCTCGGGGGGCTGGGGGAGGGGGGTGTCAGGGGGGTTGGGGGAGGTTTTGGGGGTCTTGGGGAGGGGGGGTTTGGGGGGGTCCCCAGGGAGGTGTTGGGGGGGGAGTTATGGGGGGGGGGGTCTCGGGGGGTGTTTTGGGGAGGGGGGGTTGCAGGGGTCCTGGGGGGGTTTGGGGGGGGTCCCAGGGGGGTGTTGGAGGGGGAATTATGGGGGGGGGGTCTCGGGGGGTGTTTTGGGGGGGGGGTGCAGGGGTCCTGGGGGGTTTTGGGGGGGGTCCCAGGGGGTGTTGGGGGGGGGGGTTGGGGGGGTTTGGGGGGGGGGTCTCAGGGGGTGTTGGTGGGGGGGAGTTATGGAGGGGGGTCTCGGGGGGTGTCTGTGGGGGGGGGGGTGCAGGGGTCCTGGGGGGGTTTTGGGGGGGGGGTCCCAGGGGGGTGTTGGAGGGGGGAGTTATGGGGGGGGGTCTCGGGGGGGTGTTTTGGGGGGGGGGGGGGGGGGTTGGGGGGTTTGGGGGGAGGTCCCAGGGGGTGTTTTTGGGGAGGGGGGTGTGGGGGTCCCGGGGGTTTGGGGGGGGTCTTGGGGGGGTGTTTTGGGGGGGGGGGGGGGGGGTTGGGGGGTTGGGGGGGGGGGGGGGGGTGGGGGGTGTTTTTGGGGAGGGGGGTGTGGGGGTCCCAGGGGGTTTGGGGGGGGGTCCCAGGGGGGTATTGGGGGGGGGCGGTTTGGGGGGGGTCTTGGGGGGGGTGTTTTGGGGGGGGGTCCCAGGGGGGTGTTGGGGGAGGGAGTTATGGGGGGGGGGTCTCGGGGGGGTGTTTTGGGGGGGGGGGTTTGGGGGTCCCAGGGGGTTTGGGGGGGGGTTTGGGGGGGTTTGGGGGGGTTTGGGGGGGGGTCTCAGGGGGGTGTTTTTGGGGAGGGGGTGGGGGTCTCGGGGGTTTGGGGGGTCCCAGGGGGTGTTGTGGGGGGCGGTTTGGGGAGGGTCTTGGGGGGGGTGTTTTGGGGGGGGTGTCCCAGGGGGTGTTGGGGGGAGTTATGGGGGGGGGTCTCGGGGGTGTTTTAGGGGGGTTTGGGGGGGGTCTTGGGGGGTGTTTTGGGGGGGGGTCCCAGGGGGGTGTTGGGGGGGGAGTTATGGGGGGGGTCTCAGGGGGGTGTTTGGGGGGGGGTTGGGGGGTCCCAGGAAGGTGTTGGGGGGGGGTTGGGGGGGGGGGGGTGGTTTGGGGGGGTCCCCAGGGAGGTGTTGGGGGGTGGTGTCTCAGGGGGTGGTTTGGGGGGGGTGTGTAGGGGTCCCGGGGGGGGGGGTGTTTTGGGGGGGGGGGGGGGGGGTTGGGGAGGGTCCCGGGGGGTTTGGGGGGGGTTGGGGGGGGTGGTGTGTTTTTGGGGGGGGCTTTGGGGGCGTTGGGGGTTTTGGGGGGGAGGTGTCACTCACCTGGGGGGCTCGGGGGGGCCCTGGCAGTGAGGAGCAGCGCCCCCTCCCCCCACCCCGAGCAGCGCCCCTCCCCCCGCCGCCAGCAGCAGCCCCGGGCCCGGCTCGTATCTGGGGGGAGGGGAGGGGCAGCGGGGGGGTCACCCCAAATTCTCCCCCCCCCCCCATAACCCTCTGCACCCCCACACACACCCCCCAGCCCCCCCATAACCCCCCCATCCTCCCACATCCCCCCCTCCCCACCTGACCCCCCATAACCCCCCAGCCCCCCATCCCTAGCCCCCCCATCCCCCCAGCCCCCCACAACCCCCCCAGCCCCCCATAACCCCCTTTCCCCCCAGCCCCCCACAACCCCCCCAGCCCCCCATAACCCATCCCCCCCAGCCTCCCCAGCCTCCCCATCCCCCCTGACCCCCCATACCCCCATCCCCAGCCCCCCTGACCCCCCATAACCCCCCCAGCTCCCCCTGACCCCCCAGCCCCCCCAGCCCCCCATAATCCCCATCCCCCCATCCCCCCATCCCCCCATAACCCCCCTGAGCCCCCAACCCCCCCATAACTCCCCCATCCCCAGCCCCCCAGCCCCCCTGACCCCCCCAGCCCCCCATAACCCCCCCAGCCCCAGCCCCCCCAGCCCCCCTGACCCCCCTTTCCCCCCCAGCCCCCCCATAACCCCCCCATCCCCCATCCCCCCAGCCCCCCATAACCCCCCCATCCCCCATCCCCATCCCCCCAGCCCCCCATAACCCATCCCCATCCACCCCCAGCCCCCCCAGCCCCCCATAACCCCCCCAGCCCCCCAGCCCCCCATACCCCATCCCCAGCCCCCCAGCCCCCCATAACCCATCCCCAGCCCCCATCCCCATCCCCCCCAGCCTCCCCATCCCCCCCTGACCCCCCATACCCCCATCCCCAGCCCCCCTGACCCCCCCAGCCCCCCATAACCCCCCCATAACCCCAGCCCCAGCCCCCCAGCCCCCCCATAACCCCCCATCCCCCCATAACCCCCCCTGACCCCCGACCCCCCCATAACCCCCCCATCCCCATCCCCCCCAGCCCCCCATAACCCATCCCCATCCACCCCCAGCCCCCCCAGCCCCCCATAACCCCCCAGCCCCCCTGACCCCCCCAGCCCCCCCATAACCCCCCCAGCCCCCCAGCCCCCCCCATAACCCCCCCATCCCCCATCCCCAGCCCCCCCAGCCCCCCATAACCCATCCCCATCCACCCCCAGCCCCCCCAGCCCCCCATAACCCCCCAGCCCCCCTGACCCCCCAGCCCCCCCCCCCCCACCTGACCCCCCGTGAGCCGGGTCGAAGAACTCCCTGGTGACGGCGGCTCCGAACCAGCCGGCTGCAGCCAGAGCCCCCAGACCTGGGGGGGCACGGGGGGCTGACCCACCGGGACCCCCCCCAGACACCCCCAGACCCCCCAGACACCCCCGAGCCCCCAGAACCCACACAGAGCCCCCCAGAACCCCCCAGAGCCCCCCCAGAGCCCCCCTCCCAGAGCCCCCAGACCTGGGGGGGCACGGGGGGGGCACTGACCCACCGGGACCCCCCCCAGATCCCCCCAGACACCCCCGAGCCCCCCCCGAACCCCCAGAACCCACACGACCCCCCAGAGCCCCCAGAACCCAGAGCCACCCAGAACCCCCCCAGAGCCCCCCTCCCAGAGCCCCCAGACCTGGGGGGGGCACGGGGGGGCACTGACCCACCGGGACCCATCCCCAGATCCCCCCAGACACCCCCAGAACCCCCAGAGCCCACGCCCTAGAACCCCCCAGACCCCCACCCCCAGAACCCACACGACCCCCCAGAGCCCCCCAGAGCCCCCCTCCCCAGAGCCCCCAGACCTGGGGGGCACGGGGGGGGCACTGACCCACCGGGACCCCCCCAGACACCCCCAGAACCCCCAGAACCCACAGACCCCCCAGAACCCCCCCAGAGCCCCCCAGAGCCACCCAGAACCCCCCACAGCCCCTTCCCAGAGCCCCCAGACCTGGGGGCACGGGGCTGACCCACCGGGACCCCCCTCAGACACCCCCAGAGCCCCCGAACCCCCAGAACCCACACAACCCCCACAGCCCCCCAGAGCCCCCCAGAACCCCCCCACAGCCCCCCTTCCCAGAGCCCCCAGACCTGGGGCACGGGGGCTGACCCACCGGGACCCCCCCAGACACCCCCAGACCCCCCCGAACCCACACAACCACCCAGAGCCCCCCCAGAGCCCCCCTCCCAGAGCCCCCAGACCTGGGGGCACGGGGGCGCTGACCCACCGGGAGCCCCCCCCCAGACACCCCCAGACCCCCCCGAACCCCCAGAACCCACACGACCCCCCATAGCCCCCCAGGACCCCCCAGCCCTTTCCAGGCCCCCCAAGACCCCCCTACCCCCCCCAGACCCCCCGGACCCTTCCAGCCCCCCAAGACCCCCCCATATCCCCCACTCCGGAGCCCCCAACCCCCCCCCCAGCCCCCCCAGGACCCCCCCAGACCCCCCCGGACCCCTCCAGCCCCCTCCCCAGCCCCCCCAGGACCCTCCCCAGCCCCCCCAGGACCCCCCCAGCCCCTTCCAGCACCCCAAGACCCCCCCATACCCCCCACTCCAGAGCCCCCAGCCCCTCATAGCCCCCCCAGACCCCCCCGGACCCTTCCAGCCCCCTCCCCAGACCCCCCATAGCCCCCCTCAGGACCCTTCCAGCCCCCCCCCAGCCCCCCTAGCCCCCCCAGAGACCCCCCAGCCTCTTCCAGCCCCCCCAGACCCCCCCATACCCCCCAGGACCCCCAGCCTCTTCCAGCCCCCAAGACCCCCCATAGCCCCCCCAGACCCCCCACTGACCCTTCCAGCCCCCCAAGACCCCCCATACCCCCCACTCCAGAGCCCCCAGCCCCTCATAGCCCCCCCAGACCCCCCTGGACCCCTCCAGCCCCCTCCCCAGCCCCCCCAGCCCCCCTCAGGACCCCCACAGCCCCCCCAGCCCCCCATAGCCCCCCCAAAGACCCCCCGGACCCTTCCAGCCCACCCTGACCACCCCATAGCCCCCCCAGCCCCCCCTGGACCCTTCAAGCCCCTCCCCAGCCCCCCAGCTCCCCCCAAGGGCCCCCCCAGCCTCTTCCAGCCCCTCATAGCCCCCCCAGATCCCCCCTGGACCCCTCCAGCCCCCTCCCCAGCCCCCCAGCCCCCCTCAGGACCCCCCAGCCCCCCATAGCCCCCCCAAAGACCCCCCCCAGGACCCCCCAGCCTCTTCCAGCCCCCCTGACCCCCCATAGCCCCCCCTAAAGACCCCCCCAGACCCTCCCAGACACTTCCAGCACCCCAAGATCCCCCCTACCCCCCCAGACACCCCCCCGGACTCCTCCATCCCCCTCCCCAGCCCCCCCAGCCCCCCCAGCCCCCCAGCCTCTTCCAGCCCCCCCTGACCCCCCCATAGCCCCCCCAGACACCCCCTGGACCCTTCCAGCCCCCTCCCCAGCCCCCCCAGCCCCCCCAGGACCCCCAAAGCCTCTTCCAGCCCCCCAAGACCCCCCCATACCCCCCACTCCAGAGCCCCCAGCCCCTCATAGCCCCCCCAGACCCCCCTGGACCCCTCCAGCCCCCTCCCCAGCCCCCCCAGCCCCCCTCAGGACCCCCCAGCCCCCCATAGCCCCCCCAAAGACCCCCCCAGGACCCCCCCAGCCTCTTCCAGCCCCCCAAGACCCCCCCATACCCCCCACTCCAGAGCCCCCAGCCCCTCATAGCCCCCCCAGACCACCCCTGGACCCCTCCAGCCCCCTCCCCAGCCCCCCCAGCCCCCCTCAGGACCCCCCAGCCCCCAGCCCCCCTAGCCCCCCAAAGACCCCCCCAGGACCCCCCAGCCTCTTCCAGCCCCCCTGACCCCCCATAGCCCCCCTAAAGACCCCCAGACCCCCCCCCCGACCCTCCAGCCCCCCATACCCCCCCAGCCCCCCCCCCGACCCCTCCAGCCCCCTCCCCAGCCCCCCCAGCCCCCCCCAGCCCCCCAGCCTCTTCCAGCCCCCGACCCCCCATAGCCCCCCCAGACCCCCCTGGACCCCTCCAGCCCCTCCCCAGCCCCCCCAGCCCCCCCAGCCCCCCCAGCCTCTTCCAGCCCCCCCGACCCCCCATAGCCCCCCCAGCCCCCCCCCCGGACCCCTCCATCCCCCTCCCCAGCCCCCCCCCTTTACCTGCCAGCAGCAGCAGCGCCCCCCCGCCGCTCGGACTCGCCTCCTGACCCCGACCCCCCCAGCACGAGCCCCGGAGCCCCCAAAACCGCCGCCGCCACCGCCAGGGCGCGTGAGCCCTGCAGGTACCCTGGGGGGAGGGGCGGGGGGAGGGGGTTGGTGGGGGAGGGGCCACCCAGAGGGGACCCCTCCCCCCCCCCCACCATGTCCTATGGGGTGGGGGGGTTGGTGGGGGTGGGGGTCCCCCCTCCCCCAGGTGTCCCCCCCCCCCGAGACCCCCCCCCCCCGGTGTCCCCCCTCCCCCACCTTTGCCCCCCCCATGCCCCCCCCATCCCCCCCCCGGTGCCCCCCCCCCATGCCCCCCCCCATGTCCCCCCCTCCCCCACCTTTGCCCCCTCATCCCTCCCCATGCCCCCCCCCATCCCCCCTCCCTCCCCTTCCCCCCCCCCCCCCCCCCATGCCCCCCCCCCTCACCGGGCAGGGTGATGAGCCCCCCCTTGTCCCTCCCCTCCCCACCTTTGCCCCCCCCATTCCCCCCTCCCCGCCATTGCCCCCCCAACCCCCTCCCCCCGTCCCCCCCCATGCCCCCCCCATGCCCCTCCCTCCCCCACCTTTGCCCCCCCCATGTCCCCCCCCATGCCCCCCCCATGACCCCCCCCCTCCACCTTTGCCCCCCCATGTCCGTCCCCCCCTCCCCTCCCCCCACCCCCATGCCCCCCCCCCCTCACCGGGCAGGGTGATGAGCCCCCCCATGTCCCCCCCTCCCCTCTCCCCCACCCCCATGCCCCCCCCATCCCCCCTCCCCACCTTCCCCCCTGGTGCCCCCCCCCCATGCCCCCCTCCCCCCCATGCCCCCCCCATGCCCCCCCTCCACCTTTGCCCCCCCCATGCCCCCCCCTCCCCCCCTATGTCCCCCCCTCCCCCTCCCCCCCCCCATGTCCCCCCTCCACCTCTCCCCCCATGCCCCCCCATGCCCCCCCCCATCCCCCCCTCCCCACGCCTCCCCTCACCGGCAGGGTGATAGCCCCCTCCCCACCTTGCCCCCCTCCCCCCCCCATGCCCCCCCCACTGCCCCCCCCATGCCACCCTTGCCCCCCCATGACCCCCCCCCCCTCCCCCCCCATGTCCCCCCTCCCTCTCCCCCCCCCCCATGCCCCCCCCATGACCCCCCACCTTGCCCCTCCCCATGCCCCCCCCCCCATGCCCCTCCCCCATGCCGGCTCATGAGCCCCCCCTCCCCTACCTATGCCCCCCCCATGTCCCCCCTTCCCCCCATGACCCCCCTCCACCCTTGCCCCCCCATGCCCCCCCTCCCCCCCCATGCCCCCCCCATGTCCCCCTCCCCATGTCTCCCCCCCCCATGTCCCCCCTCCCCCTCTCCCCCACCCCCATGCCCCCCTCCCCCCATGCCCCCCCCATTGCCCCCCCCACCCCCCTCCCCCCACCCCCTCCCTCCCCCCTTCCCTCCCTGGTGCCCCCCCCCCATGCCACCCTCCCCCCCTGCCCCCCCTCCACCTGTGCCCCCCCCATGCCCCCCTCCCCCCATGCCCCCCATGTCCCCCTCCCCCATGCCCCCCTCCCCCCATGTCCCCCTCCTCCCCTCTCCCCCACCCCCATGCCCCCCTCCCCCCATGCCCCCCCATTGCCCCCCCACCCCCTCCCCCCCCACCCCCCCCCCCCCCCCCTCCCGCCCCCCCCCCCCCCCCCCGCCCCCCCATGACCCCCCCCTCCACCATTGCCCCCCCACGCCCCCCCCCTCACCGGGCAGGGTGATGAGTGACACGAGGGGCACACAGGAAGTGACGCCAGAGGCGTCGGTGACGCAATCGCTCCAGAGCCCCCGGCTTTGGGTGACGGAAGCGACGGCGCTGGGCTGACCCCCCCCCACCCCCCAGGCCGCGTGCGCCAGCGCCCCCCAGCAGCCCCCAGCCCACAGCCCCCAGAGCCGCCCCCAGAGCCCCCCCAGCCCCCCCCCCCCAGGGGGGCGGCATCGCGGGGGGAGGGGGAGGGGGAGGGGGAGGGGGAGGGGGTGGGGGGAGGGGGGGGAGTGGGGGAGGGGGAGTAGGGGGAGGGGAGGGGGAGTGGGGAGGGGGTGGGAGTGGGGGGAGGGGGGTTTGGGGGGGTGGGAGTGGGGGGAGGGGGGGGTGGGGGGGGGGGGGGGGAGGGGGGAGGGGGGTGGGAGTGGGGGGAGGGGAGGGGAGTGGGGGGAGGGGTGGGAGTGGGGGGAGGGGGGTGGGGAGGGTGGGAGTGGGGGGAGGGGGGTGTGGGGGGGTAGTGGGGGGGTGGAGAGGGGGGGGGGGGGGGGGGGGGGTGGGGGTGAGGGGGGGTGGGGGGTGGGGGGTGGGGGTAGGGGAGGGGGGTGGGGGGGGTGGGAGTGGGGGGAGGGGGGTTTGGGGGGTGGGAGTGGGGGGAGGGGAGGGGGAGTGGGGAGGGGTGGGAGTGGGGGGAGGGGGGTATGGGGGGTGGGGAGTGGGGGGAGGGGGAGTAAAGGGGGGTGGGAGTGGGGGGAGGGGGGGTTGGGGGGTGGGAGTGGGGGGAGGGGAGGGGGGTGGGGGTGGGGTGGGAGTGGGGGGAGGGGGGTTTGGGGGGTGGGGGTGGGGGGAGGGGGGGGTAAAGGGGGTGGGAGTGGGGGGGTTGGGGGGTAAATGGGGGGATGGGGGGTGGGAGTTGGGGGGTCCGGGAGTGTTTGGGGGTGTCTGGGGGGGGTTGGGGATCGGGGGGGTAAACAGGGTGGGAGTTGGGGGGTCCGGGGGTTTTGGGGGTGTCTGGGGGGGGTTGGGGATCTGGGGGGTAACGGGGTGGGAATGGGGTGTCCGGGGGGTTTTGGGGTGTCTGGGGGGGGGTTGGGGGGTCTGGGGGTAGAGGGGGTGGGAATTGGGGGGTCCGGGGGGGTTTGGGGGTGTCTGGGGGGGGTTGGGGGTCTGGGGGGGTAAAGGGGGTGGGAATTGGGGGGTCCGGGGGGTTTTGGGGGTGTCTGGGGGGGGTTGGGGATCTGGGGGGGTAAAGAGGGGGTGGGAATTGGGGGTCCGGGGGGTTTTGGGGGTGTCTGGGGGGGTTGGGGGTCTGGGGGGGGGGTAGAGGGTGGAATGGGGGGTCCGGGGGGTTTTGGGGGTGTCTGGGGGGGGGGTTGGGGATCTGGGGGGGGGGTAAAGAGGGGGTGGGGGTCTCGATTTGGGGGGGGGGCCCCCAGATGAGTGGGGGGGGGGGGTTCGGGGGTCGAGGTCAGACCCCCAATTTGGGGGGGGGGGGGGGGATGGGGGGGGGGGTTCGAGGTCAGACCCAAGGTCAAGGTCGGGGGTTCAAGCTGCTCGCGGCCCCCGAGGGGGGGGGAGGTGGTGGTGGGGGGAGGGTCCCGGTGCTGCACGCGCCGTCCTCGCGCCCTTAAAGGGGCTGCCCCTCCCCCCCCCCCCCTCCCCCCCCCTCAGGAAGGAACCCAGGTGTCCGGCGCGCCCAGCCCCCTTCCTGCCCCTCCCCCTCCCCCACCCCCCCCGCCCCTCCCCCCTCCGAGGCCCTGACGCCACTTGGGGGGAGGGGGGGGGCGGCCCCCTCCCCCCCCATCCCCCTTCCCCCCCAACAAGGGTCCTGGCCCCCTCCCCCCCCCAGACCCCCTTCCCCTCCCCCCAACTCTTCCCCTCCCCCCAACAAGGGTCCCCCCCCCAGACCCCCTTCCCCTCCCCCTTGGGGGTCCCTTCCCCTCCCCCATCCCCCCCTCCCCCCACAACAAGGGTCCTCTCCCCCTCCCCCCCCCCCAGACCCCCTTCCCCTCCCCCCTTGGGGGGTCCCTTCCCCTCCCCCACCCTCAGCCTGCCCCACCCCCATTCCCCTCCCCATTGGGGGGTCCCCCCAGACCCACGTCCCCTCCCCCCACCCTGCCCCTCCCCCCTGTCCCCCCCCCCTTCCCCTCCCCCACCCCCCCCCGCCCCCTCATCCCCCCAATCCATTCCCCTCCCCCACCCTCAGCCAGCCCCCCCTTCCCCTCCCCCCTGGGGGGTCCCTTCCCCCTCCCCCCATCCCCCTCCCCCCCACCCATTCCCCTCCCCATTGGGGGGTCCCCCCAGACCCCCTTCCCCTCCCCCACCCCCCCCGTCCCCCTCATCCCCCCACCCCCTCCCCTCCCCCCAGACCCTGCCCCCCCCCCTTCCCCATTCCCCTCCCCCATTAGTGGGGGGGGGTCTTCCCATCCCCCCCCCCCCATCGCGTCAGGGACCCCCAGCCCCCCGGGAAGGGTCCCATCAGCTTCCCCCCACCCCACCCCAACCCCCCCCCCCCCCCCCCCAGCCCCCCTCATGCCCCCCCCCCCCCCCCCAGACCCCCCCCCCCCCCCCCCCCCCATTCCCCCTCAAGCCCCCCAGCCCCCCAATCTCCCCAAGCCCCCCCCCCAAACCCCTCACCCCCCAGCCCCCCGGCCCCCCCAGCCCCCTGGCCCCCCCATTCCCCCCAGCCCCCCAACCCTCACCCAGCCCCTAGTGCCCCCCCAGCCCCTCCCAGCTCCCAACCCCCCGTACCCCCCCATCCCCCCACATGCCCCCCCAGCCCCCCTGTACCCCCCAATCCCCCCCACCTGCCCCCCAACCCCCCCATCCCCCTGTGCCCCCCCAGCCCCCCCCAGCCACTTGTGCCCCCCCCACCCCCCCAGCCCCCCCCCAGCCACCCCATCCCCCAGCCCCCCATCCCCCCTGTGCCCCCCCATCCCCCCCAGACACTTGTGCCCCCCCCCATCTCCCCATCTCCCCCTCTCCCCAGCCCCCCCAGCCCCCCCACACTGCCCCCCACCCCCCCAGCTCCCCCAGCCCCCAACCCCCCGTGCCCCCCCAGCCCCCACCCTGTGCCCCCCCCAGCCCCCCCAGCCACTTGCTCCAGCCCCACCCTCTCCCCCCAGCCCCTCCCCAGCCCCCCCAGCCATGCCCCCCCACCCCCCCCCAGCCCCCCCCCCCCCACCCCCCCCCCCCCCCATCCCCCCTGTGCCCCCCAGCCCCCCCAGCCCCCCCAGCCACTTGTGCCCCCCTCTCCCCAGCCCCCCAGCCCCCCAGATGCCCCCCACCCCCCAGCCCCCCAGCCCCCCAGCCACTTGTGCCCCCCCATCTCCCCATCTCCCCCTCTCCCCAGCCCCCAGCCCCCCACATGCCCCCCACCCCCCAGCTCCCCCAGCCCCCAACCCCCCGTACCCCCCAGCCCCCCTATGCCCCCCGTGCCCCCCAGCCCCCCCAGCCACTTGTGCCCCCCTCCCCCAGCCCCCCCACATGCCCCCCACCCCCCAGCTCCCCCAGCCCCCACCCCCCGTACCCCCAGCCCCCTCTGCCCCCCCAGCCCCCCAGCCACTGTGCCCCCCTCCCCCAGCCCCCCAGCCCCCCCCAGATGCCCCCCACCCCCCAGCCCCCCAGCCCCCAACCCCCGCACCCCCCAGCCCCCTGTGCCCCCCTCCCCAGCCCCCCAGCCCCCCACCCCCCAGCTCCCCAGCCCCCTATGCCCCCCGTCCCCCCCAGCCCCCCCAGCCACTTGTGCCCCCCCCCCCATCTCCCCCAGCCCCCCACATGCGACGCCGTAGGAAACGGGGCAGGAAAAGGGGGGGAGGGGGGGGGGGGAAGGGTTTGGGGGGGGGGGGTTGTCCCAGACGCTGCCCCTCCCCCCCTCAACACAGTCGGTCCGAGGAGCACGTGAGGTTTATTTACAGGGGGGGAGGGGCGGAGGGGGGAGGGGGGACACTGGGGGGGGGGGGTGTCCCCCAAGGCACTGCGGGGGGGGGAGGGGGAGGGGGGAGGGGGGAGGGTGACTTATGTCACCCTCCCCCCCCTCCCCCTCCCCCCCCGGGAGCTGCCGCTGTGACGTCATCAGCCCCATGATGACGTCATCATCGGCGGGGATGACGTCACAGCGCCTCCTCGCCGCGTGGGGGGGGGGGTGTGGGTGGGGGGGGGGTGTGATGACGTCATCGGTGGGGGTGATGACGTCATTGCCGCGCCTTGGAGATGGCCAATCCCAGCAGCCCGGCCACGCCCAGTGCCACGCCCCCCACGATGGCGGCTCCCAGCAGCCCCTCTGGGGGGGGGGGGGAGGGGGGTGTTAGGGGGGCTCAAGGGGGGTCTGGGGGGGTCTGAGGGGTTTTGGGGTGCTGGGGGGGGTCTGGGGGGGTTTGGGGGGGTTGGGGTCTATGCGGGGTCTCAGGGGGGTCTGGGGGGGTTTGGGGGTCTCAGGGGCGTCTGGGGGGGGAGTGGGGGTCTATGGGGGGTCTCAGGGGGTCTGAGGGGGTTTGGGGGGGTCTCAGGGGGTCTGGGGGGTTTGGGGTGCTGGGGGGCTTGGGCAGGTCTCAGGGGGGTCAGTGGGGGGTTTGGGGGGGTCTGAGGGGCATCTTGAGGGGGGTGGGGGTCTATGGGGGGTCTCAGGGGGGTCTGGGGGGTTTGGGGGGTCTCAGGGGGTCTGGGGGGGTTGGGGTCTATGGGGGGTCTCAGGGGGGTCTGGGGGGTTTTGGGGTGCTGGGGGGTCTGGGGGGGTCTGGGGGTTTGGGGGGTCTGAGGGGCGTCTGGGGGGGGTGGGGTCTATGGGGGGTCTCAGGGGGGTCTGGGGGGGTTGGGGTCTATGGGGGGTCTCAGTGGGGTCTGGCGGGGTTTGGGGGGGTCTCAGGGGGTCTGGGGGGTTTGGGGTGCTGGGGGGCCTGGGCGGGTCTCAGGGGGGTCAGTGGGGGGTTTGGGGGGGTCTGAGGGGCATCTTGAGGGGGAGTGGGGGTCTATGGGGGGTCTCAGGGGGGTCTGGGGGGTTTGGGGGGGTCTCAGGGGGGTCTGGGGGGGAGTGGGGGTCTATGGGGGGTCTCAGGGGGGTCTGGGGGGTTTGGGGGGTCTCAGGGGGGATCTGGGGGGGGGGTTGGGGGTCTATGGGGGGTCTCAGGGGGGTCTGGGGGGGTTTGGGGGTCTAGGGGTGTCTGGGGGGGGCGTCTGGGGGGGTCTCAGGGGGGTCTGGTGGGGTGGGGTCTATGGGGGGGGGTCTGGGGGGGGGGTGCCTGGGGGGGTCTATGGGGGGTCTCAGGGGGGTCTGGGGGGGGTTTGGGGGGTCTCAGGGGGTCTGGGGAGGGTTTTGGGGTGCTGGAGGGGTCTGGGAGGGTCAGGGGGGTTTTGGGGTGCCAGGGGGAGTCAGGGAGGTTTTTGGGGTGCTGGAGGGGTCTAGGGGGGTCAGGGGGGTCAGGGGGGTTTTGGGGTGCCGGGGGGGGTCAGGGGGTGCTGAAGTGCTGGAGGGGTCTGGGAGGGTCAGGGGGGTTTTGGGGTGCGGGGGTGGTCAGGGGTGGTCAGGGGGATTTTGGGGTGCTGGAGGGGTCTGTGGGGGTTGGGGGGAGTTTTGGGGTGCCGGGGGGGTCAGGGGGTGCTGGGGTGCTGGAGGGTGCTGGGGGGTTTTGGGGTGCCGGGGGGGTCGGGGGAGGTCAGGGGGTTTTGGGGTGCTGGAGGGGTCGGGGGAGGTCAGGGGGGTTTTGGGGTGCCGGGGGGGGCCAGGGGGGTGCTGGAGGGGTCTGGGAGGGTCAGGGGGGTTTTGGGGTGCCAGGGGGGTTGGGGGAGGTCAGGGGGGTCAGGGGGGTTTTGGGGTGCCAGGGGGTCGGGGGAGGTCAGGGGGGTTTTGGGGTGCTGGAGGGGTGGGGGGGTCGGGGGGTTTTGGGGGTCGGGGGGGTCGGGGGGGGGGTTGGGGTGCTGGAGAGGTCTGGGGGGGTTTTGGGGTGCCGGGGGGGTCTGGGGGGGTCAGGGGGGTTTTGGGGTGCTGGAGGGGTCTGGGGGGTCGGGGGGGTTTTTGGGGTGCTGGGGGGGGTCTGGGGGCTGTCAGAGGGGGTTTTGGGGTTCAGGGGGTTCGGGGGGGTCAGGGGGGTTTTGGGGTGCCGGGGGGGTCAGGGGAGGTTTTGGGGTGCCGGGGGGTCTGGGGGTCACCTCTGCGCATGCGCTGCCGGATGAGGCGCCGCAGCCGCAGCCCCTGGGGGTTTTGGGGTTCAGCCCCCAACAGCCGCTCCACGTGACCCAGCGCCCGCTCGTACTCCTGGGGGGGGGGGGCACCCCGCGATGTCAGGGACCCCCAGCCCCCGGGAAGGGTCCCATCAGCTTCCCCCCACCCCACCCCAACCCCTCTATGACCCCCCCACCCCCCCCCCCCCAGCCCCCCATTCCCCCTCAAGCCCCCCCAGCCCCCCAATCTCTCCAAGTCCCCCCTGGCCCCGTGCCCCCCCAGCCCCCCCAGTCTCCCCAAGCCCCCCCCCAAACCCCTCACCCCCCCAGCCCCCCCAGCCCCCCAGCTCCCAACCCCCCCGTACCCCCCCAGCCCCCCCAGCCACTTGTGCCCCCCCCTCTCCCCAGCCCCCCTCTCCCCAGCCCCCCCAGCCCCCAACTCCCCCGTACCCCCCCGGCCCCCCCAGTCCCCCTGTGCCCCCCCAGCCCCCCAGCCCCCAACTCCCCCGTACCCCCCCATCCCCCCCATCCCCCCCATCCCCCCTGTGCCCCCCCCAGCCCCCCAGTCCCCCCCAGCCCCCCCATCCCCCCTGTGCCCCCCCATCCCCCCCCATCCCCCCCGTAGCCCCCCCATACCCCCCCAGCCCCCCAGCCCCCCAGTCCCCCCCACCCCCCCTGTGCCCCCCCAGCCCCCCAGTCCCCCCCCACCCCCCAGTCCCCCCCAGCCCCCCCACCCCCCCCCCCCCCCACCCCCCACCCCCCCCAGCCTCCCAGTCCCCCCCCACCCCCCTGTGCCCCCCCAGCCCCCCCACCCCCCAGCCCCCCCACCCCCCAGCCCCCCCAGCCTCCCAGTCCCCCCCCACCCCCCTGTGCCCCCCAGCCCCCCACCCCCCCAGCCCCCCCAGCCCCCCAGTCCCCCCCACCCCCCCTGTGCCCCCCCAGCCCCCCCAGCCCCCCCCCACCCCCCCCCCCCCCCACCCCCCTGTGCCCCCCCCCAGCCCCCCCCACCTTGAGCCGGTAGTTGCCCAGCGCCAGGTAGAACACGTGCCCCCCCAGCCCCCCCATCCCCCCTGTGCCCCCCCAGCCCCCCCAGCCCCCTATGCCCCCCCCATCTCCTCAGCCCCCTCTCCCCAGCCCCCCAGCCCCCCCACATGCCCCCAACCCCCCCAGTCCCCCCCAGCCCCCCAGTCCCCCCCCACCCCCCAGCCACTTGTGCCCCCCTCTCCCCAGCCCCCCAGCTCCCCCAGCCCCCAACCCCCCGTACCCCCCCAGCCCCCCCATCCCCCCTGTGCCCCCCCAGCCCCCCTAGCCCCCCCAGACACTTGTGCCCCCCCCCTCTCCTCAGCCCCCCTCTCCCCCAGCCCCCCAGCCCCCCCAGATGCCCCCCACCCCCCCATCCCCCCATCCCCCAGTCCCCCCCACCCCCCTGTGCCCCCCCAGCCCCCCCCACCTTGAGCCGGTAGCTGCCCAGCGCCAGGTAGAACACGTGCCCCCCCAGCCCCCCCATCCCCCCTGTGCCCCCCCATCCCCCCCAGCCCCCCCACCCCCCCCCCCCCCCAGCCCCCCCATCCCCCCTGTGCCCCCCCGTACCCCCCCAGCCCCCCCAGCCCCCCAGTCCCCCCCACCCCCCAGCCCCCCAGCCCCCCAGTCCCCCCCCACCCCCACCCCCCAGCCCCCCATGCCCCCCACCCCCCACCCCCCCTGTGCCCCCCCCAGCCCCCCCAGTCCCCCTGTGCCCCCCCAGCCCCCCACCCCCCCCCCCCCCCCCCCCCCAGCCCCCCAGTCCCCCAGTCCCCCCCCCAGCCCCCCCAGCCCCCCAGCCCCCACCCCCCCCACCTTGAGCCGGTAGTTGCCCAGCGCCAGGTAGAACACGTGCCCCCCCCAGCCCCCCCATCCCCCCTGTGCCCCCATCCCCCCAGCCCCCACCCCCTATGCCCCCCCAGCCCCCCATCCCCCTGTGCCCCCCCCCCCCAGCCCCCCAGCCCCCAGTCCCCCCCCCCGCTGCCCCAGCCCCCAGTCCCCCCACCCCCACCCCCAGCCCCCATCCCCCCAGTCCCCCCCCCACCCCCCACCCCCCCAGTCCCCCCATCCCCCCCAGCCCCCCACCCCCCTGTGCCCCCAGCCCCCAGCCCCCCCCCCCCACCCCCCCCCCCATGTGCCCTTGCGCGCCAGGTAGCACGCCCCCACCCCCCCTGTGCCCCAGCCCAGCCCCCCAGCCCCCCCCCCCACCCCCCCCCCCAGCCCCCACCTTGAGCCGGTAGTTGCCCAGCGCCAGGTAGAACACGTAATCCCTCTGCTCCTCCCGCGTCCCCTTGGGCAGCAGCTCTGGGGGGGGGGGGGGGGGCAGCTCGTGGGGGGGCACTTCTCCCCCATGGCCCCCCTGTGCCACCCCCCGCCCCCCCCCCCCCCCCCAAGCCTCTGTGCCCCCCCCACCTTGCAGCAGGGCCCCCCCATGGCCCCCAGCCCCCCCCCCCAGCCCCTGTGCCCCCCCAGCCCCCCCACCTTGCAGCAGGGCCCCCCCCAGCCCCCCCCCAGCCCCTGTGCCCCCCCGCCCCCCCCAGCCCCCCCCCCCCCCGAAAGCCTCTGTGCCCCCCCCACCTTGCAGCAGGGCCCCCCCAGCCCCCCCAGCCCCCCACCTTGCAGCAGGGCCCCCCCCAGCCCCCCCAGCCCCCCACCTTGCAGCAGGGCCCCCCCCAGCCCCCCCGCAGCCCCCCCCAGCCCTTGCAGCAGGGCCCCCCCTGCCCCCCCCAGCCCCCCACCTTGCAGCAGGGCCCCCCCAGCCCCCCCAGCCCCCCACCTTGCAGCAGGGCCCCCCCCCCCCCCAGCCCCCCCCACCCCGCTTGCAGCAGGGCCCCCCCAGCCCCCCCCAGCCCCCCACCTTGCAGCAGGGCCCCCCCCATGGCCCCCCCAGCCCCCCTCCATCCCCTGTGCCCCCCCAGCCCCCCCCACCTTGCAGCAGGGCCCCCCCAGCCCCCCCAGCCCCCCACCTTGCAGCAGGGCCCCCCCCAGCCCCCCCCAGCCCCCCACCTTGCAGCAGGGCCCCCCCATGGCCCCCCAGCCCCCCTCCATCCCCTGTGCCCCCCAGCCCCCCACCTTGCAGCAGGGCCCCCCCAGCCCCCCCAGCCCCCCACCTTGCAGCAGGGCCCCCCCAGCCCCCCCAGCCCCCCACCTTGCAGCAGGGCCCCCCTGCCCCCCCAGCCCCCCACCTTGCAGCAGGGCCCCCCCCCCCCCCCAGCCCCCCCCCCACCTTGCAGCAGGGCCCCCAGCCCCCAGCCCCCACCCCAGGGCCCCCCGCCCCCCAGCCCCCACCTTGCAGCAGGGCCCCCCCAGCCCCCCCAGCCCCCCACCTTGCAGCAGGGCCCCCCCCAGCCCCCCCAGCCCCCCACCTTGCAGCAGGGCCCCCCCAGCCCCCCCAGCCCCCCACCTTGCAGCAGGGCCCCCCCCATGGCCCCCCCAGCCCCCCACCTTGCAGCAGGGCCCCCCCCAGCCCCCCCAGCCCCCCACCTTGCAGCAGGGCCCCCCCCAGCCCCCCACCTTGCAGCAGGGCCCCCCCAGCCCCCCCAGCCCCCCACCTTGCAGCAGGGCCCCCCCCCAGCCCCCCACCTTGCAGCAGGGCCCCCCCCAGCCCCCCCAGCCCCCCCACCTTGCAGCAGGGCCCCCCCATGGCCCCCCCAGACCCCCCTCCATCCCCTGTGCCCCCCAGCCCCCACCTTGCAGCAGGGCCCCCCCAGCCCCCCCAGCCCCCCACCTTGCAGCAGGGCCCCCCCATGGCCCCCCCAGCCCCCCACCTTGCAGCAGGGCCCCCCCCCCCCCCCCCAGCCCCCCACCTTGCAGCAGGGCCCCCCCAGCCCCCCACCTTGCAGCAGGGCCCCCCCAGCCCCCAGCCCCCCACCTTGCAGCAGGGCCCCCCCAGCCCCCCACCTTGCAGCAGGGCCCCCCCCCCCCCCCAGCCCCCCCACCTTGCAGCAGGGCCCCCCCCATGGCCCCCCCAGACCCCCCTCCATCCCCTGTGCCCCCCAGCCCCCCCACCTTGCAGCAGGGCCCCCCCCATGCCCCCCCAGCCCCCACCTTGCAGCAGGGCCCCCCAGCCCCCCAGCCCCCCACCTTGCAGCAGGGCCCCCCCAGCCCCCCCAGCCCCCCACCTTGCAGCAGGGCCCCCCCATGGCCCCCCAGCCTCCCACCTTGCAGCAGGGCCCCCCCAGCCCCCCAGCCCCCCACCTTGCAGCAGGGCCCCCCCAGCCCCCCACCTTGCAGCAGGGCCCCCCCAGCCCCCCAGCCCCCACCTCAGGCCCCCCCACCTTGCAGCAGGGCCCCCCCAGCCCCCCCAGCCCCCCACCTTGCAGCAGGGCCCCCCCCCCCCCCAGCCCCCCCCACCTTGCAGCAGGGCCCCCCCCAGCCCCCCCCCAGCCCCCCCACCTTGCAGCAGGGCCCCCCCCAGCCCCCCCAGCCCCCCACCTTGCAGCAGGGCCCCCCCAGCCCCCCAGCCCCCCACCTTGCAGCAGCTGGCCCCCAGACCCCCTCCAGCCCCTGTGCCCCCAGCCCCCCACCTTGCAGCAGGGCCCCCATGGCCCCCCAGCCCCCCTCCAGCCCCTGTGCCCCCAGCCCGCCCCACCTTGCAGCAGGGCCCCCCCATGGCCCCCCAGCCCCCCACCTTGCAGCAGGGCCCCCCCCAGCCCCCCAGCCCCCCACCTTGCAGCAGGGCCCCCCCAGCCCCCCACCTGCAGCAGGGCCCCCCCAGCCCCCCAGCCCCCCACCTTGCAGCAGGGCCCCCCCAGCCCCCCACCTTGCAGCAGGGCCCCCCCAGCCCCCCCCAGCCCCCACCTTGCAGCAGGGCCCCCCCAGCCCCCCACCTTGCAGCAGGGCCCCCCAGCCCCAGCCCCCACCTTGCAGCAGGGCCCCCCCATGGCCCCCCAGACCCCCTCCAGCCCTGTGCCCCCCAGCCCCCCCACCTTGCAGCAGGGCCCCCCCAGCCCCCCCAGCCCCCCACCTTGCAGCAGGGCCCCCCCATGGCCCCCCCAGCCCCCACCTTGCAGCAGGGCCCCCCCAGCCCCCCCAGCCCCCCACCTTGCAGCAGGGCCCCCCCCCCCCCCAGCCCCCCCCGCCCCCCACCTTGCAGCAGGGCCCCCCCATGGCCCCCCAGACCCCCTCCAGCCCCTGTGCCCCCCAGCCCGCCCCACCTTGCCAGGCCCCCATGGCCCCAGCCCCCCACCTTGCAGCAGGGCCCCCCAGCCCCCCCAGCCCCCACCTGCAGCAGGGCCCCCTGCCCCCTCCAGCCCCCCACCTTGCAGCAGGGCCCCCCCATGGCCCCCAGCCCCCCCAGCCCCCACCTTGCAGCAGGGCCCCCCCAGCCCCCCCAGCCCCCCACCTTGCAGCAGGGCCACCCCCTGGCCACGTCGTGCCCGTAGGGGCTCCGCACCAGCCCCCAGGCGTACTCGAACTGGCAGCTCCGCGACACCGCCCCCCGGCGCTGCTCCGCGAAGCGCCGCTCCAGGGCCTGGGGGGCACGGGGGGCGGGGGGTCATAGGGGGCAGGGGGGTCAGGGGGACATAGGGGTCATAGGGGGCAGGGGGGGTTGGGGGGTCAGGGGGACATGGGGGTCATAGGGGTCAGGGGGGTCAGGGGGGCACGGGGGGGCAGGGGGGTCATAGGGGGCAGGGGGGTCAGGGGGACATAGGGGTCATAGGGGTCAGGGGGGGTCATAGGGGGCAGGGGGGTCATAGGGGTCAGGGGGGCACGGGGGGGCAGGGGGGTCATAGGGGGCAGGGGGGTCAGGGGACATAGGGGTCATAGGGGTCGGGGGGGTCATAGGGGGCAGGGGGGTCATAGGGGGCAGGGGGGTTGGGGGGGTCAGGGGGACATGGGGGTCATAGGGGTCAGGGGGGTCAGGGGGGCACAGGGGGGCAGGGGGGTCATAGGGGGCAGGGGGGTCAGGGGAGACATAGGGGTCATAGGGGTCGGGGGAGGTCATAGGGGCAGGGGGGGTCATAGGGGGCAGGGGGGTCATAGGGATCGGGGGGGTCAGGGGGACATAGGGGTCATAGGGGTCAGGGGGGTCATAGGGGGCAGGGGGGTCATAGGGGTCATAGGGGGCAGGGGGGTCATAGGGATCGGGGGGTCAGGGGGACATAGGGGTCATAGGGGTCGGGGGGGTCATAGGGGGCAGGGGGGTCATAGGGGGCAGGGGGGTCATAGGGGTCAGGGGGGTCAGGGGGACATAGGGGTCATAGGGGGCAGGGGGGTCATAGGGGGCAGGGGGGTCATAGGTCATAGGGGGCAGGGGGGTCAGGGGGACATAGGGGTCATAGGGGGTCAGGGGGGGGTCATAGGGGGCAGGGGGGTCATAGGGATCGGGGGGTCAGGGGGACATAGGGGTCATAGGGGTCAGGGGGGTCATAGGGGGCAGGGGGGTCATAGGGGTCATAGGGGGCAGGGGGGGTCATAGGGATCAGGGGGGTCAGGGGGACATAGGGGCTCATAGGGGTCAGGGGGGGTCATAGGGGGCAGGGGGGTCATAGGGGGCAGGGGGGTCATAGGGGTCGGGGGGGTCAGGGGGACATAGGGGTCAGGTAGGGGGCAGGGGGGTCATAGGGGGCAGAGGGGGTCAGGGGGACATAGGGGTCATAGGGGGCAGGGGGGTCATAGGGGGCAGGGGGGGTCATAGGGGTCGGGGGGGTCAGGGGGACATAGGGGTCATAGGGGGTCAGGGGGGGTCATAGGGGGCAGGGGGGGGTCATAGGGGGCAGGGGGGTCATAGGGGTCATAGGGGGCAGGGGGGGTCATAGGGGTCGGGGGGTCAGGGGGACATAGGGGTCATAGGGGTCAGGGGGGACACAGGGGGCACAGGGGGTCAGGGGGGACACAGGGGGGTTAGGGGAGGACATGGGGGGGTCATAGGGGGCAGGGGGGTCATAGGGGTCGGGGGGGTCAGGGGGACATAGGGGGGCACGGGGGGCCAGGGGGTTAGGGGTGTCAGGGGTCAGGGGGGACATGGGGGGCACAGGGCTCAGGGGGGACAGGAGAGGTCAGGGGGTCAGGGGGACATGGGGGTCATAGGGGCCAGGGGGTCAGGGGGGTCAGGGAGACATGGGGGGCAGGGGGGCACAGGGGTCAGGGGGTCAGGGAGAGATGGGGGGCAGGGGGGGCACAGGGGTCAGGGGCGGGGGGTCAGGGGGACATAGGGGTCAGGGGGACACGGGGGGGTTGGGGGGGTCAGGGGACATGGGGATCATAGGGGTCAGGGGGGTCATAGGGGGCAGGGGGGTCATAGGGGTCATAGGGGGCAGGGGGGTCATAGGGGTCATAGGGGGCAGGGGGGTCAGTAGGGGGTCAGGGGGTCATAGGGGTCATAGGGGGCAGGGGGGTCATAGGGGCAGGGGTCATAGGGGGCAGGGGGGTCAGGGGGACATGGGGATCATAGGGGTCAGGGGGGTCAGGGGGGCACGGGGGGGCAGGGGGGTCATAGGGGGCGGGGGCAGGGTCAGGGGGACACGGGGGGTTAGGGGGGTCAGGGGGACATGGAGGTCATAGGGGTCAGGGGGGTCAGGGGGGCACGGGGGGGCCAGGGGTTGGGAGTCGGGGGGTGGCAGGGGGCCAGGGGTGGGTCAGGGGAGGACACAGAGGTCAGGGGGGTCAGGGGGGACATGGGGGGGTCCCAGGGGTTTGGGGGGGTCCCAGGGGGGTCAGGGCTCAGGGGTTGGGGGGAGGGGTCATGGGGGGGTCGGGGAGGGGGTCACTGGGTTCCTGGGGGTCACAAGAGGGGGGGGTCCGGGGAGGGTGGGGGTTGTGGGCGGGGCTTAGCCCGCGTGGGGCGTGGCCAATGGGGGCGACGTGTGGGCGGGGCTTAAGGCCCGGAGCGGCTGGGGGCGGGGCCTGGAGGGGCGGCAGGGCGGTGATAGGCGGAGGCGGGGAGGGGGCGGGGCCTGGAGGGGGCGGGGCCAAGGGGGTGCAGCGGGGCCGCGCGCGGCGGGGCCGGGGGTCCCCCCGAGGAGGGGGAGGGGGGAAGGGGGGCTGGAGGAGGGGGGGGGGTCGTGCCGGGCGGGGGGCGGGGCCTTCACCATGAGATCCTCCACCGCGATGACGTCGTCGAACTCGGGATCCATCGCGGCCGCCGCCGGAAGTGACGTCAAAGGCGGAAGCGCGGGACCGGACCGGGGGGCGTGGCCTAAGGGGGGGCAAAGGAAGGGGGCGTGACCCAAAGGGGAACCGGCCAATGGGGTTGCAGGACGGGGAGGGGGGGGGGGGGCGCGGCCTCTCTCGCTACGTGCCGGCGGCGCGCTGGGGGCGTGGCTCAGCGAGGGGGCGTGGCCTAAGGGAGGCTCGGCCAATAGGGGAGCAGCCCGGCGGGGGGGGGGGGGGGAGGGAGCGTGTGTCTGGCAGGGGGGCGTGTCCGTAAGCGTGTCCCAGCCAATAGAAGCGTCTCCGGAGCAGGGGGCGTGTCCGAGGCGTGTCCCAGCCAATAGGGTCGCTCCTAGGGGGCGTGTCTTCGTCAGGGGGCGTGCCCAAGCCTTGTCTCTGCCCCGGTCAGGGAGGGGGCGTGTCACAGCCAATAGGAACTCCTCTAAGGGGCGTGTCCGGCGCTAGGGGGCGTGTCCGAAGCGTGTCTCGGCCAATAGGGGCGTACCCTTCGGGGGCGTGTCCGGGGGGGGGCGGTAGGGGGCGTGTCCGGGGGTAGGGGGCGTGTCCGGGGTAGGGGGTGCGTGTCCCGAGCGGGTCCCGCTCAATATCCGCCCCCCCGGGGCCGGTGCCGGTGCCCCCCCCGCCCCCCCCCTCCCCCCGCCATGGCCACGTACCGGCTGCGGGTCCGCACCGGGTCGCAGCCGTTGGCCGGTACCTCGGACGCCGTCGCCGTCACCTTGGTGGGGACCCGCGGGTGCAGCCCCCGCACCCCCCTGGATCGGTGGGGACCCGACTTCGGGAGCGGCTCGGTGAGACACCCACCCCCCCCCACCCCCACCCCCCCCAACCCCCCCCCCCCCCACCCCCCCAGGGCCCTGCCCCGGACACCCCTGAACCCCCCCTCAGGACCCCCCCCCCGGACACTCCCCCAGACCCCCCCCAGACCCCCCTGGACCCCTCCTAACCCCCCTCGGGACACCCCCAGGGCCCCCCCCCCCCCCCCCCGGACCCCCCCTAGCGCCCCCTCTGGACCCCCCGGGCACCCCCCAGGGCTCTGCCCCGGACCCCCCTGGACTCCCCCTCAGGATCCCCCCCCAGGACACCCCCTGGGCTCCCCTGGGCCCCCCCGGACACCCCTGGGCCCCCCCGGACACCCCCTGGACCCCCGGGCACCCCCTGGACACCCCCCCAGGGCCCTGTCCCGGAGACCCCCGGACACCCCCTGGGCCCCCCCCGGACACCCCCCCAGACCCCCCCAGGGCCCTGCCCCGGACACCCCTGAACCCCCCTCAGGACCCCCCCGGACACTCCCCCCAGACCCTCCCCTGATCCCCCCCCCGGACACCCCCTGATCCCCCCCCCGGACACTCCCCAGGGCGCCCCCCGGACACCCCTGATCCCCCCCAGGACACCCCTAGGGCCCCTCCCGGACACCCTCTGGGTCCCCTGGACACCCCCCCAGACCCCCCCAGGGCCCCGCCCCGGACACCCCTGAACCCCCCCGGACACCCCCCCAGGGCCCTGCCCCGGGCACCCCTGGACCCCCCTCTAGGGCCCCCCCCCCCCCAGACACCCCCTGGGCCCCCGGGGCACCCCCCAGGGCCCTGCCCCGGACACCCCTGGATCCTCCCCCCCAGGCCCCCCCAGGGCCCCCCAGACCCTCCCTGGACCCTCCGGGCACCCCCCAGGGCCCTGCCCCAGACCCCCCCTTAGGATCCTCCCCCCGGACACCCCCTGGGCCCCCGGACACCCCCCCAGACCCCCCCAGGGCCCTGCCCCGGACACCCCTGAACCCCCCCCTCAGGACCCCCCCCCGGACACCCCCTCGGCCCCCCACAGACCCCCCTGGACCCCCCTGGACCCCGCCTAACCCCCCTCAGGACACCCCCTGGGCCCCCCACAGACCCCCCCTGGACCCCCCCTAACGCCCCCCTGGACCCCTCCCTAACCCCCCTCAGGACACCCCCAGGGCCCCCCCGGGCACCCCCAGGGCCCTGCCCCGGACCCCCCTGGACTCCCCCTCAGGATCCCCCCCCCAGGATACCCCCCTGGGCCCCCCCGGACACCCTCCCCAGACCCCCCCAGGGCCCCGCCCCAGACACCCCTGGACTACCCCCCCCCCCCCCCCCGGACACCCCCTGGACCCCCCCTAACGCCCCCCGGACACCCCCTGGACCCCCCGGGCACCCCCCCAGGGCCCCCCCAGGGCCCCCCCGGACACCCCCAGGGCCCCCCCCGGACACCCCCAGGGCCCCCCTGGGCCCCCCCCGGACACCCCCTGGGCCCCCGGGGCACCCCCCCAGGGCCCTGCCCCGGACCCCCCTCAGGACCCCCCCCCCAGACCCCCCTGGACCCCTCCTAACGCCCCCCTGGCCCCTCCGGGCACCCCCCAGGGCCCTGCTCTGGACCCCCCTCAGGACCACCCCCCCAGACCCCCCTCAGGACCACCCCCCCAGACCCCCCTGGACCCCTCCTAACGCCCCCTGGCCCCTCCGGGCACCCCCCAGGGCCCTGCCCCGGCCCCCCTCAGGACCCCCCCCCAGGACACCCCCTGGGCCCCCCAGGCACCCCCCCAGGACCTCCCCCCCGGACACCCCTCCTGGACCTCCCCCCTAGGGCCCCCTTCCCGGACCCCCCCCAAGGTCCCCCCGGACCCCCCCCACCCAGACCCCTGGTCCCACCCTAGGGGAGGGGAAAGAGACCCCTCTGGACCCCCCCAAACCCTCTGGACCCCCCCAAACCCCCTGGACCCCCCCAAGCCCCGGGTCCTTTTGGGTAGGGGGGCATTGACCCCCCCTGACACCCCCCAGGACCCCCCAGACCCTGTGTCCCTCGGGGGGAGGGGGTACAGACCCCCTCGGACACCCCCAGGACCCCCCCAAACTCCCCCCCAGGAACCCCCCAACCCCCCAGACCCCGGGTCCCTTGAGGGGGGAGGGGACACTGACCCCCCCAGGACCCTTTTGGGTGGGGGGGGGGGACAATGACACCCCCCACCCACCCCCCGACACCCCCAGACCCCCCTGACCATGGATCCTTTGGGGGGAGGGGACCCAGCCCCCCCCCCAACACCCCCAGAAACACCCTGACCCCGGGGTCCCTACACGGGGGGGGGGACATGGACCCCCTGGACCCCCCCATGACCCCCCAGACCCCGGGGCCTTTTGGGGGGGGGGGAGGGGGACAATGACCCCCCTGACACACCACCCCCCCCCCCAACACCCCCCCCCCAGACACCGGTGGGGTGACATGGTGATGGTGACATGGTGACGGTGACACCGTGACGCGGTGATGGTGACGGCGCTGGCTCAGCACTGGTGATGGTGACACGGTGACGGTGACACGGTGATGGTGACGGTGACACCGTGACGTGGTGATGGTGACAATGATGGTGCTGAGTCAGCGGTGGTGATGGTGACATGGTGACAGCGCTGAGTCAGCGGTGGTGACGCGGTGACGGTGACACAGTGATGGTGACATGCTGATGGTGGCGGTGACGGCGCCGGTGACACCATGACGTGGTGATGGTGACGGCGCTGGCTCAGCACTGGTGATGGTGACACGGTGATGGTGACAGCACTGGTGACACTGTGACGTGGTGATGGTGACGGCGCTGGCTCAGCACTGGTGACGGTGACACCGTGACGTGGTGACGGTGACACGGTGACGGTGACACGGTGACATGGTGACGGTGACACCGTGACGTGGTGACGGTGACGGTGACGGTGACACCGTGACACGGTGACGGTGACGTGGTGACGGTGACACCGTGACGTGGTGACGGTGACGTGGTGACGGTGACACCGTGACACGGTGATGGTGACACGGTGACGGTGACACCGTGACGTGGTGACGGTGACACCGTGACGTGGTGACGGTGACACCGTGACGTGGTGACGGTGACACGGTGACGGTGACACGGTGATGGTGACACGGTGATGGTGACACGGTGACGGTGACACCGTGACACGGTGATGGTGACACGGTGATGGTGACACGGTGATGGTGACACCGTGATGGTGACATGGTGACGGTGACACCGTGACGCGGTGATGGTGACAATGATGGTGCTGAGTCAGCGGTGGTGACACGGTGACGGTGACACCGTGACGTGGTGACGGCGCTGACTCAGCACTGGTGACGGTGACACCGTGACGGTGACACCATGACGCTGACGTGGTGACGGCGCCGGTGACGTGGTGACGGTGACAATGACGGTGCTGAGTCAGCGCTGGTGACGGTGACACCGTGACGCGGTGCTGGTGACGGTGACACTGATGACGTCACTGTGACGTCACACCCCCCCAGTGCGGTGAGTACCGGGTGACGTCCCCGCGGGCGCTGGGCCGCCTCCTGCTGCTGCGGGTGCACAAGGAGCCCTACGGGAACCTTCCGGAAAGTTCCTGGTTCCTGGAGACCGTCTGCGTCTGGCGCGGGGACCAGGGGCTGGGGGAGGAGGAGGAGGAGGAGGAGGAGGAAGATGAAGATGATGATGATGATGGTGGGGACCCCGATGAGCTCAGTGATGACCCCAGTGACTACGAGGATGAGGAGGAGGAAGAGGAGGAGGAGGAAGGTGAGGATGGAGGGGAGGGGGAGGATGAGGATGAGGATGAGGGAGGGGGAGGGGGAGGAGGAAGGTGAGGATGAAGGGGGAGGAGGAAGGTGAGGATGAGGGGGAGGGTGAAGGGTGAGGGGGAGGATGAGGGTGAGGATGAAGGAGGAGGGGGGAGGATGAAGGAGGAGGGGGAGGATGAAGGAGGAGGGGGAGGAGGAGGGGGAGGATGAAGGAGGAGGGGGAGGAGGAGGGGGGAGGGGGGAGGGGGAGGGGGAGGAGGGAGGGGGAGGGGGAGGGGGAGGAGGAAGGTGAGGATGAAGGGGGAGGGGGAGGATGAAGGGGGAAGGGGGAGGGGGAGGATGAAGGAGGAGGGGGAGGAGGGGGAGGGGGAGGGGAGGGGAGGAGGGAGGGGAGGGGGAGGGGGAGGGGAGGAGGAAGGTGAGGATGAAGGGGGAGGGGGAGGGTGAAGGGTGAGGGGGAGGATGAGGGTGAGGATGAAGGAGGAGGGGGAGGGTGAGGAGGAGGGGGGAGGGTGAGGAGGAGGAGGATGAAGGGGGAGGGGGAGGAAGGAGGAAGGAGGAAGGAGGAGGGGGGGGAGGATGAAGGAGGAAGGGGGAGGGTGAGGATGACGATGGTGGCGAGGGTGAGGAGGAAGGGGGAGGGGGAGGAGGAAGGATGAGGGGGAGGGGGAGGATGGGGAGGGGGAGGATGAAGGGGGAGGGTGAGGAGGAGGGTGTGAAGGTGAAGAGGATGATGATGAGGGTGAGGAGAGGGAGGAGGAGGAGGGTGAGGATGAAGATGAGGATGGTGTGATGAGAGTGAGGGTGAGGATGGTGGTGAGGGTGAGGATGAGGGTGGGGAGGGTGAGGATGAAGATGAGGATGAGGATGGGGGGAGGATGAGGATGAGGGTGAGGATGAGGATGAAGATGAGGATGAAGATGAGGATGAAGATGAGGGATGGGGATGAGGATGGGGAGGGTGAGGATGAAGATGAGGATGGGGGGAGGATGATGATGATGGTGAGGATGAGGATGAAGATCAGGATGAAGATGAGGGTGGGGAGGGTGAGGGTGAGGATGAGGATGGGGAGGGTGAGGATGAAGATGAGGATGGGGGAGGATGAGGATGATGAGTGAGGATGAGGATGAAGATGAGGATGAAGATGAGGATGAGGATGGGGAGGGTGAGGACGAAGATGAGGATGAGGATGGGGGGAGGATGATGATGATGATGAAGATGAGGATGAGTGAGGATGAGGGTGAGGATGAAGATGAGGATGGGGAGGGTGAGGATGAAGATGAGGATGAGGATGGGGGGAGGATGATGATGATGGTGAGGATGAGGATGAAGATGAGGATGGGGAGGGTGATGATGAGGATGGGGAGGGTGAGGATGAAGATGAAGATGAGGATGAGGATGAGGATGAGGATGAGGATGAGGATGAAGATGAGGATGATGAGAAGGAGGATGAGGGTGAGGATGAAGATGAGGATGGGGATGAGGATGGGGATGAGGATGAAGATGGTGAGGATGAAGATGAGGATGGGGGAAGGATGGTGATGATGGTGAGGATGAGGATGAAGATGAGGATGAAGATGAGGATGAGGGTGATGATGAGGATGAGGATGGGGGAAGGATGAGGATGATGGTGAGGATGAGGATGATGAGGAGGATGATGAGGAGGATGATGAGGAGGAGGATGAGGGTGAGGATGAAGATGAGGATGAAGATGAGGATGAAGATGAAGATGAGGATGAGGATGATGAGGATGAGGGTGGTGGGGGGTGAGGAGGAGGATGACGACGATGATGATGATGGTGGTGACGAAGGCTCAGCCACACGGGCCGCCGGCGGCGACACGGACGAGGGGGAGGAAGAGGAGGAAGAGGAAGACGACGAGGACGCCGCCGAGCTGCCGGACGCCGCCTACGACCTCAGCGCCGATGACGTCACCGCGGACGCCGCCGATGACGTCACCGGCCCCTCCCACTTCCCCTGTTACCGCTGGCTGCGGGGCTACGGCACCTGGGACCTGCCTGAGGGCACAGGTAACCCCTGCCCGCCCCCCCCCCCGTGACGTCATCTCCCCCCCCCCGTGACGTCATCTCCCCCCCCCCCGTGACTTCATCTCCCCCCCCCCGTGACTTCATCTTCCCCCCCCCCCCGTGACGTCATCTCCCCCCCCCCCCGTGACGTCATCTCCCCCCCCCGTGACGTCATCTCCCCCCCCGTGACGTCATCTCCCCCCCCCGTGACGTCATCTCCCCCCCCCGTGACGTCATCTCCCCCCCCCCGTGACGTCATCTCCCCCCCCCCCGTGACGTCATCTCCCCCCCCCGTGACGTCATCTCCCCCCGTGACGTCATCTCCCCCCCGTGACGTCATCCCCCCCCGTGACGTCATCCCCCCCCGTGACGTCATCCCCCCCGTGACGTCATCCCCCCCGTGACGTCATCCCCCCCCCCGTGACGTCATCCCCCCCCGTGACGTCATCCCCCCCGTGACGTCATCCCCCCGTGACGTCATCCCCCCCGTGACGTCATCCCCCCCCCGTGACGTCATTCCCCCCCGTGACGTCATTCCCCCCCCGTGACGTCATTCCCCCCCGTGACGTCATCCCCCCCCCCGTGACGTCACCCCCCCGACGTCCCCCCCCGTGACGTCACCCCCACCCCCCGTGACGTCACCCCCCCCCCCCGACGTCACCCCCCCCCCCCCGACGTCACCCCCCCCCCCGACGTCACCCCCCCCCCGACGTCACCCCCCCCCGACGTCACACCCCCCCGTGACGTCACACCCCCCCCCCCGTGACGTCACACCCCCCCCCGTGACGTCATCGCCCCCCGTGATGTCATCGCCCCCCCCCTATGACGTCATCACCCCCCAGCCCGGACGGCGGCGCAGGAGACGCACCCGCTGCTGCTCCGGCTGCGGCGACGGCACCTGGTGCTGCAGCGACGGCGCTTCCGGTTAGTGGGGACCCCCCCCCCCAACACCCCAACCCCCCCCAGGGCACTGGGAACCCCCCCAACCCCAACCCCAACATTGGGGCCCCCCCCAAGGGCATTGGGGCCCCCCTCAACATTGGGAACCCACCCAGGGCATTGGGACCGCCCCCCAACCCCCCCCAAGACACTGGGACCCCCCCCCCCAACCCCCCCAGGGCAATGGGACCCCCCCCCAACCCCCCCAGGTCATTGGGACCCCCCCCCCCAACCCCCCCAGGGCATTGGGACCCCCCCCACCCCGACATTGGGACCCCCCCCCCGGGCATTGGGACCCCCCCCCCCAACCCCCCCAAGACACTGGGACCCTCCCCCAACCCACCCTGGCATTGGGAACCCCCCCCCCAGGGCACTGGGACCCCCCCCCAACCCCAACATTGGGGCCCCCCCCAAGGGCATTGGGGCCCCCCCCAACATTGGGAACCCACCCAGGGCATTGGGACCCCCCCCCCCCAACCCCCCTCAAGACACTGGGACCCCCCCCCAACCCCCCCAGGTCATTGGGACACCCCCCCCCCAACCCCCCAAGGCATTGGGACCCCCCCCACCCCGACATTGGGAACCCCCCAGGGCACTGGGACACCCCCCCACCCCAGGACCCCTCCCCCTCCCCCCCAAGGCACTGGGACCCCCTGAACAGGCACCTGGACCCCCCCAAGGCACTGGGACCCCCCCCAGACAGTGGGAACCCCCCCACCCCAGGACAATGGGGCCCCCCAGGTGTATCTGGAGGGGGGTGGGGGGTGGGGAGGGGGCCGGGGGGGTGACGTGGTGGGTGCCCCCCCAGGTTGGCCCGTGTGGCCCCGGGGCTGCCCTGGGCGCTGCCCCCGGGGACCCCCCGGACCCCGACCTCTGCTACTCCCTGCCCAAGGCGGCCGCCTTCTACCTGCGGGGGGCACGGCGTGAGTGACCTCTGACCCCTGACCTTGGGTCACCCCTGACCCCTGGGTTGACCCTCGGTGACCCCTGGCTGACCCCTGACCTTGGGTCACCCCTGACCCCTGGGTTGACCCTCGGTGACCCCTGGCTGACCCCTGACCTTGGGTCACCCCTGACCCCTGGGTTGACCCTCGGTGACCCCTGGCTGACCCCTGACCTTGGGTCACCCCTGACCCCTGGGTTGACCCTCGGTGACCCCTGGGTTGACCCTCGGTGACCCCTGACTGACCCCTGACCTTGGGTCACCCCTGACCCCTGGGTTGACCCTCGGTGACCCCTGGCTGACCCCTGGCCTTGCTTCACCCCTGACCCCTGGGTTGACCCTCGGTGACCCCTGGCTGACCCCGACCTCGGGTCACCCCTGACCCCTGGGTTGACCCTGGCTTACCCCTGACCTTGCTTCACCCCTGACCCCTCGGTTGACCCTCAGTGACCCCTGGCTGACCCCTGACCTTGGGTCACCCCTGACCCCTGGGTTGACCCTCGGTGACCCCTGGGTTGACCCTCGGTGACCCCTGACTGACCCCTGACCTTGCTTCACCCCTGACCCCTGGGTTGACCCTGGCTGACCCCTTCCTCCTGTGTGACCCCCCCGACCTTGGTTCACCCCTGACCCCTGCTTGACCCCTGACCCCTGCCTGGTCACTGAGCTTGGGTCACCTTGACCTCTGGCTGACCCCCCATTGACCCCTGCCTGACCCCCCCCCCCATTCCATCCCCTGACCCCCCATGACCCCTGAACCCCCCTGCCCCCCCGACCCCCTTGCCCCCCGACCCTGGCCCCCCGTGACCCCACATGACCCCCCTGACCCCCCATGACCCCCCTGTCCCCCTCACCCTGCCCCCCCGACCCCCTGAACCCCCCCAAATCCCCTGACACCCCATGACCCTAAATGACCCCTCTGTCCCCCTGACCCTGACTCCCCATGACCCCCTGATCCCCCCGACCCCAAATGACCCCCTGCCCCCCAACCCTGACCCCACATAACCCCCATGACCCCCTGATCCCCCATGACCCATGACCCCCCGTCCCCCTGACCCTGACTCCCCATGGCCCCCCGACCCCCTGATCCCCCCTGACCCCCCATGACCCCAAATGACCCCCTGCCCCCCACCCTGACCCCACATGACCCCCATGACCCCCTGATCCCCCATGACCACCCTGTCCCCCTGACCCTGACTCCCCATGGCCCCCCCGACCCCCTGCCCCTCTGATCTCCCCATAACTCCCCCAAACCCCCTGACCCCCCTGACCCCCCATGACCCCAAATGACCCCCTACCCCCCCACCCTGACCCCACATGACCCCCATGACCCCCCCGTCCCCCTGACCCTGATACCCCCATGACCCCTGAATCCGACTCCCTGACTCCCCCTGCCCCCCCTGCCCCCCCGACCCCCTGCCCCCTGACCCCCCCATGACCCCCCTGCCCCCCAGTAACCTGGAGGCCAAGCTCCGGGGGTTCCTGGACCGGCCGAGCTCCTGGGAGAGTCTGGAGGCCATAACCCGCCTGTACTGCTGCTTCCACACCCCCGCCACCGGTATGGGGGGGCCATGGGGGGCTATGGGGGGGCTAGGGGGGCTATGGGGCTGGGGGGGCCATGGGGGGGCCATGGGGGGGCCATGGGGGGCTATGGGGGGCACGGCTGTACTGCTGCTTCCACACCCCCGCCACCGGTATGGGGGGGCCATGGGGGGCTAGGGGGGCTATGGGGCTGGGGGGGCCATGGGGGGGCCATGGGGGGGGGCCATGGGGGGCCATGGGGGGCACAGCTGTACTGCTGCTTCCACACCCCCGCCACCGGTATGGGGGGGCTATGGGGGGCTATGGGGGGGCTATGGGGCTGGGGGGGCCATGGGGGGCCATGGGGGGCACAGCTGTACTGCTGCTTCCACACCCCCACCACCGGTATGGGGGGGCCATGGGGGGCTATGGGGGGGCTAGGGGGCTGGGGGGGCATGGGGGGCCATGGGGGGCCATGGGGCACAGCTGTACTGCTGCTTCCACACCCCCGCCACCGGTATGGGGGGGCTATGGGGGGGCTATGGGGGCTTGGGGGGGCCATGGGGGGCCATGGGGGGCTATGGGGGGCACAGCTGTACTGCTGCTTCCACACCCCCGCCACCGGTACGGGGGGGCTATGGGGGGCTATGGGGGGCTATGGGGCTGGGGGGGGCATGGGGGGCTAGGGGGGCTATGGGGGGCTATGGGGCTGGGGGGGCCATGGGGGGGCTATGGGGGGCCATGGGGGGCTATGGGGGGCACAGCTGTACTGCTGCTTCCACACCCCTGCCACCGGTATGGGGGGGCTATGGGGGGCTATGGGGGGGCTAGGGGGCTATGGGCTGGGGGGCCATGGGGGGGCCATGGGGGCTATGGGGGGCCATGGGGGGCTATGGGGGGCACAGCTGTACTGCTGCTTCCACACCCCCGCCACCGGTGCACGGGGGGCTATGGGGGGCTAGGTGGGGGGGCTATGGGGCTGGGGGGGGCATGGGGGGGCCATGGGGGGCTATGGGGGGCACGGCTGTACTGCTGCTTCCACACCCCCACCACCGGTATGGGGGGGCTATGGGGGGCTATGGGGGGGCTATGGGGCTGGGGGGGGCATGGGGGGCTAGGGGGGCTATGGGGGGCTATGGGGCTGGGGGGGCCATGGGGGGCTATGGGGGGGCTATGGGGGGGCTATGGGGCTGGGGGAGCCATGGGGGGGTCACAGGGGGCCTATGGGGCCGGGGGGTGGCCATGGGGGGGGGGGCCATGGGGGTGCCCCATATTTTGGGGTGCCCTGGGTGCTTTAGGGGGCCACTGAGGTGGGTTTTGGGGTGCCCCATGGCACTTTATGGGGGTCCTGGGGAGGGGCTTTGGGGTGCCCCATGTTTTGGGGTGCCCTGGGTGGTTTTGGGGGGCACTGAGGCTGTTTTTGGGGTGCCCAGGAGAGGGGTTTTGGGGTGCCCCATGTTTTGGGGTGCCCTGGGCGGTTTTGGGGGGCACTGAGGCTGTTTTTGGGGTGCCCTGGGGAGGGTTTTTGGGGTGCCCCATGTCTTGCGGTGCCCTGGGAGTGGTTTTGGGGTGCCCTGGGGAGGGTTTTTGGGGTGCCCCATGTCTTGGGGTGCCCTGGGTGGTTTTGGGGTGCCCTGGGGAGGGGTTTAACCCTGTCCCCCCCCCCCCCAGAGTACGTGGTGCAGCACTGGCGGGACGATGCCTTTTTCGGGGCGCAGTACCTGAGCGGGGTGAACCCCGTCCTGCTGCGCCGCTGCTCCCGCCTGCCCCCCAACTTCCCCGTCACCCCCCCATGGTGGCGCCCAGCCTGGGCCCCCACACCTGCCTGCAGCGCGAGATGCAGGTGAGACCCCCCCCCATGGACACCCCCCCCCCAAAATTTGGGGGGTACCCCAGTATTTGGGGGTGCCAGGTATAAGGGGGGGGGTTGGGGAGCCCTGGTTTGGGGGGTACCCCAGTATTTGGGGGTGCCAGGTATAGGGGGGTTGGGGGAGCTGGGCTGGGGGGGGGGCTCGGTGACCCTGGGTTTGGGGGGACCCCGATATTTGGGGGTGCTAGGTATAGAAGGGGTTGGGGAGCCCTGGTTTGGGGGGACCCCAGTATTTGGGGGTGCTAGGTATAGAGGGGGTTGGGGAGCTCTGGTTTGGGGGGACCCCAGTGTTTGGGGGTGCCAGGTATAGGGGGGTTGGGGGAGCTGGGATGAGCGGGATCAGGGACCCTGGGTTTGGGGGGACCCCGATATTTGGGGGTGCTAGGTATAGAGGGGGTTGGGGAGCCCTGGTTTGGGGGGACCCCAGTATTTGGGGGTGCCAGGTATAGGGGGGTTGGGGGAGCTGGGCTGGGGGGGGGCTTAGGGACCCCTGGTTTGGGGGGACCCTGATATTTGGGGGTGCCAGGTATAAGGGAGGGGTTGGGGGAACCCTGGTTTGGGGGGACCCCAGTATTTGGGGGTGCCAGGTATAAGGGGGGGTTGGGGAGCCCTGGTTTGGGGGGACCTGGTTTGGGGGGACCCCAGTGTTTGGGGGTGCCAGGTATAGGGGGGTTGGGGGAGCTGGGCTGGGGGGGGCTCAGTGACCCTGGGCTTGGGGGGACCCCGATATTTGGGGGTGCTAGGTATAGAGGGGGTTGGGGAGCCCTGGTTTGGGGAGACCCCAATATTTGGGGGTGCCAGGTATAAGGGGGTTGGGGGAGCTGGGCTGAGGGGGCTCAGCGACCCTGGTTTTGGGGGGACCCCAATATTTGGGGGTGCTAGGTATAGAGGGGGTTGGGGAGCCCTGGTTTGGGGAGACCCCATTATTTGGGGGTGCCAGGTATAAGGGGGTTGGGGGAGCTGGGCTGAGGGGGCTCAGCGACCCTGGTTTTGGGGGGACCCCAATATTTGGGGGTGCTAGGTATAGAGGGGGTTGGGGAGCTCTGGGTTGGGGGGACCCCAGTATTTGGGGGTGCTAGGTATAGGGGAGCCCTGATTTGGGGGAGCCAGGCTGGGGGGTTTTGGGGGGACCCCGATATTTGGGGGTATCAGATGTAAGGGGGTTGTGGGAGCTGGACTGGGGGGGGGGGGCTCAGGGACCCCTGGTTTGGGGGGACCCCAGTATTTGAGGGGGGTCCCAGAGGTACAGGGAAGTTGTGGGGAGCCCAGGTTTGGGGGTTACTTGGGGGGAGGGGGTTGGAAGAGGGGGGAACCCCCCAGTGTCCAGAGCAGGGTTGGGGGGGCAGCATCCAGGACCCCCAAACTCCAATGATGCCCCCCCCCCCCCAATTTTGGGGGACACCAGCATTTTGGGGGGAGGGAGGGGGGGGGGGGTCCCAGATGTGGGGCTGACCCCCCTCCCCTCCCCCCAGGAGGGGAACATCTACCTGGCTGATTATGGGGTGCTGGAGGGGATCCCCACGGTGCGCATCGATGGGCACCCCACTTTCGTGGCCGCCCCCTCTGCCTCCTCCACCAGCGCCCCGACGGGCAGCTGCTGCCCATCGCCATCCAGGTGGGTTGGGGGGGTCTTGGGGGGGTCCTGGAGGGGTTTGGGGGGTCCTGGGGGGTCCTGGAGGGGTTTTGGGGCGTCCTGGGGGGGTCCTGGAGGGGTTTTGGGGGGTTCTGGAGGGGTTTGGGGGGTCCTGGGGGGTCCTGGGGGTGGTTTGGGGAGGTCCTGGGGGCGGTTTGGGGGGGTCCTGGAGGGTCCTGGAGGGGTTTGGGGGGTCCTGGGGGGTCCTGGAGGGGTTTTGGGGCATCCTGGGGGGTCCTGGAGGGGTTTTGTGGGGTTCTGGAGGGGTTTGGGGGGTCCTGGGGGGTCCTGGGGGGGTTTGGGGGGGTCCTGGAGGGGTTTTGGGGCGTCCTGGGGGGGTCCTGGAGGGGTTTTGTGGGGTTCTGGAGGGGTTTGGGGGTCCTGGGGGTCCTGGAGGGGTTTTGGGGCGTCCTGGGGGGGTCCTGGAGGGGTTTTGGGGGGTTCTGGAGGGGTTGGGGGGGTCCTGGGGGGGTCCTGGGGGGGTTTGGGGGGGTCCTGGGGGGTCCTGGGGGGGTTTGGGGGGGTCCTGGAGGGGTTTGGGGGGTCCGGGGGGGGTCCTGGGGGCGGTTTGGGGGGGTCCTGGGGGGGTTTGGGGGGGTCCTGGGGGGTCCTGGGGGGGTTTGGGGGGGTCCTGGAGGGGTTTGGGGGTCCGGGGCGGGTCCTGGGGGCGGTTTGGGGGGGTCCTGGAGGGGTCCTGGGGGCGGTTTGGGGGGTCCTGGAGGGGTCCTGGAGGGGTTTGGGGGGACCGCCAAACCCCCCAAATCCCCCTCAACCCCCCCAAACCCCCCTCTAAATACCCCCCCACCCCCTATCTCCCCCTCAAACCCCCCCAAACCCCCCTCTAAATACCCCCCACCCCCCTATCTCCCCCCAAACCCCCCAAACCCCCCAAATCCCCCTCAAACCCCCCCAAACCCCCCTCTAAATACCCCCCACCCCCTATCTCCCCCCAAACCCCCCAAACCCCCCAAATCCCCCTCAACCCCCCCAAACCCCCTCTAAATACCCCCAACCCCCCCAAACCCCCGTCTAAATACCCCAACCCCCCCAAATCCGCCTCAACCCCCCCAAACCCCCCTCTAAATACCCCAACCCCCCCAAATCCCCCTCAAACCCCCCCAAACCCCTCTCTAAACACCCCCCTACCCCCCCCCCAGCTGTCCCAGGAGCCGGGCCCCCGCAGCCCCATCTTCCTGCCCGCAGACCCCCCTGGGTGTGGGTGCTGGCCAAGGTGTGGGTGCGCAGCGCCGAGTTCCAGCTGCACGAGGCCGTCACCCACCTGCTCCGCGCCCACCTGCTGGGGGAGGTGTTCGCCCTGGCCACCCTGCGACACCTGCCCCCCAGCACCCCCTCTTCAAGGTGCCGCAGGGACCCCCCTGGGGGCTGGGGAGGGGGGAGGGGGAGATGGGAGGGGGCGGGTAGCCTGGTGTCAGGACCCCCCATTGGACCCCTGTGTTGGGGAGGGGGTGTATGGCTTCCTAGGGACCCCCATGGAGGGGAGGGAGGGGAGATGGGTGGGGGAGGGCATCCTGGTATCAGGACCCCCAGGCACCCATGGGACCCCAGTATTGGGGAGGGGGCGTATGGCTTGGAGGGGAGGGAGGGGAGATGGGTGGGGGAGGGCATCCTGGCATCAGGACCCCCAGGCACCCATGGGACCCCAGTATTGGGGAGGGGGGACCCCAGAGTCTGGGGGGCAGGGCATCCTGGTATCAGGACCCCCAGGCACCCATGGGACCCCAGTATTGGGGAGGGGGACCCCAGAGTCTGGGGGGGCAGGGCATCCTGGTATCAGGACCCCCAGGCACCCATGGGACCCCAGTATTGGGGAGGGGGCGTATGGCTTGGAGGGGAGGGAGGGGAGATGGGTGGGGGAGGGCATCCTGGCATCAGGACCCCCAGGTACCCATGGGACCCCAGAGTCTGGGGGGCAGGACATCCTGGTATCAGGACCCCCCAGGCACCCATGGGACCCCAGTATTGGGGAGGGGGGACACCCTAGAGTCTGGGGGGGAGGGCATCCTGGCATCAGGACCCCCCTGGCACCCATGGGAGCCCTGTATTGGGGAGGGGGTGTATGGTTTCCTAGGGACCCCCATGGAGGGGAGGGAGGGGAGATGGGTGGGGGAGGGCATCCTGGTATCAGGACCCCCAGGCACCCATGGGACCCCAGTATTGGGGAGGGGGACCCCAGAGTCTGGGGGGAGGGCATCCTGGTATCAGGACCCCCAGGCACCCATGGGACCCCAGTATTGGGGAGGGGGCGTATGGCTTGGAGGGGAGGGAGGGGAGATGGGTGGGGGAGGGCATCCTGGCATCAGGACCCCGAGGCACCCATGGGACCCCAGTATTGGGGAGGGGGGACCCCAGAGTCTGGGGGGCAGGGCATCCTGGTATCAGGACCCCCAGGCACCCATGGGACCCCAGAGTCTGGGGGGAGGGCATCCTGGTATCAGGACCCCCAGGCACCCATGGGACCCCAGTATTGGGGAGGGGGCGTATGGCTTGGAGGGGAGGGAGGGGAGATGGGTGGGGGAGGACATCCTGGCATCAGGACCCCCAGGCACCCATGGGACCCCAGTATTGGGGAGGGGGACCCCAGAGTCTGGGGGGAGGGCATCCTGGTATCAGGACCCCCAGGCACCCATGGGACCCCAGTATTGGGGAGGGGGCACACCCTGGTATCAGGACCCCCAGGCACCCATGGGACCCCAGTATTGGGGAGGGGGGGACCCCAGAGTCTGGGGGGAGGGCATCCTGGTATCAGGACCCCCAGGCACCCATGGGACCCCAGAGTCTGGGGGGAGGGCATCCTGGTATCAGGACCCCCAGGCACCCATGGGACCCCAGTATTGGGGAGGGGGCGTATGGCTTGGAGGGGAGGGAGGGGAGATGGGTGGGGGAGGGCATCCTGGCATCAGGACCCCCCAGGCACCCATGGGACCCCAGTATTGGGGAGGGGGACCCCAGAGTCTGGGGGGAGGGCATCCTGGTATCAGGACCCCCAGGCACCCATGGGACCCCAGTATTGGGGAGGGGGGGGACCCCAGAGTCTGGGGGGGCAGGGCATCCTGGCACCCATGGGACCCCAGTATTGGGGAGGGGGCATATGGCTCTGGGGGGGGGGGCACCCACAAGGCTCCCCAGGGACCCCTATGGTGGCGGGGGGAAGAACAAGGGGGGACCTGGTGTCTGGGTTGGGGGGCAGTGGGGATGTGGGGTCCCAGGTTGGGGGGGGGTCTCAGACACCCCCCTCCCCCCCGGTGCAGCTGCTGGTGCCCCACACCCGGTACACAGTGCACATCGCCACGCTGGCCAGGAGGTTCCTGCTCAACCCCGGGGGGTCTTCGACAGGGTGGGTGCCAAGGGGGGGGCATTGGGGGTGGGGTGGGGAGGGGCCCTGGGGGGAGGGATTGGGGGCGTGGGGAGGGGTTTGCGGGGGACCTGGGGGGGGGTTTGGAGGGTGTTAGGGGGGATCCTAGGGGGTTTAGAGGGGTGAGAGGGGGGTTTGGGGGGGCTGGGGGGGGGATTGGGGGGGACCTGGGGGGGTTTGGAGGGTGTTAGGGGGGATCCTGGGGGGTTTAGAGGGGTGTGACGGGGGGTTTGGGGGGGCTGGGGAGGGATTTGGAGGGGCCTGGGGGGGGGTTGGGGGGGGACCTGGGGGGGTTTGGAGGGTGTTAGGGGGGATCCTAGGGGGTTTAGAGGGGTGTGAGGGGGGTTTGGGGGGGCTGGGGGGGGATTGGGGGGGACCTGGGGGGGTTTGGAGGGTGTTGGGAGGGATCCTAGGGGGTTTAGAGGGGTGTGAGGGGGGTTTGGGGGGGCTGGGGGGGGATTGGGGGGGACCTGGGAGGGTTTGGAGGGTGTTGGGGGGGGATCCTAGGGGGTTTAGAGGGGTCTGGGGGGAGGGGAGTGGAGTGGGGGGGGGGTTGGGGGGGGATTGGGGGAGTGTGTGGGGTCCTGGGGGGGGGGAGTTGGGGTGGGTTGAGGGGGGAGCTGGGGGGGTTTGGAAGGTCCTGGCGGGGGGGATTGGGGGGACCTGGGGGGGTTTGGAGGGTGTTGGGGGGATCCTAGGGGGTTTAGAGGGGTCTGGGGGGAGGGGAGTTGGGGGGGGGGGGGGTGAGGGGGCCAGGGGGAGTTGGGGGAGTGTGTGGGGTCCTGGGGGGGGTTTAGGTGGGTTGAGGGGGGAGCTGGGGGGGTTTGGAAGGTCCTGGGGGGGGGGGGGGGGGGGGGGAGCCTGGGGGGTTTGGAGGGGCCTGGGGGGTGGGAGAGGTCCTGGGGGGTGTTGGAGGGTGCTGAGGGTCCGGGATGGGGGTTGGGGGGGGTGTTTAAGTTGGATTTTGGTGGGTTTTGGGCCTTTTGGGAGGGATTGGGGGGTTAGAGCCTTTTTGGGGGGGGGATTTTAGGGGCATTTCGGGGTTTCAGGCCGTATTTGGGGTAGAATTGGAGCTTCTGGCCCTTTTTGGGGTATTTTGAGGTGTTTCAGGCCCAATTTGGGGTGTTTGAGGCCCTTTTTGGGGCCATTTTGGGTCCTTTTGGGGAACCTGGGGTATTTCAGGCCTTTTTTTGAGGCATTTTGGGGTGTTCCAGGCCCTTTTTGGGGCCATTTTGGGCCCTTTTATGGCACATGGGGTATTTCAGGCCCTTTCTGGAGGCATTTTGGGGTGTTCCAGGCCCATTTTGGGTCCTTTTGGGGCACATGGGGTGTTCCAGGCCCTTTCTGGAGGCATTTTGGGGTGTTCCAGGCCCATTTTGGGTCCTTTTGGGGCACATGGGGTATTCCAGGCCCTTTCTGGAGGCATTTTGGGGTGTTCCAGGCCCTTTTTGGGCCCTTTTATGGCACATGGGGTGTTTCAGGCCCTTTCTGGAGGCATTTTGGGGTGTTCCAGGCCCTTTTTGGGGCCATTTTGGGTCCTTTTGGGGCACATGGGGTGTTCCAGGCCCTTTCTGGAGGCATTTTGGGGTGTTCCAGGCCCTTTTTGGGGCCATTTTGGGTCCTTTTGGGGCACATGGGGTATTTCAGGCCCTTTCTGGAGGCATTTTGGGGTGTTCGAGGCCCTTTTTGGGGCCATTTTGGGTCCTTTTGGGGCACATGGGGTATTTCAGGCCCTTTCTGGAGGCATTTTGGGGTGTTCCAGGCCCATTTTGGGTCCTTTTGGGGCACATGGGGTGTTCCAGGCCCTTTCTGGAGGCATTTTGGGGTGTTCCAGGCCCATTTTGGGTCCTTTTGGGGCACATGGGGTATTCCAGGCCCTTTCTGGAGGCATTTTGGGGTGTTCCAGGCCCATTTTGGGTCCTTTTGGGGCACATGGGGTATTCCAGGCCCTTTCTGGAGGCATTTTGGGGTGTTTGAGGCCCTTTTTGGGGCCATTTTGGGTCCTTTTGGGGCACATGGGGTGTTCCAGGCCCTTTCTGGAGGCATTTTGGGGTGTTTGAGGCCCTTTTTGGGGCCATTTTGGGTCCTTTTGGGGCACATGGGGTGTTCCAGGCCCTTTCTGGAGGCATTTTGGGGTGTTTGAGGCCCTTTTTGGGGCCATTTTGGGTCCTTTTGGGGCACATGGGGTGTTCCAGGCCCTTTCTGGAGGCATTTTGGGGTGTTTGAGGCCCTTTTTGGGGCCATTTTGGGTCCTTTTGGGGCACATGGGGTATTTCAGGCCCTTTCTGGAGGCATTTTGGGGTGTTCCAGGCCCATTTTGGGTCCTTTTGGGGCACATGGGGTGTTCCAGGCCCTTTCTGGAGGCATTTTGGGGTGTTCCAGGCCCATTTTGGGTCCTTTTGGGGCACATGGGGTATTCCAGGCCCTTTCTGGAGGCATTTTGGGGTGTTCGAGGCCCTTTTTGGGCCCTTTTATGGCACATGGGGTGTTTCAGGCCCTTTCTGGAGGCATTTTGGGGTGTTCCAGGCCCTTTTTGGGGCCATTTTGGGTCCTTTTGGGGCACATGGGGTGTTCCAGGCCCTTTCTGGAGGCATTTTGGGGTGTTCCAGGCCCATTTTGGGTCCTTTTGGGGCACATGGGGTATTCCAGGCCCTTTCTGGAGGCATTTTGGGGTGTTCCAGGCCCTTTTTGGGGCCATTTTGGGTCCTTTTGGGGCACATGGGGTATTTCAGGCCCTTTCTGGAGGCATTTTGGGGTGTTCGAGGCCCTTTTTGGGGCCATTTTGGGTCCTTTTGGGGCACATGGGGTATTCCAGGCCCTTTCTGGAGGCATTTTGGGGTGTTCCAGGCCCATTTTGGGTCCTTTTGGGGCACATGGGGTGTTCCAGGCCCTTTCTGGAGGCATTTTGGGGTGTTTGAGGCCCTTTTTGGGGCCATTTTGGGTCCTTTTGGGGCACATGGGGTGTTCCAGGCCCTTTCTGGAGGCATTTTGGGGTGTTTGAGGCCCTTTTTGGGGCCATTTTGGGTCCTTTTGGGGCACATGGGGTGTTCCAGGCCCTTTCTGGAGGCATTTTGGGGTGTTCGAGGCCCTTTTTGGGGCCATTTTGGGTCCTTTTGGGGCACATGGGGTATTTCAGGCCCTTTCTGGAGGCATTTTGGGGTGTTCCAGGCCCATTTTGGGTCCTTTTGGGGCACATGGGGTATTTCAGGCCCTTTCTGGAGGCATTTTGGGGTGTTTGAGGCCCTTTTTGGGGCCATTTTGGGTCCTTTTGGGGCACATGGGGTGTTCCAGGCCCTTTCTGGAGGCATTTTGGGGTGTTTGAGGCCCTTTTTGGGGCCATTTTGGGTAGTTTACGGGGCGGAGCAGGGGGGATCTTTCCCCCTCCCCCGCCCCACTGAGCGCTGTGGCAGGCGGTGGCCGTGGGGCGCCGGGGGCTGCTGGAGCTGGTGGCCCGGGGGCTGCGGGAGCTGCACTACGACTCCCTGGTGCTGCCCCGGGACCTGCGCCGGCGCCGCGTCACCCACACCCGCGGGTACCACTTCGCCGACGACGCCCGGCGCATCTGGGCCGCCATCCGCAGGTGGGGGGACACCCCGGCACCCCCATCCCCCACCCCGACACACCCCCTCCCTTGTCCCCATGGGTCCCCATGCCCCCTTGTGCGTCCCCACGGGTCCCCGTGTGTCCCCGTGCCCTGCCATGGGTCCCTGTGCCCCCTCCTGTGTCCCCATGGGTCCCTGTGTGTCCCTGTGCCCTCTTGTGTGTCCCCATGGGTCCCTGTGTGTCCCCATGTCCCCACGGGTCCCCGTGCCTCCTCCTGTGTCCCCATGGGTCCCCATGCCCCCTTGTGCGTCCCCATGGGTCCCTGTGTGTCCCTGTGTCCCCACGGGTCCCCGTGTCCCCACGGGTCCCCATGCCCCCCATGTCCCCATGGGTCCCTGTGTGTCCCCGTGCCCTGCCATGGGTCCCCGTGCCCCCTCCTGTGTCCCCATGGGTCCCTGTGTGTCCCCGTGTCCCCACAGGTCCCCATGCCCCCTCATGCGTCCCCATAGGTCCCTGTGTGTCCCCGTGTCCCCACGGGTCCCCATGCCCCCTCGTGCGTCCCCATGGGTCCCCGTGCCCCCCTCATGTGTCCCCATCAGTCCCCATGGGTCCCTGTGCCCCCTCATGCCCCCCCATGGGTCCCAGTGCCCCCCCATGGGTCCCTGTGTGTCCCCATGGGTCCCCGTGCCCCCTTGTGCCGTCCCCATGGGTCCCTGTGCCCCCTCCTGTGTCCCCATGGGTCCCTGTGTGTCCCCATGGGTGCCCGTGCCCCCTCATGCATCCCCATGGGTCCCTGTGTGTCCCTGTGTCCCCACGGGTCCCCATGCCCCCTCGTGCCTCCCCACGGGTCCCTGTGTGTCCCCATGCCCCCTCCTGTGTCCCCACGGGTCCCCATGCCCCCTCCTGTGTCCCCATGTGTCCCTGTGTGTCCCCATGGGTCCCCATGCCCCCTCCTGTGTCCCCATGCCCCCTCCTGTGTCCCCATGGTCCCTGTGTCCCCATGGGTCCCCATGCCCCCTCCTGTGTCCCCATGGGTCCCTGTGTGTCCCCATACCCCCTCCTGTGTCCCCATGGGTCCCTGTGTGTCCTCATGGGTCCCCATGCCCCCTTGTGCGTCCCCATGGGTCCCCGTGCCCCCCTCATGTGTCCCCATCAGTCCCCATGGGTCCCTGTGCCCCCTCGTGCCCCCCCATGGGTCCCCGTGCCCCCCCATGTGTCCCTGTGTGCCCCCATAGGTCCCTGTGCCCCCTCCTGTGTCCCTGTGCCCCCTCCTGTGTCCCCACGGGTCCCCATACCCCCCCCCCAATGCCCTGACCCCCCTGACCCCCCTTTTCCCCCCCCCAGCTTCGTGAAGGGGCTGGTGCAGCACTGCTACCCGAGCGAGGGGGCGGTGGGGGGGACGCCGAGCTCCAGGCCTGGGTGGCCGAGATCTTCCACAAGGGCTTCCTGGGCCGGCGCCGCTCAGGTGAGGGGGGGCACCCCCAAACACCCCCCGGGGTGACCTCTGACCCCCCCGTCCCTCTGACCTCTGACACCCCCACCCACCCCCCACGAACCCCAATGCTGGGGGGACTCCCCTGACCCTTGGGTGACCCCTGGGACCCCCTTGTGGGAACCCCACTGACCTTTGGGGGACCCCCAATCACCCCCCGGGGAGCCCCAGGGTGACCTCTGACCCCCCGTCTCTCTGACCCTCCCCCTGCATGAAGCCTAATGCTGGGGGGACTCCCTGACCTTTGGGTGACCCCTGGGACCCCCACTAACCCCTGGGACCCCCATGTGGGACTCCCCTGACCTTTGGGTGACCCCTGGGACCCCCATGTGGGACCCCACTGACCTTTGGGTGACCCCTGGGACCCCCACTAATCCCTGGGACCCCCCCGTGGGAACCCCACTGACCTTTGGGGGACCCCTGGGACCCCCTTGTGGGACCCCACTGACCTTTGGGGGACACCCCCAAACACCCCCGGGGAGCCCCTGGGTGACCTCTGACCCCCCCATCCCTCTGACCTCTGACCCTCCCCCCGCATGAAGCCTAATGCTGGGGGGACTCCCCTGACCCTTGGGTGACCCCTGGGACCCCCATGGGAACCCCACTGACCTTTGGGTGACCCTAGGACCCCCGTGGGAACCCCACTGACCTTTGGGGGACCCTCCCAATCACCCCCGGGGAGCCCCTGGGTGACCTCTGACCCCCCCCGTCCCTCTGACCTCTGACACCCCCACCCACCCCCCCACGAACCCCAATGCTGGGGGGACTCCCCTGACCCTTGGGTGACCCCTGGGACCCCCTGTGGGAACCCCACTGACCTTTGGGTGACCCCTGGGACCCTCCGTGGGACCCCCTTGACCTTTGGGTGACCCCCTAGGACCCCCACTAATCTCTCGGACACCCTGTGGGACCCCCTGACCTTTGGGTGACCCCTGGGACCCCCCGTGGGAACCCCACTGACCTTTGGGTAACCCCCTGGCCCCCTGCCCTCTACCCCTTGACCCCTGAGCCCTGACCTGTGTCCCTGTGACCCCCTGACCCCTGCCCTGTGCCCTGTGACCCCCTGACCCCTGCCCTGTGCCCCTTGACCCCTGCCCCTGCCCTGTGCCCCTTGACCCCTGACCCTGCCCTGTGCCCCCCTGCCCCCCTTGACCCCTGCCCCTCTTGACCCCCTGCCCTTGACCCCTGACCCCTGCCATGTGCCACTTCACCCCCTGACCCCTGCCCTGTGCCCCCTGCCCCTGATCCCTGCCCTGTGCCCTTTGACCCCTGACCCCTGCCCTGTGCCCCCTGATCCCTGCCCTATGTCCCTTGACCCCCTGACCCCTGCCCTGTGTCCCTGGACCCTGCCCTGTGCTCCTGCCCCTGATCCCTGCCCTGTGTCCCTTGACCCCGACCCCTGCCCTGTGTCCCTTGACCCCCTGACCCCTGCCCTGTGCCCCCTGACCCCTGCCCTGTGCCCCCAGGGGCGCCGTCCCGCCTGGGGTCCCGCCGGGCCCTGGTCACCTTCCTGACCACCATCATCTACAGCTGCTCCGCCCACCACGCGGCCACCAACAGCGGCCAGGTGCCTGACCCCTGACCCCTGACCTCTGACCTCTGACCCCTGGGACCCCTGAGGGATCCCCGGAACCCCTGACCCCTGGGGATCCCTGGGACCCCTGACCCCTGGCACCCCAGAGACCCCTGACCTCTGAGCCCTGGGCCCCCTGTGGACCTAAGACCCCCCTGACCTCTGACCCCTGACCTCTGACCCCTGGGACCCCTGAGGGATCCCCGGAACCCCTGACCCCTGGGGATCCCTGGGACCCCTGACCCCTGGCACCCCAGAGACCTCTGAGCCCTGGGCCCCCTGTGGACCTAAGACCCCCTGACCCCTGGGACCCCTCCTGACCCCTGGCACCCATGGGGGGGGGGATCAATGGGTGCCATGGGGGGGTCAGCGGGTACCATGGGGGGGGGGTCAGTGGGTACCATGGGGGTCAGCGCAGTGCCATGGGGGGGGGTCAATGGGTGCCATGGGGGGTCAGCAGGTGCAATGGGGGGGGGGTGTCAGTGGGTGCCATGGGGGGTCAGCGGGTACCATGGGGGGGTCAGTGGATACCATGGGGGTCAGCGGGTGCCATGGGGGGGGTCATGGGTGCCATGGGGGGTCAGCAGGTGCAATGGGGGGGGGGTGTCAGTGGGTGCCATGGGGGGGATCCATGGGTGCTGGGGGGGTCAGCGGGTGCCATGGGGGGGGAATCAATGGGTGCCATGGGGGGGGGATCCATGGGTGCCATGGGGGGGTCAATGGGTGCCATGGGGGGGTCAATGGGTGCCATGGGGGGGGGAATCAATGGGTGCCATGGGGGGGGTCAATGGGTGCCATGGGGGGGGGAATCAATGGGTGCCATGGGGGGGTCAGCAGGTGCCGTGGGGGGTCAGTGGGTACCATGGGGGGTCAATGGGTGCCATGGGGGGGGTCAATGGGTGCCATGGGGGGGAATCAATGGGTGCCATGGGGGGGGAATCAATGGGTGCCATGGGGGGGGGGAATCAATGGGTGCCATGGGGGGGGTCAGCAGGTGCCGTGGGGGGTCAGTGGGTACCATGGGGGGATCCATGGGTGCTGGGGGTCAGCGGGTGCCGTGGGGGGGGGGAATCAATGGGTGCCATGGGGGGTCAGCAGGTGCTGGGGGGGGGGATCAATGGGTGCCATGGGGGGGGATCCATGGGTGCTGGGGGGGTCAGCAGGTGCCATGGGGGGGATCAATGGGTGCCATGGGGGGTCAGCAGGTGCTGGGGGGGGGATCAATGGGTGCCATGGGGGGGATCCATGGGTGCCATGGGGGGGTCAATGGGTGCCATGGGGGGGAATCAATGGGTGCCATGGGGGGGTCAATGGGTGCCATGGGGGGGTCAGCAGGTGCTGTGGGGGGTCAGTGGGTACCATGGGGGGGGATCCATGGGTGCTGGGGGGGTCAGCGGGTGCCGTGGGGGGTCAGTGGGTGCCATGGGGGGTCAGTGGGTGCTGGGGGGGGATCAATGGGTACCATGGGGGGTCAGTGGGTGCCGTGGGGGGGTCAGTAGGTACCATGGGGCGTCAGTGGGTGCCGTGGGGGGGTCAGCGGGTGCCATGGGGGGGTCAGCGGGTGCCGTGGGGGGTCAGTGGGTGCCATGGGGGGATCAATGGGTGCCATGGGGGGGGTCAGCGGGTGCTGGGGGGGGTCAGTGGGTGCCATGGGGGGGTCAGCACCCTCCCCATGCTCACCCCGCCCCCCCCCAGTTCGAGCTGGGCGCCTTCATGCCCAACATGCCGACTGGGGGGGTCAGTGGGTGCCATGGGGGGGTCAGCGGGTGCCGTGGGGGGTCAGTGGGTGCCATGGGGGGTCAGTGGGTGCTGGGGGGGGATCAATGGGTACCATGGGGGGTCAGTGGGTGCCGTGGGGGGGTCAGTAGGTACCATGGGGCGTCAGTGGGTGCCGTGGGGGGGTCAGCGGGTGCCATGGGGGGGTCAGCGGGTGCCGTGGGGGTCAGTGGGTGCCATGGGGGGGTCAGCGGGTGCCGTGGGGGGTCAGTGGGTGCCATGGAGGGGGTCAGCGGGTGCCGTGGGGGGGTCAGTGGGTGCCATTGGGGTGGGGTCAGCGGGTGCCATGGGGGATCAATGGGTGCCATGGGGGGGGGGATCAATGGGTACTGGGGGGATCAGTGGGTGCCATGGGGAGGGGATCAGTGGGTGCCATGGGGGGGTCAGTGGGTGCCATGGGGGTCAGTGGGTGCTGGGGGGGGGGATCAATGGGTACCATGGGGGTCAGCGGGTGCCATGGGGGTGTCAGCGGGTGCCGTGGGGGGTCAGTGGGTGCCATGGGGGGTCAGCGGGTGCCGTGGGGGGTCAGTGGGTGCCATGGAGGGGGTCAGCGGGTGCTGGGGGGGTCAGTGGGTGCCGTGGGGGGTCAGTGGGTGCCGTGGGGGGTCAGCACCCTCCCCATGCTCACCCCGCCCCCCCCCGGTTCGAGCTGGGCGCCTTCATGCCCAACATGCCGACTGGGGGGATCAATGGGTGCCATGGGGGGGTCAGCGGGTGCTGGGGGGGTCAGTGGGTGCCATGGGGGGTCAGTGGGTGCTGGGGGGATCAATGGGTGCCATGGGGGTCAGTGGGTGCGGGGTCAGGGTACCATGGGGGGTCAGTGGGTGCCGTGGGGGGGTCAGCGGGTGCCGTGGGGGGTCAATGGGTGCCATGGGGGGTCAGTGGGTGCCATGGGGCCGTGGGGGGTCAGTGGGTGCCATGGAGGGGGTCAGCGGGTGGGCTGGGGGGGGTCAGTGGGTGCCATGGGGGGGTCAGCCCCTAGCGCGTCAGCTGCCGACTGGGGGATCAATGGGTGCCATGGGGGGGTCAGTGGGTGCTGGGGGGTCAGGGGTGGGGGGTCAGTGGGTGCCATGGGGGGTCAGTGGGTGCCGTGGGGGGGTCAGTAGGTACCATGGGGGTCGCAGGTGCCATGGGGTGCGGGTGCCGTGGGGGGGTCAGCGGGTGCCATGGGGGGGTCAGCGGGTGCCGTGGGGGGTCAGTGGGTGCCATGGGGGGGTCAGCACCCTCCCCATGCTCACCCCGCCCCCCCCCAGTTCGAGCTGGGCGCCTTCATGCCCAACATGCCCCCGGCCATGCGGCAGCCCCCCCAGCTCCAAGGCGCCGCTGTCGGAGCAGCAGGTGCTGGCGGCGCTGCCGGCCATGAACACCACGGCCACGGCCCTGGGGGTGCTCTGGGTGCTGCGCAACGAGCCCCTCGACATGGTGGGTGCTGGGGGGCGGGAGGGACCCCCAGGGACCCCCACCCCTGACCCCGCACCCCCTCATCAACCCCATCCCCCACCCCTGACCCCGCACCCCCTCCTCAATCCCACCTGGGGGTGCTCTGGTGCTGCGCAACGAGCCCCTCGACATGGTGGGTGCTGGGGGACCCCCACCCCTGACCCCCCCCTCCTCAACCCCATCCCCCACCCCTGACCCCCACCCCCTCCTCAATCCCACCACCCCACCCCTGACCCCCACCCCCTCCTCAATCCCATCCCCCACCCCTGACCCCCACCCCCTCCTCAATCCCACCCCCCACCCCCTGACCCCCACCCCCTCCTCAATCCCACCCCCACCCCTGACCCCCACCCCCTCCTCAATCCCACCCCCCACCCCTGACCCGCCCCCCCTCAATCCCACCCCCCACCCCTGACCCCCACCCCCTCCTCAATCCTACCCCCCACCCCTGACCCTGCACCCCCTCCTCAATCCCACCCCCCACCCCTGACCCTGCACCCCCTCCTCAATCCCACCCCCACCCCTGACCCTGCACCCCCTCCTCAATCCCACCCCCCACCCCTGACCCCCCCCCTCCTCAATCCCACCCCCCACCCCTGACCCCCACCCCCTCCTCAATCCCACCCCCCACCCCTGACCTCGCACCCCCTCCTCAATCCCACCCCCCCACCCCTGACCCTGCACCCCCTCCTCAATCCCACCCCCCACCCCTGACCCTGCACCCCCTCCTCAATCCCACCCCCACCCCTGACCCCCCCCCTCCTCAATCCCACCCCCACCCCCTGACCCCCCCCTCAATCCCACCTGGGGGTGCTCTGGGTGCTGCGCAACGAGCCCCTCGACATGGTGGGTGCTGGGGGACCCCCACCCCTGACCCCCCTCCCTCAATCCCATCCCCCACCCCTGACCCCCACCCCCTCCTCAATCCCACCTGGGGGTGCTCTGGGTGCTGCGCAACGAGCCCCTCGACATGGTGGGTGCTGGGGGGCGGGAGGGACCCCCAGGGACCCCCACCCCTGACCCCGCACCCCCTCCTCAATCCCATCCCCCACCCCTGACCCCCCCCCCCTCCTCAATCCCATCCCCCACCCCTGACCCCCACCCCCTCCTCAATCCCACCCCCACCCCTGACCCAGCACCCCCTCCTCAATCCCATCCCCCACCCCTGCCCCCCCCCCCTCAATCCCACCTGGGGGTGCTCTGGGTGCTGCGCAACGAGCCCCTCGACATGGTGGGTGCTGGGGGGCGGGAGGGACCCCCAGGGACCCCCACCCCTGACCCCGCACCCCCTCCTCAACCCCATCCCCCCACCCCTGACCCCGCACCCCCTCCTCAACCCCATCCCCCACCCCTGCCCTGACACCCCCTCCTCAATCCCACCCCACAAGGACATGGGTGCCCTTTGCCCTGCCCCCTACCCCTGCCCCCCGCCCCCATCCTTTGCCCCCTGCCCCCTGACCCTGCCCTTTCCCATGACCCCTGACCCCTGCCCCTTTGCCCCCTGCCCTTTGCCCCCTGCCCTTTGCCCCTGCCCCTTCCCGTGCCCCCTGCCCTTTGCCCCCTGCCCCCTGCCCTTTGCTCCCTGATCCCTGCCCCTTTGCCCCCTGCCCCTTTGCCCCCTGCCCCTTCCTGTGCCCCCTGCCCTTTGCCCCCTGCCCCCTGCCCTTTGCTCCCTGATCCCTGCCCCTTTGCCCCCTGCCCCTTTGCCCCCTGCCCCTTCCTGTGCCCCCTGCCCTTTGCCCCCTGCCCCCTGCCCTTGCCCCCTGCCCATTCCCCTGCCCCTGCCCTTTGCCCCTTGCCCCCTGACCCCTGGCCTTTGCCCCCTGACCCCTGGCCTTTGCCCCCTGCCCTTTGCCCGTGCCCCCTGCCCTTTGCCCCCTGCCCTTTGCCCCCCATCCTTTGCCCCCTGCCCCTTGTCCCCTGCCCTCTGCCCCCTGACCCTTGTCCTCTGCCCCCTGACCCCTGTCCTTTGCCCCCTGACCCTTGTCCTCTGCCCCCTGACCCCTGCCCTTTGCCCCCTGACCCCTTTCCCATGACCCCTGACCCCTGCCCTTTGCCCCCTGACCCCTTCCCCTCCCCCCAGCGCCCCCTGGGCTGTTACCCCGAGCGTCACTTCGTGTCCCGGGTGCCGCGGGCGCTGATGAGCCGGTTCCCTTTGCCCCCTGACCCCTGCCCTTTGCCCCCTGACCCCTTTCCCATGACCCCTGACCCCTGCCCTTTGCCCCCTGACCCCTGCCCTGACCCCCCCAGCGCCCCCTGGGCTGTTACCCCGAGCGTCACTTCGTGTCCCGGGTGCCGCGGGCGCTGATGACCCCTGCCCTTTGCCCCCTGACCCTGCCCTTTGCCCCCTGACCCCTTTCCCATGACCCCTGACCCCTTTCCCATGACCCCTGACCCCTGACCCCTGCCCTTTGCCCCCTGACCCCTGCCCTTTGCCCCCTGACCCCTGCCCTGACCCCCCCAGCGCCCCCTGGGCTGTTACCCCGAGCGTCACTTCGTGTCCCGGGTGCCGCGGGGCGCTGATGACCCCTGCCTTCTGCCCCCTGACCCATTCCCTTTGCCCCTGACCCCTGCCCTCTGCCCCCTGACCCCTGCCCTTTGCCCCCTGACCCCTTCCCCTCCCCCCAGCGCCCCCTGGGCTGTTACCCCGAGCGTCACTTCGTGTCCCGGGTGCCGCGGGCGCTGATGAGCCGGTTCCGGCGCCGCCTGGGCAGCGTCTCCCGGCGCATCCGGCGCCGCAACGCGGGGCTGCCCCTGCCCTACCCCTACCTCGACCCCCCCAGCGTGGAGAACAGCGTGGCCATCTGAGCACCGCACCCCCAGACCCCCCCCGGGACCCCACGGACACCCCCAGACCCCCCTGGGACCCCCCAGCCCCCCCGGGACCCCTTGGACCTCTCCATCCCCATCCCATCCCCCACTGGGACCCCCTGGACCCCCCCTCCCTGGGATCCCCTGGACCCCTCCATCCCCCAACAGGACCCCCCCATCCCCTGCTGGGACCCCCCCATCCTATCCCCCACTGAGACCCCCCATCTCCCCCCCTGGGATCCCCTGGACCCCCCCATCCCCTGCTGGGACCCCCCATCCCATCCCCCACTGGGACCCCCCATCTCCCCCCTGGGATCCCCTGGACCCCCCCCATCCCCCACCAGGACCCCCCCATCCTCCACCAGGACCCCCCCATCCCCATCCCATCCCCCACTGGGACCCCCTGGACCCCCCCATCCCCTGCTGGGACCCCCTCCCCCCCTCCCTGGGACCCCCTGGGACCCCCCAGCCCCCCCGGGACCCCTTGGACCTCTCCATCCCCCAACAGGCCCCACCATCCCCATCCCATCCCCCACTGGGACCCCCTGGACCCCCCTCCCTGGGATCCCCTGGACCCCCCCACCCCCCAACAGGACCCCCCCATCCCCTGCTGGGACCCCCCATCCTATCCCCCACTGGGACCCCCATCTCCCCCCTGGGATCCCCTGGACCCCCCCATCCTCCACCAGGACCCCCCATCCCCATCCCATCCCCCACTGGGACCCCCTCCCCCCACCTCCCTGGGACCCCCCTGGGACCCCCCCAGCCCCCCCCCCCGGGACCCCTTGGACCTCTCCATCCCCCACCAGGCCCCACCATCCCCATCCCATCCCCCACTGGGACCCCCTGGACCCCCCTCCCTGGGATCCCCTGGACCCCCCCACCCCCCAACAGGACCCCCCATCCCCTGCTGGGACCCCCATCCTATCCCCCACTGGGACCCCCATCTCCCCCTGGGATCCCCTGGACCCCCCCATCCCCCACCAGGACCCCCCCATCCTCCACCAGGACCCCCCCATCCCCATCCCATCCCCCACTGGGACCCCCTGGACCCCCCCATCCCCTGCTGGGACCCCCCAACCCCATCCCCCACTGGGACCCCCTCCCCCCACCTCCCTGGGACCCCCTGGGACCCCCCAGCCCCCCCCCGGGACCCCTTGGACCTCTCCATCCCCCACCAGGCCCCACCATCCCCATCCCATCCCCCACTGGGACCCCCTGGACCCCCCTCCCTGGGATCCCCTGGACCCCCCCATCCCCCAACAGGACCCCCCCATCCCCTGCTGGGACCCCCCATCCCATCCCCCACTGGGACCCCCCATCTCCCCCCTGGGATCCCCTGGACCCCCCCATCCCCCACCAGGACCCCCCCATCCTCCACCAGGACCCCCCCATCCCCATCCCATCCCCCACTGGGACCCCCTGGACCCCCCCATCCCCTGCTGGGACCCCCCAACCCCATCCCCCACTGGGACCCCCCTCCCCCCACCTCCCTGGGACCCCCTGGGACCCCCCAGCCCCCCCCGGGACCCCTTGGACCTCTCCATCCCCCACCAGGCCCCACCATCCCCATCCCATCCCCCACTGGGAGCCCCTGGACCCCCCCCATCCCCCACCAGGCCCCACCATCCCCATCCCATCCCCCACTGGGACCCCCCCATCCCCCCTGGGATCCCCTGGACCCCCCATCCCTCACCAGGACCCCCCATCCCCATCCCATCCCCTACTGGGACCCCCCATCCCTCCCCGGGACACCCCAACACCCCCCTGGGACCCCTTGGACCCCCCCATCCCCCACCATCCCCATCCCATCCCCATCCCATCCCCCACTGGGACCCCCCCATCCCCCACTGGGACCCCCATCTCCTCCCTGGGATCCCCTGGACCCCCCCCCCCATCGCCACCAGGACCCCCCCATCCCCATCCCATCCCCCCTGGGACCCCCGGACCCCCCCATCCCCCACTGGGACCCCCCCATCCCCCGCCTGGAGTTGGGGGGGTTCCCCCTGAGGTGGGGGCAGGGACTGGGCCATGCCCAGTGCCCAACTGGTTTGTACTGGGAGCTGTTACTGGTGTCAATAAAGGTGCTGCCCCCAGCAAGGGGGGAAGGTGAAGCTGGGTGTACTGGGTGAACTGGGTGAACTGGGCAGGGTCCAGTGCTCCAAACTGGGGGTAACTGGGGTGGGGGCCAAGGCCACTGGTGCAAACTGGTGTCAGGGCCTAAACTGGGATGTTACTGGTCGTACTGGGTCCAGTACTGGATTGGGGTGCAAAAAGGTGCTGGGCCAAGAGGTAGTGGTGTAACTGGGCAGGAACTGGGATGCAACTGGGGTGTAACTGGGGCGCGCCCCAGACCCAGGGGGGTTACTGGGTTGAACTGGGCAGGAACTGGGATGTAACTGGGGTGTAACTGGGGCGCGCCCCAGACCCAGGGGGGTTACTGGTTGAACTGGGCAGGAACTGGGATGCAACTGGGGTGTAACTGGGGCGCGCCTCAGACCCAGGGGGTTACTGGGTTGAACTGGGCAGGAACTGGGATGTAACTGGGGTGTAACTGGGGCACGCCCCAGACACAGTGGCGAAACTGGGGTGAACTGGGGAACGGCCCAGACCCAGTGGGGTTACTGGGTTGAACTGGGGAGGAAGTGGGATGTGACTGGGATGCTACTGGGGGTGTCACTGGGGTGTAACTGGGGTGTAACTGGGGCGCAGCCCAGCCCAGAGGCATAACTGGGGTGAACTGGGGAGCAACTGGGGTGCAGCCCCAGAGACTGTGGTGTAACTGGGGAGGAACAGAGGTGGAACTGGGAAGCAACTGGGCTGCAACTGGGGTGCGCCCCAGACCCAGTGGGGTTATTGGGTTGAACTGGGAAGCAACTGGGCTGCAACTGGGGCGTAACTGGGGTGCGCCCCAGACCCAGTGGCGTTACTGGGTTGAACTGGGGAGGAAATGGGCCGCAACTGGGGTGTAACTGGGGTGCGCCCCAGACCCAGTGGCAAAACTGGGGGTGAACTGGGATGGAACTGGGGTGGGGCTCAGCCTCAGTGGTTTAACTGGGGCATAACTGGTCTGGGGGGTGGTCGCTGATGCAAGCAGGCATTGAACTGGTCTTACTGGGCCCAGTGGCGTGACTGGGACGTGGGTGGGGGGACAGCTCGGACCGGTTGAAGCTGCAGACTGGGAGGGACTGGGAGGAACTGGGAGGAGCCGTGGCGGGACTGGGCAGCGGAGGGACCCAGGGGTGTTACTGGGATCGGGCGTGTGGGACCCCCCAGGGACACTGCCCCCCCACACCAGTGCCTCCCAGTGCCTCCCAGTGCTTCCCAGTGCCTCCCAGTATCCCCAGTATGGCGGTTCCCGGGGCGGGGGAGCGGTACCGGGTGAGGGTGAAGACGGGGTCTGAGTGGGGGGGGGACGGTGGCCCCAGTGACCCTCGTACTGGTGGGGACTGGGGGACAGAGCCCCCCCTGCAACCTGGACTGGCCCCGCCACCGCCTGCGCCCCGGCAGCGTGAGTGCACTGGGAGGGACTGGGAGGGACTGGGAGGCGCCAGGAAGGGGGGCTGGGGGGGACAGGGGGTGCTGGGGGGACTGGGAGGGGACTGGGAGGGGATGATGGAAGGGGGACTGGGAGCACTGGGAGGGGGGATGGGGAAGGGATGGGAGGGACTGGGTGGGGGGCACTGGGAGTACTGGGAGGTACTGGGAGGGCTGATGAGGATCGGGGGGGGTGGGGGGGTGACACAGGGTGACATAGAGTGACACAGGGTGCCGTGGGGTGACAGGGGGTGACACAGGGTGTTGTGGGGTGACACAGGGTGACAGAGGGTGCTGTGGGGTGCCCTGGGGTGACACAGGGTGCCGTGGGGTGATGGGTGCCCTGGGGTGATGGGTGCTGTGGGGTGATGGGTGCTGTGGGGTGCTGTGGGGTGCTGTGGGGTGCCCTGGGGTGATGGGTGCCCTGGGGTGATGGGTGCCGTGGGGTGCCGGGGGGTGCCCTGGGGTGATGGGTGCTGTGGGGTGCTGTGGGTGCCCTGGGGTGCTGTGGGGTGCCCTGGGGTGATGGGTGCTGTGGGGTGATGGGTGCTGTGGGGTGCCCTGGGGTGCTGTGGGGTGCCCTGGGGTGATGGGTGCCCTGGGGTGATGGGTGCTGTGGGGTGATGGGTGCTGTGGGGTGCCGTGGGGTGCCCTGGGGTGATGGGTGCTGTGGGGTGATGGGTGCTGTGGGGTGCCCTGGGGTGCTGTGGGGTGCCCTGGGGTGATGGGTGCCCTGGGGTGATGGGTGCTGTGGGGTGCCGTGGGGTGCCGTGGGGTGCCGTGGGGTGCCCTGGGGTGATGGGTGCTGTGGGGTGATGGGTGCTGTGGGGTGCCCTGGGGTGCTGTGGGGTGCCCTGGGGTGATGGGTGCCCTGGGGTGATGGGTGCTGTGGGGTGATGGGTGCTGTGGGGTGCCGTGGGGTGCCGTGGGGTGCCGTGGGGTGCCCTGGGGTGATGGGTGCTGTGGGGTGATGGGTGCTGTGGGGTGCCCTGGGGTGCTGTGGGGTGCCCTGGGGTGATGGGTGCCCTGGGGTGATGGGTGCTGTGGGGTGATGGGTGCTGTGGGGTGCCCTGGGGTGCCGTGGGGTGCCGTGGGGTGCCGTGGGGTGCCGTGGGGTGCCGTGGGGTGCCCTGGGGTGATGGGTGCTGTGGGGTGATGGGTGCTGTGGGGTGCCCTGGGGTGCTGTGGGGTGCCCTGGGGTGATGGGTGCCCTGGGGTGATGGGTGCTGTGGGGTGATGGGTGCTGTGGGGTGCCCTGGGGTGCCGTGGGGTGCCGTGGGGTGCCGTGGGGTGCCCTGGGGTGCCCTGGGGTGCCCTGGGGTGATGGGTGCCCTGGGGTGATGGGTGCTGTGGGGTGATGGGTGCTGTGGGGTGCCGTGGGGTGCCCTGGGGTGCCCTGGGGTGCCGTGGGGTGACGGGTGCGGGCGCCCCGTGTCCCCGCAGACGGCGGTGGCCGAGCTGAGGTCCCCGCGGCCCCTGGGGTGATGGGTGCTGTGGGGTGATGGGTGCTGTGGGGTGCCGTGGGGTGCCGTGGGGTGCCGTGGGGTGCCCTGGGGTGCCCTGGGGTGCCCAGGGTGATGGGTCCCTGGGGTGATGGGTGCCCTGGGGTGCCCAGGGTGATGGGTCCCTGGGGTGATGGGTGCCCTGGGGTGCCGTGGGGTGCCGTGGGGTGCCCTGGGGTGCCGTGGGGTGATGGGTGCCCTGGGGGTGATGGGTGCCGTGGGGTGCCCTGGGGTGCCGTGGGGTGACGGGTGCGGGCGCCCCGTGTCCCCGCAGACGGCGGTGGCCGAGCTGAGGTCCCCGCGGCCCCTGGGGTGATGGGTGCTGTGGGGTGATGGGGGGTGCCGTGGGGTGCCCAGGGTGATGGGTCCCTGGGGTGATGGGTGCCCTGGGGGTGCCCTGGGGTGCCGGGGGTGCCCTGGGGTGCCGTGGGGTGATGGGTGCCCTGGGGTGATGGGTGCCGTGGGGTGCCATGGGGTGCTGTGGGGTGCCGTGGGGTGCCGTGGGGTGCCGTGGGGTGACGGGTGCGGGCGCCCCGTGTCCCCGCAGACGGCGGTGGCCGAGCTGAGGTCCCCGCGGCCCCTGGGGTGATGGGTGCTGTGGGGTGCCGTGGGGTGCCGTGGGGTGCCGTGGGGTGCCCTGGGGTGCCCTGGGGTGCCGTGGGGTGCCCAGGGTGATGGGTCCCTGGGGTGATGGGTGCCCTGGGGTGCCCTGGGGTGCCGTGGGGTGCCGTGGGGTGCCCAGGGTGATGGGTCCCTGGGGTGATGGGTGCCGTGGGGTGCCCTGGGGTGCCGTGGGGTGCCGTGGGGTGCCGTGGGGTGCCCTGGGGTGCCGTGGGGTGACGGGTGCGGGCGCCCCGTGTCCCCGCAGACGGCGGTGGCCGAGCTGAGGTCCCCGCGGCCCCTGGGGTGATGGGTGCTGTGGGGTGCCGTGGGGTGCCCTGGGGTGCCCAGGGTGATGGGTCCCTGGGGTGATGGGTGCTGTGGGGTGCCCTGGGGTGATGGGTGCTGTGGGGTGCCCTGGGGTGATGGGTCCCTGGGGTGATGGGTGCCGTGGGGTGCCGTGGGGTGCCGTGGGGTGCCGTGGGGTGCCGTGGGGTGCCGTGGGGTGCCGTGGGGTGCCGTGGGGTGCCGTGGGGTGCCGTGGGGTGACGGGTGCGGGCGCCCCGTGTCCCCGCAGACGGCGGTGGCCGAGCTGAGGTCCCCGCGGCCCCTGGGGTGATGGGTGCTGTGGGGTGCCGTGGGGTGCCGTGGGGTGCCGTGGGGTGCCGTGGGGTGCCCAGGGTGATGGGTCCCTGGGGTGATGGGTGCCGTGGGGTGCCCTGGGGTGCCCTGGGGTGCCGTGGGGTGCCGGGGGTGCCGTGGGGTGACGGGTGCGGGCGCCCCGTGTCCCCGCAGACGGCGGTGGCCGAGCTGAGGTCCCCGCGGCCCCTGGGGTGATGGGTGCCGTGGGGTGCCGTGGGGTGCCCTGGGGTGCCGTGGGGTGCCCAGGGTGATGGGTCCCTGGGGTGATGGGTGCTGTGGGGTGCCCTGGGGTGATGGGTGCTGTGGGGTGCCCTGGGGTGATGGGTCCCTGGGGTGATGGGTGCCCTGGGGTGATGGGTGCCGTGGGGTGCCGTGGGGTGCCGTGGGGTGCCGTGGGGTGCCGTGGGGTGCCGTGGGGTGCCGTGGGGTGCCGTGGGGTGCCGTGGGGTGCCGTGGGGTGCCCAGGGTGATGGGTCCCTGGGGTGATGGGTGCCGTGGGGTGCCGGGGGGTGCCCTGGGGTGCCGTGGGGTGACGGGTGCGGGCGCCCCGTGTCCCCGCAGACGGCGGTGGCCGAGCTGAGGTCCCCGCGGCCCCTGGGGTGATGGGTGCTGTGGGGTGCCGTGGGGTGCCGTGGGGTGCCCTGGGGTGCCCTGGGGTGCCGTGGGGTGCCCAGGGTGATGGGTCCCTGGGGTGATGGGTGCCCTGGGGTGCCCTGGGGTGCCCTGGGGTGCCGTGGAGTGCTCCTGGGGTGCCCAGGGTGATGGGTCCCTGGGGTGATGGGTGCCGTGGGGTGCCCTGGGGTGCCGTGGGGTGCCGGGGGGTGCCGTGGGGTGCCGTGGGGTGACGGGTGCGGGCGCCCCGTGTCCCCGCAGACGGCGGTGGCCGAGCTGAGGTCCCCGCGGCCCCTGGGGTGATGGGTGCTGTGGGGTGATGGGTGCTGTGGGTGCCGTGGGGTGCCCTGGGGTGCCCTGGGGTGCCCTGGGGTGCTGTGGGGTGCTGTGGGGTGCTCCTGGGGTGCCCAGGGTGATGGGTCCCTGGGGTGATGGGTGCTGTGGGGTGCCGGGGGGTGCCGTGGGGTGACGGGTGCGGGCGCCCCGTGTCCCCGCAGACGGCGGTGGCCGAGCTGAGGTCCCCGCGGCCCCTGGGGTGATGGGTGCTGTGGGGTGCCGTGGGGTGCCGGGGGGTGCTGTGGGGTGCCCTGGGGTGCCCTGGGGTGCTGTGGGGTGCTGTGGGGTGCTGTGGGTTGCCCTGGGGTGCCCAGGGTGATGGGTCCCTGGGGTGATGGGTGCCGTGGGGTGCCGGGGGGTGCCGTGGGGTGACGGGTGCGGGCGCCCCGTGTCCCCGCAGACGGCGGTGGCCGAGCTGAGGTCCCCGCGGCCCCTGGGGACCCTCCTGCGGCTGCGGCTCTGGAAGGAGCCGCTCGTCTCCCTCGTCCCCGACCGCTGGTTCCTGGCCCGGGTCAGCGTCACCGGGCCCCTGCGGGACGGGGACCGGGGGGACCAGGGGGATGAGGAGGATGGGGACCCCCCTGGGGACCCCCTGGGGACACCCCTCCCAGGGCCACCTTCCCCTGCTACCGCTGGCTGGAGAGCGGCTGCCTCGAGCTCTGGGAGGGAACTGGTATGGGGGGGATGGGGGGATGGGGGGACATGGGGGGACATGGGGGGGATGGGGACATGGGGGGGATGGGGGGACAGGGGGACATGGGGATGGGGGGGAGAGGGGGGACAGGGGGACGGGGGGGACATGGGGACACATGTGGGGACATGGGGGGATGGGGGGACATGGGGACACATGGGGGGGATGGGGGGATGGGGGGACATGGGGACACATGGGGGGACATGGGGACATGGGGACAGGGGGGACGGGGGGGACATGGGGACATGGGGGGGATGGGGGGGACATGGGGACATGGGGGGACATGGGGGGACATGGGGGGACATGGGGGGGATGGGGGATGGGGGGACATGGGGACATGGGGATGGGGGGGATGGGGGGGAGAGGGGGGACAGGGGGACGGGGGGGACATGGGGATGGGGGGATGGTGGGGGAGAGGGGGGATGGGGGGGACATGGGGACACATGGGGGGACATGGGGACATGGGGACAGGGGGACATGGGGACATGGGGACATGGGGACATGGGGGGGATAGGGGGGACATGGGGATGGGGGGAATGGTGGGGGGAGGGGGGATGGGGGGACGGGGGGGACATGGGGACATGGGGGGACATGGGGGGGATGGAGGGGGGACATGGGGGGATGGGGGAGACGTGGTGGGGGGACAGGGGTGGGATGGGGGGGACATGGGGACAGGGGGGACAGGGGGGACAGGGGGATGGGGGGACATGGGGACAGGGGGGACAGGGGGGATGGGGGGGATGGGGGGGATAGGGGGGACATGGGGACATGGGGGGACATGGGGGGACGGGGGAGGATGGGGGGGACAGAGGGGGACATGGGGGGACAGGGGGGATGGGGGGGATGTGGGGGGACATGGGGACAGGGGGGACAGGGGGGATGGGGGGGACATGGGGGGACATGTGGGGGACACAGGGGTGACACGGGGGGGGCGCACGTGTCCCCATGTCCCCCCTGTCCCCCCGTCCCCCCGTCCCCCTCTGTCCCCCAGCCCGGACCCCCGTGAAGCCGCCTGGGAGCCGCAGCTGCTGCAGCAGCGCCAGGAGGAGCGGAGGGAGCGCCAGGAGGCCTTCCAGTATGGACTGGGAGCACTGGGAGGGGCTGGGGAGGGGGCTGGGGGCACTGGGAGCGCCAGGAGGCCTTCCAGTATGGACTGGGAGCACTGGGAGGGGCTGGGGAGGGGGCTGGGGGCACTGGGAGGGGCTGGGGAGGGGGCTGGGGGCACTGGGGAGCGCCAGGAGGCCTTCCAGTATGGACTGGGAGCACTGGGAGGGGCTGGGGAGGGGGCTGGGGGCACTGGGAGGGGCTGGGGAGGGGGCTGGGGGCACTGGGAGCGCCAGGAGGCCTTCCAGTATGGACTGGGAGCACTGGGAGGGGCTGGGGAGGGGGCTGGGGGCACTGGGAGGGGCTGGGGAGGGGGCTGGGGGCACTGGGAGCGCCAGGAGGCCTTCCAGTATGGACTGGGAGCACTGGGAGGGGCTGGGGAGGGGGCTGGGGGCACTGGGAGCGCCAGGAGGCCTCTCCAGTATGGACTGGGAGCACTGGGAGGGGCTGGGGAGGGGCTGGGGGCACTGGGAGGGGCTGGGGAGGGGGCTGGGGGCACTGGGAGCGCCAGGAGGCCTTCCAGTATGGACTGGGAGCACTGGGAGGGGCTGGGGAGGGGGCTGGGGGCACTGGGAGGGGCTGGGGAGGGGGCTGGGGGCACTGGGAGCGCCAGGAGGCCTTCCAGTATGGACTGGGAGCACTGGGAGGGGCTGGGGAGGGGGCTGGGGGCACTGGGAGGGGCTGGGGAGGGGGCTGGGGGCACTGGGAGCGCCAGGAGGCCTTCCAGTATGGACTGGGAGCACTGGGAGGGGCTGGGGAGGGGGCTGGGGGCACTGGGAGCGCCAGGAGGCCTTCCAGTATGGACTGGGAGCACTGGGAGGGGCTGGGGGAGGGGGCTGGGGGCACTGGGAGGGGCTGGGGAGGGGGCTGGGGGCACTGGGAGCGCCAGGAGGCCTTCCAGTATGGACTGGGAGCACTGGGAGGGGCTGGGAGGGGCTGGGGGCACTGGGGGGGTCACTGGGAGCACTGGGGGGTGTCACTGGGGATCACTGGGAGCACTGAGGGGGGTGTCACTGGTGTAACTGGGGGTCACTGGTGTGCACTGGTGTAACTGGGAGTCACTGGGAGCACTGGGGCAGGTGTCACTGGTGTAACTGGGAGTCACTGGGAGCACTGGGGGTGTGACTGGGGGTCACTGGGAGTCACTGGGGGTGACTGGGGTCACTGGAGTAACTGGGGGTCACTGGAGCACTGGTGTCACTGGGGTCACTGGTGTAACTGGTGTAACTGGGGGTCACTGGGGTCACTGGGGGGTGTGACTGGGGGTCACTGGGAGCACTGGGGGGGTCACTGGTGTGACTGGGGTCACTGGGAGCACTGGGGGGTGTCACTGGGGGTCACTGGGGGTCACCGGGGGTGTGACTGGGGGTCACTGGGAGCACTGGGGGGTGTGACTGGGGTCACTGGGGGTCACTGGGGTCACTGGGGGGTGTGACTGGGGGTCACTGGGAGCACTGGGGGGGTCACTGGTGTGACTGGGGTCACTGGGAGCACTGGGGGGTGTCACTGGGGGTCACTGGGGGTCACCGGGGGTGTGACTGGGGGTCACTGGGAGCACTGGGGGTGTGACTGGGGTAACTGGGTGTCACTGGGGGGTGTGACTGGTGTAACTGGGGTCACCAGGGGGTGTGACTGGGGGTCACTGGGAGCACCGGGGGTGTGACTGGGGTAACTGGGGGTCACTGGGGGTAACTGGGGGTAACTGGGGGGTGTGACTGGGAGCACTGGGAGGGGTGACTGGTGTGACTGGGAGGGGTGACTGGTGTGACTGGTGGCAGGTGGGAGCCCTACGCCCCGGGGTGGCCCTGGCGCCTGCGGGCGCTGCCCCCCACCCTCTGCCCCTGGCCGGCGCCCCCCCGCCCGGAGCCTCGCCCCCCCCCGTGACGTCACCGCCCGCCTCGCCCCCCCCCCGTGACGTCACCGCCCCCCGTGACGTCACCGGCGCCGCTGTCCCCCAGCCTGGCCTTTCCCCTGGGGCACCGGCTCAACATCGCCGCCCGCGCCGCCGCCGCGTCAGTCACACCCCCGGCACCCCCTGTCAGTCACCCCCTGTCAGTCACCCCCTGTCAGTCACCCCCTGTCACCCCCTGTCAGTCACCCCCTGTCAGTCACCCCCTGTCAGTCACCCCCTGTCAGTCACCCCCTGTCACCCCCTGTCAGTCACCCCCTGTCACCCCCTGTCAGTCACCCCCTGTCAGTCACCCCCTGTCACCCCCTGTCAGTCACCCCCTGTCAGTCACCCCCTGTCACCCCCTGTCAGTCACCCCCTGTCACCCCCTGTCAGTCACCCCCTGTCACCCCCTGTCAGTCACCCCCTGTCACCCCCTGTCAGTCACCCCCTGTCAGTCACCCCCTGTCACCCCCTGTCAGTCACCCCCTGTCACCCCCTGTCAGTCACCCCCTGTCACCCCCTGTCAGTCACCCCCTGTCAGTCACCCCCTGTCACCCCCTGTCAGTCACCCCCTGTCAGTCACCCCCTGTCACCCCCTGTCAGTCACCCCCTGTCAGTCACCCCCTGTCACCCCCTGTCAGTCACCCCCTGTCACCCCCTGTCAGTCACCCCCTGTCAGTCACCCCCTGTCAGTCACCCCCTGTCACCCCCTGTCAGTCACCCCCTGTCAGTCACCCCCTGTCAGTCACCCCCTGTCAGTCACCCCCTGTCACCCCCTGTCAGTCACCCCCTGTCAGTCACCCCCTGTCACCCCCTGTCAGTCACCCCCTGTCACCCCCTGTCAGTCACCCCCTGTCAGTCACCCCCTGTCACCCCCTGTCAGTCACCCCCTGTCAGTCACCCCCTGTCACCCCCTGTCAGTCACCCCCTGTCACCCCCTGTCAGTCACCCCCTGTCACCCCCTGTCAGTCACCCCCTGTCACCCCCTGTCAGTCACCCCCTGTCAGTCACCCCCTGTCACCCCCTGTCAGTCACCCCCTGTCACCCCCTGTCAGTCACCCCCTGTCACCCCCTGTCAGTCACCCCCTGTCAGTCACCCCCTGTCACCCCCTGTCAGTCACCCCCTGTCAGTCACCCCCTGTCACCCCCTGTCAGTCACCCCCTGTCAGTCACCCCCTGTCACCCCCTGTCAGTCACCCCCTGTCACCCCCTGTCAGTCACCCCCTGTCAGTCACCCCCTGTCACCCCCTGTCAGTCACCCCCTGTCAGTCACCCCCTGTCAGTCACCCCCTGTCACCCCCTGTCAGTCACCCCCTGTCAGTCACCCCCTGTCAGTCACCCCCTGTCACCCCCTGTCAGTCACCCCCTGTCAGTCACCCCCTGTCACCCCCTGTCAGTCACCCCCTGTCAGTCACCCCCTGTCACCCCCTGTCAGTCACCCCCTGTCAGTCACCCCCTGTCAGTCACCCCCTGTCACCCCCTGTCAGTCACCCCCTGTCAGTCACCCCCTGTCAGTCACCCCCTGTCACCCCCTGTCAGTCACCCCCTGTCACCCCATGTCACCATCCCTTGTCACCCCCTGTCACCCCCTGTCAGTCACCCCCTGTCACCCCCTGTCAGTCACCCCCTGTCACCCCCTGTCAGTCACCCCCTGTCAGTCACCCCCTGTCACCCCCTGTCAGTCACCCCCTGTCACCCCCTGTCAGTCACCCCCTGTCAGTCACCCCCTGTCACCCCCTGTCAGTCACCCCCTGTCACCCCCTGTCAGTCACCCCCTGTCAGTCACCCCCTGTCACCCCCTGTCAGTCACCCCCTGTCACCCCCTGTCAGTCACCCCCTGTCAGTCACCCCCTGTCACCCCCTGTCAGTCACCCCCTGTCACCCCCTGTCAGTCACCCCCTGTCACCCCCTGTCAGTCACCCCCTGTCACCCCCTGTCAGTCACCCCCTGTCAGTCACCCCCTGTCAGTCACCCCCTGTCACCCCCTGTCAGTCACCCCCTGTCACCCCATGTCACCATCCCTTGTCACCCCCTGTCACCCCCTGTCAGTCACCCCCTGTCACCCCATGTCACCATCCCTTGTCACCCCCTGTCACCCCCTGTCAGTCACCCCCTGTCACCCCATGTCACCATCCCTTGTCACCCCCTGTCACCCCCTGTCAGTCACCCCCTGTCACCCCCTGTCAGTCACCCCCCATCACCCCCTGTCACCCACCCACTGTCATCCCTTGTCACCCCCTGGCACCCCTGGCACCCCATGTCACCATCTGGTGTCACCCCCCATCACCCCCTGTCAGTCACCCCCTGTCACCCCATGTCACCATCCCCTGTCACCCCCTGTCAGTCACCCCCTGTCACCCCCTGTCAGTCACCCCCTGTCACCCCCTGTCACCCCCTGTCAGTCACCCCCTGTCACCCCCTGTCAGTCACCCCCTGTCACCCACCCACTGTCATCCCTTGTCACCCCCTGGCACCCCCTGGCACCCCCTGGCACCCCCTGTCAGTCACCCCATGTCACCCCATGTCACCATCCCGTGTCACCCCCCATCACCCCCTGTCAGTCACCCCCTGTCACCCCCTGTCAGTCACCCCTGGCACCCCCTGTCACCCCCTGTCAGTCACCCCCTGTCACCCCATGTCACCATCCCCTGTCACCCCCTGTCAGTCACCCCCTGTCACCCCCTGTCAGTCACCCCCTGTCACCCCATGTCACCATCCCCTGTCACCCCCTGTCAGTCACCCCCTGTCAGTCACCCCCTGTCACCCCGTGTCACCATCCCGTGTCACCCCCCATCACCCCCTGTCAGTCACCCCGTGTCACCCCTTGTCACCCCCTGTCAGTCACCCCCTGTGACCCCCACTCACCCTGTGTCACCATCCCATGTCACCCCATGTCCCCTGGGTGGCCGTGACCCAACCCCTGACCCCCCGTCCCCCCTGAACCCCCCAAACCCCCTGCACCCCCTGCCATCCTTGAACCCCTGTCCCCCCCATCCCTGACCCCCCTGACCCCCTGTCCCCCCCATCCCCCCTGACCCCCCTGTCCCCCCCCGACCCCCCCATCCCTGACCCCCCGGTCCCCCCTGACCCCCCTGACCCCCCTGTCCCCCCCATCCCTGACCCCCCTGTCCCCCCGTGTCCCCCCTGACCCCCCCATCCCTGACCCCCCTGACCTCTGACCCCCCTGACCCCTCCCATCCCCCCATCCCCCCTGACCCCCCTGACCCCCCTGTCCCCCCTGTCCCCCCCATCGCTGACCCCCTGACCCCCTGACCCCCCTGACCCCCCCATCCCTGTCCCCCCCATCCCTGACCCCCTGTCCCCCCCTGACCCCCCTGACCCCCCTGACCCCCCTGTCCCCCCCATCCCTGTCCCCCCTGACCCCCCTGACCCCCCTGACCCCCCTTAACCTCCCTGTCCCCCCTGCCCCCCCATCCCTGACCCCCCTGACCCCCCTGACCCCCCCTGACCCCCCCGGTCCCCCCTGACCCCCCTGACCCCCTGACCCCCCTGTCCCCCCATCCCTGACCCCCCTGACCCCCCATCCCCCCCATCCCCCCCATCCCCCCTGACCTCCCCTGACCCCCTGACCCCCCTGACCCCCCCTGACCCCCCCTGACCCCCCCATCCCCTCCATCCCCCCTGACCCCCCCATCCCTGACCCCCCCTGTCCCCCCTGTCCCCCCCTGCCCCCCTTGACCCCCCTGTCCCCCCCTGCCCCCCCTGACCCCCCTGTCCCCCCCCCAGCCAGCTCCGCGTGCGGCTCCGGGGGCTCCGCTCGGGGGGTCCTGGAGCAGCCTCGAGGACCTGGAGGAGACTCTGGGGGGCCCGGGACCCCCATCAGCGGTGGGTGCTGGGGAGAACCCCCCTCCGCGGGGTTTGGGGGTGCCCCATGGTTTGGGGTGCCCTGGGTGGTTCCTGGGGGCCCCGGGGAGGGGTTCGGGGTGCCCCATGTATTGGGGTGCCCCATGTATTGGGGTGCTCCATGTTTTGGGGTGCCCTGAGTGGTTTGGGGGGGGCACTGAGGGTGGTTTTGGGGGGCACTGAGGGTGGTTTTGGGGTGCCCAGGGAGGGGGTTTGGGGTGCCCCATGTTTTGGGGTGCCCTGGGTAGTTTCTGGGTGCCCAGGGGAGGGATTTTGGGGTGCCCCAGGTTTTGGGGTGCCCCGGGTAGTTTCTGAGGGCCCTGGGACGGGGTTTGGCCCCCATGTTTTGGGGGTGCCCCATGGTTTGGGGTGCCCTGGGTGGTTTCTGGGGGCCCAGGGGAGGGGTTTGGGGTGCCCCATGTATTGGGGTGCCCCATGTATTGGGGTGCCACATGTTTTGGGGTGCCCTGAGTGGTTTGGGGGGGGCACTGAGGGTGGTTTTAAGGTGCCCAGGGGAGGGGTTTTGGGGTGCCCCATGTTTTGGGGTGCCCTGGGTGGTTTCTGGGTGCCCAGGGGAGGGATTTTGGGGTGCCCCATGTTTTGGGGTGCCCTGGGTAGTTTCTGGGTGCCCAGGGACGGGGTTTGGCCCCCCATGTTTTGGGGGTGCCCCATGTTTTGGGGTGCCCTGGGTGGTTTCTGGGTGCCCAGGGGAGGGGTTTTGGGGTGCCCCATGTTTTGGGGTGCCCCATGTAGTTTCTGAGGGCCCTGGGATGGGGTTTGTGCCCCATGGTTTGGGGGTGCCCCATGGTTTGGGGTGCCCTGGGTGGTTTCTGGGTGCCATGGGGAGGGTTTTTGGGGTGCCCCATGTATTGGGGTGCCATGGGAGTGGTTTTGGGGTGCCCTGGGGAGGGGTTTCTGGGGTGTGCCATGTTTTGGGGTGCCCTGGGTGGTTTCTGGGTGCCCAGGGGAGGGGTTTGGGGTGCCCCATGTATTGGGGTGCCCCATGTTTTGGGGTGCCCTGGGTAGTTTCTGGGTGCCCTGGGGAGGGTTTTTGGGGTGCCCCATGTCTTGGGGTGCCCTGGGTGGTTTTGGGGGGGCACTGAGGCTGTTTTTGGGGTGCCCAGGAGAGGGGTTTTGGGGTGCCCCATGTTTTGGGGTGCCCTGGGCGGTTTTGGGGGGCACTGAGGCTGTTTTTGGGGTGCCCTGGGGAGGGTTTTTGGGGTGCCCCATGTCTTGCGGTGCCCTGGGAGTGGTTTTGGGGTGCCCTGGGGAGGGTTTTGGGGTGCCCCATGTCTTGCGGTGCCCTGGGAGTGGTTTTGGGGTGCCCGGGGAGGGTTTTTGGGGTGCCCCATGTCTTGGGGTGCCCTGGGTGGTTTTGGGGTGCCCTGGGGAGGGGTTTAACCCTGTCCCCCCCCCCCCAGAGTACGTGGTGCAGCACTGGCGGGACGATGCCTTTTTCGGGGCGCAGTACCTGAGCGGGGTGAACCCCGTCCTGCTGCGCCGCTGCTCCCGCCTGCCCCCCAACTTCCCCGTCACCCCCCCATGGTGGCGCCCAGCCTGGGCCCCCACACCTGCCTGCAGCGCGAGATGCAGGTGAGACCCCACCCCCCACCCCCCCAGATTTGGGGGGTACCCCAGTATTTGGGGGTGCCAGGTATAGGGGGGTTATGGGGGAGCTGGGCTGGGGGGGGCTCAGAGACCCCTGGTTTGGGGGGACCCCGATATTTGGGGGTGCCAGGTATGGGGGGGTGGGGGGGGGGCTCAGGGACCCCTGGTTTGGGGGGACCCCGATATTTGGGGGTGCCAGGTATAGGGGGGTTGGGGGAGCTGGGCTGGGGGGGCTCGGGGACCCCTGGTTTGGGGGGACCCCGATATTTGGGGGTGCCAGGTATAGGGGGGTTGGGGGGGGTGTTCCCAGGATTGGGGGGGACACCCCATTTTTGGGGGGGGGTGTGTGTCGTGCAGGGGGGCGCCTGTTCCTGGCTGACTACGCGCTGCTGGACGGGCTCCCCACGGGCTCCATCGGGGGGAACCCCAATTTCTGGCTGCCCCCTCTGCCTGCTCTGGCTCAACCCGGGGGGCAGCTGCTGCCCATCGCCATCCAGGTATGGGGGACCCCCCCCACCCCCCCCCACCCCCCAACCCCCCTCTGGGTGACACCCCCTCCCCCATCATCCCCTGGACCCCCCTTTTTGCTTCCCCAACCCCCCCAACCTCGACCCCCCCCCCTTTTGTCCCCAAGTCCCCCTGACTCCCCCCACCCCCCTGACCCCCCCCCCAATATCCCTGTGACACCCCCCCCCCCACACACCCCCCCAAGCTGTCTCAGCACCCTGACCCCTGAGGTGCCCCCCACCCCCCTGACCCCCCCTGCCCCCCTGCCCCCCTCTGACCCCCCTGCCCCCCTCTTTCCCCCCTGACCCCCCCTGCCCCCCTGCCCCCCTCTGACCCCCCTGCCCCCCTCTTTCCCCCCCTGACCCCCCTGCCCCCCTGACCCCCCCTGACCCCCTGCCCCCCTCTTTCCCCCCCCCAGCTGTCCCAGCGCCCCGGCCCCCAGGCGCCCCCACCCCCTGACCCCCCTGCCCCCCCTGCCCCCCTCTTTCCCCCCTGACCCCCCCTGACCCCCTGCCCCCCCTGACCCCCTGCCCCCCTCTGACCCCCCTGCCCCCCTCTTTCCCCCCCAACTGTCCCAGCGCCCTGGCCCCCAGGCGCCCCCTGACCTCCCTGACCCCCCTGACCTCCCCTGACCCCTGATCCCCCTGCCCCCCTGCCCCCCTCTCTCCTCCCCCACCCCCCTGACCCCCCTGACCCCCCTGACCCCCCTCTTTCCCCCCCCAGCTGTCCCAGCGCCCCAGCCCCCAGGTGCCCCCTGACCCCCCCACCCCCCTGCCCCCTCTTTCCCCCTGACCCCCTGCCCCCCTCTGACCCCCCTGCCCCCCTCTTTCCCCCCTGACCCCTCTGACCCTCCCCTGCCCCCCTCTTTCCCCCCCCGACCCCCCTGCCCCCCTCTTTCCCCCCCAGCTGTCCCAGCGCCCCAGCCCCCAGGCGCCCCCTGACCCCCCCACCCCCCTGCCCCCCTCTTTCCCCCCTGACCCCCCTGCCCCCCTCTTTCCCCCCTGACCCCCTGACCCCTCTGACCCCCCCTGCCCCCCTCTTTCCCCCCTGACCCCCTCTTTCCCCCCCCCCAGCTGTCCCAGCGCCCCGGCCCCCAGGCGCCCCCTGACCCCCCCACCCCCCTGCCCCCCTCTTTCCCCCCTGACCCCCCTGCCCCCCTCTTTCCCCCCTGACCCCTCTGACCCTCCCCTGCCCCCCTCTTTCCCCCCCTGACCCCCCTGACCCCCCTGTCCCCCCCCCCCCCAGCTGTCCCAGCGCCCCGGCCCCCAGGCTCCCATCTTCGTGCCGGGGGACGGGGGGGCTGGGGGTGGGCGCTGGCCAAGCTGTGGGTGCGGGGCGCCCACTTCGTGCTGCACGAGGCCGTCACCCACCTGCTGCACACCCACTTCCTGGGGGAGGTGTTCGCCACCGCCACCCACCGCCTGCCCGCCTGCCACCCCCTCAGCCAGGTACCCCCCCGCACCCCACCCGTGTCCCCGGTGTCCCCAGTGTCACCATCACCCCGTCTCCCCAGTGTCCCCTGTCCCCATGTCCCCAATGTCCCCATCACCCCGTATCCCTAATGTCCCCATGTCCCATGTCCCCATCATCCCCATCACCCCATGTCCCCAATGTCCCCATGTCCCCATGTCCCCAATGTCCCCATCACCCCATGTCCCCATCACCCCATGTCCCCATATCCCCATCACCCTGTGTCCCCAATGTCCCCATGTCCCCATGTCCCCAATGTCCCCATGTCCCCAATGTCCCCATCACCCCATCACCCCATGTCCCCATGTCCCCAATGTCCCCATGTCCCCAATGTCCCCATCATCCCCATCACCCCATGTCCCCAATGTCCCCATGTCCCCATGTCCCCAATGTCCCCATCACCCCATGTCCCCATCACCCCATGTCCCCATATCCCCATCACCCTGTGTCCCCAATGTCCCCATGTCCCCATGTCCCCAATGTCCCCATGTCCCCAATGTCCCCATCACCCCATCACCCCATGTCCCCATGTCCCCAATGTCCCCATGTCCCCAATGTCCCCATCATCCCCATCACCCCATGTCCCCATGTCCCATGTCCCCATATCCCCATCACCCTGTGTCCCCAATGTCCCCATCACCCCATGTCTCCAATGTCCCCATGTCCCCAATGTCCCCATGTCCCCATGTCCCCATATCCCCATCACCCCATGTCTCCCATGTCCCCAGTGTCCCCATCACCCCATGTCCCCATCACCCCATGTCCCCAATGTCCCCATGTCCCCATGTCCCCATATCCCCATCACCCCATGTCCCCATGTCCCCATCACCCCGTGTCTCCAATGTCCCCATGTCCCCAATGTCCCCATGTCCCCATGTCCCCAATGTCCCCATGTCCCCATCATCCCCATCACCCTGTGTCCCCAGTGGCCTCATGTCCCCATCACCCAATGTCCCCATCACCCCATGTCCCCAATGTCCCCATGTCCCCAATGTCCCCATGTCCCCATGTCCCCATGTCCCCAATGTGCCCATGTCCCCATATCCCCATCACCTCATATCCCCAATGTCCCCATGTCCCATGTCCCCATCATCCCCATCACCCCATGTCCCCAGTGTCCCCATGTCCCCAGTGTCCCCATCACCCCATGTCTCCAATGTCCCCATGTCCCATGTCCCCATCATCCCCATCACCCCATGTCCCCAGTGTCCCCATGTCCCCAATGTCCCCATCACCCCATGTCTCCAATGTCCCCATGTCCCATGTCCCCATCATCCCCATCACCCCATGTCCCCAATGTCCCCATCACCCCATGTCCCCATGTCCCCAATGTCCCCATGTCCCCATCACCCTGTGTCCCCAATGTCCCCATCACCCCATATCCCCATCACCCCATGTCCCCATCACCCCATGTCCCCAATGTCCCCATGTCCCCATCACCCCATGTCCCCATCACCCCATGTCCCCAATGTCCCCATGTCCCCATATCCCCATCACCCCATGTCCCCAATGTCCCCATGTCCCCATATCCCCATCACCCCATGTCCCCAATGTCCCCATGTCCCCATCACCCCATGTCCCCATCACCCCATGTCCCCAATGTCCCCATGTCCCCATATCCCCATCACCCCATGTCCCCAATGTCCCCATGTCCCCAATGTCCCCATCACCCCATGTCCCCAATGTCCCCATGTCCCCATATCCCCATCACCCCATGTCCCCAATGTCCCCATGTCCCCATATCCCCATCACCCCATGTCCCCAATGTCCCCATGTCCCCAATGTCCCCATCACCCCATGTCCCCATCACCCCATATCCCCATCACCCCATGTCCCCATCACCCAATGTCCCCATCACCCCCATGTCCCCATCACCCCCACATCCCACATCCCCGTGTCCCCCATGCCCTGACCCCTCCCCGTGTCCCCCGGTGTCCCCGGTGTCCCCCGTGTCCCCAGCTCCTGCTGCCCCACTGTCGCTTCACCTTCCACATCAACATCCTGGCGCGGGACACGCTGCTCAACCCCGGTGGCATCATCGACCAGGTCAGCTGCCACCTCGGGGTCCCCTGGCTGTCACCGGCCACCTCGGGGTCCCCTGGGCATCCCCTGGGCACCTCAGTGTCCCTTGGGTGTCACCTAGGCACCTTGGGGTCCCCTGGACACCTCAGTGTCCCTTGGGTATCACCTGGCCACCTTGGGGTCCCCTGGGCATCCCCTGGGCACCTCAGTGTCCTGTGGGTGTCACCTAGGCACCTTGGGGTCCCCTGGCCACCTCAGTGTCCCCTTGGTGTCCCCTGGCCACCTCAGGGTCCCCTGGCCACCTCAGTGTCCCTTGGGTGTCACCTAGGCACCTTGGGGTCCCTCGGCCACCTCAGTGTCCCCATGGTGTCCCCTGGCCACCTCAGGGTCCCCTGGCCACCTCAGTGTCCCCTTGGTGTCCCCTGGCCACCTCAGGGTCCCCTGGCCACCTCAGTGTCCCTTGGGTGTCACCTAGGCACCTTGGGGTCCCTCGGCCACCTCAGTGTCCCCTTGGTGTCCCCTGACCATCTCAGGGTCCCCTGGCCACCTCAGTGTCCCCTTGGTGTCCCCTGGCCACCTCAGGGTCCCCTGGCCACCTCAAGACACCCTTGGAGTCCCCTGGCCACCTCAGTGTCCCTTGGGTGTCACCTAGGCACCTTGGGGTCCCTCGGCCACCTCAGTGTCCCCTTGGTGTCCCCTGGCCATCTCAGGGTCCCCTGGCCACCTCAGTGTCCCTTGGGTGTCACCTAGGCACCTTGGTGTCCCCTGGACACCTCAGTGTCCCCATGGTGTCCCCTGGCCACCTCAGGGTCCCCTGGCCACCTCAAGACACCCTTGGAGTCCCCTGGCCACCTCAGTGTCCCTTGGGTGTCACCTAGGCACCTTGGGGTCCCTCGGCCACCTCAGTGTCCCCTTGGTGTCCCCTGGCCATCTCAGGGTCCCCTGGCCACCTCAGTGTCCCTTGGGTGTCACCTAGGCACCTTGGTGTCCCCTGGACACCTCAGTGTCCCCATGGTGTCCCCTGGCCACCTCAGTGTCCCCTTGGTGTCCCCTGGCCATCTCAGGGTCCCCTGGCCACCTCAGTGTCCCTTGGGTGTCACCTAGGCACCTTGGGGTCCCTCGGCCACCTCAGTGTCCCCTTGGTGTCCCCTGACCATCTCAGGGTCCCCTGGCCACCTCAGTGTCCCCTTGGTGTCCCCTGGCCACCTCAGGGTCCCCTGGCCACCTCAGTGTCCCTTGGGTGTCACCTAGGCACCTTGGTGTCCCCTGGACACCTCAGTGTCCCCATGGTGTCCCCTGACCATCTCAGGGTCCCCTGGCCACCTCAGTGTCCCCTTGGTGTCCCCTGGCCACCTCAGGGTCCCCTGGCCACCTCAAGACACCCTTGGAGTCCCCTGGCCACCTCAGTGTCCCTTGGGTGTCACCTAGGCACCTTGGGGTCCCTCGGCCACCTCAGTGTCCCCTTGGTGTCCCCTGGCCATCTCAGGGTCCCCTGGCCACCTCAGTGTCCCTTGGGTGTCACCTAGGCACCTTGGGGTCCCTCGGCCACCTCAGTGTCCCCTTGGTGTCCCCTGGCCACCTCAGGGTCCCCTGGCCACCTCAGTGTCCCCTTGGTGTCCCCTGGCCACCTCAGTGTCCCTTGGGTGTCACCTAGGCACCTTGGTGTCCCCTGGACACCTCAGTGTCCCCATGGTGTCCCCTGGCCACCTCAGTGTCCCCTTGGTGTCCCCTGGCCACCTCAGGGTCCCCTGGCCACCTCAAGACACCCTTGGAGTCCCCTGGCCACCTCAGTGTCCCTTGGGTGTCACCTAGGCACCTTGGGGTCCCTCGGCCACCTCAGTGTCCCCTTGGTGTCCCCTGGCCACCTCAGGGTCCCCTGGCCACCTCAGTGTCCCTTGGGTGTCACCTAGGCACCTTGGGGTCCCTCGGCCACCTCAGTGTCCCCTTGGTGTCCCCTGGCCACCTCAGGGTCCCCTGGCCACCTCAGTGTCCCCTTGGTGTCCCCTGGCCACCTCAGTGTCCCTTGGGTGTCACCTAGGCACCTTGGGGTCCCTCGGCCACCTCAGTGTCCCCTTGGTGTCCCCTGACCATCTCAGGGTCCCCTGGCCACCTCAGTGTCCCCTTGGTGTCCCCTGGCCACCTCAGGGTCCCTTGGGTGTCACCTAGGCACCTTGGGGTCCCCTGGCCACCTCAGTGTCCCCTTGGTGTCCCCTGGCCACCTCAGGGTCCCTTGGGTGTCACCTAGGCACCTTGGTGTCCCCTGCCCACCTCAGTGTCCCCTTGGTGTCCCCACCTCAGGCCCCAGGAGACTTTGGGGCGGGGGATGGGGGTCACTGAGGGGTGGTGGCGTCCCCAGGCCACGGCCGTGGGGCGGGAGGGGACCCTGGAGCTGGTGGCCCGGGGGACGGCGGCGCTGACCTACAGGGAGCTGTGTGTCCCCGACGACCTGGAGCACCGGGGGGTCGGTGACATCCCCAACTACCCCTATCGCGACGACGCGCTGGAGATCTGGGGGGCCATCGAGAGGTGGGGACGGGGATGGGGGGGGCACGGGGGGGACGGCGGGGACAGTGGGGTGGGGGGCTGGGAGGGACGTGGGGTGGGGACGGGGGGGACATGGGGGGGACAGTGGGGTGGGGGGCTGGGAGGGACGTGGGGTGGGGATGGGGATGGGGGGACACGGGGGACACAGTGGGGCAGGGGGGCTGGGAGGGACATGGGGTGGGGATGGGGATGGGGGGGACATGGGGGACACAGTGGGGTGAGGGGCTGGGGGGGACATGGGGTGGGGATGGGGATGGGGGGACACGGGGGGGACGGCGGGGCGGGGGGATGGGAGGGACGTGGGGGGACAGGGGGGTGGGGGGCTGGGGGGGACATGGGTGGACAGCGGGGTGGGGGGCTGGGGGGACATGGGGGGACAGCGGGGCGGGGGGCAGGGGGGGACATGGGGGGACAGCGGGGCGGGGGCTGGGGGGACATGGGGTGGGGATGGGGACAGGGGGACACAGTGGGGTGGGGGGCTGGGAGGGACGTGGGGTGGGGATGGGGGGGACATGGGGGGGACAGTGGGGTGGGGGCTGGGGGGATGTGGGGTGGGGATGGGGGGACACGGGGGACACAGTGGGGTGGGGGGCTGGGAGGGACGTGAGGTGGGGGCAGGGGGGGACATGGGGGACGGGGTGGGGGGCTGGAGGGGACACGGGGATGGGGACGGGGATGGGGACACGGGGGTGGGGACATCAGGGATGGGGACATCAAGGATGGGGACACGGGGATGGGGCCATGGGGCCAGGGACCGGGGGTCTGGGAGCTGCCGGGGGCCACGTCCCCGTGTCACCCCCGTGTCCCCCCGTGTCCCAGCCTGGTGCAGGACATCGTGGAGCTCTACTACCCCCGGGACGGGGACGTGGCCGAGGACCAGGAGCTGCAGGACTGGGTGGGGGAGATCTTCACCTACGGCGTGCTGGGCAACCAGGGCACAGGTGGGGACCTTGGGGACGGCCACGGCCACGGCCACGGCCACCACGGCCACCACGGCCACCACGGCCACCATGGCCACCACGGCCACCACGGCCACCACGGCCACCACGGCCACCATGGCCACCACGGCCACCATGGCCGCCCCACGGGGACGGTGATGGGCACGGGCATGACCATGGGCAGGATGTAGGGTGGACCTGGTCATGGCCACGGGCATGGTGACACCATGGGGACAGTCAAGGGGTGGGATGGGGATGGTCATGGTGGCACCATGGGGACAGTCAAGGGGTGGGATGGGGATGGTCATGGTCATGGTGGCACCATGGGGACAGTCAAGGGGTGGGATGGGGATGGTCATGGTCATGGTGACACCATGGGGACAGTCAAGGGGTGGGATGGGGATGGTCATGGTGACACCATGGGGACAGTCAAGGGGTGGGATGGGGATGGTCATGGTCATGGTGACACCATGGGGACAGTCAAGGGGTGGGATGGGGATGGCCGTGGTCATGGTGGCACCATGGGGACAGTCAAGGGGTGGGATGGGGATGGCCGTGGTCATGGTGACACCATGGGGACAGTCAAGGGGTGGGATGGGGATGGTCATGGTGACACCATGGGGACAGTCAAGGGGTGGGATGGGGATGGTCATGGTCATGGTGGCACCATGGGGACAGTCAAGGGGTGGGATGGGGATGGTCATGGTGACACCATGGGGACAGTCAAGGGGTGGGATGGGGATGGTCATGGTGGCACCATGGGGACAGTCAAGGGGTGGGATGGGGATGGTCATGGTGGCACCATGGGGACAGTCAAGGGGTGGGATGGGGATGGTCATGGTGACACCATGGGGACAGTCAAGGGGTGGGATGGGGATGGTCATGGTGGCACCATGGGGACAGTCAAGGGGTGGGATGGGGATGGTCATGGTGACACCATGGGGACAGTCAAGGGGTGGGATGGGGATGGTCATGGTGGCACCATGGGGACAGTCAAGGGGTGGGATGGGGATGGCCGTGATCATGGTGACACCATGGGGACAGTCAAGGGGTGGGATGGGGATGGTCATGGTGACACCATGGGGACAGTCAAGGGGTGGGATGGGGATGGCCGTGGTCATGGTGACACCATGGGGACAGTCAAGGGGTGGGATGGGGATGGTCATGGTCATGGTGGCACCATGGGGACAGTCAAGGGGTGGGATGGGGATGGCCGTGGTCATGGTGGCACCATGGGGACAGTCAAGGGGTGGGATGGGGATGGTCATGGTCATGGTGGCACCATGGGGACAGTCAAGGGGTGGGATGGGGATGGTCATGGTGGCACCATGGGGACAGTCAAGGGGTGGGATGGGGATGGTCATGGTGACACCATGGGGACAGTCAAGGGGTGGGATGGGGATGGCCGTGGTCATGGTGGCACCATGGGGACAGTCAAGGGGTGGGATGGGGATGGCCGTGATCATGGTGACACCATGGGGACAGTCAAGGGGTGGGATGGGGATGGTCATGGTGGCACCATGGGGACAGTCAAGGGGTGGGATGGGGATGGTCATGGTGACACCATGGGGACAGTCAAGGGGTGGGATGGGGATGGTCATGGTGACACCATGGGGACAGTCAAGGGGTGGGATGGGGATGGCCGTGGTCATGGTGACACCATGGGGACAGTCAAGGGGTGGGATGGGGATGGTCATGGTCATGGTGGCACCATGGGGACAGTCAAGGGGTGGGATGGGGATGGTCATGGTGACACCATGGGGACAGTCAAGGGGTGGGATGGGGATGGTCATGGTGGCACCATGGGGACAGTCAAGGGGTGGGATGGGGATGGTCATGGTGACACCATGGGGACAGTCAAGGGGTGGGATGGGGATGGTCATGGTGACACCATGGGGACAGTCAAGGGGTGGGATGGGGATGGTCATGGTGGCACCATGGGGACAGTCAAGGGGTGGGATGGGGATGGTCATGGTGACACCATGGGGACAGTCAAGGGGTGGGATGGGGACGGTCACATCCATGGCCACGGCCACTCCATGACCACCCATGGCCACGCCGCCCGGGTTGGCTGGGGGGGACACCCAGGGGGGTGTTCCCGTGGTGGTGACGTCACCGCTGACCTCATCCCCAGGGTTCCCCTCCAGGCTCTGCACCCGCCCCGAGCTGGTCAAGTTCGTCACCATGGTGATCTTCTGCTGCTCCGCGCGGCACGCGGCCGTCAACAGCGGGCAGGTGGGACAGGGACGGGGACAGGGGGACAGGGGGACAGGGGGACAGGGGGACAGGGGGACAGGGGGACAGGGGGACAGGGGGACAGGGGGACAGGGATGGGGACAGGGGGACATGGGGACAGGGGGACATGGGGACAGGGGGACATGGGGACAGGGGGACAGGGGGACATGGGGACATGGGGACATGGGGATGGGGGATGGGAACAGGGGGACAGGGATGGGGACAGGGGGACAGGGATGGGGACAGGGGGATGGGGACAGGGGGACAGGGATGGGGACAGGGGGATGGGGATGGGGACCGGGGGACAGGGATGGGGACAGGGGGACAGGGATGGGGACAGGGGGATGGGGATGGGGGGACAGGGATGGGGACAGGGGGATGGGGATGGGGACAGGGGGACAGGGATGGGGACAGGGGGATGGGGACAGGGGGACAGGGATGGGGACAGGGGGATGGGGATGGGGACAGGGGGACAGGGATGGGGACAGGGGGATGGGGACAGGGGGACAGGGATGGGGACAGGGGGATGGGGATGGGGACAGGGGGACAGGGGATGGGGACAGGGGGACAGGGATGGGGACAGGGGGATGGGGATGGGGACAGGGGGACAGGGATGGGGACAGGGGGACAGGGACAGGGGGACAGGGACTGGGGACATGGGGACAGGGATGGGGACAGGGGGACAGGGACAGGGGGACAGGGACTGGGGACAGGGGGACGGGGATGGGGACAGGGGGATGGGGACAGGGGGATGGGGATGGGGACAGGGGGACGGGGACAGGGGGACAGGGATGGGGACAGGGGGATGGGGATGGGGACAGGGGAATGGGGACAGGGGGACAGGGATGGGGACAGGGGGACAGGGACAGGGGGACAGGGACTGGGGACATGGGGACAGGGATGGGGACAGGGGGATGGGGATGGGGACAGGGGGATGGGGACAGGGGGACAGGGATGGGGACAGGGGGACAGGGATGGGGACAGGGGGACAGGGACAGGGGGACAGGGACTGGGGACAGGGGGACGGGGACAGGGGGATGGGGATGGGGACAGGGGGATGGGGACAGGGGGACAGGGATGGGGACAGGGGGATGGGGATGGGGACAGGGGAATGGGGACAGGGGGACAGGGATGGGGACAGGGGGACAGGGACAGGGGGACAGGGACTGGGGACATGGGGACAGGGATGGGGACAGTGGGACAGGGACAGGGGGACGGGGATGGGGACAGGGGGATGGGGACAGGGGGATGGGGATGGGGACAGGGGGATGGGGGGACAGGGGGGACAGGGGGGACAGGGGGGACATGGGGACAGGGGGGACGGGGGGACATGGGGGATGGGGGGGACATGGGGACACATGGGGACACATGGGGACACATGGGGGACAGGGGGGACAGGGGGGACGGGGGGACATGGGGGGACAGGGGGGACATGGGGGGACATGGGGGGACATGGGGGGACAGGGGGGACAGGGGGGGACATGGGGACGGGGGACAGGGGGGACATGGGGGGACAGGGGGGACATGGGGGGGGGGGCACATGGAGACACTTGGGGTGGGGATGCTGAGTGTGGGGGTGTCCCATGGGTGTCCCCTCCCCCCCCAGTACGACTACGCCGCCTGGATGCCCAACACCCCGGGGACCCTGCGTCGCCCCCCCCACCCAAAAGGAGGGGGTGACCCCCCAGCTGCTGCTGGACACCCTGCCCACCCCCCAGGCCACCGCCGCCCTCCTGGCCCTGCTCAGCGTCGTCAGCTACGAGGGGGGAACCGGTGAGGGGCACCCGGGGGGGGGGCACCCATGGGGGGGTACCTATGGGGGGGGGCACCCATGGGGGGATACCCACCCAAGGGAGAAATGGGGCAGGGGATGGGGGGGAACCCGGGGTTGTCACTGTGGGATGGGGGGGGGCACCCACAGGGGATTGGGGGGGTCACCCATGGGTGTCAATAGAGATGGGGGGGCACCCATGGGGATGGGGGGGCACCCATGGGTGTCAATAGAGATGGGGGGCACCCATGGGTGTCAATAGAGATGGGGGGGGCACCCATGGGGGATGGGGGGGGCACCTATGGGTGTCAATAGAGATGGGGGGGTACCCATGGGGGATGGGGGGGGCACCCATGGGTGTCAATAGAGATGGGAGGGGCACCCATGGGGGATGGGGGGGGCACCTATGGGTGTCAATAGAGATGGGGGGGCACCCATGGGGGATGGGGGGCACCCATGGGTGTCAATAGAGATGGGGGGGCACCCATGGGTGTCAATAGAGATGGGAGGGGCACCCATGGGGGATGGGGGGGCACCTATGGGTGTCAATAGAGATGGGGGGGGCACCCATGGGTGTCAATAGAGATGGGGGGTCACCCATGGGGATGGGGGGGCACCCATGGGTGTCAATAGAGATGGGAGGGGCACCCATGGGGGATGGGGGGGGCACCTATGGGTGTCAATAGAGATGGGGGGGCACCCATGGGGGATGGGGGGGCACCCATGGGTGTCAATAGAGATGGGGGGGCACCCATGGGTGTCAATAGAGATGGGGGGTCACCCATGGGGATGGGGGGGCACCCATGGGTGTCAATAGAGATGGGAGGGGCACCCATGGGGGATGGGGGGGGCACCCATGGGTGTCAATAGAGATGGGGGGGGCACCCATGGGTGTCAATAGAGATGGGGGGTCACCCATGGAGGATGGGGGGGCACCCATGGGTGTCAGTGGGGATGGGGGGGGCACCCATGGGGGATGGGGGGGCACCCATGGGTGTCAATAGAGATGGGGGGGCACCCATGGGTGTCAATAGAGATGGGGGGTCACCCATGGGGATGGGGGGAGCACCCATGGGTGTCAATAGAGATGGGGGGGCACCCATGGGGGATGGGGGGGGCACCTATGGGTGTCAATAGAGATGGGGGGGCACCCATGGGGGATGAGGGGGGCACCCATGGGTGTCAATAGAGATGGGGGGTCACCCATGGAGGATGGGGGGGGCACCCATGGGTGTCAGTGGGGATGGGGGGGCACCCATGGGGGATGAGGGGGGCACCCATGGAGGATGGGGGGGCACCCACGGGGGATTGGGTGGGCACCCACGGGTGTCAATAGAGATGGGGGGGCACCCATGGGGGATGGGGGGGGCACCCATGGGTGTCAATAGAGATGGGGGGGCACCCATGGGGGATGGGGGGGCACCCATGGGTGTCAGTAGAGATGGGGGGGCACCCATGGGGGATGGGGGGCACCCATGGGTGTCAGTAGAGATGGGGGGGTACCCATGGGGGATGGGGGGCACCCATGGGTGTCAGTAGAGATGGGGGGGCACCCATGGGGGATGGGGGGGCACCCATGGGTGTCAATAGAGATGGGGGGGTACCCATGGGGGATGGGGGGGCACCCATGGGTGTCAATAGAGATGGGGGGGGCACCCATGGGTGTCAATAGAGATGGGGGGTCACCCATGGAGGATGGGGGGGCACCCATGGGTGTCAGTGGGGATGGGGGGGGCACCCATGGGGGATGGGGGGGGCACCCATGGGTGTCAATAGAGATGGGGGGGGCACCCATGGGTGTCAATAGAGATGGGGGGTCACCCATGGGGATGGGGGGGCACCCATGGGTGTCAATAGAGATGGGGGGGGTACCCACGGGGGATTGGGTGGGCACCCACGGGTGCCAGCGGGGATGGGGTGGGGGGGGCACCCCTGGGGTCCCTGTGGCCGCTGACGCCCCCTCCCCCCGCAGCGCCCGCTGGGGTCCCGGGCGCAGGAGCCCTTCGTGGGCACGGGGCCGCGCGGGGCCCTGGCCCGGTTCCGGCGCCGCCTGGGCAGCGTCTCCCGGCGCATCCGGCGCCGCAACGCGGGGCTGCCCCTGCCCTACCCCTACCTCGACCCCCCCAGCGTGCAGGAGAGCGTGGCCATCTGAGCACCGCACCCCCGGAACCCCCCGGGACCCCACGGACACCCCCAGACCCCATGGACCAGCCCCAAGGGGACCCTGACCTCCCCATCCCATCCCCATCCCATCCCCATCCCATCCCATCCCATCCCATCCCATCCCATCCCCATCCCATCCCCATCCCATCCCATCCCATCCCATCCCATCCCATCCCATCCCCATCCCATTCCCATCCCATCCCATCCCATCCCATCCCCATCCCATCCCATCCCATCCCATCCCCATCCCATCCCATCCCCATCCCATCCCCATCCCATCCCATCCCATCCCCATCCCCATCCCATCCCATCCCATCCCATCCCATCCCATCCCCATCCCATCCCATCCCATCCCATCCCATCCCCATTCCCATCCCCATCCCCATCCCATCCCCATCCCATCCCATCCCATCCCCATCCCCATCCCCATCCCATCCCATCCCATCCCATCCCCATCCCATCCCATCCCATCCCATCCCCATCCCATCCCCATCCCATTCCCATCCCATCCCATCCCATCCCATCCCCATCCCATCCCCATCCCATCCCATCCCATCCCATCCCCATCCCCATCCCATCCCATCCCATCCCATCCCCATCCCCATCCCATCCCATCCCCATCCCATCCCATCCCATCCCATCCCATCCCATCCCATCCCCATCCCATCCCCATCCCATCCCATCCCATCCCATCCCATCCCCATCCCATCCCCATCCCATTCCCATCCCATCCCATCCCCATCCCATCCCATCCCATCCCCATCCCATCCCATCCCATCCCATCCCCATCCCATCCCATCCCCATCCCATCCCCATCCCATCCCATCCCATCCCCATCCCATCCCATCCCCATCCCATCCCATCCCATCCCCATCCCCATCCCCATCCCATCCCATCCCATCCCATCCCCATCCCATCCCCATCCCCATCCCCATCCCATCCCCATCCCATCCCCATCCCATCCCCATCCCCATCCCATTCCCATCCCATCCCATCCCCATCCCCATCCCATCCCCATCCCCATCCCATCCCATCCCCATCCCATCCCATCCCATCCCCATCCCCATCCCATCCCCATCCCATCCCCATCCCATCCCATCCCATCCCATCCCATTCCCATCCCATCCCATCCCCATCCCATCCCCATCCCATCCCATCCCATCCCATCCCCATCCCATCCCCATCCCCATCCCATCCCATCCCATCCCATCCCATCCCCATCCCATCCCATCCCCATCCCATTCCCATCCCATCCCATCCCATCCCCATCCCATCCCCATCCCATCCCCATCCCATCCCCATCCCCATCCCATCCCATCCCATCCCATCCCATCCCATCCCCATCCCATCCCATCCCATCCCATCCCATCCCATCCCATCCCATCCCCATCCCCATCCCATCCCCATCCCATCCCATCCCATCCCCATCCCCATCCCATCCCCATCCCATCCCATCCCATCCCCATCCCCATCCCATCCCCATCCCATCCCATCCCATCCCATCCCCATCCCCATCCCATCCCCATCCCATCCCATCCCATCCCATCCCCATCCCATCCCATCCCCATCCCCATCCCATCCCATCCCCATCCCATCCCATCCCATCCCCATCCCCATCCCATCCCATCCCATCCCCATCCCATCCCATCCCCATCCCATCCCCATCCCATCCCATCCCATCCCCATCCCCATCCTATCCCATCCCATCCCCATCCCCATCCCATCCCCATCCCATCCCATCCCCATCCCATCCCCATCCCATCCCATCCCATCCCCATCCCCATCCCATCCCCATCCCATCCCCATCCCCATCCCCATCCCATCCCATCCCATCCCATCCCCATCCCATCCCATCCCCATCCCATCCCCATCCCATCCCATCCCATCCCCATCCCCATCCCATCCCCATCCCATCCCCATCCCCATCCCCATCCCCATCCCATCCCATCCCATCCCATCCCATCCCATCCCCATCCCATCCCATCCCCATCCCCATCCCATCCCATCCCCATCCCATCCCATTCCCATCCCCATCCCATCCCATCCCATCCCCATCCCATCCCATCCCATCCCCATCCCATCCCCATCCCATCCCCATCCCATCCCATCCCATCCCCATCCCCATCCCATCCCCATCCCATCCCCATCCCATCCCATCCCATCCCATCCCATTCCCCCCCTTGTCCCCTTCCAACAACGATCCAGGAGATCCCAGTGGATCCCAGTGGATCCCATTGGATCCCATTGGATTCCGACTGTTCTTGTCACCCGGAGGGGGGAGGGGGGCAGCGCAGGGGGAGGGACTGGGGGGTCCTGGGGGGCGGTGGGATGACTGTGACCATGTGTCTGGGGGCCAAGAAGGTCCCATGGGACCCCCACCCACTGGGGACCCCCACCCATGGGACCCCCACCCATGGGACCCCCACCCATGGGGCCCCCACCCACGGGGGACCCCCCACACACTGGGGACCCCCACACACTAGGGACCCCCACCCACTGGGGACTCCCCACTCATGGGACCCCCCACCCATGGGACCCCCACCCACTGGGGACCCCGCACCCATGGGACACCTCACCCACTGGGGACCCCCACCCATGGGACCCCCACACACTGGGGACCCCCACACACTGGGGACCCCGCACCCATGGGACCCCCACCCATGGGACCCCCACCCACTGGGGACCCCCCACCCATGGGACCCCCACCCACTGGGGACCCCCACCCACTGGGGACCCCGCACCCATGGGACACCCCACCCACTGGGGACCCCCACCCATGGGACCCCCACACACTGGGGACCCCCACACACTGGGGACCCCGCACCCATGGGACCCCCACCCATGGGACCCCCACCCACTGGGGACCCCCCACCCATGGGACCCCCACCCACTGGGGACCCCCACCCACTGGGGACCCCACACCCATGGGACCCCCACCCATGGGACCCCCACCCACTGGGGACCCCCCACCCATGGGACCCCCACCCACTGGGGACCCCCCACACAATGGGGACCCCCACCCATAGGACCTGCACCCATAGGACCCCCACCCACTGGGTACACCCCACTCATGGGACCCCCCACCCATGGGACCCCCACTCATGAGATCCCCACCCACTGGGGACACCCACCCAGTGGGGACCCCCACCCACTGGGTACACCCCACTCATGGGACCCCCACCCATGGGACCCCCACCCACTGGGGACTCCCCACACACTGGGGACCCCCACCCACTGGGTACACCCCCCCATGGGACCCCAACCCACTGGGGACCCCCACCCACTGGGGACTCCCCACACACTGGGGACCCCCACCCACTGGGGACCCCCCACCCATGGGACCCCCACTCATGGGACCCCCACCCACTGGGTACACCCCACTCATGGGACCCCCCACCCATGGGACCCCCCACCCATGGGACCCCCACACACTGGGCACTCCCCACCCGTGGGACCCCCACCCAGTGAGGACCCCCACCCACTGGGGACCCCGGCCCACTGGGTACACCCCACTCATGGGACCCCCCACCCATGGGACCCCCACCCACTGGGGACCCCCACCCACTGGGGACCCTGCACCCATGGGACCCCCACCCATGGGGGACCCCCACCTATGGGACCCCCACCCATGGGGGACTCCCCACCCATGGGACCCCCACCCATAGAATCCCCACCCACTGGGGACTCCCCACCCATGGGACCCCCACCCACTGGGGACCCCCCCACCCATGGGACCCCCACCCACTGGGGACCCCCCACACACTAGGGACCCCCACACACTGGGTACACCCCACTCATGGGACCCCCCACCCATGGGACCCCCACCCACTGGGGACCCCCCCACCCACTGGGGACCCCCACCCACTGGGTACACCCCACCCATGGGACCCCCACCCACTGGGGACCCCCCCACCCATGGGACCCCCACCCATGGGACCCCCACCCATGGGACCCCCACCCACTGGGGACCCCCCCACACACTGGGGACCCCCCCACTCATGGGACCCCCCACCCATAGGACCCCCACCCACTGGGGACCCCCCACCCATGGGACCCCCACCCACTGGGGACCCCCCACCCATGGGACCCCCTCGAATCTCCCCAGCCACGCGCCACCCGCGCGGTGCCTCCCCCTCCCCCTCCCCTCCCCCCCCTCAGGTGAGCGCCGCGCGCACGCACGTGGCCCCTCCCCCTCCCCCTCCAGCCTTGACCCCGTGACCCCGGGGGGGGTGGGGGGGCACCCAGCCAGGGTGGGCGGGGGTGGGGGTGGGGTGGGGGGTGGGGTGACGTATGGGAGACACCGCCCCTCCCCCCACCCGCGACTGAACGGGGGGGGGGGGGGGGAGGGGAGTGGGGAGCTTGGGGGGGTCACTCGGGGGGGTCCCTGAGGTTTGGGGGGGTCCCCAAGGGGTTGGGGGGTCCTTGAGGTGGCCCCAAGTTTAGGGGTTCACGGAGCCCGGGGATTGGGGGGTCTCTGGGGGTTGGGGGGGTCCCTGGGGTTGGGGGGTCCTTGAGGTGGCCCCAAGTTTAGGGGTTCACGGAGCCCGGGGATTGGGGGGTCTCTGGGGATTGGGGGTCTCTGGGGATTGGGGGGGTCCCTGGGGATTGGGGGGTCCTTGGAGGTGGCCCCAAGTTTAGGGGTTCACGGAGCCCGGGGATTGGGGGGGTCTCTGGGGTTGGGGGGGTCCCTGGGGTTGGGGTGTCCCTGGGGGTTGGGGGCGTCTCTGGGGGTTGGGGGGTCCCTGGGGTTGGGGGGTCCCTGGGGGTTGGGGGGTCCTTGAGGTGGCCCCAAGTTTAGGGGTTCACGGAGCCCGGGGATTGGGGGGTCTCTGGGGATTGGGGGGGGTCCCTGGGGATTGGGGGTCCCTGGGGATTGGGGGGTCTCTGGGGGTCGGGGGGTCTCTGGGGATTGGGGGGCTCTCTGGGGTTGGGGGGTCTCTGGGGATTGGGGGTCTCTGGGGGTTGGGGGGCTCTCTGGGGTTGGGGGGTCTCTGGGGTTGGGGGGTCTCTGAGGGTTGGGGGTCTCTGGGGATTGGGGGGCTCTCTGGGGTTGGGGGGTCTCTGAGGGTTGGGGGTCTCTGGGGGTTGGGGGGCTCTCTGGGGTTGGGGGGTCTCTGGGGTTGGGGGTTCTCTGGGGATTGGGGGTCTCTGGGGGTTGGGGGGGGTCTCTGGGGTTGGGGGTTCTCTGGGGATTGGGGGTCTCTGGGGGTTGGGGGGGTCTCTGGGGTTGGGGGGTCCCTGGGGATTGGGGGGTTCTCTGGGGATTGGGGGGTCTCTGGGGGTTGGGGGGGTCCCTGGGGATTGGGGGTCCCTGGGGGTTGGGGGTCTCTGGGGTTGGGGGGTCTCTGGGGGTTGGGGGGAGGGGAGTGGGGGGGAGGGGAGGAGTGGGGGGGAGGGGAGTGGGGGGAGGGGGGAGTAGGGGGGAGGGGAGGAGTGGGGGGAGGGGAGGGGGGAGGGGAGTGGGGGGAGGGGGGAGTGGGGGGAGGGGAGTGGGGGGAGGGGAAGAGGAGGGGGAGGGGGAGGGGACTCCCCCTTCCCCCCCCCCCGCCCCCCTTTGAACCGCGCGGCGCGCGTGGCGGGAAGTGTCCCGGTGACGTCACCGATGACGTCACCAAGGGGGCGGGGTCACGAGAGGCCCCTCCCCTCCCCCGCCCCTCCCCCCTCGGGTCTAGTGGCGGCTCCGCGCGCCGGCGGCTGCGTCAGAGGCTGCGGAGCGGCGCGTGGTACCGGGGGGGGGAGGGGATGGGGGGAGGGGGGTGGGGTGGGGGAGGGGTGGGGGGATGGTGTCACGCGTGACGTGGCGTGACGTCGCGTGGGCATCACGCGGAGGGGGGGGGAGGGGAGAGGGGGGGCTGGCGCGCGCGGGGGGGGGGGAGGGATGCTTGTCCCGCGTGGAGCGCACGTGGAGCCCCCGCGTGACGTCATGAGGTGGGGGGGGACCCCTCTTGGTGACGTAAGGGGAAGGGGGTGACACCCCTGGAGTGACGTCAGGAGGGGGGTCCCCCCAGCCCCTGTGGGGGGGGGGGGGGGTGGGAGGGGAGTTTGGGGGGGTTCCTTAGGATTTGGGGGGTTCCCGGAGCTTGGGGGGGTCCCTGAGGTTTGGGGGGTCCCCAAGGGGTTGGGGGGTCCTTGAGGTGGCCCCAAGTTTAGGGGTCCACGGAGGCCAGGGGTTGGGGGGTCTCTGGGGTTGGGGGGTCTCTGGGGATTGGGGTGTCCCTGGGGGTTGGGGGGTCCCTGGGGATTGGGTGTCCCTGGGGGTTGGGGGGATCTCTGGGGTTGGGGGGTCTCTGGGGATTGGGGGGTCTCTGGGGGTTGGGGGGTCCCTGGGGATTGAGGGGTCTCTGAGGGTTGGGGGGTCTCTGGGCATTGGGGGGTCTCTGAGGGTTGGGGGTCTCTGGGGATTGGGGGGTCTCTGGGGTTGGGGGGTCTCTGGGGTTGGGGGTCCCTGGGGGTTGGGGGGTCTCTGGGGTTGGGGGTCTCTGGGGATTGGGGGGTCTCTGGGGGTTGGGGGTCCCTGGGGATTGAGGGGGTCCCTGGGGGTTGGGGGGTCCCTGGGGATTGAGGGGTCTCTGGGGGATTGGGGGGTCTCTGGGGATTGGGGGTCTCTGGGGGTTGGGGGGTCTCTGGGGATTGGGGGGTCTCTGAGGGTTGGGGGGTCTCTGGGCATTGGGGGTCCCTGGGGGTTGGGGGGTCTCTGGGGATTGGGGGTCTCTGGGGATTGGGGGGTCTCTGGGGTTGGGGGTCCCTGGGGATTGGGTGTCCCTGGGGGTTGGGGGGTCTCTGGGGATTGGGGGGTCTCTGGGGATTGGGGGTCCCTGGGGATTGAGGGGTCCCTGGGGATTGGGGGGTCCCTGGGGATTGGGGGTCTCTGGGGGATTGGGGGGTCTCTGGGGATTGGGGGTCTCTGGGGGTTGGGGGGTCTCTGGGGATTGGGGGTCTCTGAGGGTTGGGGGGTCTCTGGGCATTGGGGGTCTCTGAGGGTTGGGGGTCTCTGGGGATTGGGGGATCTCTGGGGGTTGGGGGGTCTCTGGGGATTGGGGGGTCTCTGAGGGTTGGGGGGTCTCTGGCATTGGGGGTCCCTGGGGGTTGGGGGTCTCTGGGGATTGGGGGGTCTCTGAGGGTTGGGGGGTCTCTGGGCATTGGGGGTCTCTGAGGGTTGGGGGGTCTCTGGGGATTGGGAGGGTCTCTGGGGGTTGGGGGGGCTCTCTGGGGATTGGGGATCCCTGGGGGTTGGGGGCTCCTGGGGGTTGTAGGGCTCTCTGGGGATTGGGGGGGTCTCTGGGGATTGAGGGGTCCCTGGGGATTGGGGGGTCTCTGGGGGTTGGGGGGGCTCTCTGGGGATTGGGGGGGTCTCTGGGGGTTGGGGGGTCTCTGGGGGTTGGGGGGTCCCTGGGGATTGGGGGGTCTCTGGGGGTTGGGGGGTCCCTGGGGATTGGGGGGTCCCTGGGGGTTGGGGGCTCTCTGGGGATTGGGGAGTCTCTGAGGGTTGGGGGTCTCTGGGGGGGCTTCCCAGCGTTTGGGGGTCTCTGGGGGTTTGGGGGGGCTGTGTGTCCTGGCACCTCTGATTTAGGGGTGCTGAGGGGTGGGGGTGCTGAGGGGGGGTGTTGAGGGGTGGGGGTGCTGAGGGGGGGTCCCTCTTGCTCCCCCCCCCCCCCCCCCAGATGCAGGTGCTGCGGTTCTACGTGCGGCCGGGTCCCCCCGAGCAGGTTGGGGGTTCAGGGGATGGGGGGGCCCCCCAAGGGCTGGGTCTGGGGTCCCCCTGCGGGTGGCCCGGGCTGTGGAACCGGGGGTCACCGGGGTCACCTGTGAGCTCTGCTACTACCTGGCCTGGGACGGTAAGGGGGGGCACGGGGGGGGCACGGGGGGGGCACGGGGGGGCACGGGGGGGGGGCATGGGGAGGAGGGGATGGGGGGGACAGGGGGGGATTTGGGGGTGGGACTGACTTTGGGGGGGCAGGGGGACACAGGGGGGCACGGGGAGGGGGGACAGGGGGGTTGGGGGGGATGGGGGGGTAAGGGGGACACGGGGGGGCATGGGGAGGGGGGAGAGGGGGGATTTGGGGGTGGGACTGACTTTGGGGGGGCAGGGGGACACAGGGGGGCTCGAGGGAGGGGGGGACGGGGGGGTTGGGGGGGTCAGGGGGACACGGGGGGGCACAGGAAGGGGGGAGAGGGGGGGTTTGGGGGGTCAGGGGGACACGGGGGGGCATGGGGAGGGGGGACAGGGGGGTTTGGGGGGCAGGGGGACACGGGGGGGAGGGGATGGGGGGACAGGGGGGATTTGGGGGTGGGGCTGACTTGGGGGGGCAGGGGGACACAGGGGGGCTCAGGGAGGGAGGGACGGGGGGGTTTGGGGGGGCAGGGGGACACAGGGGGGCTCAGGGAGGGAGGGACGGGGGGGTTTGGGGGGGCAGGGGGACACAGGGGGGAATTTGGGGATGGGGGGGACTTTGGGGGGGTCCCAGGGTGGGGGGAGGGATGGGGGGTTTGGGGGGTCAGGGGGACACGGGGGGGCTCAGGGAGGGGGGACAGGGGGGTTTGGGGGGATGGGGGGGGCAGGGGGGGGGGGAATTTGGGGATGGGGGGGGACTTTTGGGGGGCGGTCCCAGGGTGTCGGGGGGGGGGGATGGGGGGTTTGGGGGGACACGGGGGGGCACAGGAAGGGGGGAGAGGGGGGTTTGGGGGGTCAGGGGGACACGGGGGGGAGGGGATGGGGGGGGACAGGGGGGATTTGGGGGTGGGACTGACTTTGGGGGGCAGGGGGACACAGGGGGGCTCAGGGAGGGGGGACAGGGGGGTTTGGGGGGGATGGGGGGGCGGGGGGGGGACTTTGGGGGGGTCCCGGGGGGGGGGGGGGGGGGGGTTTTGGGGGTGGGGGGGGGGATTTGGGGATGGGGGGGCATTGAGGGGGGGGGGGTCACAGGGTGGGGGGACTTGGGGGTCAGGGTGGGGGTCCCCAGGCTTTTGGGGGGGGGTGTCTCTGAGGGGTGGGGGTGGGGGGCAGTGAGGGGTGTTGGGGGGGGGCACTGGGTGTCGTGGGGGGTGGCAGCGTGTTTGGGGTGCGCAGGGGACGCCCCCCAGTGAGGAGGAGGGACGGATCCTGCGCTGGCTCCTGGGGTCCCCCCTGGGGGGAGGGGAGGAGGTGGCACCCCAAAGCTTCCTGCGCCCCCACGGCCCCCACCTGCTGCTGGAGATTGGGCCCAGGTACCGGGGGTCCCATGGGTGCTGGGGGTCGCTGCAGGCTGGGGGTCCCATGGGTGCTGGGGGTCCCATGGGTGCTGGGGGGAGCTGGTGTGGGTCCCATGGGTGCTGGGGGTCCCATGGGTGCCGGGGGGAGCTGGGGGGGTCCCATGGGTGCTGGGGGGGAGCTGGGGAGGGGTCCCATGGGTGCTGGGGGAGCTGGGGAGGGTCCCATGGGTGCTGGGGGTCCCATGGGTGCTGGGGTCCCATGGGTGCTGGGGGGAGCTGAGGGGGTCCCATGGGTGCTGGGGTCCCATGGGTGCGGGGTCCCATGGGTGCTGGGGGTCCCATGGGTGCTGGGGGGAGCTGGGGGTCCCATGGGTGCTGGGGTCCCATGGGTGCTGGGGGGGTCCCATGGGTGCTGGGGGCCCATGGAGCTGGGGGGTCCCATGGGTGCTGGGGTCCCATGGGTGCTGGGGGAGCTGAGGGGGGTCCCATGGGTGCTGGGGTCCCATGGGTGCTGGGGTCCCATGGCTGCTGGGGTCCCATGGGAGCTGGGGGGTCCCATGGGTGCTGGGGTCCCATGGGTGCTGGGGTCCCATGGGAGCTGGGGGGGTCCCATGGGTGCTGGGGGTCCCATGGGTGCTGGGGGAGGAGCTGGGGGTCCCATGGGTGCTGGGGTCCCATGGGTGCGAGGGTCCCATGGGTGCTGAGGGTCCCATGGGTGCTGGGGGTCCCATGGGTGCGGGGGTCCCACGGGTGCTGGGGGTCCCACGGGTGCTGGGGGTCCCGCAGGCTGGGGGTCTCCATGGGTGCTGGGGGGGGTCCCATGGGTGATGGGGGTCCCATGGGTGCTGGGGGGGAGCTGGGGGGGTCCCATGGGTGCTGGGGTCCCATGGGTGCTGGGGTCCCATGGGTGCTGGGGGTCCCATGGGTGCTGGGGGTCCCATGGGTGCTGGGGTCCCATGGGTGCTGGGGGGAGCTGGGGGGTCCCATGGGTGCTGGGGTCCCATGGGTGCAAGGGTCCCATGGGTGCTGGGGGGTCCCATGGGTGCTGGGGTCCCACGGGTGCTGGGGGTCCCGCAGGCTGGGGGTCCCATGGGTGCTGGGGGGGTCCCATGGGTGCTGGGGTCCCATGGGTGCTGGGGGTCCCATGGGTGCTGGGGTCCCGCAGGGCTGGGGGTCTCCATGGGTGCTGGGGGGGGTCCCACGGGTGCTGGGGTCCCATGGGTGCTGGGGGTCCCATGGGTGCTGGGGGTCCCGCAGGCTGGGGGTCTCCATGGGTGCTGGGGTCCCATGGTGCGGTCCCATGGGTGCTGGGGGTCCCATGGGTGCTGGGGGTCCCGCAGGCTGGGGGTCTCCATGGGTGCTGGGGGGGTCCCATGGGTGCTGGGGTCCCATGGGTGCTGGGGGTCCCGCAGGCTGGGGGTCTGCACGGCCGCCTCCACCAACGCCGTGTCCCTGTGCCGGGCGGCCGGGCTGAGCCGCGTGCGGCGCCTGGAGAGATCCCGGCGCCTCCTGCTCCAGGTGGGACCCGGGGGGGCACCGGGGGGCACTGGGGTCGTGGGGGCACCGGGGGGCACTGGGGGGCACCGGGGTCATGGGGGCACCGGGGTCATGGGGGGCACCGGGGGGCACTGGGGTCGGGGGGGCACCGGGGGGCACTGGGGGGGCACCGGGGGGCACTGGGGTCAGGGGGGCACCGGGGGGCACTGGGGGGGCACCGGGGTCATGGGGGCACCGGGGGAGCACTGGGGGGGCACCGGGGAGGCACCGGGGTCATGGGGGCACCAGGGGGGCACTGGGGGAGCACCGGGGTCGGGGGGGCACCGGGGGGCACTGGGGGGCACCGGGGTCATGGGGGCACCGGGGTCATGGGGGCACCGGGGGGGGCACTGGGGTCATGGGGGCACCGGGGGGGACCAGGGTCATGGGGGCACCGGGGGGACCCTGGGGGGGCACCAGGGTCACTGGGGCACCGGGGGGCACCAGGGGGCACGGGGTACCGGGGGGGCACCGGGGTCATGGGGGCACCGGGGGGCACTGGGTGGAGCACCGGGGTTGGGGGGGCACTGGGGGGGCGCACTGGGGGAGCACCGGGGTCATGGGGGCACCGGGGGGACACTGGGGGGCACTGGGGTCATGGGGGCACCAGGGGGGCACTGGGGGGGCACTGGGGTCATGGGGGCACCGGGGGGACCAGGGTCATGGGTGCACCAGGGGGGCACTGGGGTGTCAGGGACACTGAGGGTGTTTAGGGGGGGACGTGGGGGACATGGGGACGTGGGGGGACATAGGGGGACATGGGGGGACATGGGGGGACAAGGGGGATGTGGGACATAGGGGGACATGGGGGATGTGGGACGTTGGGGGGGACATTGGGGGGGACATGGGGGACATGGGACATGGAGGGACATGGGGGGACATGAGATAAAGGGGGGACTTTGGGGGGATGTGGGACATGGGGGGACATTGGGGGGATGTGGGACATGGGGGGACATGGGGGGGATGTGGGACATTGGGGGGGACATGGGGGATGTGGGACATTGGGGGGGATATGGGGGAACATGGGGGGACATGGGGGGACATGGGGGGACGTGGGGGGATGTGGGGGGACATGGGGGATGTGGGACATGGGGGGACATTGGGGGGATGTGGGACATGGGGGGACATGGGGGGACATGGGGGATGTGGCACATGGGGGGACACGGGGGGACATTGGTGGGCACATGGGGACATGAGATACGGGGTGTCCCCCCCAGTTCGAGGGGCAGCCCCCTCGGGGGCGGCGGAGCGCCTGGGCCGGGCGCTGCGGGACCCCATGACGGAGCAGCTGTACCCCGAGCCCCTGGGCACCTTCGACGTCCCCGTGCGCCCCGTCCCTGTCACCACCATCGACGTCCTGAGCCGCGGCACCCAGGCCCTGGAGCAGGCGGACAGGGAGCTGGGTAAGGGGGCAGGGGACATGGGGGGACATGGGGGGGCATGGGGACATGGGGGGGCATGGGGGGACGTGGGGACATGGGGGGCATGGGGGCACTGGGGGACATGGGGACATGGGGGGACATGGGGGGACGTGGGGACATGGGGGGGCATGGGGGGACGTGGGGACATGGGGGGCATGGGGGCACTGGGGGACATGGGGACATGGGGAGACATGGGGGGACGTGGGGACATGGGGGGCATGGGGGCACTGGGGGACATGGGGACATGGGGGGACATGGGGGACGTGGGGACATGGGGGGGCATGGGGGGACGTGGGGACATGGGGGGCATGGGGGCACTGGGGGACATGGGGACATGGGGGGACATGGGGGGGACGTGGGGACGTGGGGGGACATGGGGGGACGTGGGGACATGGGGGGCATGGGGGCACTGGGGGACATGGGGACATGGGGGGACATGGGGGGACGTGGGGACATGGGGGGGCATGGGGGGACGTGGGGACATGGGGGGCATGGGGGCACTGGGGGATATGGGGACATGGAGGGGCATGGGGGCACTGGGGGACATGGGGACATGGGGGGACATGGGGGGACATGGGGGGGCATGGGGACGTGGGGGGACATGGGGACGTGGGGGACATTGGGGACATGTGGGATGTGGGGACATGGGGGCATGGGGGACGTGGGGGACATGGGGACGTGGGGGGACATGGGGGGACGTGGGGACATGGGGGGCATGGGGGCATGGGGACATGGGGGCACTGGGGGATATGGGGACATGGGGGGACATTGGGGACATGTGGGACGTGGGGACATGGGGACATGTGGGACGTGGGGGACATGGGGACGTGGGGGACGTGGGGGACGTGGGGGACGTGGGGGGACATGGGGCATGGGACATGGGGACATGGGGACAGGGGGACAGGGGGACATGGGGGGGCATGGGGACATTGAGGACATGGGGGACATGGGGGGACATGGGGACAGGGGGGATATGGGGACATGGGGACATGGGGACATGGGGGCATGTGGGACGTAGGGACATGTGGGGACATGGGGACATGGGGACATGGGGACATGGGGACATGGGGACGTGGGGGGACGTGGGGGGACATGGGGACATGGGGGGGCATGGGGGGACATGGGGACGTGGGGGGACATTGGGGACATGGGGGACGTGGGGGCATGGGACATGAGGACATGGGGACATTGGGGGATATGGGGGGCATGGGGACATGGGGACATTGGGGGACATGGGGGGACATGGGGACACATGGGGACATGGGGATATGGGGGGCATGGGGACATGGGGGACATGGGGGGCATGGGGACATGGGGGACATGGGGGACATTGGGGGACATGGGAACACAGGGGACATGAGGATGTGGAGGGGACATAAGGGAACATGGGGACATGAGATATGGGGGGACATAAGGGGACATGGGGACATTATGGGGGGACATGGGGGGACATGGGGACATTGGGGGGTGTGGGACATGGAGGGGACATGAGATATAGGGGGGACATGGGGACGTGGGACATCAGAGGCACGTGGGGGGTGTAGGACATGGGGGGGACACGGGGGTACTTGGGGACAAGGCTGGGGACAGGGGACATGGGGTGTGGGGACGTGGGGACATGGGGACAGGGGACATGGGGTGTGGGGACATGGGGACAGGGGACATGGGGACATGGGGTGTGGGGACAGGCATGGGGACAGGGTGGGGACATGGGGACATGGGGCGGGGACATGGGGTGTGGGGACATGGGGACATGGGGACATGGGGACATGGGGTGTGGGGACACAGGGACATGGGGACACCATGGGGACATGGGGTGTGGGGACACAGGGACATGGGGACACCATGGGGACATGGGGACATGGGGACATGGGGACATGGGGACAGGGGAGGGACCTGGGGGGTGGGACGTGGGCACGTGGGACATGGGGACACAGGGACAAGGGTCAGAGGGACACGGGGACACGGTGCCATCCCCGGGCTGGGGGGGTCAAGGGACCAGAGGTGACGTGGGGGGGTGGGGTGGGGGTGGGGACGTGGGGGGGTGGGGGTGGGGGTGTCCAGGAGGGGGTGGGGGCAGCGGTGACGTGGGGGGGGTGGGGTGGGGGTGGGGGTGGGGGGGGGGGTGGGGGGTGGGGGGGGGCGGTGACATGGGGGGATGGGTGGGGGATGGTGACATGGGGGGGCGGGGTGGGGGGTGGGGGGGGGGGGGGGGGGTGCCTGGGGCTGGGTGGGGGGCAGTGGCAGGGTGGGGGCGGGGTGGGGGTGGCTGGGGCTGGGGGGGGGGGGGTGGGGGGGGGGGGGTTGGGTGGGGGTGCCTGGGGGTGGGGGGAGGCGGTGACATGGGGGGATGGGTGGGGGTGCCTGGGGGTGGGGGGGGCGGTGACATGGGGGGATGGGTGGGGGTTGCTGGGGCTGGGTGGGGGCGGGGTGGGGGTGGGGGTGGGGGTGGCTGGGGATGGGGGGGGGCGGTGACATGGGGGGATGGGTGGGGGATGGTGACATGGGGGGCGGGGTGGGGGTGGCTGGGGCTGGGTGGGGGGGGCAGTGGCGGGGTGGGGGTGGGGTGGGGGTGCCTGGGGCTGGGTGGGGGGGGCAGTGGCGGGGTGGGGGTGGGGTGGGGGTGGCTGGGGCTGGGTGGGGGGCGGTGACAGGGGTGGGGGTGCCTGGGGCTGGGGTGGGGGTGTCGGTGGGGGGTGGGGGCGGTGTGGGGGTGCCAGGGGACGGGTGGGGACCCCGCTGTCCCCCAGGGCTGGCCTTCGACCCCTGGGACGTGCAGTACTACACGCGGCTGTTCCGCGGCGCCGGGCGCAACCCCACCTCGGTGGAGTGCTTCGACCTGGCCCAGTCCAACAGGTGGCCCCCCCCCCCCGTGACCCTCCCCCCCGGCCCCCAGACACCCCCCCCCCCCCTTCATGGCACCCAGACCCCCACCCCGTCACAGACCCCCACAGCCCCCCCACCCCCCGCTGTGTCTTCCATGGGGACCCCGTGTTCCCATCCCATGTCTCCCATTGACCCACCTCCACACCCCCCATGGTGCCACCTCCATGACCATGTCCCCATTGACCCCCCCCCACCCCATGACCACGTCCCCATTGACCCCCATGACCATGTCCCCATTGACCCCCATGACCCCATTGACCCCCATGACCATGTCCCCATTGACCCCCATGACCATGTCCCCATTGACCCCCATGACCCCATTGACCCCCATGACCATGTCCCCATTGACCCCCATGACCCCATTGACCCCCATGACCATGTCCCCATTGACCCCCCCACCCCATGACCATGTCCCCATTGACCCCCATGACCATGTCCCCATTGACCCCCCACCCCATGACCATGTCCCCATTGACCCCCATGACCCCATTGACCTCCATGACCATGTCCCCATTGACCCCCCCACCCCATGACCATGACCCCATTGACCCCCATGACCATGTCCCCATTGACCCCCCACCCCATGACCATGTCCCCATTGACCCCCATGACCATGTCCCCATTGACCCCCATGACCCCATTGACCCCCATGACCATGTCCCCATTGACCCCCATGACCCCATTGACCCCCATGACCATGTCCCCATTGACCCCCCCACCCCATGACCATGTCCCCATTGACCCCCATGACCATGTCCCCATTGACCCCCCACCCCATGACCATGTCCCCATTGACCCCCATGACCCCATTGACCTCCATGACCATGTCCCCATTGACCCCCCCACCCCATGACCATGACCCCATTGACCCCCATGACCATGTCCCCATTGACCCCCCACCCCATGACCATGTCCCCATTGACCCCCATGACCCCATGGCCATGTCCCCATTGACCCCCATGTCCCCATTGACTCCCATCACCATGTCCCTATTGACCCCCCACCCCATGACCATGACCCCATTGACCCCCATCACCATGTCCCCATTGACCCCCCACCCCATGACCATGTCCCCATTGACCCCCATGACCCCATTGACCCCCATGACCATGTCCCCATTGACCCCCATGACCATAACCCCATTGCCCCCCGTGCCGGTGTCCCCCGAGGGGCTCCCCATGACCATGTCCCCATTGACCCCCATGACCCCATTGACCCCACCCCATGACCATGTCCCCATTGACCCCCCATCCCATGACCATGTCCCCATTGACCCCCATGACCCCATTGACCCCATGGCCATGTTCTCATTGACCCCGTGTCCCATTGACCCCCATGACCATGTCCCCATTGACCCCCATGACCATAACCCCATTGCCCCCGTGCCGTGTCCCCCGAGGGGCTCCCCCATGACCATGTCCCCATTGACCCCCATGACCCCATTGACCCCACCCCATGGCCGTGTCCCCATTGACCCCCATGTCCCCATTGACCCCCCACCCCATGACCATGTCCCCATTGACCCCCATGACCCCATTGACCCCCATGACCATGTCCCCATTGACCCCCATGACCATAGTCCCCATTGACCCCCATGACCGTGTCCCCATTGACCCCCATGACTGTGGCTCCCCAAGGTGCATCCCCATGACCCCATTGACCCCCATGACCGTGTCCCCATTGACCCCCATGACTGGCCCCCAAGGTGCATCCCCATGACCCCATTGACCCCCATGACCATGTCCCCATTGACCCCCATGACCCCATTGACCCCCATGGCCATGTTCTCATTGACCCCCGTGTCCCCATTGACCCCCATGACCATGTCCCCATTGACCCCCATGACCATAACCCCATTGCCCCCCGTGCCGGTGTCCCCCGAGGGGCTCCCCCATGACCATGTCCCCATTGACCCCCATGACCCCATTGACCCCACCCCATGGCCGTGTCCCCATTGACCCCCATGTCCCCATTGACCCCCCATGACCCCATTGACCCCCATGACCATGTCCCCATTGACCCCCATGACCCCATTGACCCCCATGACCATGTCCCCATTGACCCCCATGACCATGTCCCCATTGACCCCCATGACCGTGTCCCCATTGACCCCCATGACTGTGGCCCCCCAAGGTGCATCCCCATGACCCCATTGACCCCCATGACCGTGTCCCCATTGACCCCCATGACTGTGGCCCCCCAAGGTGCATCCCCATGACCCCATTGACCCCCATGACCGTGTCCCCATTGACCCCCCACCCCATGACCATGTCCCCATTGACCCCCATGACCATGTCCCCATTGACCCCCCACCCCATGACCATGTCCCCATTGACCCCCATGACCCCATTGACCCCCATGACCATGTCCCCATTGACCCCCCACCCCATGACCATGTCCCCATTGACCCCCATGACCCCATTGACCCCCATGACCATGTCCCCATTGACCCCCCCACCCCATGACCATGTCCCCATTGACCCCCATGACCCCATTGACCCCCGCATCCCATGACCATGTCCCCATTGACCCCCCCACCCCATGACCATGTCCCCATTGACCCCCATGACCCCATTGACCCCCATGACCATGTCCCCATTGACCCCCCCACCCCATGACCATGTCCCCATTGACCCCCATGACCCCATTGACCCCCGCATCCCATGACCATGTCCCCATTGACCCCCCCACCCCATGACCATGTCCCCATTGACCCCCATGACCCCATTGACCCCCGCATCCCATGACCATGTCCCCATTGACCCCCCACCCCATGACCATGTCCCCATTGACCCCCATGACCATGTCCCCATTGACCCCCATGACCATGTCCCCATTGCCCACCATGACCATGTCCCCATTGACCCCCATGACCATGTCCCCATTGACCCCCCACCCCATAACCATGTCCCCATTGACCCCCATGACCGTGTCCCCATTGACCCCCCCACCCCATGACCATGTCCCCATTGACCCCCATGACCCCATTGACCCCCATGACCATGTCCCCATTGACCCCCATGACCATGTCCCCATTGACCCCCCACCCCATGACCATAACCCCATTGCCCCCCGTGCCGGTGTCCCCCGAGGGGCCCCCCGGTGACCCGGTCCCCGTGTCCCCAGCGAGCACAGCCGCCACTGGTTCTTCAAGGGGCGGCTGGTGGTGGACGGGCGGGAGGAGCCCCAGTCGCTCTTCCAGAGCATCATGGGCACCCAGAGCTGCAGCAACCCCAACAACGTCATCAAGTTCTCCGACAACAGCAGGTGGGGGGCCCCCCACGGCGGGGGGCGCTGCAGCCCCTGGGAGACCCTGGGATGGGGGTGGAGAGGAGGGGGGGGGCTGTCAGACAGCGGTGACCATAGGGTGAGCACGGCAGGGAGTTTTGGGGTCCCACCACCATGGCATGGAGATTTGGGGTCCCACCCCCCATGGGTGACCCTGGTGTGGAGACTTGGGGTCCCACCACCATGGCATGGAGATTTGGGGTCCCACCACCATGGCATGCAGATTTGGGGTCCCACCACCCATGGGTGAGCATGGCATGGAGATTCGGGGTCCCACCACCATGGCATGGAGATTTGGGGTCCCACCACCATGGCATGGGTGAGCACGGCAGGGAGTTTTGGGGTCCCACCACCATGGCATGGAGATTTGGGGTCCCACCCCCCATGGGTGACCCTGGTGTGGAGACTTGGGGTCCCACCACCATGGCATGGAGTTTTGGGGTCCCACCACCATGGCATGCAGATTTGGGGTCCCACCCCCCATGGGTGAGCATGGCAGGGAGATTTGGGGTCCCACCACCATGGCATGGAGATTTGGGGTCCCACCACCATGGGTGAGCATGGCATGGAGATTCGGGGTCCCACCACCATGGCATGCAGATTTGGGGTCCCACCCCTCCATGGGTGAGCATGTCAGGGAGATTTGGGGTCCCACCACCATGGCATGCAGATTTGGGGTCCCACCTCCCATGGGTGAGCATGGCATGGAGTTTTGGGGTCCCACCACCATGGCATGGAGATTTGGGGTCCCACCCCCCATGGGTGAGCATGGCATGGAGTTTTGGGGTCCCACCACCATGGCATGGAGATTTGGGGTCCCACCACCATGGCATGGAGATTTGGGGTCCCACCACAATGACATAAAGATTTGGGGTCCCACCACCCACAGCTGTCCATGGTGAGGAGTTTTGGGGTCCCACCCCCCATGGGTGAGCATGGCAGGGAGATTTGGGGTCCCACCACCATGGCATGCAGATTTGGGGTCCCACCCCCAATGGGTGACCCTGGTGTGGAGACTTGGGGTCCCACCACCATGGCATGGAGATTTGGGGTCCCACCACCCACAGCTGTCCATGGTGAGGAGTTTTGGGGTCCCACCCCCCATGGGTGAGCATGGCATGGAGTTTTGGGGTCCCACCACCATGCCATGGCGTTTTGGGGTCCCACCACCCACAGCTGTCCATGGTGAGGAGTTTTGGGGTCCCACCCCCCATGGGTGACCCTGGTGTGGAGATTTGGGGTCCCACCACCATGGCATGGAGATTTGGGGTCCCACCCCCCATGGGTGACCCTGGTGTGAAGACTTGGGGTCCCACCACCATGCCATGGCGTTTTGGGGTCCCACCACCCACAGCTGTCCATGGTGAGGAGTTTTGGGGTCCCACCCCCCATGGGTGACCCTGGTGTGGAGATTTGGGGTCCCACCACCATGGCATGGAGATTTGGGGTCCCACCCCCCATGGGTGACCCTGGTGTGAAGACTTGGGGTCCCACCACCATGCCATGGCGTTTTGGGGTCCCACCACCCACAGCTGTCCATGGTGAGGAGTTTTGGGGTCCCACCCCCCATGGGTGACCCTGGTGTGGAGATTTGGGGTCCCACCACCATGGCATGGAGATTTGGGGTCCCACCCCCCATGGGTGACCCTGGTGTGAAGACTTGGGGTCCCACCACCATGCCATGGCGTTTTGGGGTCCCACCACCCACAGCTGTCCATGGTGAGGAGTTTTGGGGTCCCACCCCCCATGGGTGACCCTGGTGTGGAGATTTGGGGTCCCACCACCATGGCATGGAGATTTGGGGTCCCACCCCCCATGGGTGACCCTGGTGTGAAGACTTGGGGTCCCACCACCATGCCATGGCGTTTTGGGGTCCCACCACCCACAGCTGTCCATGGTGAGGAGTTTTGGGGTCCCACCCCCCATGGGTGAGCATGGCATGGAGATTTGGGGTCCCACCACCATGGCATGGAGATTTGGGGTCCCACCACCATGGCATGGGTGAGCATGGCATGGAGTTTTGGGGTCCCACCACCATGGCATGGAGTTTTGGGGTCCCACCACCATGGCATGGAGATTTGGGGTCCCACCACCATGGCATGCAGATTTGGGGTCCCACCCCCCATGGGTGAGCATGGCATGGAGTTTTGGGGTCCCACCACCATGGCATGCAGATTTGGGGTCCCACCACCATGCCATGGCGTTTTGGGGTCCCCCCCACCCGCGGGTGACCCGTGTCCCCCCCCCCAGTGCCATCCGGGGCGTGCCGGTGACGGCGCTGTGGCCGCGGGACCCCGCGGAGCCGAGTCCCTTCGAGAAGAGGACGAGCGTCCGGCACGTCATCTTCACTGCTGAGACCCACAACTTCCCCACGGGTCAGGGGGGCTGGGGGGCTGGGGGGCCTGGGGGGGGGCTGGGGGGGTCTGGGGGGGTCTGGGGGTGTGGGGCTGGGGGGGGTCATCTTCACCGCTGAGACCCACAACTTCCCCACGGGTCAGGGGGGCTGGGGGGCTGGGGGGCTGGGGGGGTGATGGGGGGGGCTGGGGGGGCTGAGGGGCCTGGGGATGGGGGGCTGGGGGGGGATGGGGGGCGCTGGGGGGTCTGGGGGTGTGGGGCTGGGGGGGGATGGGGGGGCTGGAGGGATGGGGGGCGCTGGGGGGTCTGGGGGTGTGGGGCTGGGGGGGGTCATCTTCACCGCTGAGACCCACAACTTCCCCACGGGTCAGGGGGGCTGGGGGGCTGGGGGGGTGATGGGGGGGGCTGGGGGGGTCTGGGGGGCCTGGGGGGGTGCTGGGGGGTCTGGGGGTGTGGGGCTGGGGGGGTCATCTTCACCGCTGAGACCCACAACTTCCCCACGGGTCAGGGGGGCTGGGGGGCTGGGGGGGATGGGGGGGTGATGGGGGGGCTGGGGGGGCTGGGGGGGCTGGGGGGGGCTGGGGGGTCTGGGGGTGTGGGGCTGGGGGGGGTCATCTTCACTGCTGAGACCCACAACTTCCCCACGGGTCAGGGGGAGCTGGGGGGGTGATGGGGGGGCTGGGGGGGCTGAGGGGTCTGGGGGTGGGGGGCTGGGGGGGCTTGGGGGGGGGGATGGGGGTCCTGGGGGTGTGGGGCTGGGGGGGGTCATCTTCACCGCTGAGACCCACAACTTCCCCACGGGTCAGGGGGGCTGGGGGGCTGGGGGGGCTGGGGGGGTGATGGGGGGGCTGGGGGGGCTGAGGGGTCTGGGGGTGGGGGGCTGGGGGGCTTGGGGGGGGGGGATGGGGGTCCTGGGGGTGTGGGGCTGGGGGGGTCATCTTCACCGCTGAGACCCACAACTTCCCCACGGGTCAGGGGGGCTGGGGGGGGGGATGGGGGGGCTGGGGGGGGCTGAGGGGCCTGGGGGTGGGGGGCTGGGGGGGGATGGGGGGGCGCTGGGGGGTCTGGGGGTGTGGGGCTGGGGGGGTCATCTTCACTGCTGAGACCCACAACTTCCCCACGGGTCAGGGGGGGCTGGGGGGGTGATGGGGGGGGGGTGGGGGGCTGGGGGGGGGGGGGGGGGCGGGGGGGTCTGGGGGTGTGGGGCTGGGGGGGGTCATCTTCACTGCTGAGACCCACAACTTCCCCACGGGTCGGGGGGCTGGGGGGGTGATGGGGGGGCGCTGGGGGGGGCTGGGGGGCCTGGGGGTGGGGGGCTGGGGGGGGGATGGGGGGGCGCTGGGGGGTCTGGGGGTGTGGGGCTGGGGGGGTCATCTTCACCGCTGAGACCCACAACTTCCCCACGGGTCAGGGGGGGCTGGGGGGCTGGGGGGCCTGGGGGGGCTGGGGGGTCTGGGGGGCCTGGGGGTGGGGGGCTGGGGGGGGGGGGGGGGGCGGGGGGCTGGGGGGGGCGCTGGGGGGTCTGGGGGTGTGGGGCTGGGGGGGGTCATCTTCACTGCTGAGACCCACAACTTCCCCACGGGTCAGGGGGGCTGGGGGGGGTGATGGGGGGGCGCTGGGGGGGGCTGAGGGGCCTGGGGGGGGTGCTGGGGGGTCTGGGGGTGTGGGGCTGGGGGGGGTCATCTTCACTGCTGGGACCCACAACTTCCCCACGGGTCAGGGGGGGCTGGGGGGGTGATGGGGGGGGCTGGGGGGGCTGAGGGGCCTGGGGATGGGGGGGCTGGGGGGGGGATGGGGGGCGCTGGGGGGTCTGGGGTGTGGGGCTGGGGGGGGTCATCTTCACCGCTGAGACCCACAACTTCCCCACGGGTCAGGGGGGGGGCTGGGGGGGGGGGATGGGGGGGGCGCTGGGGGGTCTGGGGGTGTGGGGCTGGGGGGGGTCATCTTCACTGCTGAGACCCACAGCTTCCCCACGGGTCAGGGGGGGCTGGGGGGGATGGGGGGCTGGGGGGGGGCTGGGGGGTCTGGGGGGCCTGGGGGTGGGGGGCTGGGGGGGGGATGGGGGGGGCCTGTGGGGGGTGGTGATGGGGAGGGGGACTGGGGAGGGGGTGGGTGGTGATGGGGTGGGTGGAGTGAGGGTGGTGATGTGGGGGGTGGGGGGGATGTGATGTGGGGGGGGGTCTGGTTGTGACATGGGGGGGGGGGTGGGGTGGGGTGGGGGGGATGGTGATGTGGGGGGGTGGTGATTTGGGGGGGGGGGGTGGTGATGTGGGGGGGAGAGGTGGTGATGTGGGGGGGTGGTGATGTGGGGGGGTGGTGATGTGGGGGGGGTGTGATTTGGGGGGGGGGGGGGTGGTGATGTGGGGGGAGGGGTGGTGATGTGGGGGGTGGTGATGTGGGGGGGGGGGTGGTGATTTGGGGGGGGGGGTGGTGATGTGGGGGGGTGGTGATGTGGGGGGGGGGGGGTGGTGATTTGGGGGGGAGGTGGTGATGTGGGGGGGGTGTGATGTGGGGGGGGGGGGGTGTGATTTGGGGGGGGGGGGTGATGTGGGGGGTGGTGATGTGGGGGGGGTGGTGATTTGGGGGGGGGGGTGGTGTGGGGGGGGGTGGTGGGGGGGGGGGTGGTGGGGGGGGGGGTGTGTGGGGGGGGGGGTGGTGTGGGGGGGGGGGTGTGGGGGGGGGTGGTGGGGGGGGGGGTGGTGGGGGGGGGGGGGGTGGTGTGGGGGGGGGGTGGGGGGGGGGGGTGGTGTGGGGGGGGGGTGGGGGGGGGGGGTGGTGTGGGGGGGGGAGGTGGTGATGTGGGGGGGTGTGATGTGGGGGGTGTGATTTGGGGGGTGATGTGGGGGGGGTGGTGATTTGGGGGGGGGGAGGTGGTGATGTGGGGGGGTGTGATTTGGGGGGGGGTGATGTGGGGGGGGTGGTGATTTGGGGGGGGGGTGGTGATGTGGGGGGGTGGTGATTTGGGGGGGAGGTGGTGATGTGGAGGGGGTGTGATTTGGGGGGGGGGGGTGATGTGGGGGGGTGGTGATTTGGGGGGGGGTGATGTGGGGGGGGTGGTGATGTGGGGGGTGGTGATGTGGGGGGTGGGGTGGGAGGATGGGTGTGTCTCCAAGGGGCGGGTCCTAACCTGGTGTGTGTGTGTGTCCCCCCACCCTTCCTTCCCCCCACCCCCAGCCGTGGCCCCCTTCAGCGGGGCCACCACCGGCACGGGGGGCGCATCCGGGACGTGCAGTGCACCGGGCGGGGGGCGCACGTCATCGCCGGCACCGCGGGCTACAGCTTCGGCAACCTGCTCCTCCCCGGTGAGACCCCCACCCCACACACACCCCCAACCCCCCCGGACCCCCCGAGACACCCCCACCCCCTCCTAACCCCCCCGGGACACCCCGACCCCCCCGAGAGACCTTGACCCCCCTAACCCCTCCCGGGACACCCTGACCCCCCTGGGACACCCTGACCCCCCCCGACCCCCCCGAGAGACCCTGACCCCCCCAACCCCCCCCGGGACACCCTGACCCCCCTGGGACACCCTGACCCCCCCGGACCCCCCCAAGAGACCCTGACCCTACCCAACCCCCCCAGGACACCCCGACCCCCCCCAAGAGACTCTGACCCCCCCAACCCCCCTGGGACACCCCAACCCCCCCGGACCCCCCCGAGACACCCCCACCCCTCCTAACCCCCCCGGGACACCCCGACCCCCCCGAGAGACCTTGACCCCCCCAACCCCCCCCCGGGACACCCTGACTCCCCCGGATCCCCCCGAGAGACCCCAACCCCCCTGAGAGACCCTGACCCCCCCAACCCCCCCGGGACACCCTGACCCCCCTGGGACACCCTGACCCCCCCGGACCCCCAAGAGACCCTGACCCTACCCAACCCCCCCAGGACACCCCGACCCCCCCCAAGAGACTCTGACCCCCCCAACCCCCCTGGGACACCCCAACCCCCCCGGACCCCCCGAGACACCCCCACCCCTCCTAACCCCCCCGGGACACCCCCGACCCCCCCCGAGAGACCTTGACCCCCCCAACCCCCCCCGGGACACCCTGACTCCCCCGGATCCCCCCGAGAGACCCCAACCCCCCTGAGAGACCCTGACCCCCCCCAACCCCCCCGGGACACCCTGACCCCCCTGGGACACCCTGACCCCCCCGGACCCCCCAAGAGACCCTGACCCTACCCAACCCCCCCAGGACACCCCGACCCCCCCCAAGAGACTCTGACCCCCCCCAACCCCCCTGGGACACCCCAACCCCCCCGGACCCCCTCGAGACACCCCCACCCCTCTTAACCCCCCGGGACACCCCGACCCCCCCGAGAGACCTTGACCCCCCCAACCCCCCCGGGACACCCTGACTCCCCCCGGATCCCCCCGAGAGACCCCAACCCCCCTGAGAGACCCTGACCCCCCCAACCCCCCCGGGACACCCTCACCCCCCCGGGACACCCCGACCCCCCCAAGAGACCCCGACCCCCCCGGACCCCCCGAGAGACCCTGACCCCCCCAACCCCCCCGGGACACCCTGACCCCCCTGGGACACCCTGACCCCCCGCGGACCCCCCCAAGAGACCCTGACCCTACCCAACCCCCCCAGGACACCCCGACCCCCCCAAGAGACTCTGACCCCCCCAACCCCCCCTGGGACACCCCAACCCCCCCGGACCCCCCCGAGACACCCCCACCCCTCCTAACCCCCCCGGGACACCCCGACCCCCCCGAGAGACCTTGACCCCCCTAACCCCTCCCGGGACACCCTGACCCCCCCGGATCCCCCGAGAGACCCCAACCCCCCTGAGAGACCCTGACCCCCCCCAACCCCCCGGGACACCCTCACCCCCCCGGGACACCCCGACCCCCCCAAGAGACCCCGACCCCCCCGGACCCCCCCGAGAGACCCTGACCCCCCCCAACCCCCCCGGGACACCCTGACCCCCCTGGGACACCCTGACCCCCCCGGACCCCCCCGAGAGACCCCGACCCTACCCAACCCCTCCCGGGACACCCAACCCCCCCGAGAGACCCTGACCCCCCCCCAGGACCCCTGGGAGACCCCAACCCCCCCCCGGGACACCCCAACCCCCCCAGACCCCCCCAACCCCCCCGCCCCCCCCGAGACACCCCCACCCCTCTTAACCCCCCCGGGACACCCCGACCCCCCCGAGAGACCTTGACCCCCCCAACCCCCCCGGACCCCCCGAGACACCCCCACCCCTCTTAACCCCCCGGGACACCCCTACCCCCCCCAACCCCCCCTGGACCCCCCCGAGAGACCCCGACCCTACCCAACCCCTCCCGGGACACCCAACCCCACCCCGAGAGACCCTGACCCCCCCCCAGGACCCCCTGGGAGACCCCAACCCCCCGGGACACCCCGACCCCCCTGGGAGACCCCGAACCCCCCGGACCCCCCGAGAGACCCCGACCCTACCCAACCCCCCCGGGACACCCCGACCCCCCGGGAGACCCCCAGCCCCCCAACCCCCCCGGGACACCCTGACCCCCCCGGGATACCCTGATCCCCCCAACCCCCCCAGGAGACCCCAACCCCCCCGAGAGACCCTGACACCCCCGAGAGACCCCTAAAACCTGGGTTCCCCCCACCCCTGGACCTGGCACCCAAATACCTGACCCCCCCCCCTTTTCTGCCCCCCTAAAAACCTGGGTTCCCCCCCACCCCTGGACCTGGCACCCAAATACCTGACCCCCCCCTTTTCTGCCCCCCTAAAACCTGGGGTCCCCCCAAACCCCTGGACCTGGCACCCAAATACCTGCCCCCCCCCCTTTTCTGCCCCCCCCCCCCCAAAACCTGGGTTCCCCCCACCCCTGGACCTGGCACCCAAATACCTGCCCCCCCCCCCTTTTCTGCCCCCCTAAAACCTGGGTTCCCCCCCACCCCTGGACCTGGCACCCAAATATCTGACCCCCCCTTTTCTGCCCCCCTCTAAAACCTGGGTTCCCCCCCACCCCTGGACCTGGCACCCAAATACCTGACCCCCCTTTTCTGCCCCCCCCTAAAACCTGGGCTCCCCCCCACCCCTGGACCTGGCACCCAAATACCTGACCCCCCCTTTTCTGCCCCCCCCCCCCCAAAACCTGGGTTCCCTCCCAACCCCTGGACCTGGCACCCAAATACCTGCCCCCCCCCCCTTTTCTGCCCCCCCCCTAAAACCTGGGGTCCCCCCACCCCTGGACCTGGCACCCAAATACCTGCCCCCCCCCCCTTTTCTGTCCCCCCCCTAAAACCTGGGTTCCCCCCCACCCCTGGACCTGGCACCCAAATACCTGACCCCCCCTTTTCTGCCCCCCCCCCTCTAAAACCTGGGTTCCCCCCCCACCCCTGGACCTGGCACCCAAATACCTGACCCCCCCTTTTCTGCCCCCCCTAAAACCTGGGGTCCCCCCAACCCCTGGACCTGGCACCCAAATACCTGCCCCCCCCCCTTTTCTGTCCCCCCCCCTAAAACCTGGGGTCCCCCCAACCCCTGGACCTGGCACCCAAATACCTGACCCCCCCCCCTTTTCTGCCCCCCCCCTAAAACCTGGGGTCCCCCCCCACCCCTGGACCTGGCACCCAAATACCTGACCCCCCCCCTTTTCTGCCCCCCTCTAAAACCTGGGTTCCCCCCCACCCCTGGACCTGGCACCCAAATACCTGCCCCCCCCCCCTTTTCTGCCCCCCCCCCTAAAACCTGGGTTCCCCCCCAACCCCTAGACCTGGCACCCAAATACCTGACCCCCCCCCCTTTCTGCCCCCCCCTAAAACCTGGGTTCCCCCCCACCCCTGGACCTGGCACCCAAATACCTGACCCCCCTTTTCTGCCCCCCCCCAAAACCTGGGTTCCCTCCCAACCCCTGGACCTGGCACCCAAATACCTGCCCCCCCCCCTTTTCTGTCCCCCCCCAAAACCTGGGTTCCCCCCCACCCCTGGACCTGGCACCCAAATACCTGCCCCCCCCCCTTTTCTGCCCCCCTAAAACCTGGGGTCCCCCCCAACCCCTGGACCTGGCACCCAAATACCTGACCCCCCCCTTTTCTGCCCCCCCCCCTAAAACCTGGGGTCCCCCCCAACCCCTGGACCTGGCACCCAAATACCTGACCCCCCCCCTTTTCTGCCCCCCCCTAAAACCTGGGGTCCCCCCCAACCCCTGGACCTGGCACCCAAATACCTGCCCCCCCCCCTTTTCTGTCCCCCCCCCCAAAACCTGGGTTCCCCCCCACCCCTGGACCTGGCACCCAAATACCTGACCCCCCCCCTTTTCTGCCCCCCCTCTAAAACCTGGGTTCCCCCCACCCCTGGACCTGGCACCCAAATACCTGCCCCCCCTTTTCTGCCCCCCCCCAAAACCTGGGGTCCCCCCAACCCCTGGACCTGGCACCCAAATACCTGCCCCCCCCCCCTTTTCTGTCCCCCCCCAAAACCTGGGCTCCCCCCCACCCCTGGACCTGGCACCCAAACACCTGACCCCCCCTTTTCTGCCCCCCCCCTTCTAAAACCTGGGTTCCCCCCCACCCCTGGACCTGGCACCCAAATACCTGACCCCCCCCCCCTTTCTGCCCCCCCCCCCAAAACCTGGGTTCCCCCCCACCCCTGGACCTGGCACCCAAATACCTGCCCCCCCCGCCTTTTCTGCCCCCCCCCTAAAACCTGGGTTCCCCCCCAACCCCTGGACCTGGCACCCAAATACCTGACCCCCCCCCTTTCTGCCCCCCCCCCCAGGCTATGAGCTGCCCTGGGAAGACGGGGCGCAGCCGTACCCCAAATCCTTCGCCCGCCCCCTGGAAGTCGCCATCGGCGCCAGCGACGGCGCCAGCGACTACGGCAACAAATTCGGGGAGCCCGTGCTGGCCGGTGAGCGGGGGGGGGGCACCCCAAAAATATCCAGGGCCTTGGGGACCCCAAAACCTTTGGGGATCCTCCAGGGACCCCCCAAAGACTTCCATGGCCTCGGGGACCCCAAAGACCTTTGGGGACCCTCCAGGGCCCCCCAAATACTTCCATGGCCTTGGGGACCCTTCAGGGACCCCCCAAAGACTTCCATGGCCTTGGGGACCCCAAAGACCTTTGGGGACCCTCCAGGGACCCCCCAAAGACTTCCATGGCCTTGGGGACCCCAAAGACCTTTGGGGACCCTCCAGGGACCCCCCAAAGACTTCCATGGCCTTGGGGACCCCAAAGACCTTTGGGGACCTTCCAGGGACCCCCCCAAAGACTTCCATGGCCTTGGGGACCTCTGGGGACCCTTCAGAGCCCCCCAGAGCCCCCCAGTGCCCTTGGGGACCCCCCAGAGCCCCCCCAGTGCCCCTGGTGTCTCGAGGAGCTTTGGGGACCCTTCAGAGCCCCCCCAGAGCCCCCCCAGTGCCCTTGGGGACCCCCCAGAGCCCCCCCAGTGCCCCTGGTGTCTCGAGGAGCTTTGGGGACCCTTCAGAGCCCCCCCAGAGCCCCCCAGTGCCCTTGGGGACCCCCCAGAGCCCCCCCAGTGCCCCTGGTGTCTCGAGGAGCTTTGGGGACCCTTCAGAGCCCCCCCAGAGCCCCCCAGTGCCCTTGGGGACCCCCCAGAGCCCCCCCAGTGCCCCTGGTGTCTCGAGGAGCTTTGGGGACCCTTCAGAGCCCCCCCAGAGCCCCCCAGTGCCCTTGGGGACCCCCCAGAGCCCCCCCAGTGCCCCTGGTGTCTCGAGGAGCTTTGGGGACCCTTCAGAGCCCCCCCCGAGCTCCCCCAGTGCCCTTGGGGACCCCCCAGAGCCCCCCCAGTGCCCCTGGTGTCTCGAGGAGCTTTGGGGACCCCCCAGAGCCCCCCCAGAGCCCCCCAGTGCCCTTGGGGACCCCCCAGAGCCCCCCCAGTGCCCCTGGTGTCTCGAGGAGCTTTGGGGACCCTTCAGAGCCCCCCAGAGCCCCCCAGTGCCCCTGGTGTCTCGAGGAGCTTTGGGGACCCTTCAGAGCCCCCCCAGAGCCCCCCAGTGCCCTTGGGGACCCTTCAGAGCCCCCCCAGAGCCCCCCAGTGCCCTTGGGGACCCTTCAGAGCCCCCCCCAGAGCCCCCCCAGTGCCCTTGGGGACCCTTCAGAGCCCCCCCCCCCCCAGTGCCCCTGGTGACCCGGGCCGGGTTGGGGGGTGCCAGCGGGGGTGACTTTGGGGGTGTCCCCAGGCTTCGCCCGCTCCTTCGGGCAGGTGCTGCCGGGGGGCAGCGGCGGGAGTGGATCAAGCCCATCATGTTCAGCGGCGGCATCGGCGCCATCGAGGACGAGCACGTGCGCAAGGAGCCCCCGAGCCCGGTGAGACCCCCCACCCCGGGGACCCCCACATCCCCCCGGGACCTCCCACATGCCCCCGGGACCCCCACATCTCCGTGGGAATCCTAAATCCCCTGGGGAACCCCCAAGACCCCCAGATCCCCATGGGAATCCTAAATCCCCTGGGGAACCCCCCAAGACCCCCAGATCCCCATGGGAATCCTAAATCCCCTGGGGAACCCCCGAGACCCCCAGATCCCCATGGGAATCCTAAATCCTCATGGGAACACCCCGAGACCCCCAGATCCCCATGGGACCCCCAGATCCCCATGGGAACCCCCCAGGACCTCCAAATCCTCATGGGACCCCCACATCCCCATGGGACCCCCACATCCCCATGGGAACCTCCCGGGACCCCCACATCCCCATGGGACCCCCACATCCCCATGGGAATCCCAAATCCCCATGGGAACCCCCCCAGGACCTCCAAATCCTCATGGGACCCCCACATCCCCATGGGACCCCCACATCCCCATGGGAACCTCCCGGGACCCCCACATCCCCATGGGACCCCCACATCCCCATGGGAATCCCAAATCCCCATGGGAACCCCCCAGGATCTCCAAATCCCCATGGGACCCCCAGATCCCCATGGGACCCCCACATCCCCATGGGAACCCCCCGAGACCCCCAGATCCCCATGGGACCCCCAGATCCCCATGGGAATCCCAAATCCCCATGGGAACCCCCCCAGGATCTCCAAATCCCCATGGGACCCCCACATCCCCATGGGAACCTCCCGGGACCCCCACATCCCCATGGGACCCCCAGATCCCCATGGGAACCTCCCGGGACCCCCAGACCCCCATGGGACCCCCACATCCCCATGGGAACCCCCCAAGACCCCCAGATCCCCATGGGAATCCTAAATCCCCTGGGGAACCCCCCGAGACCCCCAGATCCCCATGGGACCCCCAGATCCCCATGGGAATCCTAAATCCCCATGGGAACCCCCCTGGGACCTCCAAATCCCCATGGGACCCCCACATCCCCCCAGGACCCCCACATCACCGTGGAAATCCTAAATCCCCATGGGAACCCCCCGGGACCCCCAGATCCCCATGGGAATCCTAAATCCCCATGGGAACCCCCCTGGGACCTCCAAATCCTCATGGGACCCCCAGATCCCCATGGGAACCCCCCTGGACCTCCAAATCCCCATGGGACCCCTACACCCCCGTGGGAATCCTAAATCCCCTGGGGAACCCCCCAAGACCCCCACATCCCCGTGGGAATCCTAAATCCCCATGGGAACCCCCGAGACCCCCAAATCCCCATGGGAATCCCAAATCCCCATGGGAACCCCCCCATGGACCCCCAAACTTCCTTCTGGGACACCCAGCTCCCTCCCTGGGACCCCCAAATTCCCCCAGGACCCTCAAAGATCCCTTGGGACCCCCAAATCCCCCTCCCCAACACCTTGGGACCCCCAAATCCCCCTCTCCAACACCTTAGCACCCCCAAATTTCCCCCCCAAGACCTTGAGACCCCCAAATCCCCCCTCCCCAACACCCTGAGACCCCCAAATCCCCCCCACCCCAACATCTTGGCACCCCCAAATCCCCCCCCAATACCTTGAGACCCCCAAATCCCCCTCCCCAACACCCTGAGACCCCCAAATCCCCCCACCCCAACATCTTGGCAACCCCAAATCCCCCCCACCCCAACACCATGGGACCCCCAAATCCCCCTCCCCAACACCCTGAGACCCCCAAATCCCCCCCACCCCAACATCTTGTCACCCCCAAATCCCCCTCTCCAATACCTTAGCCCCCCAAATCCCCCCCAACACCCTGAGACCCCCAAATCCCCTTCCCCAACACCCTGAGACCCCCAAATCCCCCCACCCCAACATCTTGGCACCCCCAAATCCCCACCCCCCAATACCTTTAGACCCCCAAAATCCCTCCTCCCCTCAATCCCTCAAGCCCCCTTTGGGGGGAGGGGTGGGAGTGATTGGGGGGTGTCTCACCCATGCCCCCCCTCTTCCCCTCCCCCCTCTAGGGATGCTGGTGGTGAAAGTGGGGGGCCCCGTGTACCGCATCGGCGTGGGAGGGGGGGCCGCCTCCTCCATCCAGGTACTGGGGGTGCTGTGGGAGGGGGTTTGGGTGGGGTGGTGGGGGGTCCCCACGGTGCCCTGTATCCCACCCCCCCCCCCTTCAGGTGCAGGGGGACAACGCAGAGGAGCGGGACATGGGGGCGGTGCAGAGGGGGACCCCGAAATGGAGCAGAAGATGAACCGGGTGCTGCGGGGGTGCATCGAGAGCGGGGGGGGAACCCCATCTGCAGCATCCACGACCAGGGCGCTGGGGGCAATGGTAACTGGGGGGGCAATGGGGGGGCAAAGTGGGGGGCATGAGGAGATGGGGGGACAATGGGGGGTTGTGGGGGAACCCCATCTGCAGCATCCACGACCAGGGCGCTGGGGGCAATGGTAACTGGTGGGGGGGCAATGGGGGGGGCAAAGTGGGGGGGCATGAGGAGATGGGGGGGACAATGGGGGGGTTGTGGGGGGAACCCCATCTGCAGCATCCACGACCAGGGCGCTGGGGGCAATGGGAATTGGGGGGGGGGGCAAAGGGGGGGGCATGAGGAGATGGGGGGGACAATGGGGGGGTTGTGGGGGGAACCCCATCTGCAGCATCCACGACCAGGGCGCTGGGGGCAATGGGAATTGGGGGGGGGGCAAAGTGGGGGGGCATGAGGAGATGGGGGGGAAATGGGGGGGTACGAGGAGATGGGGGGAGATTTGGGGGGGATGTGGGGGGAACCCCATCTGCAGCATCCATGACCAGGGCGCTGGGGGCAATGGGAATTGGGGGGGGGCAATGGGGGGGGGCAAAGTGGGGGGGCATGAGGAGATGGGAAGGGCAATGGGGGGGGTTGTGGGGGGAACCCCATCTGCAACATCCACGACCAGGGTGCTGGGGGCAATGGTAATTGGGGGGGGGGGGGGGCAAAGGGGGGGGCATGAGGAAATGGGGGGGGCAAAAGGGGGGGCATGAGGAGATGGGGGGGGATTTGGGGGGGATGTGGGGGAACCCCATCTGCAGCATCCACGACCAGGGGGCTGGGGGCAATGGGAATTGGGGGGGGGGGGTCCCGAGGAGATAGGGGGGCAGGATTGAGGGGTCTGGGGGGAGGATTGGGGAGTCTGGGGGGGACACGGGGGGGTCACTCGGGGTCCCCTCTGTCCCCAGGGAACGTGCTGAAGGAGCTGAGCGAGCCGGCCGGGGCCGTCATCTACGCCAGCCGCTTCCAGGTACCGGGACCCCCCCAACAGGACCCCCCCCCCCCCACGGGGACCCCCCCATGGGACCCCCCCAGGACCCTCCCCCTCAATGTCCCACCACCTCCATACCCCCTGTACCCCCAACCCCTCCCAGTACCCCCCAGTTCCCCTCCAGACCCCCTAATCCCCCTCCCCAGTTCTCCCAGTACCCCCCAGTTCCCCCCAGGGGGATGACCTGATGTCCCCTGTCCCCTGGTGTCCCCCCATGTCCTCCCCTGTGCCCCCCTTTGGTGACACGTGGTGGCAGGGGGATGACCTGATGTCCCATGTCCCCCCTGTCCCCCCCATGTCCCCCCTGTCCCCCCCTTGGTGACCCGTGTGGTTGCAGCGGGATGACCTGATGTCCCCCATCCCTTGGTGTCCCCCCATGTCCCCCCCATGCCCCCCCTTTGGTGACCCATGTGGTGGCAGTGGGATGACCTGATGTCCCCCATCCCCCGCTGTCCCCCCCATGTCCCCCCTTGGTGACCCGTGTGGTGGCACCAGGGTGACTCAATGTCCCCAATCCCCTGCTACCCCCCCGCCCCCCTTGGTGACCCATGTGGTGGCAGCGGGATGACCTGATGTCCCCCGTCCCCCACTGTCCCCCCATGTCCCCCCCATGTCCCCCGCTTTGGTGACACGTGTGGTGGCAGTGGGATGACCTGATATCCCCTGTCCCCCACTGTCCCCCCCATGTCCCCCCCATGTCCCCCCTGTGCCCCGTCCCCCCTTTGGTGACCCATGTGGTGGCAGCGGGATGACCTGATGTCCCCCATCCCCCGCTGTCCCCCCCATGTCCCCCCTGCCCCCCCCCCTTGGTGACCCGTGTGGTGGCACCAGGGTGACTCAATGTCCCCAATCCCCTGCTACCCCCCCGCCCCCCTTGGTGACCCATGTGGTGGCAGCGGGATGACCTGATGTCCCCCGTCCCCCGCTGTCCCCCCCATGTCCCCCCTGCCCCCCCCCCCTTGGTGACCCGTGTGGTGGCAGCGGGGGGACCCCACGCTGAGCGTGCTGGAGCTCTGGGGGGCCGAGTACCAGGAGTCCAACGCGCTGCTGGTGCGACCCCCGGGCTGGGGCTGCTGCAGCGCCTGGCCGCCCGCGAGCGCTGCCCCCTCTGCGTGGTGGGGACCGTCACCGGCGACGGCAGGGTGAGGGGACAGCGCGGCTGGCGGGGGGGACACACACAGGGGGAGACCGTGGGGACCTTGGATTGGGGACGTGGGGACAAGGGGATGCCATGGGGACATTGGATGGGGACAAGGGGACAAGGGGATGCCATGGGGATGCCATGGGGATGCCATGGGGACACCGTGGGGATGCCGTGGGGACACGGGGTGAGGGGCTTAGGGACAAGGGGATTCCATGGGGACATTGGATGGGGACATGGGGACACCATGGAGACATTGGATGGGGACAAGGGGACAAGGGGATGCTATGGGGACATTGGATGGGGACAAGGGGACAAGGGGATGCCATGGGGACACCGTGGGGACATGGGGTGAGGGGCTTAGGAACAAGGGGACACCATGGGGACATTGGATGGGGACAAGGGGATGCCATGGGGACACCGTGGGGACGCTGTGGGGACATGGGGTGAGGGGCTTAGGGACAAGGGGATGCCATGGGGACATTGGATGGGGACATGGGGACACCATGGAGACATTGGATGGGGACAAGGGGACAAGGGGATGCCATGGGGACACTGTGGGGACACCGTGGGGACATGGGGTGAGGGGCTTAGGGACAAGGGGATTCCATGGGGACATTGGATGGGGACATGGGGACACCATGGAGACATTGGATGGGGACAAGGGGACAAGGGGATGCTATGGGGACATTGGATGGGGACAAGGGGACAAGGGGATGCCATGGGGACACCGTGGGGACATGGGGTGAGGGGCTTAGGAACAAGGGGACACCATGGGGACATTGGATGGGGACAAGGGGATGCCATGGGGACACCGTGGGGACGCTGTGGGGACATGGGGTGAGGGGCTTAGGGACAAGGGGATTCCATGGGGACATTGGATGGGGACATGGGGACACCATGGAGACATTGGATGGGGACAAGGGGACAAGGGGATGCCATGGGGACACTGTGGGGACACCGTGGGGACATGGGGTGAGGGGCTTAGGGACAAGGGGACACCATGGGGACATTGGATGGGGACAAGGGGTCACCATGGGGGTGTGGGATGAGGGACTTGGGGACAAGGGGACACCATGGGGGTGTGGGATGAGGGACTTGGGGACACTGGGGACGTGGGGACATGGGGGCACGAGGACAAGGGGACACTGTGGGGATATGGGGTGAGGGACATGGGGACACCATGGGGACATGGGGACATGGGGGGGTGGGGACAAGGGGGAGGTGGGGACATGGTGGGAGGGGGGACACTGGGAAGTGGCTTTTGGAGGTGCCCCCGGGTGAGGGGAGTTTTGGGGGTCCCTGGGGCCCAGGAAGGTGCCTGGGAGGGGGAGGAGGGGGAGGGGGCAGTTTGGGGGTGTCCCAGCCCCCTGACCACCCCCCCCGACCCCCCAGATTGTGCTGGTGGATGACCTAGAGGCGCCGGTGCCCGAGGGGGGTCCCATGAGGGGCTCCCCACCCCCGTCAACCTGGAGCTGGAGTGGGTGCTGGGGAAGATGCCCCGCAAGGTGAGGGGGGGGGGTGGTGGTGGTGGGCACCCCAGGGGTTTTGGGGTGCCCCACACACCCCCTCCCCAAAGCTGGGATGGGGACCCTCCCCAACAGGGATGGGCGCTCCCAGGGGGAGTGGGGACACCCAGTGGGTGTCGGAGCCACCCTAATGATGGGGACACCCAAAAGGGACCCCCCAGTTTGGGGGGGGAGGGGGTGGTGTGTGGTGACACCCCAGCTGGTGAACACCGGGATGATTGATGGGGACCCCTCAGTGAGGATGGGGACCCCCAATGGGGACGGGGACCCCCTGGTGACGGGACCCCCGTGTCCCAACCCCCCAGGAGTTCGTCCTGCAGCGGGTGCCCCCCACCCTGCGCCCGCTGGAGCTGCCCCCGGGACTCTCGGTGCGCCAGGCGCTGGAGCGCGTCCTGCGGCTCCCGGCCGTGGCCAGCAAGCGCTACCTCACCAACAAGGTAGCCCCGGGGTCCCCCAGGGACCCCTCGAGTCCCCTCCCTGTCCTGGGACCCCTGGTGTCCCCTCCCTGTCCCCCTGGGATCCCTCGAGTCCCTCCTTGTCCTGGGACCCCTCGTGTCCCTCCCTGTCCTCCTGGGAGCCCTCGAGTCCCTCCCTGTCCTGGGACCTCTCGAGTCCCTCCCTCTCCTCCTGGGAGCCCTGGTGTCCCCTCCTTGTCCTCCTGGGTCCCCTCATGTGTCCCCTGTCCTCCTGGGTGCCCTCAAGTCCCTCCCTGTCCTCCTGGGTGCCCTGGTGTCCCCTCCCTGTCCTCCTGGGTGCCCTCGAGTCCCTCCCTGTCCTGGGACCCCTCATGTCCCTCCCTGTCCTCCTGGGACACCTCGTGTACCCTCCCTGTCCTCCTGGGTGCCCTTGAGTCCCTCCCTGTCCTGGGAGCCCTCGTGTCCCCTCCCTGTCCTCCTGGGAGCCCTCGAGTCCCTCCCTGTCCTCCTGGGACCCCTTGTGTCCCCTCCCTGTCCTGGGACCCCTCATGTCCCCTCCCTGTCCTCCTGGGTGCCCTCGAGTCCCTCCCTGTCCTGGGACCCCTCGTGTCCCCTCCCTGTCCTCCTGGGAGCCCTGGTGTCCCCTCCCTGTCCTCCTGGGACCCCTCATGTCCCTCCCTGTCCTGGGACCCCTCGAGTCCCCTCCCTGTCCTCCTGGGACCCCTCATGTCCCCCCAGGTCCCCAACCTCAACCACGCTGGGTCCTGCATCCCTGGTGGCCACCATCACCCCCGTGTCCCCAACCCCCTTGGTGTCCCCAGTGCCACCAGCCCCTCTGGTGTCACCGAGGCCCCTCCGTGACCCCCATCCCCCTCTCCCCTCCCCCCATTGTGTCCGTGTCTCCCACATCCCCCCGGTGACGCCTCCCACTCCGTGTGTCCCCCCGACTCAATCCCACCCCCTTGAGAAACGTGTGTCCCCCCCCCAACCCCCCACCACGTGTCCCATCCCTGTCACCCCACGTGTCCCATTCCTGTCCCCACCCCCACTGACACCGCCATCCCCCGGGGGGCGGGTGGACCGCTCGGTGACGGGGCTGGTGGCCCAGCAGCAGTGCGTGGGGCCCCTGCACACGCCCTTGGCCGACGTGGCTGTGGTGGCCCTGTCCCACTTCGACACGGTGGGGGCGGCCACGGCCCTGGGTGAGCAGCCCATCAAGGGGCTGCTGGACCCGGCCGCCGGCGCCCGCCTGGCGCTCACCGAGGCGCTCACCAACCTGGTCTTCGCTCGCATCACCGACCTCCGGGTGAGTACCACGGCCAAGGGGCATCCCTGGCGTGGCCACGGCCTGGCCACGGGGACATAGGGGACCACCATGGCGTGGCCACGGCGTGGCCAAGGGGGATGATGGTGGCATGGCCATAGAGTGGCTAAGGGGGACCCTGGAGTGGCCACGGCCTGGCCACGGGGACATAGGGGACCACCATGGCGTGGCCACGGCGTGGCCAAGGGGGATGATGGTGGCGTGGCCATGGTGTGGCCAAGGGGGACCATGGTGTGGCCAAGGGGGACCCTGTCGTGGCCACGGCCTGGCCACGGGGACATAGGGGACCACCATGGTGTGGCCATGGTGTGGCCAAGGGGGACGGTGGTGGCGTGGCCATGGGATGGCCAAGGGAGACCATGGTGTGGCCATGGCGTGGCCAAAGGGGATGATGGTGACATGGCCATGGGGTGGCCAAGGTGCCATTGGGGACCACCATGGCATGGCCACGGGATGGCCAAGGGGGAAGATGGTGGCATGGCCATAGAGTGGCCAAGGGGGACCCTGGAGTGGCCACGGCCTGGCCACGGGGACATAAGGGACCACCATGGCGTGGCCATGGTGTGGCCAAGGGGGTGATGGTGGCGTGGGCAAGGTGTGGCCAAGGGGGACCCATGGGTGCCATGAGGCCAAGGCATGTCCACAGAGGACCACGGCGTGCCCAAAGCCCCATAGGGGACCACCATGTGTGTCATGTCACCAGGGACTCAGGAGTGTCACCACCATCATGCTGGGTGCCACAGCACTGGGGACCCATGGGTGCCATGTCACCAGGGACCCATGGGTGCCACCACCATGATGGTGTCATGTCACCAGGGACCCATGGGTGTCACAGCACCAGGGACCCATGGGTGCCACCAGCATGACGGTGGGTGCCACAGCACTGGGGACCCATGGGTGCCATGTCACCAGGGACCCATGGGTGCCACCACCATGATGCTGGGTGCCACAGCACTGGGGACCCATGGGTGCCATGTCACCAGGGACCCATGGGTGCCACCACCATGATGCTGGGTGCCACAGCACTGGGGACCCATGGGTGCCATGTCACCAGGGACCCATGGGTGCCACCACCATAGTGGTGGGTGCCACAGCACTGGGGACCCATGGGTGCCATGTCACCAGGGACCCATGGGTGCCACCACCATGATGCTGGGTGCCACAGCACTGGGGACCCATGGGTGCCATGTCACCAGGGACCCATGGGTGCCACCACCATGATGCTGGGTGCCACAGCACTGGGGACCCATGGGTGCCATGTCACCAGGGACCCATGGGTGCCATGGCACTGGGACCCATGGGTGTCATGTCACCAGGGACCCATGGGTGCCATGGCACTGGGACCCATGGGTGTCACAGCACCAGGGACCCATGGGTGCCACCACCATAGTGGTGGGTGCCACAGCACTGGGGACCCATGGGTGTCACAGCACCAGGGACCCATGGGTGTCATGTCACCAGGGACCCATGGGTGCCACCACCATGGTGGTGGGTGCCACAGCACTGGGGACCCATGGGTGTCATGTCACCAGGGACCCATGGGTGCCATGGCACTGGGACCCACGTGTGGGAGGGGGCCACCAGGAGGGGTTGCGGGTGGCGGGCCCTGGCCCTGCCTCAGTTTCCCCCTCCTCTCCATGTCCCCAGGACGTGAAGTGCTCCGGGAACTGGATGTGGGGGGCGAAGACGGGGGCGGAGGGGGGCGCTGGTGGCGGCGTGCGAGGGGCTGGTGAGGCTGCTGCGCCGCCTGGGCGTGGCCATCGATGGCGGCAAGGACTCGCTCAGCATGGCCGCCCGCCTGGGCACCCAAACCGTCCTGGCGCCCGGTGAGTCCCGCCCCGGGGGGCTGCCGGGGGAGGGGGCGCCACGGGGCACCACCACTGGGAGGGGGGATGGCCATGGGCACCCGTGGGGGGCACCGCTGGGGTGGGGTGGGTCGTGGCACTGGGGACCCATGGGTGTCATGGCACTGGGGACCCATGGGTGTCATGGCACTGGGACCCATGGGTGCCATGGCAGCAGGACCCATGGGTGTCACAGCACCAGGGACCCATGGGTGTCACAGCACCAGGGACCCATAGGCGCTACCACCATGATGGTGGGTGCCACAGCAGTGGGGACCCATGGGTGTCATGTCACCAGGGACCCATGGGTGTCACAGCAGTGGGGACCCATAGGTGCCACCAGCATGATGGTGGGTGCCACAGCAGTGGGGACCCATGGGTGTCACAGCACTGGGGACCCATGGGTGCCACCAGCATGATGGTGGGTGCCACAGCAGTGGGGATCCATGGGTGCCACAGCACCAGGGACCCATAGGTGTCACCACCACAGTGCTGGATCCCACAGCACCAGGGACCCATGGGTGTCACAGCATCAGGAACCTATGGGTGCCATGTCACCAGGGACCCATGGGTGTCACAGCACCAGGGACCCATAGGTGCCACAGCAGTGGGGACCCATAGGTGCCACCAGCATGATGGTGGGTGCCACAGCAGTGGGGACCCATGGGTGCCATGGCACTGGGACGCATGGGTGTCATGGCACTGGGGACCCATGGGTGTCACAGCACCAGGGACCCATGGGTGCCATGGCACTGGGACCCATGGGTGCCATGGCAGCAGGACCCATGGGTGTCACAGCACCAGGGACCCATGGGTGCCACCACCACAGTGCTGGATCCCACAGCACCAGGGACCCATGGGTGCCCCCCTGTGACCCCCCATGACCCCCAGTGACCCCCCGGTGACCCCTTGACCCCCACCCAGGCACCCTGGTGGTCTCTGCTTACGCCGTCTGCCCGGACATCACGGCCACCGTCACCCCCGACCTCAAGTGCCCCGATGGCAAAGGTCAGTGACCCCTGGGGGGTAGGGGAAGGGGGGCTCTGGGGACCCCGGGGGAGGGTGTAGCTGGGGCCCCCAAGGAAGTTTTGGGGTGCCCCTGGTGGGAGGGCAGGTCTGACATCCCTGGGTGCACCCTGGGGACCCTCCTTGGCTTTCGGGATGCTCGCGATGGAGGGGGAGAGGGGGGTTTTGGGGTGCCCCCACCCTTCCCATGGATTTTGGGGTCCCCCAGGAGCGCTGCTGTGGGTGCAGCTGAACCCGGGGCGGCACCGTCTGGGGGGCAGCGCCCTGGCCCAGGTCTTCTCCCAGCTGGGGGACACCTGCCCCGACCTGGAGGACCCCGGGGTGCTGGAGGCCGCCTTCCGCGTCACCCAGAGCCTCATCCAAGGTGGGTGCTGGGGAGGTTGGGGGGGGGGGGTTTTGGGGGTGCTGGAGGTATTTGGGGTGCAGGGGGGATGTGGGATTTGGGAAGTTTTGGGGTGCTGGGGGAAGACTCGGGGGGAACCCAGGGTAGGAGGGAGAGAGGCTTGGGGTGCGGGAGGGGGTTGGGGGGAGGGGGGAGGGGGTGAGGTTCAGGGGGGAGCGTGGGTTTGGGGGTGCAGGGTATTGGGGTGCAGGGATTTGGGGTGCAGCGGATCAGGACATGGGGAATTAGGGTGCCTGATCGCCAGGGAATTGGGGTGCAGGGGATCAGGACATGGGGAATTAGGGTGTCTGATCCCCAGGGATTTGGGGTGCAGGGATCTGGGGTGCAGGGAATTGGGGTGGAGGGATTTGGGGTGCAGAGAATTGGGGTGGAGGGAATCAGGGTGTCTGACCCCCAGGGATTTGGGGTGCAGGGAATCGGGGTGCCTGACCCCCAGGGATTTGGGGTGCAGGGATTTGGGGTGCAGGGATCTGGGGTGCAGGGAATCGGGGTGCAGGGATTTGGGGTGCAGGGATTTGGAGTGTAGGGAATCAGGGTGCCTGACCCCCAGGGATTTGGGGTGCAGGGAATCGGGGTGCAGGGAATCGGGGTGCAGGGATTTGGGGTGCAGGGATTTGGGGTGCAGGGAATCAGGGTGCAGGGAATCGGGGTGCAGGGATTTGGGGTGCAGGGATTTGGGGTGCAGGGAATCAGGGTGCAGGGAATCGGGGTGCAGAGATTTGGGATGCAGGGATCTGGGGTGCAGGGATTTGGGGTGCAGGGAATCGGGGTGCTTGACCCCCAGGGATCTGGGGTGCAGGGATCTGGGGTGCAGGGATTTGGGGTGCAGGGAATCGGGGTGCTTGACCCCCAGGGATCTGGGGTGCAGGGATCTGGGGTGCAGGGATTTGGGGTGCAGGGATTTGGGGTGCCTGACCCCCCTGCACCCCAGAGCGGGTGCTGAGCGCCGGGCACGACGTGAGCGACGGGGGGCTGCTGGGCTGCCTGCTGGAGATGGGCAGCGCCGGCAACTGCGGGCTCCGCGCCGACGTCCCCAGGGTGCCCCCCGACACCGACCGTGAGTGCCCCCCGCGCCCCGGGACACCCCCGGGACACCCCCGGGACACCCCCTGGGACGCCCCCGGGACACCCCCCAGGCACCCCCCACGCACCCCCAGGCACCCCCGGGATGCCCCTGGGATGCCCCCCAGGCACCCCCGGGACACCCCCAGGACACCCCCCAAGCACCCCCCAGGCACCCCCCGGGACACCCCCCAGGACACACCCAGGCACCCCCGGGACACCCCTGGGACACCCCCAGGATGCCCCCCAGGCACCCCTGGGATGCCCCCCTGGGAGACCCCCTGGGACTCCCCCGGCACTCCGGGACACCCCCTTGACACCCCCTTGGGACACCCCCCGGGACACCCCTGGGATATACCCCCTGGGACACCCCCGGGACACCCCCCCAGGCACCCCCCAGGCACCCCCTGGGACTCCCCCCTGGCACCCCCTGGTACTCCCCCTTGGGACACCCCTGGGATACCCCCTGGGACACCCCCGGGACACCCCCCGGCACCCCCCTGGGACACCCCTCCCCACAGACCCACCCCAGGTCTTGGGATCCCCCTGTCCCCCTGTCCCACATCCCATGTCCCACGTCCTCCTGTCCCATCTCCAACATCCCCGTGTCCCCGTCCCCACCCGATGTCCCCATGTCCCCACCCGATGTCCCCATGTCCCCACCCGATGTCCCCTGTCCCCACCCGATGTCCCCATGTCCCCGTCCCCACCTGATGTCCCCATGTCCCCACCTGATGTCCCCTGTCCCCACCCGATGTCCCCATGTCCCCGTCCCCACCTGATGTCCCCATGTCCCCATGTCCCCATGTCCCCATGTCCCCATGTCCCCAGATGTCCCCATGTCCCCAGATGTCCCCATGTCCCCAGATGTCCCCATGTCCCCACCTGACGTCCCCATGCCCCCTGTCCCCACCCGATGTCCCCATGTCCCCTGTGCCTACCTGATGTCCCCATGTCCCATGTCCCCAGATGTCCCCATGTCCCCTGTGCCTACCTGATGTCCCCATGTCCCATGTCCCCAATGTCCCCATGTCCCCTCTCCCCACCCCATGTCCCTGTCCCCACCTGATATCCCCTGACCCCACCTAATGTCCCCATGTCCCTGTCCCCACCTGATGTCCCCTGTCCCCACCTGATGTCCCCATGCCCCTCTCCCCACCCGATGTCCCATGTCCCCACCCGATGTCCCCCTGTCCCCACCTGATGTCCCCCTGTCCCCACCCGATGTCCCCTGTCCCCACCTGATGTCCCCTGACCCCACCTAATGTCCCCATGTCCCTGTCCCCACCTGATGTCCCCTGTCCCCACCTGATGTCCCCATGCCCCTCTCCCCACCCGATGTCCCATGTCCCCACCCGATGTCCCCCTGTCCCCACCTGATGTCCCCCTGTCCCCACCCGATGTCCCCTGTCCCCACCTGATGTCCCCTGTCCCCACCTGATGTCCCCATGTCCCCGTCCCCACCCGATGTCCCCTGTCCCCACCCGATGTCCCCATGTCCCCTCTCCCCACCCCATGTCCCTGTCCCCACCCGATGTCCCCATGTCCCCCCTGATGTCCCCCTGTCCCCGTCCCCGCAGCGCTGGCCGTGCTGTTCGCGGAGGAGCCGGGGCTGGTGCTGGAGGTGCCGGTGGCCGCGGCGCTGCCCGTCTGCCGCCGCTACCAGGAGGCCGGTGTCACCTGCGTCCCCATCGGCCACAGCGGCCCCTACGGGCCCGACGCCACGGTGAGGGGACCTGGGGACAAGGGAGGGGGTGGCGGGGGGGGGGACCCTACCTCTGGGAGGGGGCTGAGGATGAGGAACTGCAGGTGGGTCCCCATGGCCATGTCCCCGTGGCAGTGTCCCCATGTCCCTCACTGTCCCCATGGCCGTGTCCCCATTTCCCTGTCCCCATGGCCCTCACTGTCCCCATGGCCGTGTCCCCATTTCCCTGTCCCCATGGCCCTCCCTGTCCCCGTGGCAGGTGGCCGTGGCCATGTCCCCGTGTCCCTCACTGTCCCCATGGCAGGCTCAGGTGGCGGTGGCCGTGTCCCCGTGTCCCTCACTGTCCCCATGGCCATGTCCCCATGTCCCTCACTGTCCCTGTCCCCGTGGCAGGTGGCGGTGGCCGTGTCCCCATGTACCTGTCCCCATGGCCGTGTCCCCGTGTCCCTCCCTGTCCCCGTGGCCGTGTCCCCATGTCCCTCACTGTCCCTGTCCCCATGTACCTGTCCCCATGGCCGTGTCCCCATGTCCCCATGTCCCTGTCCCCATGTCCCTCACTGTCCCTGTCCCCGTGGCAGGTGGCGGTGGCCGTGTCCCCATGTCCCTCCCTGTCCCCATGGCCGTGTCCCCATGTCCCCATGTCCCTCACTGTCCGTGTCCCCGTGGCAGGTGGCGGTGGCCGTGTCCCCATGTCCCTCCCTGTCCCCATGGCCGTGTCCCCATGTCCCCATGTCCCTCACTGTCCGTGTCCCCGTGGCAGGTGGCGGTGGCGGTGGCCGTGTCCCCATGTCCCTCCCTGTCCCCATGGCCGTGTCCCCATGTCCCCATGTCCCTCACTGTCCCTGTGGCCGTGTCCCCATGTCCCCATGTCCCTCACTGTCCGTGTCCCCGTGGCAGGTGGCGGTGGCGGTGGCCGTGTCCCCGTGTCCCTCCCTGTCCCCGTGGCCGTGTCCCCATGTCCCTCACTGTCCGTGTCCCCGTGGCAGGTGGCGGTGGCCGTGTCCCCATGTCCCTCCCTGTCCCCATGGCCGTGTCCCCATGTCCCCATGTCCCTCACTGTCCGTGTCCCCGTGGCAGGTGGCGGTGGCGGTGGCCGTGTCCCCATGTCCCTCCCTGTCCCCATGGCCGTGTCCCCATGTCCCTCCCTGTCCCCATGGCCGTGTCCCCATGTCCCTCCCTGTCCCCATGGCCGTGTCCCCATGTCCCCATGTCCCTCACTGTCCCTGTCCCCGTGGCAGGTGGCGGTGGCGGTGGCCGTGTCCCCATGTCCCTCCCTGTCCCCATGGCCGTGTCCCCATGTCCCTCACTGTCCGTGTCCCCGTGGCAGGTGGCGGTGGCCGTGTCCCCATGTCCCTCCCTGTCCCCATGGCCGTGTCCCCATGTCCCCATGTCCCTCACTGTCCGTGTCCCCGTGGCAGGTGGCGGTGGCGGTGGCCGTGTCCCCATGTCCCTCCCTGTCCCCATGGCCGTGTCCCCATGTCCCCATGTCCCTCCCTGTCCCCATGGCCGTGTCCCCATGTCCCTCCCTGTCCCCATGGCCGTGTCCCCATGTCCCCATGTCCCTCACTGTCCGTGTCCCCGTGGCAGGTGGCGGTGGCGGTGGCCGTGTCCCCATGTCCCTCCCTGTCCCCATGGCCGTGTCCCCATGTCCCCATGTCCCTCACTGTCCGTGTCCCCGTGGCAGGTGGCGGTGGCGGTGGCCGTGTCCCCATGTCCCTCCCTGTCCCCATGGCCGTGTCCCCATGTCCCCATGTCCCTCACTGTCCCTGTCCCCGTGGCAGGTGGCGGTGGCGGTGGCCGGCACGGGGGTGCTGGAGGAGCCGGTGGGGGCCCTGCGGGGGCTCTGGGAGGAGACGAGCTTCCGTCTGGAGCGGGAGCAGGCGGCCGCGGGCTGCGTGGCCCAGGAGGAGGCCGGGCTGCGCCGGCGCCTGGGACCCACCTTCAGCCTCACCTTCGACCCCCTCGAGGAGCCCCCCTGCTCCGGCACATGGGTGAGGGGGGGATGGACACCTGGGGCGGTGGCGAGGGGGGGGGTCATGGGGGTCTTGGGGTTCCTGGAGGTCACGGGGGTGTGAGGGTCACGGGGGGTCTGGGGTTCCTGGAGGTCACGGGGGTCATGGGGGGTCTGGGGTTCCTGGAGATCACGGGGGTCATGGAGGGTCTGGGGTCACAAGGATCTGAGGGTCATGGGGGTCTTGGGGTTCCTGGAGGTCACGGGGGTCATGGGGGTCATGGGGGGTCTTGGGGTTCCTGGAGGTCACGGGGGTCGTGGAGGGTCTGGGGGTCACAAGGGTCTGAGGGTCATGGGGGGTCTGGGGTTCCTGGAGGTCACGTGGGTCATGGGGGGGTCTGAGGGTCATGGGGGGTCTTGGGGTTTCTGAAGGTCATGGGGGTCACAGAGGGGGTCTGGGGGTCATGGGGGTCTTGGAGGTCATTGGGGTCATGAAGGATCTGGGGGTCATGGGTGGTCTTGGGGTTCCTGGAGGTCACAGGGGTCATGGGGGGTCTGGGGTTCCTGGAGGTCACAGGGGTCATGGAGGGTCTGAGAGTCATGGGGGGTCTTGGGGTTCCTGAAGGTCATGGGGGTCACAGAGGGGGTCTGGGGTTCTTGGAGGTCACAGGGGTCATGGGGGGGTCTGGGGTTCCTGGAGGTCATGGGGGTCATGGAGGGTCTGGGGGTCACGGGAGGTCTTGTGGTTGCTGGAGGTCCTGGGGGTCAGAGGGGGCTGGGGGGTCTGGGGGGGCCGTGGGGTGACGCCGGTGTCCCCAGAGCTGCCGGGGCCGCGGGTGGCGGTGCTGCGGGAGGAGGGCAGCAACGGGGACAGGGAGATGGCAGCTGCCTTCGTCATGGCCGGCTTCCAGGTCAGGGGACCCCCCCATGGCCCCCCCCTCCCCATGGCCCCCCTCCCCATGGCCCCCTCCATCCCCCCTCTCCCATCCCATCTCACCCCCAGCCCATCCCCCCAGACCCATCCTCATGGCCCCCCCCCCCAACGTCCCCAACATCCCCTTGTCCCCCCATCCCTGTCCCCCCCATGTCCCCCCTGTCCCCCCAACTCCCTGCCCCATGCCCCCCATCCCCGTCCCCCCCATGTCCCCCCTGTGTCCCCCCCATCTACCCCCTGTCCCCCAATCCCTGTCCCCTCCATGTCCCCTCAATGTCCCCCTCATGTCCCCCCTGTCCCCCCAACTCACTGCCCCGTGCCCCCCATCCCCGTCCCCCCCATCTCCCCCCCATCTCCCCTCCTTGTCCCCCCATCCCTGTCCCCGTCCCCGTCCCCCCAACTCCCTGCCCCGTGCCCCCCATCCCCGTCCCCCACCATGTCCCCCACCATGTCCCCCTCATGTCCCCCCCATGTCCCCCCGTCCCCCCAACTCCCTGCCCCGTGCCCCCCATCCCCGTTCCCCCCCCCATCTCCCCACCATCTCCCCTCCTTGTCCCCCCATCCCTGTCCCCCCCATGTCCCCCCTGTCCCCCCAACTCCCTGCCCCATGCCCCCCATCCCCGTCCCCCCCATCTCCCCCCCATCTCCCCCCCATCTCCCCTCCTTGTCCCCCCATCCCCGTCCCCCCCATCTCCCCCCATCTCCCCTCCTTGTCCCCCCATCCTTGTCCCCTCCATGTCCCCCCATGTCCCCCCTGTCCCCCCATCCCTGTCCCCCCCATGTCCCCCCCATGTCCCCCCCCATCTCCCCCTTGTCCCCCTGCCCTCCCCCCATCCCCATCCCCACCCCCACCCCCCCACAAACCCCATATCCAAGGGTGGGGGTGTCCCCAGGGGTGGGGGGATAGGGGGTACCCCTGGAAGAAGGGGGGGTCCCAGCACCCACGTCCCCCCAGGTCTGGGACGTGACGACCCAGGACCTGGCCTCGGGCTCTGCCACCCTCGACGGCTTCCGGGGGGTCGTGTTCGTGGGGGGGTTCAGCTACGCCGACGTCCTGGGCTCTGCTAAGGGTGAGAACTTGGGGTACCCCCCTCCCCCTCCCCCAATTTCACACCCCCCCCCAATTTCACACCCCCCCCCAAATTTCACACCCCCCTCCAACTTATACCCCACCCCCAATCTCACCCCCCCCCCCAATCCCACACACCCCCCCCCCCATTTTTGGGGTGTGTTGTCCCTTTTTATGGGGTTCCCCTGGTTTTGGAAGGGGTTTAATCCCTTTTCTTATGGGGTTCCCCCTTTTGGGGGGCCACAAATTTAGGGGTGCCCCAGCTTTTGGAGTGTGTTGTCCCTCTTTATGGGGTGCCCCTGGTTTTGGGGTGCCCCAGATTTTGGGGTACCCCATGTTTTGAAGGGGGTTTTACCTCTTTTTTTATGGGGTTCCCTCTTTTGGGGTGCCCCAAATTTAGGGGTGCCCCAGCTTTTGGGGTGTGTTGTCCCTCTTTTTGGGGTGCCCCTGGTTTTGGGGTACCCCAGGTTTTGAAGGGGGTTTAATCCCTTTTCTTATGGGGTTCCCTCTTTTGGAGTGCCCCAAATTTAGGGGTGCCCCGGCTTTTGGGGTGTGTTGTCCCTCTTTTTGGGGTGCCCCTGGTTTTGGGGTGCCCCTGGTTTTGGGGTGCCTGAGATTTTGGGGTACCCCAGGTTTTGAAAGGGGGTTTTATCCCTTTGTTATGGGGTTACCCCTTTTGGGGTGCCCCAGCTTTTGGGGTGTGTTGTCCCTCTTTATGGGGTGCCCTTGTTTTTGGGGTGCCCCTAGTTTTGGGGTGCCCCAGATTTTGGGGTACCCCATGTTTTGAAGGGGGTTTTACCTCTTTTTTTTATGGGGGTTCCCTCTTTTGGGGTTGCCCCAAATTTAGGGGTGCTCCAAATTTTTGGGGGTGCCCCAGCTTTTGGGGGTACCCTGACCCCCCTTTCCCCCCTCCCCCCCCCAGGTTGGGCGGGTGCCGTGCGCTTCCACCCCCAGGTTCGGGGGGCCCTGGAGAGGTTCCGGCGGCGCCCCGACACCTTCAGCCTGGGGGTCTGCAACGGGTGCCAGCTCATGGCCCTGCTGGGCTGGGTGGGGCCCCCCAAGGTGGGTGCTGGGTGCTGGGGGGGGGGGTGTTGGGCTGGGGGAGGGTCGCATGTTTTGGGGGGGGGGGCATCTACTGGGGGGGGGAATGTCCCTGGGGGGGCCCATCTATTGGGGGGGGATTGTCCCTTGGGGGGGGTCCCATGTTGGGGGGGGCATCTATTGGGGGGGGGGAATGTCCCTGGGGGGGTTCCATGTTAGGGGGGCATCTATTGGGGGGGGGAATGTCCCTGGGGGGGCCCATCTATTGGGGAGGGGGATTGTCCCTTGGGGGGGTATCCCATGTTGGGGGGGACACCCATGGTGGGGGGTTTGTCCCTTGGGGGGGGGTATCCCATGTTGGGGGGGGGCACCCATGGTGGGGGAGGGGGGATGTCCCTTGGGGGGGGGTATCCCATGTTGGGGGGGGCACCCATGGTGGGGGGTTTGTCCCTTGGGGGGGGGTATCCCATGTTGGGGGGGGGCACCCATGGTGGGGGGTTTGTCCCTTGGGGGGGGGGTATCCCATGTTGGGGGGGGCACCCATGGTGGGAGAGGGGGATGTCCCTTGGGGGGGGTATCCCATGTTGGGGGGGGCACCCATGGTGGGAGAGGGGGATGTCCCTTGGGGGGGTATCTTATGAGGGGGGGCACCCATGGTGGGGGGTTTGTCCCTTGGGGGGGGGGCACCCATGGTGGGGGGTTTGTCCCTTGGGTGGGGGGTATCCGTGTGAGGGTGGGTGCTGACGCTGTGGGGTGCAGAGGAGGGCGCCCCCCCGCCGTGGCGCTGACCCCCAACCTGTCGGGACGCTTCGAGTCGCGGTTCGTGGCCGTTCGGGTGGAGCCGGGACCGGCCCTGATGCTGCGGGGGATGCAGGGCGCCTGCCTGGGCGTCTGGGTGGCCCACGGGGAAGGTGGGTGCTGGGGGGGCTGGGGGGGCTGGGGGGCACTGGGGGTGCTGGGAGGCTGGGGGGCACTGGGGGTGCTGGGGGGCACTGGGGGTGCTGGGGGCAGTGGGAGGTTGGGGGATGCAGGGCGCCTGCCTGGGCGTCTGGGTGGCCCACGGGGAAGGTGGGTGCTGGGGGGGCTGGGGGGCACTGGGGGTGCTGGGAGGCTGGGGGGCACTGGGGGTGCTGGGGGCAGTGGGAGGTTGGGGGATGCAGGGCGCCTGCCTGGGCGTCTGGGTGGCCCACGGGGAAGGTGGGTGCTGGGGGGCTGGGGGGCACTGGGGGTGCTGGGAGGCTGGGGGGCACTGGGGGTGCTGGGGGCAGTGGGAGGTTGGGGGATGCAGGGCGCCTGCCTGGGCGTCTGGGTGGCCCACGGGGAAGGTGGGTGCTGGGGGGGCTGGGGGGCTGGGGGGCACTGGGGGTGCTGGGAGGCTGGGGGGCACTGGGGGTGCTGGGGGCACTGGGAGGTTGGGGGATGCAGGGCGCCTGCCTGGGCGTCTGGGTGGCCCACGGGGAAGGTGGGTGCTGGGGGGCTGGGGGGCTGGGGGGCACTGGGGGTGCTGGGAGGCTGGGGGGCACTGGGGGTGCTGGGGGGCACTGGGGGTGCTGGGAGGCTGGGGGGCAATGGGGGTGCTGGGGGCACTGGGGTGCTGGGGGGCACTGGGGGTGCTGGGGGCACTGGGAGGTTGGGGGATGCAGGGCGCCTGCCTGGGCGTCTGGGTGGCCCACGGGGAAGGTGGGTGCTGGGGGGGCTGGGGGCCTGGGGGGCACTGGGGGTGCTGGGGGTGCTGGGGGCACTGGGGGTGCTGGGGGCACTGGGGGGGTGCCAAGTGGCCTCATCAGGTGTCCCCTGCCCCCCCCCAGGCCGGTTCCAGTTCCGCCAGCCCGGGGCGCTGTCGGCGGCGCTGGGGGGCACTGGGGGACACTGAGGGGGCACTGGTTGGGCACTGGTTGGACACTGGGAGCACTGGGGAGGCACTGAGGGGGCACTGGGATGCACTGGTTGGACACTGTTTGGACACTGTTTGGACACTGGGAGGCACTGAGGGGGCACTGGGGGGGCACTGGGAGCACTGGGAGGGGGTGCCGAGTGGCCTCATCAGGTGTCCCCTGCCCCCCCCCAGGCCGGTTCCAGTTCCGCCAGCCCGGGGCGCTGTCGGCGGCACTGGGGGGCACTGAGGGGAGCCCTGGGAGCCCTGGGGGGGCACTGGGAGCACTGGGAGGCACTGGGGGCACTGGGAGGCACTGGGAGGGCACTGGTTGGACACTGGGAGCACTGGGGGGGCACTGGGAGGCACTGGGGGGCACTGGGAGGCACTGGGGGGGCACTGGGAGCACTGGGAGCACTGGGGGGCACTGGGAGGCACTGGGGGGCACTGGGAGGCACTGGGGGGGTGCCGAGTGGCCTCATCAGGTGTCCCCTGCCCCCCCCCAGGCCGGTTCCAGTTCCGCCAGCCCGGGGCGCTGTCGGTGGCACTGGGGGGCACTGAGGGGAGCCCTGGGAGCCCTAGGGGGGCACTGGGAGCACTGGGAGCACTGGGAGCACTGGGGGGGTGCCGAGTGGCCTCATCAGGTGTCCCCTGCCCCCCCCCAGGCCGGTTCCAGTTCCGCCAGCCCGGGGCGCTGTCGGCGGCGCTGGGGGGCACTGAGGGGAGCCCTGGGGGGGCACTGGGAGCACTGGGAGGCACTGGGAGCACTGGGGGGGTGCCGAGTGGCCTCATCAGGTGTCCCCTGCCCCCCCCCAGGCCGGTTCCAGTTCCGCCAGCCCGGGGCGCTGTCGGCGGCGCTGGGCGCGGGGCTGGTGCCGCTGCGCTACGCGGACGACTCGGGGCGCCCCACCAGCGAGTACCCCCTGAACCCCAACGGCTCCGGGGGCGGTGGCCGCCCTCTGCTCCCCCTGCGGCCGCCACCTGGCCGCCATGCCCCACCCCGAGAGGGGGGTCCGGGCCTGGCAGTGGCCCTGGTGGCCCCCGGCCTGGGGTCGCCCCCCAACTCAGGGTGGGGGGTGATGCTCCCTGGCTTAGAATGTTCCGGAATGCCTGCGAGTGGTGCCTGCGCTGGCCGCACGGGGAGCAGTGAGGGTGGGCTGGGGAGGGGGGCGGGGGGGGGGTGGACAGACGGACAGAGGTGGGAAGGGACATGAGGACAGGGACATGAGGACAGACACACGGACAGACACATGGATGGACACACGGACAGACACACGGACACACAGATAGAGATGTGAAGGGACATGAGGACAGACACACGGACAGACCCGTGGATGGACACGCGGACAGACACACGGACACACAGATAGAGATGTGAAGGGACATGAGGACAGACACACGGACAGACACATGGATGGACACGCGGACAGACACACGGACACACAGATAGAGATGTGAAGGGACATGAGGACAGACACACGGACAGACCCGTGGATGGTCACACGGACAGACACACGGACACACAGATAGAGATGTGAAGGGACATGAGGACAGACACACGGACAGACACATGGATGGACACGCGGACAGACACACGGACACACAGATAGAGATGTGAAGGGACATGAGGACAGACACACAGACAGACACATGGATGGACACACGGACAGACACACGGACACACAGATAGAGATGTGAAGGGACATGAGGACAGACACACGGACAGACCCGTGGATGGTCACACGGACAGACACACGGACACACAGATAGAGATGTGAAGGGACATGAGGACAGACACACGGACAGACCCGTGGATGGACACACGGACAGACACACGGACACACAGATAGAGATGTGAAGGGACAGGGACAGACACACGGACAGACCCGTGGATGGTCACACGGACAGACACACGGACACACAGATAGAGATGTGAAGGGACGAGACAGACACACGGACAGACACATGGATGGACACGCGGACAGACACACGGACACACAGATAGAGATGTGAAGGGACATGAGGACAGACACACAGACAGACACATGGATGGACACACGGACAGACACACGGACACACAGATAGAGATGTGAAGGGACATGAGGACAGACACACAGACAGACCCATGGATGGACACACGGACAGACACACGGACAGAGATGTGAAGGGACATGAGCACAGACACACAGACAGACACATGGATAGACCCATGGATGGACACACGGACAGACACACAGACACACAGAGATGTGAAGGGACATGAGAACAGACACACAGACAGACACACGGACACACAGATAGGGACGTGAAGGGACACAAGGACAGACATACGGACACACAGACAGACACATGGACGGATCCATGGATGGACACACGGACAGACACACAGACAGACATGAAGGGACACATGGACAGACACAGGGACGGACACATGGATGGACACACAGATGGACACATGGATGGACACACAGACAGAGGCGGGAAGGGACACAGGGACAGACACACGGACACATGGACGGACACATGGATGAACCCATGGATGGACACACGGACAAGACACACGGACACACAGATAGAGATGTGAAGGGACATGAGGACAGACACACAGACAGACACATGGATGGACACATGGACAGAGACATGGATGGACACACAGAGAGCCCTGACCCACGGACAGACACACGGACAGAGCCATGGATGGACCCATGGATGGACACACGGACAGACACACGGACACACAGACACACAGACACACAGACACATGGACACATGGATGGACCCATGGATGGACACATGGACAGAGCCATGGATGGACCCATGGAAGGATACACGGACAGACACATGGATGGACACACGGACAGACACACAGAGAGAGCCCTGACCCACGGACAGACACACGGACAGACACATGGATGGACCAAGGGACAGACAGACAGACAGACCCATGGCTGCCCCATGGATGGACCCATGGATGGACCAAGGGACAGACAGACAGACAGTCCCATGGCTGCCCCATGGATGGACCCATGGATGGACCAAGGGACAGACAGACAGACAGTCCCATGGCTGCCCCATGGATGGACCAAGGGACAGACAGACAGACAGACCCATGGCTGCCCCATGGATGGACCCATGGATGGACCAAGGGACAGACAGACAGACAGTCCCATGGCTGCCCCATGGATGGACCAAGGGACAGACAGACAGACAGACCCATGGCTGCCCCATGGATGGACCCATGGATGGACCAAGGGACAGACAGACAGACAGTCCCATGGCTGCCCCATGGATGGACCCATGGATGGACCAAGGGACAGACAGACAGACAGTCCCATGGCTGCCCCATGGATGGACCAAGGGACAGACAGACAGACAGACCCACGGCTGCCCCATGGATGGACCCATGGATGGACCAAGGGACAGACAGACAGACAGTCCCATGGCTGCCCCATGGATGGACCAAGGGACAGACAGACAGACAGACCCACGGCTGCCCCATGGATGGACCCATGGATGGACCAAGGGACAGACAGACAGACAGTCCCATGGCTGCCCCATGGATGGACCAAGGGACAGACAGACAGACAGACCCACGGCTGCCCCATGGATGGACCCATGGATGGACCAAGGGACAGACAGACAGACAGTCCCATGGCTGCCCCATGGATGGACCAAGGGACAGACAGACAGACAGACCCACGGCTGCCCCATGGATGGACCCATGGATGGACCAAGGGACAGACAGACAGACAGTCCCATGGCTGCCCCATGGATGGACCAAGGGACAGACAGACAGACAGACCCACGGCTGCCCCATGGATGGACCCATGGATGGACCAAGGGACAGACAGACAGACAGTCCCATGGCTGCCCCATGGATGGACCAAGGGACAGACAGACAGACAGACCCACGGCTGCCCCATGGATGGACCCATGGATGGACCAAGTGACAAGGGACAGACAGACGCATGCGCCCACGGATGGACCAAGCAGACAGACCTACCTAGCGCCCAGCCTTGCCCACGGCTGCCCCATAGCGAGCCCTGGCCCCGCCCCCATCAGCGATGACCAATGGGAAGCTGGGGGTGTGGAGGGGGCGGGGCCTGAAATAAAGTGCTCTGGATACAGTCACGTGGGGCCAGGAGTCTGGGGGGGGGGGGGGGATGGAGGATTGGGGGGGGGGTGGGATGGGGGGGGGGATGGAGGATTGGGGGGGTGGGGGTGGGATGGGGGGGGATGGAGGATTGGGGGGGGGGTGGGATGGGGGGGATGGAGGATTGGGGGGGGTGGGATGGGGGGGATGGAGGATTGGGGGGGGTGGGGGTGGGATGGGGGGGATGGAGGATTGGGGGTGGGGGTGGGATGGGGGGGATGGAGGATTGGGGGGGTGGGGGGTGGGATGGGGGGGATGGAGGATTGGGGGGGTGGGGGGTGGGATGGGGGGGATGGAGGATTGGGGGGGTGGGGGTGGGATGGGGGGGATGGAGGATTGGGGGTGGGGGGTGGGATGGGGGGGGATGGAGGATTGGGGGGGGTGGGATGGGGGGGATGGAGGATTGGGGGGGTGGGGGGTGGGATGGGGGGGGATGGAGGATTGGGGGGGTGGGGGTGGGATGGGGGGGATGGAGGATTGGGGGGGGTGGGGGGTGGGATGGGGGGGATGGAGGATTGGGGGGGATGGAGGATTGGGGGGGGGGGATGGGGGGGGATGGAGGATTGGAGGGGGTGGGGTGGGATGGGGGGGATGGGGGGGATGGAGGATTGGGGGGAGGGGGGTCAGGGAGGGGGTGGGATGGGGGGAGAGAGGGACGATTGAGGGGGGATGGGGGGTGGGGGGGGGTCCGGGGGGGATTGGGGATGGGGGGGTGTCCGGGGTGATGGGGGAGAGATTGGGGGGGGGATGGAGGATGGGGGGTCCGGGAAGGGGATGGAGGGGGGGGTTTGGGGGGGATTGGGGGGAGGGGATGGAGGATGGGGGGTCTGGGGGGGGATGGAGGATGGGGGGTCCGGGGGGGGATGGAGGGGGGGCGGGATGGAGGATGGGGGGTCTGGGGGGGATGGAGGGGGGGGATGGAGGATGGGGGGTCCGGGGGGGATGGAGGGGGGGATGGAGGATGGGGGGTCTGGGGGGGGATGGAGGGGGGGATGGAGGATGGGGGGTCTGGGTGGGATGGAGGGGGGGGATGGAGGATGGGGGGTCTGGGGGGGCATTGGAGGGGGGGGGATGGAGGATGGGGGGTCTGGGGGGGGCATTGGGGGGGGGGGATGGAGGATGGAGGGGGGGATGGAGGATGGGGGGTCTGGGGGGGGGGGATGGGGGGAGGGGATGGAAGATGGGGTGTCCGGGGGGGCATTGGAGGGGGGGATGGAGGATGGGGGTTCTGGGGGGGGATGGAGGGGGAGGGTCTGGGGGGGGGGATGGGGGGAGGGGATGGAGGATGGGGGGTCTGGGGGGGGCATTGGAGGGGGGGATGGAGGATGGGGGGTCTGGGGGGGGCATTGGAGGGGGGGGATGGAGGATGGGGGGTCTGGGGGGGGCATTGGAGGGAGGGGATGGAGGATGGGGTGTCTGGGGGGGGCATTGGAGGGGGGGATGGAGGATGGGGGGTCTGGGGGGGGCATTGGGGGGGGGGATGGAGGATGGGGTGTCTGGGGGGGCATTGGAGGGGGGGGATGGAGGATGGGGGGTCTGGGGGGGGCATTGGAGGGGGGGATGGAGGATGGGGTGTCTGGGGGGGCATTGGAGGGGGGGGATGGAGGATGGGGGGTCTGGGGGGGGCATTGGAGGGGGGGGATGGAGGATGGGGGGTCTGGGGGGCATTGGAGGGGGGATGGAGGATGGGGGTCTGGGGGGGATTGGAGGGGGGGATGGAGGATGGGGGTCAGGGGGGGGATGGAGGATGGGGGGATCGGGGGGGGGCATTGGAGGGGGGGAGGATGGAGGATGGGGGGTCTGGGGGGGGGATGCGGGGCGGGGGGAGGGGGGAAGGGGGAGGAAGGAGGGGGGTTGGGCACGTGCGGGCACGAGGACCCCTCCCCCCGCCCCCACCTCCGGCCGTTTGGTCCCTTCCCCAAAAGGTCCTGAGGGGGGAGGGAGGGGGAGGGAGGGGGACTAGCCGCCCCTCCCCCCTCCCCCCGCCCCCGTGGGAGAGCCCCGGCCGCCAGGTTCCCACGGCCCCCCCCCCCTCCCCCCGCCCCTCCCCCTCCCCGCGCCTGCCGGGCACGTGGCGGGATCAAAGGGCCCGCGCGCGCCCCGCCGGTCTCGTGCCCAGGCACCCCTCCCCCAGCGTGCTCACCAGTACAACCCAGTACCCTCCCCCAGCGCCCCTCTCAGTGGCCCCCAGTGGCCCCCCAGTAGCCCCAGTGCCCCCCACCACCCCCTCCCAGTGCTCCCAGTAGCCCCCAGAGGCCCCCCAGTATACCCAGTGCCCCCCACCGCCTCCTCCCAGTGCTCCCAGTAGCCCCCAGAGGCCCCCAGTAGACCCAGTGCCCCCCACCGCCTCCTCCCAGTGCTCCCAGTAGCCCCCAGAGGCCCCCCAGTAGCCCCAGTGCCCCTCACCGCCTCCTCCCAGTGCTCCCAGTAGCCCCCAGAGGCCCCCCAGTAGCCCCAGTGCCCCTCACCGCCTCCTCCCAGTGCTCCCAGTAGCCCCCAGAGGCCCCCAGTAACCCCAGTGCCCCCCACCGCCCCCTCCCAGTGCTCCCAGTAGCCCCCAGAGGCCCCCCAGTAGCCCCAGTGCCCCCCACCGCCCCCTCCCAGTGCTCCCAGTAGCCCCCAGAGGCCCCCCAGTAGCCCCAGTGCCCCCCACCACCCCCTCCCAGTGCTCCCAGTAGCCCCCAGAGGCCCCCCAGTAGACCCAGTGCCACCCACCGCCTCCTCCCAGTGCTCCCAGTAGCCCCCAGAGGCCCCCCAGTAACCCCAGTGCCCCCCACCCCCCCCCAGTGCTCCCCGTATCCACCAGTACACCCCCCGCTCCCTCCCAGTACCCCCTAGTGCTCCCAGTGTCCCACTGCCCCCTCCCCTGTGTCCCCCTAGAGCCCTTCCCCAGTAGCCCCAGTGTCCCCCAGTACTTCCAGGACCAACCAGTGCTCCCAGTAGCGCCCCCGACTCCCTCCCAGTGCTCCCAGCAGTCCCCAGTGTCCCCCACTGCTCCTTCCAATGTCCCCAGTACTCCCAGTGCCCTCTCTAGTGCTGCCGGTGCTCCCATGTCTCCCAGTTCTCTCCCGTGGCCCTCCCAGTACTCCCAGTGCACCCCCACTCTCCCCAGTGCCCTCCCAGTGTTCCCACTGCCTCACCACCCAGTATCTCCTTTCCCAATGCTCCCACTCTCCCCAGTACCTCGCTCCCAGTGCCCCCTCCCTCCCCTCAGTGACCCCCATTTCTCCCAGTGCCCCTTCCCCCAGTATCCCCTTCCTAGTGCTCCCATCCCCCTCCTCCCTCCCAGTGCTCCCAGTGCCCCCTTCCCCTCAGTACCCCATTTCCCAGCGGTCCCAGTGCCCCCTTCCCCCAGTATCCCCTTTCCTAGGGCTCCCAGCATCCCCCCTCCCCCTCCCAGTGCTCCCAGTGCCCCCCTCCCCTCAGTACCCCATTTCCCAGCGGTCCCAGTGCCCCCTCCCCCCAGTATCCCCTTTCCTAGTGCTCCCAGCATCCCCCCTCCTCCCTCCCAGTGCTCCCAGTGCCCCCCCTTCCCCTCAGTACCCCATTTCCCTGTGCTCCCAGTGCCCCCCTCCCCCCAGTATCCCCTTTCCTAGCGCTCCCAGCATCCCCCCTCCTCCCTCCCAGTGCTCCCAGTGCCCCCCTCCCCTCAGTACCCCATTTCCCAGCGGTCCCAGTGCCCCCCTCCCCCCAGTATCCCCTTTCCTAGTGCTCCCAGCATCCCCCCTCCTCCCTCCCAGTGCTCCCAGTGCCCCCCTCCCCTCAGTACCCCATTTCCCAGCGGTCCCAGTGCCCCCTCCCCCCAGTATCCCCTTTCCTAGTGCTCCCAGCATCCCCCTCCCCCTCCCAGTGCTCCCAGTGCCCCCCTCCCCTCAGTACCCCATTTCCCAGCGGTCCCAGTGCCCCCCTCCCCCCAGTATCCCCTTTCCTAGTGCTCCCAGCATCCCCCCTCCTCCCTCCCAGTGCTCCCAGTGCCCCCCTTCCCCTCAGTACCCCATTTCCCTGTGCTCCCAGTGCCCCCTCCCCCCAGTATCCCCTTTCCTAGCGCTCCCAGCATCCCCCCTCCCCCTCCCAGTGCTCCCAGTGCCCCCCTCCCCTCAGTACCCCATTTCCCAGCGGTCCCAGTGCCCCCCTCCCCCCAGTATCCCCTTTCCTAGTGCTCCCAGCATCCCCCCTCCTCCCTCCCAGTGCTCCCAGTGCCCCCCTCCCCTCAGTACCCCATTTCCCAGCGGTCCCAGTGCCCCCCTCCCCCCAGTATCCCCTTTCCTAGCGCTCCCAGCATCCCCCCTCCCCCTCCCAGTGCTCCCAGTGCCCCCAACCTCCCGCCCCGGGGCGGGGCCGCCCAGGCCCATAAAGGCCCCGGCGGGGACCCCCGGCCAGACCCGCCCGGCCCGGCCCGGCCCCGGCACCATGAGCAGCGCGGCCGAGCCCCGCGGCGACAGGAAGGTAACGGCGGCTCGGCTCCCTCCCCTGCCCAGGCCCAGGCCCCTCCGGCCTAGTTAGGCCCAGCCCGGTTCGGCTCAGCCCAGTTTGAGTCCAGTTTGGCCAGGCCCAGGCCCCTCTGACCCAGTTTGGGCCTAGCTTTGTCCTGGCTCAGACCCCTCCGGCCCAGTTTGGGGCCAGCCTGGTTCTGCCCAGTTCAGGCCCGGCCCAGTTTTGACTGGTTTGGGCTCAGCCCGGCCCAGTTTGGCCCTTCCCAGCTTGGCGCAGCTCAGCCCGCTGGGGGCTTGTCCGAGTTTGGGCCCTTTGGCCCAGTTCAGCTCGCTTGGGTTTCACCTGGTTCAGCCCAGTCTGGCCCAGTTCAGCCCAGTCTGGCCCAGCTTGGCCTGGTTCACTCAAACCTCGTTGAGGCCAGTTTGGCCCAGTTTAACCCCCAGACTCTCCCAGTTTGGGCTCAATGCCGCCAAGTCGGGTTTAACCTACTCCTGCTTTGGCTCAGCCCTGGACCAGTTTGGCCCAGTTTAACCCCAACTCAACCCGTCCCATCCCAGTTTAGCCCCATAGCCCAGTTTGGGTGCAGCCCAGTTTGGCTCCAGCCTTGATCCAGTTTAGTGCCAGACTGGGCCTTGTCCCGTCCCAGTTTAGTCCTGACCCGGCCCAGTTTAATCCCGGCCTGGTGTCTTCAGACAACCCAGTTCAGTTCCAGTCTGGGCTCTGACCCAACAGCTTTATTCCCACCCCAGTTTGGCCCCAGTTTGGCCCCAGTTCACTCTCGCTCCCCCCCCCCCCCAGCTCCTGAAGCCGCTGATGGAGAAGCGTCGCCGCGACCGGATGAACCGCAGCCTTGACCGGCTCCGGCTGCTGCTCCTGGCGGCCACCTGCGACGAGGTGAGGCTCTGTCGCGACTGGAGGGGTTCTGTCGCGATAGGTGGGGCTCTGTCACGACTCTGTTCCCTCTCATCTCTGTCGCGGCATGCTTGTGACTTGCGGTGCTTTCTCTCTCTCCCTCTCTGTTGTGACTGTCGCGACTCTTTGGGCTCTCACGATACGATCTGTCGCGATACTATCTATCACCACGCAGCTCTGTGGTGACACTGTTGTGACACGAGTGGGGGCGCTGTCGGGACACTCTTTGGGACTCTGTTGGCGTACTATGGGGGGGTTCTCAGGGCACTATCCTGACGCTCTCGGGGCTCTGTCGGGACAGCACCAGAGAGCTCTGTCGCGACACTGTCAGGGCTCTCTCAGACCTTTGTTGGGCCTCCCGGGGCCTTACTCGCGGCTCCCCGGGGGCGCCATCGAGGTGGTTCTGTCACGATGCCGTGGCTGCAGCCCCCACCCGTCGTGATGGGTGTGACATGTGTGTGTCGTGTGTGTCCCCCCCGCACCCCCACCCCCATCTCTCTCTCCCCCCAGCGTCTCCGCAACCCCAAGGTGGAGAAGGCCGAGATCCTGCAGAAAACGGTGCAGTTCCTACGGGCGCAGCCCCAATCAGGTCCGTGCCTCAGTTTCCCCCCCCCCCCCAAACCTCCACCCTCGTCCCCGCCCCGTGGCCCCGGTGGGACCCTCTCTGTGGGGTGGGGGGTGGTCACCGTGTTTCTCTTCGGCGCAGAGTCCTTGGGGACGGAGGAGCTGTTCCTACGGCGCTACCGCAGCGGCTACCGGGAGTGCCTGGCCCGCGCCGCCCGCTTCCTGCAGGCCATCCCAGCGGAGCCTCCCCGGCCCGGCCCGGGCTCCGTGGCCATCTGTCCCACAGCGATCGCCACCGGCCCTGCCGATGCCCCCGGCCGCCATGGACTGCCTGTGCCGCGGGTGGGGCCCAGTTGCCTCAGTTACCGCAGTTACGGGCCCGGTTACTGCAACTTCAGGCCTACTCCAGGGCCTGGTCTGGGGCCTACCCACAGGCCTAGCCACGGCCTTGGGTACCACCAGCCCGGCGACAGCCCCGGTTGCCCCAGCAGCGGTCCCGCTTGGCCCAGTGATGGTCCCAGTTGGACCAGCAACGGTCCTGGTTGCCCCAGTGATGGTCCTGGTTGGCCCAGTGATGGTCCCAGTTGCCCCAGCGACAGGTCCAGGTGTCCTGATTACCATGGTTACGGGCCTGGCCTGGGGCCTGGCCTTGGGCCTACTTCTGGGCCTAGCTGGGGGCCCAGCCCGGTGCCACGGCATGGTGCCAGCCCCAGCCCAGGTGGCCACAAGGACTCAGAGCAGTGCCGCGCCGAGGAGGAGGAGGATGCACTGAGAGAGGGTGGGGGGCTGCTGGGGCCCCCCGCCATGTCTGGAGACCCTGGCCCTGAGGGCGGGGGAGATGGGGCGCAGCTTCCCCTGCTTCCTCACTGGGAGGATGGATGGGGGGGCACTGGGGAGCTGGGGGGATGGGGGAACTGGTGTACTGGGAGGAAAGGCAGGCTGTTTAGCTGCTAGACAGGGAGGAAAGCCCTTCTGAAGTACTGGGAGGACTGGAGTAAGCTGGAGTGCTGGGAGGATGACAGGTTTCCACCTGGTATGCTGGGAGGACGGCAGGTTTCCACCTGGTATACTGGGAGGATGGCAGGTTTCCACCTGGTATACTGGGAGGATGGCAGGTTTCTAACTGGCATACTGGGAGGGTAGTGGTTAGTCACTTGTATACTGGGGTTTATAATTTTTTAACTGGTATCCTAGGAAGACAGGTTCTTAACTGGTATTAATGTGTGTTTAACTGGGATACTGGGCGGACAGGTGGCTTTAACTGGTAGACTGGGAGGAAGGCAGACTCCTTGCTGGTCTGCTGGGAGGATGAGGGGCTCCCCCTGCTTGGCCAGGGGTTAATCCAGTCAAAACCCAGCCCTGGGTCCTGGTGGCCCAGTGCTCCACTGGGTGGGAGGGGTGGCACCTTCCTCAGGCCTCCCCGGCTGGGGGAACTGGCCAGAACTGGGAGGAATGGCTCTGGGTGGCATCATATGGGGCAGGGGGTTGGGGGGGGGTGGTGGGGCTTGAGGGTCCTGTGGCTGGTTTGGGGGGGGTGACGAGGTGGTGTTTTTGGGGGTTCTATTAACACTTCCCAGCACGGGTGGAGCCTGGGTGTCCTGATGAGCCCCAATCCCAAAATTTGGGGGGTGGGGGGGGGGTGGAGGGGGAAATGGGGTGGGAAAAGGGGTGGGGTTGGGGAAAGTGTATATATTGTTGTTATAACCTGATTTTTTCCCCCAATTTGTGCCCCTTCCCCCCCCCAATTTGCACCCCCTTCCCCCCTTTTTTCCCTGTATATCTGGGGTGGGGGGTGGGGGAGGACACAAAACATGGTGGAAATACAGAATGTGCTGCACCCTGGTGTCACCTGGCTGCTTCTGGGGCTTGGGGGGGGGCATGGGGGCTGCGAGGCACCAGGGAACCCCTAAATCTGTGGTGGTGGTGGGGCTCTACAGGGGGTTGGGTATGGAAGGTTCCCTATAGGGTTTGGGGGGAGGGCGCTGTGGGCCTCTGTGTGCACCCCCACCTTGGTGGAGGAACCTAGAGGGAAGGAGGGCTGGGGTCTATGGGGGAGGGGGGCTAATGGTGGGGAGCCCTGGGTGCCCATTGAGTCCCGTCTGTCCTCCTCTGGGTCTGCTGGGGGGAGGGGGGTGAGGGATGCTGGTGAGGGGTGGGCTTCACCCCTGGGAGCCACGGGACACCAACGTCCCTCCTTGGGAGGCGAATGGGGTAGGTTCCTGGAGACTGGGGCGGGGGGGGGGGAGCAGATGTCACCCCTGTCCTGGAGTAGGGCAAGGAGAAGGATCCAGGGACCCTCAGCTTGACCCCCACCCCGGGAAGGCGAGGGAGAAACCCCCCAGGGGAAGGAGCTTCTGGGGGTATGGGATGGGTGAGGTTGGAGAAGACCTTTGGGAACACCAAGCCCAACCATTAACCTCGCACGGCCGAGCCCACCAGGAGCCCCCATCCCTGGGCACCACAGCAGCCTGCCTTAGACCCCTCCAGGGATGGTGACCCTGCCACCTCCTCGGGTGCAAGGTCTGGGTTGGCTCTGCCTGGAACTTGACCTCTGACCCGCTCGTTAATCGCGGGAGACCTTTGGTTTCTGCCACTGGCTCTGTTATCACCGGCCCATCGAGTCTCCGTCCCCGGGTGGCTCCGTTTATCACTTCCCTTCTTCCTTCCTAGCCCTTTGGTAGGCCAAAAAGGTCCTTGATGAGGTAACATCCGTGCAGGAGATGCTGATACCTTCCCCTAGACCAAGCTCTATCCCAAAGCCCCACCAAAGCTCCTGCTTCCCATCATCCCAGAGCTTTAACCCAACCCTCTGACCCCAAAATCCCACGGTTGAAGCCCAAACCCACAAACCCTCCTCTTGTCCTTCATCCTGCTCCTTTGCCCCAGTTTCTTGCTCTAAATGGGGGGGCCCAGTTCTCACCACGAGCCCCAAATCCGTTGCCTCATCTGAGAAGCTCACCAGTAGCCCAGCTGCTCACCGGGAGAAGCCAGAACCCCCGTTCTCAGCCTTTCCCTTATCCTGAAGGTTCATGAGGTTGAGTGGGGAGCCTACAAGTGACCCCTTGGTCCTTGTTTTGGGGAGCTGGGGTCACTGTGAGGCTCTGAGGTTCTGCCCAGTAAGCACGCCCAGGTCTGGGTTGGATTTGGGGTGGCCCAGGGCCTGGGGGGAAGTGGTTTATGAGGTGGTGGTTGGGTACCCTCGATGCTGGGGAGCGGTGGAGTGGAGTCCATGAAGCAAAGTGGGGTTACAGGGGGTTCCCTGGAAGAGGTGGTGAGTCTGAGGGGCAGAGCTGATGTACCCTGAGACGTCTGGGCCCTGGGGAGCTGTGCAGACCACCGCCAGGAACCCAAAACACCCACGGAGTCTAGAGGGAAGAGCTGGGCTCTCAGGAAGACACGGGTCCCAGGGAGCAGCAGAAGCTGTGGGGCTGAGCGGGTGCTCCCAGACATCCACATCCTAACTGGTGTGGGGGAATCCATCTACTGTAGGTACCACAAAAGCTGTGGTACCTGTGCTGTGATCCCCAGCCCCACCCCCCACTCCCCCCATCCCCCGTGCCCCCCTCCCTCTTCCCATCTTCCATTCACGCCGGCTCCTCGTGAAACCTTGAGCGGCATCTACCCGGCTTCCCCGTCCCGGGCAGCGGGCGCTATCTTTACAGCCTGTGTGACAAATCATCCCCGTGTTTACCCAGGGAGCTGCAGAACATCTGTCTCCTTCACCCCCTCCTCGGGTACGTCGTCGGGAGCGTGATCACCCGCCGTGGTTTATTGCAGCCATAACTCAAAGCTTTTAGCAGGGCAGCGTAAATGACACCAAGATTCCACTTGGCACCCGGATCCTTCTCTTCTAGCCCCAAAAAGAGACATTTTGGCCCATTTTTCAATACGGGGCGGGTTGAAGGCCCATCCAGGGGCCTACGCCGTGTCCACGCCGCCTCAGATCTCCGTATGGATACTTTGAATTTTAAATATGTTTATAATTTTTCTCACAGGAATGCAATCATTGGGTTGTGATGATTTCAAGGCCTGGCCAGGAAACTGAGGCAGGAGTTCTTGGTGTGAATTATTTAATAATGAAAACTGATGTTTGAGACCATGGGATAAGTCGTCTTCTCGTTGACTGGCCTCAGGCCCTTGTGTTGGAGCCCTGCCTGGCCTGGTGGGGGCCCTCCCTTTCCTCAGGTGGCAGATAAATAAAGTCAAATTAAAGTAGGAATGGGATCACTTGGAGTTTTCCTTCCTATTGGAGAGGGGAGGAGAGAGGAGAGGGGAGAGGAGAGGAGAGAGGAGAGGGGAGAGGAGAGGAGAGAGGAGAGGGGAAAGGAGAGGGGAAAGGAGAGGAGAGAGGAGAGGGGAAAGGAGAGGAGAGAGGAGAGGGGAAAGGAGAGGAGAGAGGAGAGGGGAAAGGAGAGGAGAGAGGAGAGGGGAAAGGAGAGGAGAGAGGAGAGGGGAAAGGAGAGGAGAGAGGAGAGGGGAAAGGAGAGGAGAGAGGAGAGGAGAGAGGAGAGGGGAAAGGAGAGGAGAGAGGAGAGGGGAAAGGATTGGAGAGGCATGGGGGTGGTGGTTGTTTCTTGCAGCCTGGTGAGCTCTTTGCTTGAGGAGGAGGTTCCCCCTGCCTTCTCCAACCACAGTGTCAGGATTTTTGGCACTTGCTCTGCTTTTAGTGGAGAAACAACCCTGAAAACACCCTTTCTTTCCATTTTCTGGTTGGTGAGTGGAGTTCCTGGGGTGGGGTTTTTTTTTCCCCTTGATTTCACCTGAAATCCCCCCCCAACCCTGCCCCCGGCACACCTGGGGTAGGTGTTTGGTTGTTTTGGTGTGAAAGGAACAGATTTTAGGGGCGGGCCCATCAATTCCCAGCGACTGGGTTTGTTTTGAGGGTGGGGTTTGACCCGCAGAGTTCCCAGGAACTTCTGCTGAGTGGGGATCGATTTTTCTGACTTCCATGGACTCGCAGGAATTTCCTCGTCTTCACATGGCTGATTTTCAGGATTGGCTTTTAATTTCTGCAAATTAAAAATCACCCTCATTTCTTAGGATTTTTTTAACTTGCTTTCGTGGTTCCTGCGATCCGATATCGCGACCCGCGATAAATCGGCGCTCCAAATGGGAATTTAGGGAAGCAGCTCTGCAGGGTCAGCAAAATGAAGCTGTAAATCCTTAAAGAAAAAAAAAAAAGGGGGGGGGTAAGAAAAGAAAATCTCAGCTGGCCAGGAGGCATCCAGCTGCCATTGGCCAACTGGGTCGGTGAACGATGCGCCTGGGCGATAACAGGAGGGAATAAAATGTAGATTTCCAGCCCGGCATGACAGATAGAAAAGGAAGGTGAAAAGGCTCTAAGGTAAGTAACTCTCATTTACCAGCTCTGTGTTTTTCAGAGGTTTCTCCCTGCCCAGCCACTGCTTTTTTTAAAAAAAAAAAAAAAAAAAATTTAATAAACTTTATAAATTAAGCAAAAAAAGGAAAATATAAATTTATATATAAAGATATATAAATTTTTAAATATATATATAAATAAAATATAAATTTTATATGAAAAAAAAATCAGCAGAAAAATTTTAGTCCCAAATTTTATTTATTAAAGAAATTATAAATGGAAAAAAATGTAGAAATAAAAATGGATAAAATTTATATAGAAATTAGAAACAAGAGAAAAAAACTTCTAGCCCAGCTTTTACCATTTTTTTTTAATTTTACAAAATTTAGAAATTTAGAAAAATCAAACATCCCTATTTCTGCAGCTAAAATGAAATCTTGGGGGAAAAAAAGGGTGGAAAATTGGATGTTGTGGTGGTTTGGGGCTGGCATAGTTTTAATATTTATTATTTCCAAGGATTGTTGATCAAAACTATTGTTATTACTGCTGCTATTTCAGGTTTTTCCCCCCAAAAAAAGAATGTTAGTTCTTGGGCTCCTGCTCGATATTCAGTCACTGTGAGAAGGGATTGCAGAGATGCAGTTTTGGCAGTTAAAATGGGTATTAGCTGGTGGTTAAAAGGAAGATTTTTCAGTGTAATTTGCTCAGTGTGAGAGGTGTGACAGGCTTAAACATATTTATTTATTTATTTTTTATAATCCACGTAGTTTTCTTCTCTTTTATGAATAATTCTCTTTTCCTGATTGTGTTTTATTTTTTAAAACAGCACATTCATATTCTCTTTTAGGCAATGGGAGGTTTTTTTGTTAAAAATGAAATTATTTATATTAAAATAATTGGGGTTTTTAGTTGTGATAAAATAGGGAAAAAAAAAAAACAAACCCCAAACCACAACCAACCATCTGTAATTGGAGTTGGATAAAAATTCAGTTTTGTGCATATTTAAAAGGAGTTTGTTTGGGGAAAAAAAAAGAAACATTTTAGTGATGAGTTGTGACATCTGAATTAGTCTGGATATGAGAATTAATGCACTTGGCCCTGTGATGCGTTGCTGGGGGTGGTGTTATGGTTTAAGAGTGAAATAATTCCTACAGTTTCCCAAAATGTCTGATTTTTTAAAAAAAAAATTTTCTTTGGTTTTGTTCTGGGCATAGATGGGAAAGAAGAAATTCAGCACATTGGAGATTATATTCATTGTCCTCTTCTGCTTGGTGGTGGCCGTTGCCTGCGCCCTCATTGCGGTTTTGGCAACGAGGGAAACCGTAACTGAAAGCATTGGTAAGTCTTTAATCAGGGGGAAAAAGTACCTTTGGATCTCTTGGATATATTTAAATGATATAAAAGTGTGAAATTACAATAGATTAAAATATTTGCATGCCATACAAAAAATATATAACTAATTGTAAGAACCTGTGCTTGTGATATATAATGTATAATTAATTTATATAGAGTTATTTTAAAAGTCTCTATAATAAGAAGAGCCTAGAAATAGAAATATTCTGGAACCCACACATGATATATTAATGTGTAATTAATTTATATAGCATCACACAAAAATGTCTGAGGGGATATCCAGGAATTTTCATGGACATAAGTGAAATTTAAACCATTTTACAATGGGCAGGAATTGGGCCGTGCCACCAGGGTCTGATGGGGCGGGGGGAAGGAGGATTTTAATGCCCATTGTGATCGGGGTCTTCAAGAATGTGGAAAATCTCCAATTTCCTCACCAAAAAAAAAAAGAATTAAGGTTGTTATTTTGCTTTTTTATAGAAAATATATGTTATGGCTTTTGCTGTTTCGCTGTTTCTATCTTCAGCCATGGGTGAAGCGGAGCCACGTGCTGATAACGGGGCGTGAGGTTGAACAGGAGGGTAGTAAACAGGGTGGTGCCATAGTTAGAGGCAGGTTTTATAGGCCCTGAACCGCTGCTTCGGTCCGCTTCACTTTCTACCTGTTGAAAGAGGAGATTTTCAATATTTTTTTAAATTTAAAGAGTTAAAAACAAAAGAAGGCCGGAGTAGGCCGAAGCCTTGTCACGCAAAGAAATACTGCTAACTGAGGAAAGAGGAGATTTTCAATATTTTTTTTAATTTAAAGAGTTAAAAACAAAAGAAGGCCGGAGTAGGCCGAAGCCTTGTCACGCAAAGAAATACTGCTAACTGTAAAAACCTCTTTGGGCCCATCAGAGATTGGGCATTGTAGGGACACCCTGGTGTTCAAACCTGATCTCCCCCACACACTTATTTTTCTGTCTTTATTGTTTTTCTTATAAAAGAATTTTATGAAATGAGTTGTTGGTGGTTGAGGCCTGTTGGAAGCCATGTTTGAGCCGAGAAACCACTTGGGGAAATACTAGGAAGCCATTTAACAGCAGCGGTCATAGTGATGCCTGCGATGACCGTGATGATGATAATTAATTGAGATTCATCCCCTTTTTGTTTCTCTGCCTCACAGAATTTTCCCCAAGCTGCCCGAGCGTGACGATAGCCGAGCGGATTGACTGCATCCCTGACCAAGTCGCCAGCAAGGTCTGAAAACATAAGAAAAAGAAACAAAACAAATTAAGGTTTTTCTAGCCTGGTGCCTACAGGATAAATTATTCTGATTTAATAACAACAAATCACCTTTTTTATACCAAAATGAAGGGGGTTTTATCCTTTTTTTCCCACATGAATATTTTTTGGTGACGTGCAGCCACCAGTGTTCACCGATTTCACCGATTTCAGCCCATTACCAAGTTGGGTTTTTCTCCATGGGTGAGTGCTCAGCTCAAAGTCCACCCCACCGATTAAAATTTAAGTTGGAAACAAAATTGGGCTGACACCCCCAACCCGTTTGGAAATATTCCTGCTTTGCCTAAACTTGCCTCTTTTTTGGGAGGGCAGAATTCAGAAAATGAGGTGAATTATTTCAGTTCCCCAGAAAAAAAAACAACACAAACCCGCTCTTGTAATGCAATAAAATAGTGCTTAACAGAATTTGGCTGGTAAAATTGGAATTAAAGGTCAAACCTCTCCTCCATGGGAGCTGGTGCGTAGTATTGGAGCAGCCTTGTGAGTCATTTTAATCTTTAATTAATACCCCGGCGCCAAGCGACTGATGTTAATTATTAAACATATAATTTAATGTTGAAGTTATAACTTAATATTGGCCTGAAATTTTGCTGAATTAGAGGATGGAAGAGGATGAGGAACACGTACCAGGGGGAATCTCACTGTGGTTGGGCTGCGGATTCTACCTGGTTGTTTAATTAGTTAGTTGAGTGAGTCCCACGTTTTGCATCACCCCTAAGATGTCCTGCTGGGACATGCGCTCCTGGAGGCAACTTCTGATAAATTTGGGTGGTTTCTGGAGGCTCCTGTGAAACAATGGAGCTGAGACGCGTGTGGTTGGGCTGTTGCCTTCACCCCGCGGGGGCAGAGTTCAGGGTCGCTGTAAAACCTCTGCCTTATCTCTAAATAATCCTGGCTTTGGTCCCCTTGGGCTCCGCTCCCTATCTGGGATCTGTTGGGTGGTTTTACAGCTTGGAGGGTGAGGGTGAGGGCTGTTTATTTACACGTGGCCACCGCTTTTGTAATAGGGCAAATAATTTTTTCGGGTGGACTCTGGTCCTTTCTGGGCTCTGGGTGTGAAAGATAAACTCTAAAATAGAGAGATAAACTCTAAAATAGATAAGCAATACAAGATTTACATCTATTTATGCGTGTGTACAGCTGGTACTCCACGCTCCCCGGAAATGCCAAGTCATTAAAAGTAATGAGGACTATTTAAAGCCTTATTTGAATGTTTATAGGATGGTTTGGGCTGGAAAGGAAGATATTTCAAGGATTTTGTTTGAATAGTCCACGGGCTTGAAGGAATAATCAGAAGATCATTGAATTGTAGGATGTATTGGGTGGGAAGGGACCTTCCAAGGCCATCCAGTCCCACCCTGCAGTGAGCAGGGACATCTTCACTAGAGCAGGTTGTTCAGTTAGAGCTTCATCTGCCCCTGACCTTGAGGGTCTTCAGGGATGGGGCCTCCACCACCCCTTTGGGTAACCTCTCAGAGTCTCACCCGCCTCGGAGCGAAGAACCTCTTCCTCAGGTCTCATCTAACCCTGCCCTGCTCTACCCCATCGCCCCTCGTCCCATCGCTCCGTGCCCTTACCAACCTTCCAACCCATGTGCCCAGTGTTGGGTTGGTGACTCAACCAACGCCACAAGACATCCAGAAAACGTCGAGGAACCCAGAAATGTTGGGGGGTTTTGGGTTTGGTTGGGGTTTTTTTTTCCAATGTTTTAAAAGCAAAGCCAACCTTTGCTTTCATGCAGTCTTCACCACAGGATTTATTTCCTGGAAATAACGGGCAATTTTCCCGTTATTTCCAGGAAATTCACTTTGAACCCCCAAAACAACTCTGCCACCAATCATACCTGAGGTGGAGGTTGCTCATATTACACTGGGGTCTGTGGTGGGTGCGTCTCATGCTGGGATTTACTGGCATTAAAAAAATAATCTCCTCTTTGGACCAGGGCCTCTGCACCCTCCGCGGCTGCTGCTGGAGCCCCCAGAGTGACACCAGCGTGCCGTGGTGTTTCTTCTCAGCAAACCATGGGTACAGAGTGGAGGGAGAGCTGCGAACAACCACAGAGGGTAAGTTGGCACCAAAGGTCCCAGGATTAGGTGCGATCAGGTTTTCATTTGAACAAAACTGATTTGATTTTACTTTCTTTTCTTCCTTTTGATTTTATCTTCCTTCCTTTTGATTTTATCTTCCTTCCTTTTGATTTTATCTTCTTCCTTTTGATTTTATCCTTCTTCCTTTTGATTTTATCCTTCTTCCTTTTGATTTTATCCTTCTTCCTTTTGATTTTATCCTTCTTCCTTTTGATTTTATCCTTCTTCCTTTTGATTTTATCCTTCTTCCTTTTGATTTTATCCTTCTTCCTTTTGATTTTACGTTTTATTGATTTAATTTCACTTTCATTTTAAATTCTATTTCCATTTTGATTTTTTATTCATTTAACTTTCTTTTTTATTAATTTAATTTTTTCTTTGACATTAATTTTTAAAAATTTAATTTCCACTTCAAAATTTCACTTTCTTTTTACTCTTCCCATCCTCCCTCTGCCCCCAGGGTTTCAAGCCACGCTGACTCGGCTCCCCTCGCCCTCGCTCTTTGGGAACGACATCAGCACCGTTCTCCTCACAGCCCAGTACCAGACCCCAAATCGCTTTCGGTTCAAGGTGAGGTTGTCTCTCCTTGTTTTCAGCCTGGCTGCTGCATGAGGGGAAAATTCTTACAGGTCAAGCAACCTCAAGAGGTTGGGTGGCTTTGCAGTGTCTTGACCAGTAAACCGTGCCTCGCTTACTGGTGTTGGCCACTTCTTGGCGCGACGCTGTTTTGCCACGGGGTGGTTTGGGGTCTTTTGTTACCCACCAGGCTGAATTTGCCTGTTGTTGTGCTGGAATGTGTTAAAATTAATCTCTAAATTACTTGACAGCTCACTGACCCTACAACTCAAAGGTTTGAGGTCCCACATGAACACGTGGGATCTTTCAGCGGCCAGGCGGCCTCCGATTTGAAGTACAACGTTGATGTCCAGCAAAACCCCTTTGGCATCAAGGTGACCAGGAAAAGCAACGGGAAAGTTTTGTGAGTAAATTTTGGGGCTTTTTATCCATAAAAGCATCACAGAATCTGTTGGGTTGGAAGGGACATCCAGTCCCACCCTGCAGTGAGCAGGGACACCTTCACTAGAGCAGGGCACTGGGAGCCTCATCCAGCCTGACCTTGAATGTCCCCAGGGATGGGGCCTCCACCACCTCTCTGGGCACCCTGGGCCAGTGTCCCGCCCCTCATGCAACGCTTCATCATGCCACCAGGTTTGATACCACCATCGGCCCACTGGTCTACGCTGACCAGTTCTTGCAGCTAGCCATCAAGCTCCCCAGCAGCAACATCTACGGGGTAGGCGAGCACGTGCACAAGCAATACAAGCACGACGTCAACTGGAAAACCTGGCCCATGTTCAGCAGGGACGTGGCTCCTTCTGGAGTAAGTGCTTATTTTATTACATTTCCCTTCTTTCCAGGTAAATCCCAGAGCCCTGTCACAGTTGGCACGTTAATGGCCTCCAACTGAGCGTGGCTTTTTCCTTCAAGGCCTACCAAGCGTCGTTAATGTGAGATGCCACTGAATAAAATTCCTGTTGGAATCAATTTTCCTAAATTATTTGGACTGAATTGGTTGGGTTCTGCTGCAGGTCGGCTGATAGAACACGAATATCTGTCAGGCTTCATTATTTTTGCTGTTTTCTTCAGCATTTTCCCCAGTTTTTTCTTGCCCTGCTGCATCCATCACTTGGTAGACGCCACCTCCGTGTTGTTTAACATCAAGGGTGGTATATTTTGGGATACTGCAGGGTGCGTGGAGTTACTCTTTGATCAGCTTTTCTGTTTTCCTTTCAGAACATGGATAACTTATATGGTGTCCAGACATTCTTCTTGTGTTTGGAAGACAACACTGGGGCCTCACTTGGTGTTTTCTTGATGAACAGCAATGCCATGGGTAAGGATGTGAAGGGATTCAACAAGGCCCAGTGCTGGGTCCTGGATTTTGGTCACAACAACCCCCAGCAGCGCTACAGGCTTGGGGCAGAGCGGCTGGAGAGCTGCTGGGGAGAAGGACCTGGGGGTGTTGGTGCTAGTCTAGAGGTGGGCTAGGGTTAGGCTGTGGTTGGACTCGAAGATCTTGAAGGTCTCTTCCAACCCAAGGGTTGGTTAAATATCAACCCAAGGGTTGATATTTTCTCCTAGACAGCTTTGACTTCATGGTTATTTGAGGCTCAGGTAGTATTCACATTGATTTTGCACCTTTTTTTGGCTCGCAGAGTTCTCCCTGCAGCCAGCACCAGCTGTCACCTACAGAACAATTGGTGGAATTCTGGATTTTTACGTCTTTCTGGGAGACACCCCTGAGCAAGTGGTGCAGGAGTACGTGACGGTACGTTAGTGAACCCCAACCCAAAGGTGGTACATCCTCCATCTTTGGAGGCACTCAAAAGCTTGGTGGAGGACAGACCTGGGCAGATAGCTCTTGCTCGTTCTGCTTTGACCAAGGGTGATGTTTGAATAGCTGATCTCCAGCCACCATCATTTTGAGGCTTACCTCAAAAAATTGGGGATCAAACATTGGTTTTAAGTTTTCTGTTTCCATATCTCCTCGTTATCTTATTAATCCAAAACCAGAACTCAGGGTTTGCCTCTAACCTGTGATGGTGGTATGAAAGCTGGATTGTATGGCAGCAGAGTATCTATACATCTACAGATCTACTGAAGTATCTATTGCAGTGAACTCCCATGTGTATTGTTTGGGGCCAAAAAATTCCCATTCCCTTTTTTCCTTCCCCTTTTCCCTTCCCCCCTCCACCCCCCTTTTTTTTTGTTTCTCATCTTCCCTTTTTTCTCTCTCCCATGTTGTCTTTGGGTTTAATCTCCAGTTCATAGGGCTGCCAGCGTTGCCTTCCTATTGGACTCTGGGATTTCACCTCAGCCGCTACGATTACGGGTCTCTTGATGAGGTGAAGGCTGTTGTGGAAAGAAACAGGGCAATTGGACTCCCTTACGTGAGTAAAAATGTGGTTTTTTGGGGTTCCCCCCTCCCCTTTTTTTTCATCTTGGCCATTGGCATTTGCTGCCTTGTTTTCTGAATCAGATGCTGAATGATTTTGGGTGCCATTCTCCCCCTTTTCGGTGGGAGCAATGTTTCAGTTCAAACTTTCCAGCCCAATATATTTATTTCCCCATAAGACACGTTCCTTTGGCCTCATCTGGGAACCAGTGAGGTCAAACCCACTGATCCCTTGATCCTCTGAGAAGCCCTGGGAAAAATGAAAATATTTAATTGAACCAGAAGCTCTTTCTTTCTCCCTTCCCAATTTAATGATGGATATCAGGTTAAAAAAAGACTTCAGGTGCCCATACCCAGCTGAGGCTGGATGGCACCAGCAGCTTTTGTGGGAATTTTTAAGTTCAGATGCAGCACTTGAGGCATCGTGCCCAACGTTCCCTTCCCTTCCAGGATGTCCAGTACACAGATATCGACTACATGGAAGCCAGGAAAGATTTCACCTACGACCAGGTGAAGTTCAAAGACCTCCCCAGTTTCCAAAGTTACCTGCATCAGTCTGGGCAGAAATACATTATCATCTTGGTAAGTGCTTGGCTGTTTATTTTTGCCATTTTAAAGAGCGTCGTTCTCAGCCTGTGCATTGTATATGTAATTAGTTATTGTATATGTAATTAGTAATTGTGTATGTAATTAGTGCATCCTCACACCAGGCTTGGTCCTGCGTGGCTGCTGGGCTCTGTGTAATAACTGCAGGGAGCCAGCAACGGGTGGAGAGAAGAATTACATATAGAAGAAGTTCTATGTTATCTATACGCTGTTATAGGGCTGTCGCCCGTCCTCCCGCGTGGTTGCCGGGGTTCCGTCGAGAACCAGTAACTGGTGGAGAGAACTGGGTTTTGTGGGGTGTTTTTCCCCCTTTTTTTTTAGGATCCTGCTATCAGCACGGAGCCTCTGGCTGACGGTTCTCGCTACGAAGCCTATGAGAGAGGACAGCTCAAGAAAGTTTGGGTCAATGAGTCGGACGGGGTAACGCCGTTAGTCGGAGAGGTAAAACTGATGTGCGAAGTCAGAGCCCAAGTCGTGGTTAGTTCGCTCTGGGGTGAGCTTCCCTTTTCTGCTGTTCTCTTTCCTGACATTTCCTGGGGGTGTGTGTGTTGTAACACTTATTTATTTACTTATTGATTGATATTTTTTTTCAGGAGGGAAAGTGAGCAAATGCTGAAGGTTTGGGAAACACAGACAATTCCCTTTCAGCAGTTATCAGGGAGCAATTCCTCCTTTGCTGCTCTGAATATTTGTTTACCACTTGTTAATAATTAGTTCATCATCTGGTTAAAATGTTCACCACTTCCCAATAATTTTTGACCTTAAAAAAAAAAATTGGCTGGAGTTTAGAACTCAGAGGTCAAAAGAAAAACAACCCCAAGGGGTTTTCTGCTTTATCTCTGTCAGTGAACTTAGGAATATTAATTCATATTAATTGAAATTGATATCCACTGGTTAATAATGGTAATTACATTAGTAATTCTACTTGATATTAATGAAGGGCAGTCATGAGCTGTTGTGGTTTACGGCTCAAACCATCCTCCTGATGGCTACATCAGCGCTGCCCTGCGAAACTGCTGATCCTGAGGGTTTTGAGAGTTGGAACGCTTCCCCGAGAGCGCAGCGTGCGTGAGTCTGAAGGAAACAGGAGGAGGATTCTCATCTTCCTGCAGGGTTGCCAATTATTTTGCTTCCTCTTAATCGCAGGTGTGGCCGGGAAGAACGGTGTTCCCAGACTTCACCAACCCCGACTGCACCAGCTGGTGGGTGGAGGAATGCAGAACGTTTTATGAGAGCGTGCCCTACGACGGGCTCTGGATTGTGAGTAGCTCCTGGAACGGAATCGTCACCCCTAAGGGCTAACGAGCGGGTCGGGCTTTACCCTGCGCTGATTTGAAGGAAGATGCACCGGGAGCGACTCGGAATCCTTTGGGGGGGGGAGGTATTTTTAATAAATTCTTCCTTGTGGGGAAGATGGCTTTTCCCCCCACAGAAAGGACTTTCCCTTTAAAGGTGACCAGCCTGTGCTGGGAAGCCGAGTTTGGAAGGCGGTAGCGTGACGTTTGTCAGACCAGAACAAAGAGATTTTGTTCATACCACAGGATTCTGGAAGATTCATTAATTATCAATTATCAAAATCATTATTATAAACCAAGCAACGGTTAATAATTAATTAATAATAAATCATTAATTATTAATTACTTAATTAATTATGTTTGTTGAATAACCATCTATAGAAGCTATTACATCAATTATCTATTATAAACTTTAATTATTAATTGTAAGATAATTAATTATTAAAATTCAGCATTAATTATAAGTGATTATTTAGTAAGCTCAATTGTCTATTATGGCAATTATTAATCACACATAATTTATAACTTCATAATTAATATTAACAATGAAATATCAATTCCAATCAATATTAATCCTTAATTATTACTTGTGAGCTCATTAATTATTAATAATTGCACGTTAATTATTCATTACAGATTAATTAATTTAATATTTTATATTAATTAATTTATTATCGGTTGCTGCCATTAATTATTTAATTGACATTAATTCTTGGTTAATATAGTTAATTATTGATTGCAGAAAAGATTGTCTTATCATTGTCATATATCATAATCATTGTCTTATTAATTATTAATTACTATTATAGTAGTAATATAATTATAGTAATAATAATATATAGTACTTAATCCTACTATAATATAATATATAGTAATATACTATATATACATATAGTATATATATATACTATATATACATATATATACATATATATATATATATATACATATATATACATATATATATATATATACATATATATACATATATATATATATACATATATATACACATATATATATATATATATAATATATACTATATATACTATAATATACAGTAATATTAATTACTGTATATTAATTACTATAATTGATATATATTAATTACTATAATTAGACATTAATAATTGTTGAATTAATTATCGATAAGAACAGTTAATTATTAAAATTAATCATTAAATGCGTTATTATCATTTTCATTAATTATTAATTATGGAATTTAATAATTAGGTGAGTTATTGTCACTGGAATATTAATTATTTGAGTTAATGATTATTAATTGTTAATTTCTCGGGTTTGGGTGGAATGCCGCCACCACCACTTGAAATCCCGATTCCGGCACTCGCCGATTCCCTTTGCTCTGTGGGTCGCCTCACAAACCGGTGCCCTGGTTCCGGGAGGAGGAGTTCAGCAGCTCCCAAACACTCTTCCCTACGCACCCCGTGTCCCCCAGGGCATCAGGGCTGCGGATCGGTTCTCCACCTTCTGTTTAGCTGGAGGCCTGGGAGCGAGCGGGTGGAGGCCTGAGAGCGAGCGGGGTGGAGGCCTGAGAGCGAGCCGGTGGAGGCCTGGGAGCGAGCGGGTGGAGGCCTGAGAGCGAGCAGCTGGAGGCCTGAGAGCGAGCGGCGGCTGGAGGCCTGAGAGCGAGCCGGTGGTGGAGGCCTGGAGCAGAGCGAGCGGGTGGAGGCCTGAGAGCGAGCGGGTGGAGGCCTGAGAGCGAGCGAGCAGCTGGAGGCCTGGGAGCGAGCGGCTGGAGGCCTGGGAGCGAGCGGGTGGAGGCCTGGGAGCGAGCGGCTGGAGGCCTGAGAGCGAGCGAGCGGGTGGAGGCCTGAGAGTGAGCGAGCGGCTGGAGGCCTGGGAGCGAGCGGGTGGAGGCCTGGGAGCGAGCCGGTGTAGGCCTGGGAGCGAGCGGGTGGAATCACCTTTGTGGCCGCCACTTCATGTGAATTCTTTTCCCAGGACATGAATGAAGTAGCCAGCTTCGTTCCAGGCTCAATTAACGGCTGTGAGCAGAACGACTTGAACTACCCTCCTTTCACGCCCCGTAAGTCCCTCCGCCTTTAGATGTGGAGCGAGGATAAACTGTCCCAGACCAAGTAATTTTTGGGGATCCTGGGGGGCATCCGGAGGAGTGTGGGCAGCAGGTCACAGGAGGGGATCCTCCCCCTCTGCTCTGCCCTGCTCAGGCCCCACCTGGAGTGTTGTGGCTCCCTGGGATCAAACAGCCAGGGATCTCCTGGAGAGAGTCCAGAGGAGGCTCCGGAGATGCTGAAGGGCCTGAAGCATCTCCCCTGTGAGGAAAGGCTGAGGGAGCTGGGGCTGTTCAGCCTGGAGAAGAGAAGACTAAGGGGGGACCTACTTAAAGTCTATAATTATCTTAAGCAGGGGATGCAGGGGGAATCAGCCCTGCAGAAATATTTCTCTTTTTTTCTTTCCTCCTTCATTGAATTGATTTAATTTATTTTTCCAAAACATATTTCACGCTCTTTCCCCCCTCCCCCCCAGATATTCTTGATAGAGTCTTGTATTCCAAGACGGTCTGTATGGACGCGGTGCAGAAGTGGGGGAAGCAGTACGATGTTCACAACCTCTATGGATACTCCATGACCCTCTCAACGCAACGGTGAGGGACCCATCTTCATCTCTTGATTCTGGTAGATGAGAAGCTTCCCCTGAGCCAGCAGTGTGCTCTTGCAGCTGGGAAGGGCGATGGGATCCTGGGCTCCATCAGCAGAGGGGTGGCAGCAGGGACAGGGAGGGGATTGTCCCTCTCTGCTCTGCCCCTGTGAGGCCCCAGCTGGAGTCCTGTGTCCAGAGCTGGGGCCCCAATACAAGAAGGATGTAGAACTGTTGGAGAGGGGTCAGAGGAGCCCCGGAGATGCTCAGAGGGCTGGAGCAGCTCCCCTCTGGAGAGAGGCTGAGGGAGCTGGGCTGGGTCAGCCTGGAGAAGAGAAGGCTGTGGGGGGACCTCATTGCAGCCTGCCAGTCCCTGAAGGGAGCAGAGGACCCGGAGGGGAATCAGCTTGTTCAAGGGCAGAGCCTGGCAGGACAAGGGGGCTGGAGCGAAGCTGGAGGAGGGAAGGGGGAGAGGATATCTTGGGGGAAGTTTTTCATAGAGAGAGTAGTGAGGTGCTGGAACAGGCTGCCCAGAGAGGGGGTGGGTGCCCTGTGTCTGGGGGTGTTCAAGGCCAGGTTGGCTGGGGTCAACCTTGTGTAGCTCCAGGCCTGGAGGTTGGTGTCCCTGCCTGTGGCAGGGGGTTGGAGCTCTGTGCTCCTTGGGGTCCCTCCCAACCCAGCCCAGGCTGGGATTCTGTGATTCTGTGAGTTAGCTTCTCTATCATCGCGACCGAATAAATGAAAATGAACAGAATCTTTCCCTACCACGGATGTACTCATCTCCCCAACTTTATAAACAAATAAACGTGCCTAATTCCAAAACGTTTGTGCTTTCAGGGTGATTGAGGATTTGTTTCCTGGCAAACGAAGCTTCCTCCTTTCGAGGTCGACTTTTGCGGGATCGGGAAAATACGCTGGGCACTGGCTGGGGGATAACGCTGCGACGTGGGACCACATAAAGTGGGCCATACCTGGAATGCTGGAATTTGGCCTCTTTGGAATCCCTTACGTATGAAAACAGTCATTTGTGGTACCTTTTCATGACGAATTTGTAGCTGCGGGGGCAGATCAAGACTGTCAAGATCTTGATCAAGATCAAGATCTGTCAGGTAGAAGCCCACCTGAATGGGGAAAAAAATCCCCCAAAGGACCAAAAAAAAAGCATGTATATAGAAATAATCCTATATCAAATTATAGAAGTATTTAGAAATAAATATAGGAACCAGTTATATAATTTAATATAAATTAAAATGTAAGATATTAGGTGTGGAATAAATGGATCCCCTAGAAAGACATTTTAATCCCCCTCTAAATTCCTTGGCTGAAAAATTGGTGTTTTCCCAGCGGTGCCTGGCACAAAAAGACATCTGGGGGACCTGAGAAGTTCTGCAGCTCAGTAGGAGGGAAATACAATGAGAAAACACGGGTTGGGGTGAGAGGTTTGGGCAAATCTGTGTGGAAATACATTGAATGGCTCTGCTCTGCTCTCCCTTTAAGATTGGAGCAGACATCTGCGGCTTCTTTGAAGACGTCACGGAAGAACTTTGCAGGCGCTGGATGCAAGTTGGGGCGTTTTACCCGTTTTCCAGGAATCACAATACTGAAAAATGCATAGTGAGTCCCAAATCCTGCTACAGCGACTCGTGGCATGGGGCACCGCTGCCTTCCTAGTCTGATAATTAAATTCAGCTCTGCTAATTGCTCATGGTTACAGAGCTGGCTGGTTGGAAGCTGGCATAAGCTTACGCTTTGGGGAATCCTTGCTTTGGTCAATGTGATGCATTTGGCATTAATTTTGTTTTCCAAAATCATCATCTGATGTCAAATTTGGTCCCCACTGATGGGGTCTACAATGAGGATCCAACCCTTGCTGCCACCTCACCTCCCTTCCTGCTGCCCCAGTCGTATCCTGGATGCTCTCTGCAAAAGCACTAATAGTAATGGAAATAAAGATGATGATGATGATGATGATGATGATGATGATGATGATGATGATCTCAGCCCCAGGATCCTGCCTACTTCGGAGCGAACTCAGTGTTGGTGAACTCTTCAAAGCACTACCTGAACATCCGCTACACGCTGCTGCCCTACCTGTACACGCTCTTCTACAAAGCCCATACCCAGGGAGCCACAGTGCTGCGGCCGGTCCTCCACGAGTAAGTTGACCTTCGCTACGGTGGAACAGCATAATCCCACCCCCCACCCCCCGACTCCCCCTTGTTGTGGGGGCTTGACAAACCCACCTGTAGTTTGTGAAGGGTGCTGTGACCACACCACGTCCTGAGGCACCATTCTGGAGAGCATGGGGGAGTCTCTGAAACCCACCTGCAGTATTGCTGTTGGCTGTGAAGTGCCAATGGAATTATTCTCCATGAGGATACGTATTTTAGATTGCTTTTATGTCCCACCTTTATTTTCTTGAGGCTCTTGAACACGACAATATTAAGAGCAGGTGCTGCCAGGCACACTTAGGCATAATTAACACGTATGAAATTAACCATCCGTGAGTCCACTTAACCTCAGACTGCCTCCACCACACCTTGAGGCATCACCACAACAACGCTTTTGGGTGGTGATCCTGGAAAACGTGAAGAATGCTCATGATAATATTAATTAGCGTGTTGTTAACTAGTGAGTGCAATTAATGTCGCGGCTTTCCCTGCTTGTTTAGGTTTTATTCTGATGAAGCAACGTGGAGTGTGGATAAGCAGTTCTTGTGGGGTCCTGGGCTCCTCATTACCCCTGTGCTTGATCCAGTAGGTCTCACTTTCTTGATGCCTTATAATCAAGTCATGGGGGCACCTCAAGCCATGGGGGCACCTCAAGCCATGGGGGCACCTCAGGTCATCAGTGACACCTTTTCTACAGGAAAATTGCAGTAAAAGCCCCAATAAGTTATATTTCTTGACTCCCCATTCCCCTCTTTTATTCCTTTGATTTTAAATTCTTTTTGAATTTTCTCTCTTAATCAGTCTTGGGATGCTACTATATACCTTAACAGTTGGAGGTCCCCCTGTTTATATTCATTTCCCCTTAAATTGTGCTCCTTCTCTGTTTTTTAGACTGGGGAAACAAAAAGAAAAAGAGGAAAGTCTTTGTTTTTCCTGATAAACGTAGTAAATCTGGTCCTATTTTAGCCTAGTCTAGGTGAGAACGGGAAGGAATATCCCTCAAGAGGTTCATTCCATTTAATATCTCTCCGGTGGAAACTCGTGTCTTGATATAAGCTCTGATTGTACCCTTCTTTCAAGCACATTAAATATCCTTCTCTCTAACAGAATTTTCTTCTTATGTTCAATTTAAAAAAAAAAAAAAAGAAAGTAATTAAAAGAATTTTAAAATTCTTTTAATTTTAAAAATTAAAAGAAAGTAATTTTCCCCCTAAACTCACATTTCTCTTTAAATTTACCTTTTTAGCATGCTAATTACATGCTTGTCTTTGGACTCCTCATAAACCTAGTTGGCTTGTGGGTGGTTTTTCCTTCCTTCCTTTGTTGCGCCCGCGAGCATCCTCCCATCTCTAAGGAGAAAACCTTCCCTGTTCGTGCCACTGTGTTTATTCTCTCTCTTATTTGTGTTTTCCCCCATCCTTTGGGAATCTGGCTCTTCCGCTGGGAGACTCTGCGTTGTCACCTCCTCTCCGTTTCACCCGGCATCAGCTGCTCACTCCTCACTCCATTACGCTTCCCCTCGCGATTCATCGGGACAACGATAATACCGATCGTTGGCTTTGCCTCTTCCAGAAATCCTGGCCCCAAGGCCCCCCCAGTTCTGATGCTGCATGCACCCCTTAGAGGAACAAAGCGTTCCTTACACGTAGCAAATACTTGGCAGAAGCTGATGTGGCAGACCCAAAGATTTAGGGGTGCTGGTGAACGGCCCCCTGAAACGGTGTGTTTGCAGCGTTGCAGTTTTGGGGTTACAAGCGCTGAGTTCCTGTCCTACAGCCCTGCTGAAATCACACCTGGATTGCTAGCTTCCTTCCTGGGCATTGATGTAGAAAAAACCCATGAAAGAAAATCCAGATCTGAGAGGAAATAACCTATCTTTTTCTCAAATTCATCATGATTCTTGGAAATTATTCACTTATATTTCTTGTATCCTTCCCCCCACACACACACCCCATGTCTAATCAAGGAGGGGGCAGTGATAGAGCAGCTGGACGGGCCCCTGGCCACCACCCAAGGTCATTGGATGTCCACCACACTGGATTAAAGCAGGCTCCAATGTGACAACGATTTTCTTGCTCCCCTTCCAGGGAGTGGACGTCATCGAAGCGTACTTCCCCGACGCGCTCTGGTACGAGTACGATTCGGTAAGTCAGCCAGATAATTGGGGGTGTGGGCTATGGGGTGTGTGTTCTAGATGTCCAAGGGAGGAGGTCCCCCACTGTGTGTTGAGTTCAGGGTTTAGAAAGCCAAGACCAAGGGGTGTGTTTGTGCGTGTAGTGTTACTAACAACGCCTGACGAGGTTTGCAATTAACTCTTCCTAATCTCATTTCTGGGAACAAAACTCCCCCGCTGGAGATTTTCCTGCCTGAAGGGACGTGGTTCTCTGCAGACACCCCCTCAGGACTCACTCATGCTGGGTTGGTGATGAAATGAAGTGATCTGATATAAGAAGTTGAAATAATAAGCTGAGATTAAGTAATAAGCGTGACAGCTTGGTGCGTGGGGCGTTGTGATAGCGCTATGGTCTACGGTGGTTTGACTGTGGGGACCGTGGACCTTCACAGAGCTGCAACCTCTGCATTAAGACAGAATTAAGAAGAATTAAGATGAAACTCCAGGATTTAAGGCAGTGGCAAGTAATGCAACCCACTCCTCCTCCTCCTTCTCCATTCCTGTCAACCAGGGCGCAAAAACGGGGATGAGAAAAACGTGGGCGTCTCTGTACCTTCCTGAGGACAAAATGGGGCTTCACTTGAGAGGGGGCTGCATCTTCCCCTTCCAAAAGCCGTCCACCACCACTGTGGCAAGGTAAATCTCCAGACCCAGCGTCCCCTTCGTTTAATTGCTATGAAAGGTGATTAATGTGACTTGATTTGAGACCGTGTGGTCGCAGGGGGAAAAAAGGTGACGTCGTTGTTGGTGTTATTAATTACAATATCACATTAATTAGTAGTATTTCTAGTAGTAATTTTAATGGTGTCATTACCTATTGATTAGAAATCTGGGAATTTGAGATTTGGGAATAACTCCCAGTGACCACTCGCCGCCACAGCCGGTGACTAAAGGTGTTTGATAATTAACCAGAGGGCTTTCTTCATTTCAGCATTTCAATCTCACTATGGGTGTTATTCTGGGTCATGAAAATCATTCAGCATGAAAACCTTTGGGCACCCCAGGACAACCCTAAAAGTTCTGGAACCCCATTAGTCTTGTACCCCTAACACAGACATTAAAGCCTCTGTAAATATCTATTATTATTTATTATTGTTAATGGCATTGTTTATTATTAATTGTGTTTATTATTAATTGTGTTTATTATTAATTGTGTTTATTATACAATTACAATGGTGTTGGGTTTGGGTTTGGTGCTTTCCCACAGCCGTAAGAATCCGATGGGATTGATCATTGCACTGGATGACAATGGTGAAGCTGCTGGGGAGTTATTCTGGGATGATGGAGAATCGACAGGTGAGTCTGTGTCGTCCTGGTGACGCCACGATGGCAGCCTTAATTAATGCTCCCAGATCTGTATGGGACCCTGGGCTCCATCAGCAGAGGGGTGGCAGCAGGGACAGGGAGGGGATTGTCCCTCTCTGCTCTGCCCTCAGGAGTCCTGTGTCCAGAGCTGGGGCCCCAGCACAAGAGAGATGTGGGGCTGTTGAAGAGGGGTCAGAGGAGCCACGGAGATGCTCAGAGGGCTGGAGCACCCGTTGCTCCAGCGCTGCTCAGTGGGGGTAGCTTTTGAAGGCATCTTTGATGAAGATGATTGATTTGGTCTCCTAGCTTTCCTCTTCTAATGCCATCTCATGCTGTAATTTCTTTCTCTATGTTTTAGGCACTGTTAGCAGCAAATCCTACATCTCCTATGTCTTTAAAGTTTCCAATGTAAGTGTGTGTATATAAATATATAATATATATTTAAAATTGAATTTTCATTTCCAATTTGCATCCAATTTTCTATGGATATTATTTTTTCTCTATTTTACTAAAATATTTACTAAAAAAAAAGGAATTAGTTGACAAAGGATTGCCACCTGACCGAGGTGAAAATCTGGTGTTTCTCTTTTCTTCCCCCTAATTGTTTTTAACCTGGTGATTCCCAATTTCCCACCACTTTATAGACCAACAACAAAGAAAGCCTGGAGAGTTTCATAACCATTTATAGAGCAGAAAAACTGTAAAGCCCCCGTGGTGGTTGGGATAGGAGGGGAGATCAACGGGTTGTTTGTGAGCCTCAAAAAGATTGGAAAAGTTGACAGAAACCCTCGTGTTTTGGAAGCAAATGTGGCTGAATGTGAGTGAGATGAGGAGGAAGGCCAGAAAATGCCAGAATCCAGAGCGTCTGCAGCATCAGTCTTTTTGGGTAGTAAGGGAGCTTTGTGTTGATGTGGCAGCCATGACACACGTATGTAGTGTAATAGAAATAACAATTAGATGTAACACAGGACAACATTGCTTGTTTTCAATTTAAATCAGGAGAAATGATGGCAAATAGCTGTGATTTTTAAAAAAAAAACGTATTTCTTTCTTTCTTTCATTATTCCTCAGAATGTCCTACACATGAACGTCACCACCAGCAGCTACGTCGACCCGAACAACCTGGTGTTTGGTGAGATCAGAATCCTGGGGCTGCCCCAGGAGCCCGTGGCGGTTGCCGTGCTGCACAATAACGACCTGGTGTTGTCGACTCCCAACATCACCTATGATCCTGTAAATAAGGTAATTAATAGGAAAACAGGAACCAAAAACCTCAGGGGTTGTGTTTTATGTAGTGACAAGGGCAGTGCTTGGTACCTGGCAAACACCACAGTGTATTTCACTACAATTATATTATTTCTCTTAATAATAACATTAATTACTTTGACCTTGGGTGTTGCACGCTGCACAAAGTCTATCTTTGGGTTTATTTATGCAAGTCTATTGCTTTGAACAGATTTTAGTCGATATTGCAGGAGGGGAATTAATATTTACAAATTATAATCATTTAAAATTACATAATCACTCGCTTTTTAATTTTAAAAAAGGCTGAAGAGCCACGAGCTTCCCTCCCCCTGTGTCCCCTGCTTCCATGGGACTTGTGGGATCAGATCTTTTTCAGATCTTCCATGTAGGAATTTCAGATTGTAAAAATAAGGGGGTTTTATTTGTAAAAATAAGGGGATTTTGTTTGTAAAAATAAGGGGATTTTATTTGTAAAAATAAGGGGATTTTGTTTGTAAAAATAAGGGGATTTTGTTTGTAAAAATAAGGGGATTTTGTTTGTAAAAATAAGGGGATTTTATTTGTAAAAATAAGGGGATTTTATTTGTAAAAATAAGGGGATTTTGTTTATAAAAATAAGGGGATTTTGTTTGTAAAAATAAGGGGATTTTATTTGTAAAAATAAGGGGATTTTGTTTGTAAAAATAAGGGGATTTTGTTTATAAAAATAAGGGGATTTTATTTATAAAAATAAGGGGACTTTATTTGTAAAAATAAGGGGATTTTGTTTATAAAAATAAGGGGATTTTATTTATAAAAATAAGGGGATTTTGTTTATAAAAATAAGGGGATTTTGTTTGTAAAAATAAGGGGATTTTTTTTGTAAAAATAAGGGGATTTTATTTGTAAAAATAAGGGGATTTTGTTTATAAAAATAAGGGGACTTTATTTGTAAAAATAAGGGGATTTTGTTTATAAAAATAAGGGGACTTTATTTGTAAAAATAAGGGGATTTTTTTGGAGAGTTGCTGCATCAGGGCAACTTCTTATTTTTAAGAATCTGCGGGGGGGAAATAAATGATGGGGGGTAGAATTTAACAATTTTTTGCTTTATAATTCAACGTTTTATGGTGTCACGTTCACAGGTTGCTCTCATACAAGGACTCAGTCTGGAACTTGGGAAAAGCTACTCGATAAGATGGACACTGGGAACCAGTGTCACTGAAAGATTTGATTGCCATCCCAGTCCGGGAGCATCCAAGGAAAGCTGTGAGCAGCTGGGCTGCGTCTGGACGGTAAGATAAAAGTCAGGAAAGCCAAATTTGGGGAGAAGCAAGTCAAGAACCTGTGACTCTCTTTCTGTTTGTTGGGGTTTTTTGTCCTTTTTCCTTGTATTTTCTGGCTGAAGTCCCCAGGATTAGGGCCTGTGAGCTTGATGCTTCCAGTGGTAGGAGAAAGAGCCCTTCATCAACCTCCCCTCCTTGATCAGAGGGGCCAGGAGTAGGCATCCACCGCGGTTTCCTTTGTTGGTGTCTAATCTGCACCCAAAAGCCGCTGCTCTTCAAAGAGGCCGACTCTCCCCACCTCTCCAAAGAGTTTAGAGCCGCCCATCACAGCGTGCCCATCGTTCAACGCTCCCACCAGGCTTCTCAAATCGTGGTTTTTCCACCTGGGCAGCAGCTACCAGCTCCTCCTCTTTGCTTCCCCACCCTACGTGCGTTGGGACGGAGACCCTTCAGCCGGGCTCTTGGCCGCATCCCTTTGTGGAGGAGCTGGTCCTCGTTTCCCTTGAGGCATCTCACTGGGGTTTCCCTGCTGCTTCCCAGTGCCTCTGCAGCCCCTGGCTCCTCTTGAGTTGCTTAAAGCACCACCTTCTTTCCCCACTAAATCTGGTTTGAAGCTCTGTTAGCTCTGACGTGGTTAGTAAGTTTTGGGCTCATCCTCTTGAAGGTGCCCAGAATGGCCAGAGAGCAGAGAGACTGAAAGGGTTGGGGTGTGGGGTGTTGGCGGGTTGGGGGGTGAAGATCACGGAGGGGATATTAAATCATTGGGGAATGATACAGGACTAAACAGCCTCTAATTAATTAAATCTAAAGCAGTACAGATCTCTGATCAAGTGACATTCTCCTCCACAGGAAGATGCCGCCAACGCTGGTGTCCCCTACTGCCACTACAGCGGCTCTGACAACGGTTATTCCGCCGCCGGCGTAACGTACACGTCATCAGGTGTGACGGCCAACCTCACCTTCAGCGAGGGCAGCCTCAAAGCCCACCAGAGATCCACGGTGCCCATCGGTACCCTTCGCCTGGAGGTGAAATATCACACCAACCACATGCTGCAGTTCAAGGTGATGCAGAACTTCTCCCAGTTTAATCAACAGACTTAAATAAGAATATGAAAAATATAATAAGTAGTAATATAATAAATACATTTAAATAAGTATATTTAATTGATTTAATGGAAATAAATCTATTTCATTGATTTAATGGAAATAAATCTATTTAATTGATTTAATGGAAATAAATATGTTTGATTTAATGGAAATAGATATGTTTCATTGATTTAATGGAAATAGATATATTTAACTGATTTAATGGAAATAGATATGTTTCATTGATTTGATGGAAATAGATATGTTTCATTGATTTGATGGAAATAGGTAAGTTTCATTGATTTAATGGAAATAGGTAAGTTTCATTGATTTAATGGAAATAGATATATTTAACTGATTTAATGGAAATAGATATGTTTCATTGATTTAATGGAAATAGGTAAGTTTCATTGATTTAATGGAAATAGATATGTTTCATTGATTTGATGGAAATAGGTAAGTTTCATTGATTTGATGGAAATAGGTAAGTTTCATTGATTTGATGGAAATAGGTAAGTTTCATTGATTTAATGGAAATAGATATGTTTCATTGATTTAATGGAAATAGGTAAGTTTCATTGATTTAATGGAAATAGATATGTTTCATTGATTTGATGGAAATAGATATGTTTCATTGATTTGATGGAAATAGGTAAGTTTCATTGATTTGATGGAAATAGGTAAGTTTCATTGATTTAATGGAAATAGATATGTTTCATTGATTTAATGGAAATAGGTAAGTTTCATTGATTTGATGGAAATAGATATATTTAATTGATTTAATGGAAATAGATATGTTTCATTGATTTAATGGAAATAGATATGTTTCATTGATTTAATGGAAATAGATATGTTTCATTGATTTGATGGGAATAAATATATTTGATTTAATTGAATGATTGAAGGAAGGAAACAAAGAAAAATGTGTCATTCCTGCTCCAAAAAACCCAACCCTATAAGAGGTTCTAAACCCTAATAAGGCTCTCTATTTCCTAACCCAAATATTTTGAAGGAATTTGGGGAAGAAATACATATTGAAAGCAGGCGTTTGCCTCAGCAAGGATACTGAATAACTTCTAGTAATTCAGGTTTCTGCTGGGTGGTGAGAAACAATCGAGCCATGCCCTGTGTCTGCCTCAAGTCGCGGACTGTAGATTTGCTTCCACCAGCCACCAGGAACACAAGGAACAAATAACCCTGTTATCTGGGGTATTTTTTTATCTTGAATTCCTGAAGATGCCCCTTGCTGCTGCACGCTGACCAGGCGTTCATCCCCCCTCCCCTCCCCAGATTTACGATTACGCAAATAAACGATACGAGGTGCCGGTACCGCTAAACCTCCCCGCGTCTCCGGAGGGCACAGCAGAGAGTAGACTCTATGACGTGACGGTCCAGAGCAAACCATTTGGCATCCAGGTTCGACGCAGAAGCACCGGCACGGTGATGTAAGCCGCCCTCCTTTCTCCACTCAATTTGTCTTATAGCATCATTTCGCTCCTCAAACCTGCTTTTCACCTTCATTCAGCTGATTGGTTTAGTAATTTTCCAACTCTATTTAACTATTTTTTTTCCTTTTCATTATTTCTTCCCCTTCCCTTTTCTTTCTTCTCTTTTCTCCTTTTCCTTTTTTGTTTGTTTTTTTTTTTTTAATTGGGTTTGGTTTTTTTTTAGTTCCAAATTATCTGGGAGACACAACAACTTTCTGCACTTCCTAACATTTCCCTTAGGTGGCCACAGCGTTATTTAAGAAGCCACTTTCCATATCTTCCAGGCTTTTTTTTTTGATTTAAAGTCTTTGTCCTGGTTTCAATCAGGATAGAGTTAACTTCATTTGTAGCAACTGATGGAATGCTGTGTTTGGGAGTTACAATGAAAGCAGTGCTGAGAACACCCTGATGTTCTTAGTTGCAGTCAGACAGTCAAGGACTTTCTCAGCTTCTTCCTATTTCTCTATCCATGAGAAAGGAGGGGCGAAGCCAGGACAGGTGCCCCAGATGGGCCAAAGAGAGTATTCCATGGCAATGACGTCCTGCCCAGGAGAACGGGGGGCTGAGGGGAGGAAGAAGAGGGGCGGTGGCGGGACGCGTGCTGCTTGGGGGGATGGTCGGGTTCCGGGACAGCTCTGGGTGGTACCTGAGTTGTGTGGGTCGGGGAGAAACTGCATTGGGGATCAAGAGTTTCATCTTCTTTTGCTCTAAAGTCCTGTTAGCATTGGGATATTTGATCTTTCTGTTCTCTCAGTAAACTCTCCTTATCCCAACCCACGGGCCTCTTAGTTTCTTGGGTTTGGAGTTATTTCCCCTTCCTTTTCCCTTCCCTTGTTTCCCCCTTTTTCCCTCTTCCCCTGCTCTTTTACTTTAAGAAGCAGGCAGCTGCGTGGATCTCGGCCCACAGCTGGGGTGAAACCACGACAGTCTTTTTTGCCATTCTTTAATCAAAATTTAACTGCAAGTTGGGTTCTTTTTTTTGGCCAACCACACTGTTCATTCCACAGTTCAACCTCCCACGTCGCCGGCGGTCGCTGGATGAACGCTGTTAGATCGTGACTGGGTTTCTCACAGAGAAAAGCCATCCACACTTGCTGCTTCAACATAATCTGCACACAAAAAGATGCATTAAACTCAAAAAACCAGTCCTAACTTTGTTTAGGTTTCCTTGATAACTGTAACAGGATTATCCCAACTTCTGTCCACGATGAGATAATTAAAGAAAGAGTTGGCTGCCGTGGCTGCCAGCCTGATGTGCTGTAATTTTTGTTTCCTTTCCCTCCTTCAGCTGGGACTCTCAGCTACCGACTTTCACCTTCAGCGATCTGTTCATCCAGATTTCCACCCGTTTACCCTCCCAGTATTTGTACGGGTTTGGCGAGACCGAGCACACGATGTACCGGCGGGACATGAACTGGCACACCTGGGGGATGTTCACCAGGGACCAACCTCCTGGAGTAAGTGTGTGTGTGTTGGGGAGGGAAACCCCAAACCCCAATCCCCATTTTGCTTTCTCTTTCTGGAATTTCTGATTTTTAAGTTGCATCAGGCTTTTTAGTGGGGCTTGTTGCAACAGGGACACGGTCAACGGCTTTAAAATTCAAAGAGGGTCGATCTACACCAGGTAGAACTTTATGCTGAGGGTGGTGAACTGTTGGCACAGGCCTCCCAAAGAGCTGGTGGATGCCCCATCCCTGGAAATGAGTCTGGACGGGGCTCTGAGCAACCTGATCTAGTTGAAGATGTCCCTGCTTATGGCATGGGGTGAGGTGGACTGGAAAATGGGAAGCTAAAAAGGAATTGCTCCTGGCCAACATCTCCTGTTGGGTGTCTCACAGGCAACGTTCTTCGTTGCACGCTTGACAGCTGTGTGTCTGATCATTTATTAAACTCCTTACTTACTACAGATAATTTACTGGCAGATGTAAATTACCTGGATGCCTTTCTGATAGAAAAGACTTCATTTCTTTTGCAGTACAAGTTGAATTCCTACGGTTTCCAGCCGTTCTACATGAGCCTTGAGGAAGACGGCAACGCTCATGGAGTCCTCTTGCTTAACAGCAATGCAATGGGTAAAAAACGAGATAGAGTTTGCTCCATTTTCTCAGCCTGTTCTACTTCAGGGTTCAGTTTGTGCCTTACCCAGGCATCTGTTGCCTTCTTGGGCTGTCTCTCTCTCTCTCAGACGTGACCTTTCAGCCCACGCCTGCTCTGACGTATCGTACGACTGGGGGAATCCTGGACTTTTACATGGTCTTGGGCCCGACGCCAGAGCTCGTTGTGCAAGAATACACCGCGGTACGATCCCCTTATTGCAAATGCAGGGTGGCTTGGGTGGGTTGGCTGCTTTGCTTTGCTTTGCTTTGCTTTTTGATTTCCTTTGGTGTTTGGGTGGGGGGACTTTTTGTTGTTGTTGTGGTTGTTTTGTTCTGTTTTCTCCTCGTTTGCAGCAAGTATTCTTTCTTTTCCAATTCTAGCTGGTTGGGCGACCAGTTATGCCACCCTACTGGGCCCTTGGGTTCCAGTTATGCCGCTATGGATATGAAAATGACACAGAAATTGCCACGCTGGTAGAAGACATGAAAACAGCCAACATACCCTACGTACGTTGAGAGCCGTTAGCGCAATCTGACTTGGGTAACCTGAGCGTTACGCTTCAGCAGATTCCAATTCTACATTAAAAAGCCTCAACCCTTCAGCTTGCCTGGCTTTGCAGATGGGTGATGAACTTGCTGATGGATGATGTAATATGGGAAATGGCCAAGAAATCCCACTTATTTAGGAGGTGTTTTTTTTTTCATAGACTCATAGAATTGTAGGGGTTGGAAGGGACCTCGAGAGATCATCGGGTCCAACCCCCTGCCAAAGCAGGCTCCCTAGGACATTTCACTGAGATAGGCATCCAGATGGGTCTGGAATCTCTCCAGAGAAGGAGACTCCACCACCTCCCTGGGCAGCCTATTCCAGTGCTCTGTCACCCTCACTGTGAATAAGTTTCTCCGCATGTTGGTGCGGAACTTCCTCTGCTCCAACTTGCAGCCATTGCCCCTTGTCCTGTCCCCACAGACACTGAAAAGGGGCTGGCTGATTCCCCCTGCATCCCCTGCTTAAGATAATTGTAAACATTAATTAGGTCCCCCCTTAGTCTTCTCTTCTCAAGGCTGAACAGTCCCAATCTTCTCAGCCTTTCCTCATAGGGGAGATGCTCCAGGCCCTTCATCATCTTCGTAGCCCTTCTTTGGACTCTCTCCAGGAGATCCCTGTCCTTTTTATACCAGGGAGCCCAGAACTCCCAGAACAAACACTTGTTTGTTTTCTTTTTGGGTGAACTGCAGGATATCCAGTATGCTGATATTGATTACATGGTACGACAACTGGACTTCACCCTCAGCCCACGCTTCGCTGGGTTGCCGGCTCTAATTCAGAAAATACAGCAGGAAGGAATGAGGTTCATCCTAATCCTGGTGAGTGGTGAATTCTGCTCTGAAATTGCAGTTTACAGCGTGCGCTGAACAGCTGTTCTGCCTTTGAAGCACAAAGGTAAAATGGCCTTACCTCTAATTTCAGGATCCAGCCATATCTGGCAACGAAACCGATTACCCTGCCTTCACAAGGGGTGTGCAGAAGGACGTCTTCATTAAGTGGCCCAATACCAACGACATCATCTACGCCAAGGTGCTGCTCTTAAAAAGCTGGTTATTTTACCCAAATAAGCATTGTGCCACATCAGATGTTGGGGAGGAGTCTTCTAATCTGATGTACATCCCCTGATTTAATTGACACATCAAGGTTTATAAATGCCTTCGGTGTCCCTTACCACCAGAACATGTAGCAGCGATGCTTTTTTGCTGTTGACACTGATGTTTCAAATATTTTTAAAACGAGTTGGTACTCATATTTTATATCTAGCTTAACATCTCCTTCTTCCTGATTTTTTTTTTCCCAGCTTAATATCTCCTTCTTCCTAACAGGTCTGGCCAGATCTTCCCAACGTAGTAGTGAACGAGACACTGGATTGGGATACCCAGGTGGAGGTAAATGTTGATGTCTTTTTAGTGACCAACAGCGCGCAGAAAACTTGCTCTGTTGGTCACTAAAGGTTTATAGCAGTGAACTGGCTGATAACATTTAATCTGAGAAGCTGGGTGCAGAAAGTGACCAGCTTTCCTACCAGGGCATCAAAACAAACCCTAAACAACATCAGAGTGAGTGGCAGAAACTGTCCATCCCTTCTGCCAGAAGGTCTGAAAAATGAAGATAAACCATGAATTATTTTTTTTTTAAGGACAGATTCCAGCGTTTTAGCTATGGGATGCTTCTGGTTCTGAGCTTTACTTATTTTTCTTCTACCCCTTCTTACAGCTCTACCGCGCGTACGTAGCTTTCCCAGACTTCTTCCGCAACGCCACGGTCGAATGGTGGGCAAGAGAAATCATGGAAGTCTACGACAACCCCCGCAACGCATCGCAGAGCCTGAAGTTTGATGGCCTGTGGATTGTAAGTGTCCAAAAAAAAAACCAAACCCCAAACCCTATTCCCTATGGATTTGATGCTTTAGTCTTTGGGAATCTGCCTAATGAAGGGAATTGCTCATTGGGAAAACGCCCCTGGGGAAGAGACGCAATGAGCGGTCCCGAAAACCTGACTCTTCCTGTTGATATAACGTGGCAAACAAAAACAGCTGAAAGGAAGAGATTGCCCAAATCTGAGAGACATTTGTTCACCTGGTGTTTTGCTTTATGATTTCAGGACATGAATGAACCTTCCAGTTTCGTTCACGGTGCCGTCAGTGGCTGTAGAGACCAAGAGCTCAACTTCCCACCATACGTACCCCGTAAGCCTGGTCACTGCTGTAAGAGATGGGCATGTTTTGGGTCACTCTGGTTGGCCAAGAACCTCTCACATGCTTGAAATGGTATTAAAAAAACAGGGAGGGGGGAATAAAATCCAAGTCTTTTCTTTTTTCTTTTTTTTTTTTGGCTAGATTTTGCTATCTCTTTTCTATCTGGGGGCTTGGCTTTGAATGTGGTCAAGGAATCTGGCTTCCAGGGTTTCGCTTAGTTCTTCCAGATGAAAAATGCAACCAATGACTAAGACTTTCAGCAACATCCTTGTGCCTCCTCTGACTGCTGGTTACTCCTATCTACAGCTGTAAGGCCTCACCAGAGGAGTCGTCTCGCCGTACTTGCTCTCCTTAGCAGGGCTTTCCCTCAGTACGCCCGTGGAGCAGTACTAAGTGTCCTTATTCCTTTTCCAACAGAGCTGGGATCCAGGTCAGAAGGCCTGCCTTTCAAAACCCTCTGCATGGAAGGCCAACAGTACCTCCCTGACGGTTCCCCGGTGCGTCACTACGATGTCCACAACCTTTACGGATGGTCCCAAACAAAACCGACCCTTGAGTAAGTTGAGCTGTTGCTGCTGTTGTTGTTTCTGAAGCATGTTGCAAATTAATATGCAGTGTCTCTAATCTCGTGGTGAAAAGTTTAATGAGTTTATTAAATATTACTTCATTTGTATGAGGAAAGGCTGAGGGAGCTGGGGCTGTTCAGCCTGGAGAGAAGCAGCCTGAGAGGGGATCTGATCACTGGGGATCAATAGGGTGGGACCCAGGGGGACATGGGCAGCCCCTTCTCAGTGTCTGTGGGGACAGGACAAGGGGCCATGGGCTCAAGTTGGAGCACAGGGAGTTCCACCCCAATCTGGGGAAGAACTTTTCCCCAGTGAGGGTGAGGGAGCCCTGGGACAGGCTGCCCAGGGGAGTGTGGAGTCTCCTTCTCTGGAGAGATTCCAGCCCCGTCTGGACACCGACACGTGCGACCTGTCCCAGGGACCCTGCTTTGGCAGGAGGGTCAGACCCCATGGGCTCTGGAGGTCATGAGGTGGAGAATATCATGGGTTCACGTTCTTAAGTCTGTTAGGAAATATTTCCTTCTATTTTAAGAAGCACCATTAACCTGTTCCGTTAGGTAATCCTGTGTATCGCCACGCTGCAACGTTCGAAGACGCCATAGGTTATATATGTTATTTGAATAGACTATATGTGACTATCATCTATTAAAATATGATATTCATCAGTTGAAGGGCTTTTAATTAGCATTTGGGTTTGTTTTTTGTGTGCAGACCTTTACAGATGGCAGAGGCATTCTAAGAAACGTGACAGCCGAGGCACACGCGGCCGCCGTGGCGCTTGGGCCACAACGTCTGTATTAGCAGAAAGTGCTGGGATGGGGTTTTGGTTCTGGTGTCGTGCTCGGGACCCTTCACAATCAGACCTTTTAGTTCTCATCCCGTTGGTTTCTTCTCCCCTTTGCAATCCCAGCGCCTTGAGGAACATCACGGGAGAGCGAGGAATCGTCGTCACCCGCTCCACCTACCCCAGCAGTGGAAAATGGTCAGGACATTGGCTGGGGGACAACACTGCGGCCTGGAACCAGCTCGACAAATCAATCATCGGTGTGTTGACACAACCTATCACCAATTTATTCCAGGTTTCTTCTGGGTTTTCTTCCTAATTGCATTTTTTTTTTAAGGCAAACTGGGCTACTCGGTCGAGGAATCGGAATTCAGGGCCAAGTTCTTGGGTGGATATGGCCTCTTTGGGAAAGACAGGCCAACAAGGAAAGGAGGAGAAGTTGCTACACGCAGGGAGGGGTGGCTGACACGCCAGCAAGACTTAGACAGGCCGGAGAGTCGGGAGGGGGGAAGTTTAATGAGGTTGAACAAGCAAGCGTAGGGTCTGGCATCTGGGGAAGAACAACCCCAGGTACCAGGATAGGTTGGGGACTGGCCTGTTGGGAGAGCAGCGTAGGTGAGAGGGACCTGGGGGACAGCAGGGTGACCATGAGCCAGCAATGTGCCCTCATGGCCAAGAAGGCCAATGGCATCCTGGGGTGTGTTAGGAGGGTGGTTGGTAGGCCGGGAGAGGTCCTGCTCCTGCTCTCCTCTGCCCTGGTGAGACCACACCTGGAACATTGGGTCCAGTTCTGGGCCCCTCAGTTCAAGAAGAACAGGGAACTCCTTGGAAGAGACCAGCGCAGGGCCACCCAGATGATTAAAGGAGTAGAACACCTTCCTTGTGAGGACAGGCTTATTTTTCCCCTTCTTACCACCTGTTTAAAAGAATTCCTCATAGTTTCTAGAAGACCTGCATGGCTTTGAGCACCGTGTTCTCCTCTAATTCATCCCCCGTGGTCTCCCTGCTGCCCAAAACCTGCTGCTTTTGCTGCTCAAGAACCGTTTTTCCTTGGGGAATTCTGGAAAATCATTTCTTTTTCTCCTTCTGAGTCCCGTGGTGTCCGTGACACTCTGGATACCAAATAAAAGAGCGCGGGACTTATCGTTGAATTATATCTTTTCCTTTGCAGGTATGATGGAGTTTAGTCTCTTTGGAGTATCCTATGTAAGCTCCCAATTTATTGCCTTATATTTCAGTAATATTTATTAACAAAAATGCCTAGTATTGGCCATTGGTTTATTTTTTTTCCTTTAAATTCTCAGACAGGAGCGGATATCTGCGGCTTCTTTGGAGACTCAGAGTACGAGCTTTGCGCTCGGTGGATGGAGCTGGGTGCCTTTTACCCATATTCAAGGAATCACAACGGGAAAGGATCCAAGGTGGGTGCCTCCCCCACCTTATTTCCTCACATTCTCCCAATTTTCTCCTCTTTTATTTTTTTTCCTGTGGCCCATCTGCCACTTTCAGGTGCACGTGCTGCATCGACAGAAGAAGAAGATGTTTCTTTCTCACATCTTCCAGCTCTGCTTAAGCTTAAGCCTACCCACCTCTGCAAGACTAAAATAGCTGGGGTTTATTTTCATTTTTAGAATGTTTATTTCACCATCCTGCACTGTTGTGAGACTGAAATAATTAATTACCTTGATGGTTAAAGGGGCAAAACTGACCTTAAGGTGGTCACACCTAATTATTCTTCATTTTCCAGCCAATTAGCAAAGGATGCAAAATGTGAGGGCTTTCCCCTCCCTCCCCAAGCACAGTCTCTTCCCCCTCCCTCCCCAAGCACAGTCTCTTCCCCCTCCCTCCCCAAGCACAGTCTCTTCCCCCTCCCTCCCCAAGCACAGTCTCTTCCCCCTCCCTCCCCAAGCCAAGTCTCTTCCCCCTCCCTCCCCAAGCACAGTCTCTTCCCCCTCCCTCCCCAAGCACAGTCTCTTCCCCCTCCCTCCCCAAGCACAGTCTCTTCCCCCTCCCTCCCCAAGCACAGTCTCTTCCCCCTCCCTCCCCAAGCCAAGTCTCTTCCCCCTCCCTCCCCAAGCACAGTCTCTTCCCCCTCCCTCCCCAAGCACAGTCTCTTCCCCCTCCCTCCCCAAGCACAGTCTCTTCCCCCTCCCTCCCCAAGCACAGTCTCTTCCCCCTCCCTCCCCAAGCACAGTCTCTTCCCCCTCCCTCCCCAAGCACAGTCTCTTCCCCCTCCCTCCCCAAGCAAAGTCTCTTCCTCCTCCCTCCCCAAGCACAGTCTCTTCCTCCTCCCTCCCCAAGCCAAGTCTCTTCCCAACAAACCAATCCAGTTTGGATAATGATGGGCTCTTTTCTTTCATTCAGAGACAAGATCCTGTTGCCTGGAACTCCACCTTTGAAGAACTTTCCAGGGAAGTGCTAAATATAAGATACACCCTCTTACCTTACCTCTACACCTTGATGTTTGATGCCAACGCTCATGGCAGCACCGTCGTCCGCCCTCTGCTCCACGAGTAAGCGCGGGCTCCGCTAATCCTGAATTCAGCGCCGTCTCCTTCTCTGTTAGGCAGAAATTTCCACAGAAATCCATAGAATATCCATAACCCTAAAAAAAACAACCCCAAGAAAAAGGCTTCAGTGAGGAAGGGATAGGCTGGCACCGAGGATTTGACCGCTCTCTGGTTACTTCACAGGTTTGTGGAGGACAAAACGACGTGGGAAATATACAAACAGTTTCTCTGGGGACCAGCACTGCTCATCAGCCCTGTCCTGGAACAGGTGAAATACCAGAAAAGTTGGAAAAAGAAATAAAAAAAAGACCTGAAAGCCATGAAAATATTTATTTTTATTTATTTTTTTGGCTTTAGTAGACTTAAACTAAAAATATTTCATTCCAGGGCGCTACACAAGTGAATGCTTACTTACCGGATGCCCGCTGGTATGATTACCACACTGTAAGTGATTTTTAAAAACAATATTATATCTATTTTCCTTAATTATATATATTTTTTTTAATATTTTTTTTTTACTGTTCCAACACAGAGTGGACAAAGTTTTCTCCAAAGTTTTTTCCAGTCTTGGAGCCTCCCTCCATTCATCCACTTGTGGTGTGGTTGGTTTTTAGGCACGCGGAGTTGCAGCTTTTTTTGATCTTGAAAATAGGTCGGGTTTTTTTGGAGGGAATTGAGCAATTTGTGTTTGATTTTGGTTTTGTTTTGTCTGAAATAATTAATAGGATGAGTATGTTGGTGTTGGGGGACAGTTCAGAAACTTAACAGCTCCTTTGGGACACATCAACCTCCACATCCGAGGCGGTTACATCCTCGCTCAGCAGAGCCCGGCGAACACAACAGCTTACAGGTATGATAAGAAGAGCTGAACAACTGAAATTGAAGTTTTGTCATGAAAATAGTGCTTAAAAAACATAAACTGCAAAGAATCTCTCTCTTCCTAGCCGAAGAAACCCGCTGATGCTAACAGTGGCTTTGAATGACAGTCAAGCCGCAGAAGGTCATCTCTACTGGGACGATGGGGTGCGCATTGGTACGTGGGGAGCCTCTTGTTCCTGGGGTTAATGAGCTCATTTGGAGCTGGCGCTGCCCAGATACCGCCCCTCTCTGGCTCAGGGGGTTGATAACGTGAGCCATCCATTTATTTGGGGATTATTGTAGGGTCGTGTAAGGTGGCACAGGCAGAATCCAGCGCAGAACCAGAGGAAAATTTACTGTGAAATGGTTAAGCCTAATTAAGTTGAAATTAGAGCGAAATGCAAGCCAATAAAACGGGGTGAGGTGTTGTCCTGGTTTCAGTCAGGACAGAGTTAACTCCATTTGTAGCAGCTGATGGGATGCTGTGTTTGGGAGTTACACTGAAAGCAGTGCTGAGAACACCCTGATGTTCTTAGTTGCAGTCAGACAGTCAAGGACTTTCTCAGCTTCTTCCTATTTCTCTATCCATGAGAAAGGAGGGGCGAAGCCAGGACAGGTGACCCAGATGGGCCAAAGAGAGTATTCCATGGCAATGACGTCCTGCCCAGGAGAACGGGGGGCTGAGGGGAGGAAGAAGAGGGGCGGTGGCGGGACGCGTGCTGCTTGGGGGGACGGTCGGGTTCCGGGACAGCTCTGGGTGGTACCTGAGTTGTGTGGGTCGGGGAGAAACTGCATTGGGGATCAAGAGTTTCATCTTCTTTTGCTCTAAAGTCCTGTTAGCATTGGGATATTTGATCTTTCTGTTCTCTCAGTAAACTCTCCTTATCCCAACCCACGGGCCTCTTAGTTTCTTGGGTTTGGAGTTATTTCCCCTTCCTTTTCCCTTCCCTTGTTTCCCCCTTTTTCCCTCTTCCCCTGCTCTTTTACTTTAAGGAGCAGGCAGCTGCGTGGATCTCAGCCCACAGCCAGGGGGAAACCACGACAGTTGTGAAATGAGAACAATAATATCTTGTGATAACACATCCCCTGGGATTATGACAAGTGAGGCACAAGGCTGTGATTTGGGCAGAGTGTGGCAGGAACTCTCACAATTCACAGACACCTGCCTGGTTTGTTGAAGTGCAGGGTTTTTTTCTGGTTTTATCTTTTTTAATTCCCTTTACACTTAACTCTTTAATATTTCTTTTTAACAGATGCTTATGAAGATGGAGTGTACCTGCTCACCTCATTTACTGCTAATAAGGTATGTCGTGTTGATAAGGACAGTGATATTTCATCAGGTGTGTGTTTCTGCATAATTTTGGCATAATTTTACCTACTGCCTAGGTAGATGTATGCATTTTGGCTAATCATTAGGAGAACGTGGTTTTAATCCTCCTCCTTACGCTGCAAGATCTACGTCAGGGCCAGCTTGTTGGACATTCAGCGGTTTGCTGATGCTCAGCGGTAGCGGAGGGGTCTGCAGGAGGTCTGCAGGAGCGGAGGAACAGGGAGCATCGAAGCTTCCAACATCTGGAAAAGAAATAAGACCCTTGGCTTTAATTTTAATCTTATTTTTTAATTGAAGGAGGCGAAGTTTAAGCTCCAAGTGGGCTGAAAGCAGCACGTTGTGATGAGCAATAGGCCCCCCAGGACGAGTTACTGATGTCCTCCTTCCTCTGTCTTCAGGATGTCCTAGAGATAAAGGTTTTGCATGGGGGTTATGCTGATCCAAACAACTTGAAGTTTGCTGAAATCAAGATTTTGGGGGTGACCTCAAGCGTCGGGGAGGTGACGGTGCTGCAGAATGGGGACCCAATCCAGTCTTCGCACTCTGTGTCCTACAACAGCCCGAAGCAGGTAAATCAAGGGTTGGTGGGGGGAATAACTGGGATCCCTTGGGTTGGAAGAGACCTTTGAGATCAAGTCCAACCACACCTGTCATGCTCCACCAGCCTGTCCTGCTGGTAGCCGGGGGCCCCAAAACCAGACACAGCCCTCGAGGTGTGTCCTCACCAGAGCTGAGCGCACGGGAACAACCCCTTCCCTACTCCCGCTGGCCACGCTACCCCTGACACGAGCCAGGATGCCGTTGGCCTTCTCAGAGCCCCCCACCCCACCCCGGGCACACTGTCCAGCTGGCTGCCCACCAACACCCCCAGGTCCTTCTCCTCCAGGCAGCTCTCCAGCCGCTCTGCCCACGTCTTGGCGGCTGTGTGCTCCGAAACCCTTGGGCAGTCAGCGTTCTAAACCACAGGTCGTCGCCCCAGTGACACCACTGGCTTCTCTGAAGGGAGAACTTGGGGCACACTCACAAATTTAAGTGTTAATTACCTTTTTCCCTGTAGGATTAATGAAGCCTCGTGGCTGTGCTGCTTAGTGAGACCCCCCCAAGCTTAAAATCAAGTCGCTTTTTGATTTAATTTACCCCCTTTCTGCAGAACTCAGTGTCCTGTTGAGCAGCGTTTCTTCCTGCCTTTCAGTGGAAACCAGGAACTCTGTAATTGGTGTCTAAAAGGGGAAAAAAGTGGGTAAAATAGATATATTTTTAGGTAGTAAAATCTATAGTGGCAGAGCAGAAGGTAATATAGAATATACAGTATAATGGAACATAAGATGGTAAGACAGTATGATGTCTAGAAATATTTTTAGGTAGTAAAATCTATAGTGGCAGAGCAGAAGGTAATATAGAATATACAGTATAGAAATATTTTTAGGTAAATTTTATAGTGGCAGAGCATAAGGTAATATAGAATATATAATATAATGGAACATAAGATGGTAAGATAATATAATGTATAGAAATATTTTTAGGTAAAATCTATAGTGCCAGAGCATAAGGCAATATAGAATATACAATATAATGTATAGAAATATTTTTAGGTAGTAAAATCTATAGTAGCAGAGCATAAGGTAATATAGAATATACAGTATAGAAATAGTTCTAGGTAAATTCTATAGTGGCAGAGCATAAGGTAATATAGAATTTACAGTATAATGGAACATAAGATGGTAAGATAATTTATAGAAATATTTTTAGGTAGTAAAATCTATAGTAGCAGAGCATAAGGTAATATAGAATATACAGTATAATAGACCATGAGATGGTAAGATAATATAATGTATAGAAATATTTATAGGTGAAATCTATAGTAGCAGAGCATAAGGTAATATAGAATATACAGTATAATGGAACATGAGATGGTAAGACAATATAATGTATAGAAATATTTTTAGGTAAAGTCTATAGTAACAGAGCATAAGGCAATATAGAATATACAATATAATGTATAGAAATATTTTTAGGTAGTAAAATCTATAGTGGCAGAGCATAAGGCAATATAGAACATACAGTATGGAAATAGTTTTAGGTAAATTCTATAGTGGCAGAGCATAAGGTAATATAGAATTTACAGTATAGAAATATTTTAAGGTAAAATCTATAATAGCAGAGAATAAGGTAACACAGAATATACAGTATAATAGACCATGAGATGGTAAGATAATAAAATGTATAGAAATATCTTTAGGTAAAGTCTATAGTGCCAGAGCATAAGGCAATATAGAATATACAATATAATGTATAGAAATATTTTTAGATAAAGTCTATAGTAACAGAGCAGAAGGTATTATATAATATACAATATAACGGACCATGAGATGGTTTGACACGGTGATGTACAATACGGTGTAACTCAGTACAACGCAACACAACACGCTACAACGCCACCAAAAAAAGGTGATGTAAGAGAGTCAGGAGGAAACCTGGACCAGAACCAGGGGGTGGTTCTGAGCCCCGGAGCACCAGGACGCCCCCAGCCCGGCCGCCCTCAGCACCCGCCTTCTGTTCTGTCCTTCCGAAGGTGCTGGAGATCACCCGCCTGGCGCTGGAGCTGGGCCGGGACTACGCCGTCCGGTGGAGATAGCGCGGCCGCGGCAGACAAGAACCTCCCCCCTTTTCCCTTCCCCTTCCCCCCCTTTTCCCTTCCCCTTCCCCCCTTTTCCCTTCCCCTTCCCCCCTTTTCCCTTCCCCTTCCCCCCTTTTCCCTTCCCCTTCCCCCCCTTTTCCCTTCCCCTTCCCCCCTTTTCCCTTCCCCTTCCCCCCCTTTTCCTACATAAACCGCTTGGCAGCACGGGGGAGGCCGGTGTTGGGTACAACCCGCCATCTTCCACCTGCCAGGCCCTAGCCACCGACAAGGCCTCCGGCCTTGAGTTCTTGGGGCAGGAGTTGGGTTGGGGGGTGGCCCCAGCGCAGCCCCCAACCCCCACCCCCCCACCCTGTCCTCCCCAAGCAGAAGTTGGTGCTTTCCAAACCCAGCGGCGCTTGAGAGACACTGGGGGGGGGGGGGGGGGAGGGGGCAAAGTGAGGGGCGGGGGAGGGGCAGGGAATGGGGAGGGAATGGGCAGGGAATGGGCAAGGAAGGAGAGTGGGATGAGAGTGGAAGGAGAGTGGAATGGGCATGGAATGGGCAAGAAAGGAGAGTGGGATGGGCATGGAAGGGGGATGGGAGGGGCAAGGAATGGGCTAGGAAGGAGAGTGGAATGGGCATGGAAGGGGTGTGGGAGGGGGATGGAAGGGGCAAGGAATGGGAGTGGAAGGAGAGTGGAATGGGCAAGGGATGGGTGTGGGATGGGCAAGGGATGGGTGTGGGATGGGCAAGGGATGGGGATGGAATGGGCAAGGAAGGAGAGTGGGATGGGCGTGGGAGGGGGATGGAATGGGCAAGGGGTGGGCATGGGATGGGAGGGGTGTGGAAGGGGGATGGAATGGGGATGGGAGGGGCAAGGAATGGGAGTGGAAGGAGAGTGGAATGGGCAAGGAAGGGGCATGGGATGGGCATGGAATGGGCAAGGAAGGAGAGTGGGATGGGCGTGGAAGGGGGGTGGAAGGGGCAAGGAATGGGAGTGGAAGGAGAGTGGAATGGGCAAGGGATGGGCATGGAATGGGTATGGGATGGGCAAGGGATGGGCGTGGAATGGGGATGGAAGAGGCAAAGAATGGGCATGGAATGGGCATGGGATGGGTGTGGGATGGGGATGAGAGTGGAATGGGTGTGGAATGGGCGAGGAAGGGGCATGGGATGGGCATGGAATGGGCGAGGAAGGAGAGTGGGATGGGCGTGGAAGTGGGATGGAATGGGCAAGGAATGGGAGTGGAAGGAGAGTGGAATGGGCATGGAATGGGCAAGGGATGGACATGGAATGGGGATGGAATGGGAGTGGAAGGAGAGTGGAATGGGCAAGGGATGGGTGTGGAATGGGCGAGGAAGGGGCGTGGGATGGGGATGGAATGGGCATGGAAGGAGAGTGGAATGGGCGTGGGAGGAGAGTGGAATGGACGTGGGAGGAGAGTGGAATGGGCCAGGAATGGGATGGGGATGGAATGGGAGTGGAAGGAGAGGGGAATGGGCGTGGGATGGGATGGGGATGGAATAGGCAAGGAATGGGCATGGAAGGAGAGGGGAATGGGATGGGGATGGGATGGGATGGAATGGGCAAGGAATGGGAGTGGAAGGAGAGGGGAATGGGCGTGGCAGGGGCTGGTTCTCCCTGAAGCAGCAGCTCTGCCTGTGCTGGGTGTCAAACTGGGTGTCAAGCGGGCAGGAATCGTGTGTAAGGAGATCCCCCCCCCCCAACAATGGGTGTTTTGGGGTGCTTAACCCCACCCCCTAGTCCCACCCAGTTCAACCCCAGCACCTCCCACTCCAGCCCAGTCCACACCGCAGTCCCTCCCAGTCCAACCCCAGTACCTCCCAGTCCCTCCCAGTTCAACCCCAGTCCCCCCAGTGGCCCCCACCGCCTCCCAGTGCCACCCCAGTCCCTCCCAGTGACCCCCACTGCCTCCCAGTGCCACCCCAGTCCCTCCTAGTTCAATCCCAGTCCCCCGCACTGGCCCCCACCACCTCCCAGTGCCACCCCAGTCCCTCCCAGTTCAATCCCAGTCCCTCCCAGTGGCCCCCACGGCCTCCCAGTGCCACCCCAGTCCCTCCCAGTTCAACCCCAGTCCCTCCCAGTGGCCCCCACCGCCTCCCAGTGCCACTCCACCGCCTCCCAGTGCCTCCCAGTCCAGCCCAGTCCACCCCCAGTGCCTCCCAGTCCATCCCCAAACCACTCCCCCCATCCCAGTCCAGAGCAGCAACCAGTTTATTCCCCCCCGGGGGGGTCCCGACCCGGCCCAGGAGCCGCAGCGGCACCAGGAACAGATTGAGGGGGCACAAACCCACCCCCCGCCACGGGGACAGGGCTGGGGGGGCCTGGGAGAGGGGGGGCGGTCCCAGGGGGGCAGGGGGGTTGGGTCAATCGTGGGGGGGTGGGAGGCAGTGCTGGGGGGTGGGGGGTGGTCCCAGGGGGGTTGAGGGTGGTCTCAGGAAGGGGGGGCTGTCCCAGGTGGGTGGGAAGCTGCCCCAGATGGGTGGGGGGGGTCCCAGTGGGGGCAGGAGGGGTCTTGGGAAGGGAGGGGTCCGTCTTGGGGGGGTGGGGGGCTGCCCCGGGGGGTGGGGGGCGGTCAGGGTGCCGTAGACCCCCCGGAAGTGGGTGCGCAGGGCGGGACAGTCCAGAGCCCCCAATTCGGGGGGAGGGACCCCAACAGCGCCAGAACCACCGCTGACTCTGGGGGGGGGGACACACAGAGTCAGGACCCCCCCTCACCCCCTCCTCTTAGAGCCCCCCCTCCCCAAAACCCCCCCATAAACCACCCCCCATAAAACCCCCCTCCCCAAAACCCCCCCAATAAACCCCCCCAAACCATCCCCCCTCAGACCCCCCCCATAAAACCCCCCCATAAAACCCCCCCAAACCATCCCCCCTCCCCAAAACCCCCCCAATAAACCCCCCAAACCATCCCCCCTCAGACCCCCCCCAAACCATCCCCCCCATAAACCCCCCCATAAAACCCCCCCAAACCATCCCCCCTCAGACCCCCCCCAAACCATCCCCCCCATAAACCCCCCCATAAAACCCCCCCAAACCATCCCCCCCAAACCATCCCCCCTCAGACCCCCCCATAAAACCCCCCCATAAAACCCCCCCAAACCATCCCCCCTCCCCAAAACCCCCCCAATAAACCCCCCAAACCATCCCCCCTCAGACCCCCCCAAACCATCCCCCCCATAAACCCCCCCATAAAACCCCCCCAAACCATCCCCCCTCAGACCCCCCCCAAACCATCCCCCCCATAAACCCCCCCATAAAACCCCCCCAAACCATCCCCCCTCAGACCCCCCCCAAACCATCCCCCCCATAAAACCCCCCCAAACCATCCCCCCCAAACCATCCCCCCTCAGACCCCCCCCATAAAACCCCCCCATAAAACCCCCCAAACCATCCCCCCTCCCCAAAACCCCCCAATAAACCCCCCAAACCATCCCCCCTCAGACCCCCCCAAACCATCCCCCCATAAACCCCCCCCATAAAACCCCCCCAAACCATCCCCCCTCCCCATAAACCCCCCCATAAAACCCCCCAAACCATCCCCCCCATAAACCCCCCCATAAAACCCCCCCAAACCATCCCCCCTCAGACCCCCCCAAACCATCCCCCCATAAACCCCCCCCATAAAACCCCCCCAAACCATCCCCCCAAACCATCCCCCCTCAGACCCCCCCATAAAACCCCCCCAAACCATCCCCCCTCCCCAAAACCCCCCAATAAACCCCCCAATAAACCCCCCAAACCATCCCCCCTCAGACCCCCCCAAACCATCCCCCCCAAACCATCCCCCCATAAAACCCCCCCAAACCATCCCCCCCCCCATAAACCCCCCCATAAAACCCCCCCAAACCATCCCCCCTCAGACCCCCCCCAAACCATCCCCCCCATAAACCCCCCCCATAAAACCCCCCCAAACCATCCCCCCCAAACCATCCCCCCTCAGACCCCCCCCATAAAACCCCCCCAAACCATCCCCCCTCCCCAAAACCCCCCAATAAACCCCCCAAACCATCCCCCCTCAGACCCCCCAAACCATCCCCCCTCAGACCCCCCCAAACCATCCCCCCCAAACCATCCCCCCCATAAAACCCCCCAAACCATCCCCCCTCCCCAAAACCCCCCCATAAACCCCCCCCAAACCATCCCCCCTCCCCAAAACCCCCCAATACACCCCCCCCAGACCATTCATGTGCCCCTCCCCACCCCCCACCCCCAAATATTGGCATGCCCACACCCCCCCAAACCCCCCCCAACCCATTCCCGTGCCCCTCCCCCCCCCCCCAAACTCACCGGCGGGGGGAGGGGGGGGCTCTGCCCCCCTGCAGAGCTGCCCCAGGTACTCATAGACCCTCTGGAAATCAACAGCCAACCCCCCCGGGGGGGTCACCCCCTTGGGGACCCCCTCCATTCAGGGGGGCTGGGGGGGCTGGAGCAGCTCAGGCTCAGCGGCTCCGTGGCAGCGACAGTGAGAACCTGGGGGGGGGGGGTGAAGCACCCCAAAATACACATTGAGGGGGAGCACAGCCCCCTTTCCCTCCCCAAATCCCCCCCACCCCCAAAATACCCCACAGACCCCCTGTTCTACCCCCAGTCCCCCTCTCAACCCCCCCAAGTCCCCCCATTTCCCCCCAGCCCCCCTTTTCCCCCCCAATCCCCCCTTTCCCCCCAACCCCCCTCATTTCCCCCCATTCCCCCCATACACCCCCAACCCCCTCCATTTTCCCCCCAATCCTCCCCCAAAACACCCCAAATCCCCCCAACCCCTTCCAAATCCCCCCATTTCCCCCCAGCCCCCTTTTCCCCCCATTCCCCCCATACACCCCCAACCCCCTCCATTTTCCCCCAATCCTCCCCCAAAACACCCCAAATCCCCCCCAAACCCTTCCAAATCCCCCATTTCCCCCCAGCCCCCCTTCCCCCCAATCCCCCCATACACCCCCAACCCCCTCCATTTCCCCCCAATCCTCCCCCAAAACACCCCAAATCCCCCCCAAACCCTTCCAAATCCCCCCATTTCCCCCCAGCCCCCCTTTTCCCCCCCAATCCCCCCTTTCCCCCCAACCCCCCCATTTTCCCCCCATTCCCCCCATACACCCCCAAACCCCCCCATTTCCCCCCAATCCTCCCCCAAAACACCCCAAATCCCCCCCCAAACCCTTCCAAATCCCCCCTTTTCCCCCCCAGCCCCCCTTTCCCCCCCCCCCCAACGCCCCCCCACCCCCCCAACCCCCCTCACCTGGGAGAAGGCGGCTGCGGTCGCCTCCTCCAGCGACTCAGCCAAGGTCTCAGCCAGCTCCAGCCACAGCTTTGGGGGGGGCACAGAAGGAAAAGAGGGGGTGACACCGGGGTTAAACCCCCCCACCCATCCCCCACCCCCCCCCAGGCTCAGGCACCTCGATGGGGGCGGGGAGGAGGGAGCGGCGGCGGCGCTGGAGCTCCAGGCAGTGGCGGTACTGGGTGCTCACGGCTTCCCGGGCAGCCCGACCCCTCAACCGGCACAGGAACGACACGATCTGGGGCGGAGGGGGGGGGGAGGGGGTCACCGGTTGCAGCCCCCTCCCCACCCCCCTTGCGCCCCAAAACTCACCCGGGAATGGAAGGGGAAGGGGGTGGGATGGAGGACACGGAGCCCGGTTACCATCCCCCCCCCCCCTCCTGGAACGCCCCGAGCCCGGGATACCCCCCCCGGTATCCCCCCCACAGGTACCCCCCGGTAACCCCCCGCCCCCCCCCCCAGGTACCCCCCGAGCCCGGGATCCCCCCGTTACACCCCCGGTATCCCCCCCCCCCTTACCTCCCCGTACCCGTTACCCCCCCCAAGTACCCCCCAAGCCCAGGATCCCCCCGGTATCCAACCTCCGGTGCCCCCCGTACCCCGGGATCCCCCCGGTACCCCCCCCTCCCCCGTTACCCCCCTCCAGGTACCCCCCGAGCCCGGGATCCCCCCGTTACCCAACCCCCGGTGCCCCCGGAACCAGTTACCCCACCGTTCCCCTCCCCGGTGCCGCCCCCCAGGAACCCCAAGAGCCCGGGATCCTCCCCCAAAACACCCCAAATCCCCCCCAAACCCTTCCAAATCCCCCCATTTCCCCCCACAGCCCCCCTTTTCCCCCCCAATCCCCCCATACACCCCCAAACCCCCCCATTTCCCACCTAAACACCCCAAATCCCCCCCAAACCCTTCCAAATCCCCCCATTTCCCCCCAATCCCCCCATACACCCCCAAACCCCCTTTTCCCCCCAATCCCCCCATACACCCCCAACCCCCCCATTTCCCCCATTCCTCCCCCAAAACACCCCAAATCCCCCCAACCCCTTCCAAATCCCCCCATTTCCCCCCCACAGCTCCCCTTTCCCCCCCAATCCCTCCATACACCCCCAAACCCCCCCATTTTCCCCCCAATCCTCCCCCAAAACACCCCAAATCCCCCCAAACCCTTCCAAATCCCCCCATTTCCCCCCCAGCCCCGCTTTTCCCCCCCAATCCCCCCATACACCCCAAAACCCCCCCATTTCCCCCCAAAACACCCCAAATCCCCCCCAAACCCTTCCAAATCCCCCCATTTCCCCCCACAGCTCCCCTTTCCCCCCCCAATCCCCCCATACACCCCCAAACCCCCCCATTTCCCCCCCCAAAACACCCCAAATCCCCCCAAACCCTTCCAAATCCCCCCATTTCCCCCCCAGCCCCGCTTTTCCCCCCCAATCCCCCCATACACCCCCAAACCCCCCCATTTTCCCCCCATTCCTCCCCCAAAACACCCCAAATCCCCCCAAACCCTTCCAAATCCCCCCATTTTCCCCCCAGCCCCCCACCGTTACCCCCCGCCGGTGCCTCCCCCGTGCCCCCCCCTTACCCTCTATTCCCCCCCCCCCCCCCGTCCCTCCCGGTGCCCCCCGATCCCGTCCCTTCCCCCGGTCCCGCCGCCCCCTCACCTCGGCCTCGCTCCGCCGGGGCAGCCGCTCCCGCAAGGCCCCGGTCTGAGGCTCGGGGAGGCCGAGCGCGGCCTGAGCCCGCAGCGCCGCCAGCAGCGCCCGCTTCTCCCGCACCGACCAGGCCGCCCGCCGCTCCCCCGGTCCCGGCCCCGGCCCCGGCCCCGGCTCCGGTTCCGCTTCCTCCGCCGCCGCCGCCCCCGGGCCCGTCACGAACCGCGCCGGGGCCAAGCGCGGCCGCAGCGGCGGCTTCATACCGGCACGGGAACCGGGTGGCGCACGGCGATGGCGTCACTCGAGGCGCGCCCATTGACCGGGCGACGCACGGTAATAGCGTCACTAGAGGCGCGCCCAGGGACCGAGCGACGCACGGTAATGGCGTCACTAGAGGCGCGCCCAGGGACCGAGCGACGCACGGTAATGGCGTCACTAGAGGCGCGCCCAGGGACCGAGCGACGCACGGTAATGGCGTCACTAGAGGCGCGCCCAGGGACCGAGCGACGCACGGTAATGGCGTCACTAGAGGCGCGCGCAGAGACCGGGCGACGCACGGCAATGGCGTCACTAGCGGCGCGCCGCGCAGCCGCAAGGCACGCTGGGAGCTGTAGTCCAAACATACCCCCCCCCCCCCCAATGTAACACAATGGACACCCGGGGGGTGGGTTTTTTTGGGGGGGGGGGGGGGAGTTTATTTGACGTCACATCGCTGGGGGGGGTCACAGGGGGGGTCGGGGGCTTTGTCGTCATCGGGGGGGCAGTCGATGAAGTCTGCCAGCATGGTGGCCGTCTCGTCCAGCTCCTGGGGGGGGGCAAAGAGGGGGGGGGTGTGAAGGGGGGGCAGGGGGAGCAGCAGCCCTCCCAATCTCCCCCCTAAGTGGCTTTTACCCCCCCAAATTGCCCCCCCACCGACCCCCCTGCCCCAGACCCCCCCAAACTGCCCCCCCATCAAGCTCCCTGCCCCAGACCCCTCCCAAATTACCCCCCAAACTGCCCCCCCATCAAGCTCCCTGCCCCAGACCCCTCCCAAATTACCCCCCCAAACTGCCCCCCACAAGCTCCCTGCCCCAGACCCCTCCCAAATTACCCCCCCAAACTGCCCCCCCCATCAAGCTCCCTGCCCCAGACCCCTCCCAAATTACCCCCCAAACTGCCCCCCCCACAAGCTCCCTGCCCCAGACCCCTCCCAAATTACCCCCCAAACTGCCCCCCACAAGCTCCCTGCCCCAGACCCCTCCCAAATTACCCCCCAAACTGCCCCCCATCAAGCTCCCCTGCCCCAGATCCCTCCCAAATTACCCCCCAAACTGCCCCCCATCAAGCTCCCCTGCCCCAGATCCCTCCCAAATTACCCCCCAAACTGCCCCCCCATCAAGCTCCCTGCCCCAGACCCCTCCCAAATTACCCCCCAAAACTGCCCCCCCATCAAGCTCCCTGCCCCAGACCCCTCCCAAATTACCCCCCAAACTGCCCCCCCATCAAGCTCCCTGCCCCAGACCCCTCCCAAATTACCCCCCCAAACTGCCCCCCCATCAAGCTCCCTGCCCCAGACCCCTCCCAAATTACCCCCCAAACTGCCCCCCCATCAAGCTCCCTGCCCCAGACCCCTCCCAAATTACCCCCCAAACTGCCCCCCCCACAAGCTCCCTGCCCCAGACCCCTCCCAAATTACCCCCCAAACTGGCCCCCCCATCAAGCTCCCTGCCCCAGACCCCTCCCAAATTACCCCCCCAAAATTGCCCCCCCCACCTCCTCCTTGCCCACGGGGGTGGGGGTTCCTCCTCCAGCTGGGGCGGTGCAGGGGGGGGCTGTTCCCCCCCCGGGGGCTCAGGCTGCGGTGGGGGGGGGGGCTGCATCCAGGGCTGGGGGGGCACCTCGGGGGGCTCCAAGAGGAGAGATGGGGGGGAGGAGGAGGAGGAGGAGGAGGAAGAGGAGGAGGAGGAAGGGGGGCTCGAGAAGGCCGGAGGGGGGGGCTTTTCTTCCTCCCCCCATCCTGGGAGGGGGGGCTTTGGGGCCTTCCTCCTCCTCCTCCTCCTCCCCCCTGGGGGGGCGGGGGGGGGCGGTTGGCCTTCCTCCACCTCCATCACCAACGCTCCCGTATCCCCCGGGGGTTGGGGGGGGGGCTCTTCGTTTTGGGGAGCAGTAGGAGGAACCCCAGGTTGACCTTCCTCTTCCTCCTCCTCTTCTTCCTCCGGGGCTGCTCGCCCGCCTCCTTCCTCTTCCTCCTCTTCTTCCTCTTCCTCTTCCTCCTCGGAGAGGCCTTCATCCTCCTCGTACTCCTCCTCTTCCTCCTCCTCTTCCTCCTCATACTCCTCCTCACACAGCTCTTCCTCCTCATCGAACTCTTCCTCCTCTTCCTCCTCTTCCTCCTCCTCAAAGAACTCTTCCTCCCCAAACTCCTCTTCCTCTTCCTCCTCCTCTTCCTCCTCCTCTTCCTCCTCCTCCTCCTCTTCCTCCTCCTCCTCCTCCTCTTCCTCGCTGCTGTTAATATTGATCACAGCCGGATCCGCATCCCCGGGGGGTTCGGGGGGGGGGGATAGGAGGAGGGGGGAGCAACAATTTGGGGAGGGGGTAACGATGATGATGACGATGAGGCCGAAGGCACCGGCGCTGCCGGCACCGCCGGGGGGTAGCGATTGAGGAGGGGGTGGTCCTGCCTCTTCAGAACCTTCCGGAGTGCTTAGAGGGGGTGATGAAGAAACAGGAGGAACCCCCCAGATTTTGGGGGGGATGGAAGGGGGGATAAAGGGGGCCCCCCTTTTTGGGGACGATGACCACGCTGTCATCCGAGTCGCTCTCCAGGGAGATCTCCACGTCTGAGGGTTCCTCCTTATCATAGTGAACGAAAACGGGGCGCCTGGGGCGCCCCCTAAAGGTACCCCCCTTCTTCCTGCTCTGGGACCCCCCCCGGGGGTTGGATATTTGGGGGGGGGTCTCACCTGGGGGTTCATCAGCCAAAGGGGGTAAGCGAGGGGTTCCCAAAGGGTTGGGAGGTGGGGGAAGGCGAGGGGGGGAAGGGGGAGGAGGAAGAGGAGGAGGAGGGGGGAGGAGGAGGAGGAGGAGGGGGGCTAAAGGACGGAATGAGGGGGTGGGGGGGTCGTTGGGGGGGGTGGGGTGAGGGGGGGGCGCAAGGGGGCACCCAGGGGCGGGCCAAGGCGTTGGCGATGACCAGAGCTTCGGTGCAGATGGAGGAGACCTAAATTTGGGGGGGGGGTGGAGGGGGGGGGAGTAAAGGGGAAAGGGGGGTTAGTGGGGTGAGGGGGGGGTCCCATGGGGTTGGGGTGGGGGGTTTGGGGTTGGGGGGGGTGGTTTGGTTGGCAAATTGGGGGGTGGGAAGGGGGAAAAGGGATCCCAGTGGGATGGGGGAGTTTGGGGGTCCCTGGGGATAAGGGGGTCTTGGGGGGAAGGGGGGATAGGGGGGGTGTATGTCCCAAGGGGGGAACTGGGGATCCCAAGGGGGTCCCAGGGGGGAATAAGGGGGTCCCATGGGGGTCCTGGGAGGGGGGTTGAAATAAGGGGGTCCCCAAGGGAATAAGGGGGTCCCAGGGAATCAGGGAGGTCCCAGGGGGAGAATTGGGGATCCCAAGGGGGTCCCAGAGGGGGGATGGGGGATCCCAGGATGGGATGGGGGGAGGTGTAGGGGTCCCAGAGGTCCCAGGGGGTGGTGGGGGGGGTCCTGGGGGTCACAGGGAGGAAATGTAGGGGGTATGGGGGGGTGTAGGGGTCCCAGGGGGAGATGGAGGGGATGTAGGGGTCCCAGGGGTCCCAGGGGGGATGGGGGTCCCAGGAGGGAATAGGGGGGGATGTAGGGGTCCCAGGGGGGATGTAGGGGTCCCATGGGTCCCAGGAGGGGATGGGGGTATGTAGGGGTCCCAGGGGGGATGGGGGGGATGTAGGGGTCCCAGGGGGAGATGGGGGGTCCCAGGAGGGAATGGGGGGGATGTAGGGGTCCCGGGGGGGGGATGGGGAGGATGTAGGGGTCCCAGGGGGAGATGGGGGGTCCCAGGAGGGAATAGGGGGGGGATGTAGGGGTCCCAGGGGGAGATGGGGGGTCCCAGGAGGGAATAGGGGGGGGATGTAGGGGTCCCGGGGGAGGATGGGGGGTCCCAGGGGAGCATGTGGGGGTCCCAGGGGGGATGGGGGGGATGTAGGGGTCCCAGAGGTCCCAGGGGGTGGTGAGGGGTCCCGGGGGGGCGGCATGTGGGGGTCCCAGGGGTCCCAGGAGGGGATGGGGGGTCCCAGGAGGGAATAGGGGGGGATGTAGGGGTCCCATGGGTCCCAGGAGGGGATGGGGGGGATGTAGGGGTCCCGGAGGGGGCATGTGGGGGTCCCAGGGGTCCCAGGGGGAGATGGGGGGTCCCAGGAGGGAATAGGGGGTGGATGTAGGGGTCCCAGGGGGGATGGGGAGGATGTAGGGGTCCCGGGGGGGGATGTGGGGTCCCAGGGGAGCATGTGGGGGTCCCATGGGTCCCAGGGGGAGATGATGGGGGGTCCCAGGAGGGAATAGGGGGGGGGATGTAGGGGTCCCAGGGGGGATGGGGAGGATGTGGGGGTCCCGGGGAGGCACATGGGGGTCCCAGAGGTCCCAGGGTGTAGTGCGGAGGTCCTGGGGGTCCCAGGGGGGATGGGGGGGATGTAGGGGTCCCAGAGGTCCCAGGGGGTGGTGAGGGGTCCCGGGGGGGGGCATGTGGGGGTCCCAGGGGTCCCAGGGGGGATGGGGGTATGTAGGGGTCCCGGGGGGGCATGTGGGGGTCCCAGGGGTCCCAGGGGGAGATGATGGGGGGTCCCAGGAGGGAATGGGGGGGGGGATGTAGGGGTCCCAGGGGGGATGGGGAGGATGTAGGGGTCCCATGGGTCCCAGGAGGGGATGGGGGTATGTAGGGGTCCCGGGGGGGCATGTGGGGGTCCCATGGGTCCCAGGGGGAGATGGGGGGTCCCAGGAGGGAATAGGGGGGGGATGTAGGGGTCCCAGGGGGGGATGGGGAGGATGTAGGGGTCCCGGGGGGGGATGGGGGGTCCCAGGGGAGCATGTGGGGGTCCCAGGGGTCCCAGGGGGAGATGGGGGGTCCCAGGAGGGAATAGGGGGGTGGATGTAGGGGTCCCAGGGGGGATGGGGAGGATGTAGGGGTCCCGGGGGGGATGGGGGGTCCCAGGGGAGCATGTGGGGGTCCCATGGGTCCCAGGGGGAGATGGGGGGTCCCAGGAGGGAATAGGGGGTGGATGTAGGGGTCCCAGGGGGGATGGGGGTCAGGGAGCATGTAGGGGTCCCAGGGGGGGGGGATGTGGGGGTCCCAGGGGTAGGGGGCGATGTGGGGGTCCCAGGGGTCCCAGGGGGAGATGGGGGGTCCCAGGAGGGAATAGGGGGGGATGTAGGGGTCCCATGGGTCCCAGGAGGGGATGGGGGGATGTAGGGGTCCCGGGGGGGCATGTGGGGGTCCCAGGGGTCCCAGGGGGAGATGGGGGGTCCCAGGAGGGAATAGGGGGGTGGATGTAGGGGTCCCAGGGGGGATGGGGAGGATGTAGGGGTCCCGGGGGGGATGGGGGGTCCCAGGGGAGCATGTGGGGGTCCCATGGGTCCCAGGGGGAGATGATGGGGGGTCCCAGGAGGGAATAGGGGGGGGGAATGTAGGGGTCCCAGGGGGGATGGGGAGGATGTAGGGGTCCCATGGGTCCCAGGAGGGGATGGGGGGGATGTAGGGGTCCCAGGGGAGCATGTGGGGGTCCCAGGGGGGGATGGGGGGGATGTAGGGGTCCCGGGGGGGATGGGGAGGATGTAGGGGTCCCAGGGGGATGGGGAGGATGTAGGGGTCCCGGGGGGGGGTCTGGGGGTCTGACCTGGAGCGAGGGGTCCCGCGTGCCCTGGGCGAAGGCGCGGAGGGCGCAGTGCAGGGGGGGGCCGGGCAGGGGAGGGGGCCAGCACCAGCGCCAGCAGCAGCTGGTAGAGGGCGGCCCGGCACTGGGGGTGGGCGTAGGGGGTACCCGGGGGGGTCCCGGGGGGCGGCCCGGGGGGCATCGGTCTGGGGCAGGCGGAGGAGCAGAGGCACCACCAGCTCCTGCAGGCGCTGGAGGGGGGGAAAGGGGGAGGTCAGGGGAGCACCCCAAACGCATTGGGGGCCCCCCCCCCATCAGAGAACCCCCCCCCCAAAATACCTCCCAGGAGAGAAACCCCCCCAGATACCCCCCTGAGAGATGCCCCCCCATTGATACCCCCTAAAATACCCCCCCATTAGACACCCCCCAAAATACCCCCCTGAAAGAAACTCCCCCCAGATAACCCCCCCAAAATACCCCCCTGAAAGAACTCCCCCCAGATAACCCCCCTAAATACCCCCCCATTAGACACCCCCCAAAATACCCCCCTGAAAGAAACCCCCCCAGGTAACACCCCTAAAATACCCCCCATTAGACACCCCCCAAAATACCCCACCTGAAAGAAACCCCCCCAGATAATCCCCCCAAAATACCCCCCCATGAGAGAAACCCCCCCAAAATACCCCCCTGAAAGAAACCCCCCCAGATAACCCCCCCAAAATACCCCCCATTAGACACCCCCCCAAAATACCCCCCTGAAAGAAACCCCCCCAGATAACCCCCCCAAAATACCCCCCTGAGAAACCCCCGAGACCCCCCCAGTAAGATCACCCCCCAAAATACCCCCCATGAAATAACCTCTCCAGATACCCCCTTAAACACACCCCCAGATACCCCCCATGTGATAACCCCCCCAAGGTACCCCCCTGATAAGACCCCCCCCAAAACATCCCCCCCGAGATAACCCCCCCCCAAGATCCCCCCAGATGCCTCCCCAAGACACCCCCATGAAATAATCCCCCCCAAAATCTCCCCCCAGATCCCCCCATAAAATAACCCCCCAAGATACCCCCCCAAAATACCCCCCCGATACAACACCCCCCCAAAATACCCCCCTGAAATAACCCCCCCAAGATGACCCCCCCAAGATCCCCCCTGATCCCCCCTATGAAACACCCCCATGAAATATCCCCCTCAATATACCCCCCCATGAAATAACCCCCCCAAAATACCCCCCCAAGCCCCCCTATGACCCCCCCCATCCCAAATTAATGCCCCCCTCCCCCCCCCAAATCCCCCCCCCCCATACCCGGTGTGTCTCCTCCTTGATGAGCGGCCCCCGGTCAGGATGGCGCAGCGCAGAGCTGGGGGCGGGGGGGGGGCAGGAAAATCAGCCCCAGGGCAAATTTGGGGGGGGGGTAGATGCCCCCCAACACCTCCATTTGGGGGGGGGCACCTTTGCCTTTCCCCCACACCCCCTAATTTTTTTGGGGGGGGGTGTGCTGAGAGAGGGAGGGAGAGAAGTGCAGCCCCCCACCCCCCTGGTCAGGATGGCGCATCACAAAGCTGGGGGGGGGCAGGAAAATCAGCCCCAGGGCAAATTTGGGGGGGGGTAGATGCCCCCCAACACCTCCATTTGGGGGGGGGCACCTTTGCCTTTCCCCTCCACCCCCTAATTTTTTTGGGGGGGGGGGTGGGCTGAGAGAGGGAGGGAGAGAAGTGCAGCCCCCCACCCCCCACCTCCTCCAGTTGAGGGGTTTTGGGGAGGGGGTTCCTGGGGGGGGGTGGTTTTGGGGGGGTGGGGGGTGTTTTTTTGGGGGGGGGGGGTACCTCTGAGCGCAGCCCTGCACACGTCGCTGTTGGCAGCCGGCTCCAGCTTGCGGTGCAAGGGGGGGCGTCCCCCCCATCCCCCAATTTGGGGCGTTTGGGGGCGCTGGGTTTGGGCTCCGCTTTGAGCTATTGGGGGAGGGGGGGGTTAAATTAAGGGGGGGTTTGGGGGGTTTGGGGGGGTGGGAGGGGGTGTAGGGGGGGTACCTTGACGTTGTCAGCCGGGGGGGTGATGTCATTGAGGAGGTGGGTGAGCAGCACCTCGGGGGGGGTCCCTGCACCCTGCAGCACCCCCGAGGCCGCCCCCGCCACCTGCACCCACAGCTCCAGCACCTCGTACAGCCGGGTGCGCACCGCCCTGGGGGGGGGGGGGGTACAAGGGGGGGGTTAAGGGGGGTTGGGGGGGGTTAGGGGGTTGGAGGGGGGTTAAGGGGTTGGGGGGGGGCACCCCTGGACACCCCCAGAACACCTGGATACACTCCTGCTCCCCATGGGACCCCCAAACCCCTTCCTGCCCCACCTGGGAACACACAACCCCCATCCTGCCCCCCCAACCCCTAGGACCCCCTCCTGCCCCTCCCCCAACCCCTAGGACCCCCTCCTGCCCCCCCTCCAACCCCTAGGACCCCCTCCTGCCCCCCTCCCCAACCCCTAGGACCCCTCCTGCCCCCCCAACCCCTAGGACCCCCTCCTGCCCCCCTCCAACCCCTACGACCCCCTCCTGCCCCCCCCCAACCCCTAGGACCCCCTCCTGCCCCCCCTCCAACCCCTAGGACCCCCTCCTGCCCCCCTCCAACCCCTAGGACCCCCTCCTGCCCCCCTAACCCCTAGGACCCCCTCCTGCCCCCCTCCAACCCCTAGGACCCCCTCCTGCCCCCCTCCAACCCCTAGGACCCCCTCCCGCCCCCCTAACCCCTAGGACCCCCTCCTGCCCCCCTCCAACCCCTAGGACCCCCTCCTGCCCCCCCAACCCCTAGGACCCCCTCCTGCCCCCTTCCCCAACCCCTAGGACCCCCTCCTGCCCTCCCCGAGACCTCCATGCCCCTCAAAGCCCCCCCCCCATTCCCCCCCATGCCCCCCCTCACCCAAAGGGCTTCTCCTGGCTGGGGTGGGGGGGGGTCCTGGATGCCCCCCATGCCCCCCCTCACCCGAAGGGTCTCTCCTGGCCGGGTAGGGGGGGGGTCCCAGGTGCCCCCCATGCCCCCCCAGATGCCCCCCCTCACCCGAAGGGTCTCTCCTGGCCGGGTGAGGGGGGTCCCAGGTGCCCCCCATGCCCCCCCCCATGCCCCCCAAAGCCCCCCCTCACCCGAAGGGTCTCTCCTGGCCGGGTGAGGGAGGGTCCCAGTGCATGCCCCCCATGCCCCCCCCCATGCCCCCCAGTGCCCCCCCTCACCCGAAGGGTCTCTCCTGGCCGGGTGAGGGGGGGGTCCCAGGTGCCCCCCATGCCCCCCCCCCATGCCCCCCATGCCCCCCCTCACCCGAAGGGTCTCTCCTGGCCGGGTGAGGGGGGGTCCCAGGTGCCCCCCCATGCCCCCCACCATGCCTCCCCAGTGCCCCCCCCTCACCCCGAAGGGTCTCTCCTGGCCGGGTGAGGGGGGGGGTCCCAGGTGCCCCCCATGCCCCCCATGCCCCCCCTCACCCGAAGGGTCTCTCCTGGCCGGGTGAGGGGGGGTCCCAGGTGCCCCCCATGCCCCCCTCATGCCCCCCATGCCCCCCTCACCCAAAGGGTCTCTCCTGGCCGGGTGGGGGGGGTCCCAGGCGCTGCTCCAGGCGCTCAGCACCTGCGGGAAGAGGCGGCCCAGGACGCTGCCCCAGCGCACCAGGCGCGCCCCACACCTGCGGGGGGTCAGCACCCCAAAACCACCCCCTCAGCCCCCCCACAGCACCCCCAGGGCCCCCCCACACCTGCGGGGGGGTCAGCACCCCAAAACCACCCCCCTCAGCCCCCCCAGGGCCCCTCACACACCTGCGGGGGGGTCAGCACCCCAAAACCACCCCCCTCAGCCCCCCCAGGGCACCCCCAGGGCCCCCCCACACCTGCGGGGGGGGCAGCACCCCAAAATCACCCCCCACAGCCCTCCCAGGGCACCCACAGCACCCTCAGGCACCCAGCCCCCCCAGTTCCCTCCCAGTCCCCCCATATCCCCTCCCAGTCCCTCCCAGTCCCTCCCATCCCCTCCCAGTCCCCCCCAAAATCCCTCAGTCCCCTCCCAGTCTCCCCATATCCCCTCCCAGTCTCCCCATATCCCCTCCCCAGTCCCCTCATATCCCCTCCCAGTCTCCCCACTATCCCCTCCCAGTCCCCCCATATCCCCTCCCAGCCCTCCCCATATCCCCTCCCAGTCCCCTCATTATCCCCTCCCAGTCCCCTCATATCCCCTCCCAGTCCCCCCATATCCCCTCCCAGTCTCCCCATATCCCCTCCCAGTCCCCTCATATCCCCTCCCAGTCCCCCCATATCCCCTCCCAGTCCCCCCATATCCCCTCCCAGTCCCCCCATATCCTCTCCCAGTCTCCCCATATCCCCTCCCAGTTCCCCCATATCCCCTCCCAGTCTTCCCATATCCTCTCCCAGTCCTCCCATATCCCCTCCCAGTCCGCTCATATCCCCTCCCAGTCTCCCCATATCCCCTCCCAGTCTCCCCATATCCCCTCCCAGCCCTCCCATATCCCCTCCCAGTCTCCCCATATCCCCTCCCAGTCTCCCCATATCCCCTCCCAGTCCCCCCATATCCCCTCCCAGTCCTCCCATATCCTCTCCCAGTCCTCCCATATCCCCTCCCAGTCCCCCCATATCCCCTCCCAGTCTCCCCATATCCCCTCCCAGTCCCCCCATATCCCCTCCCAGTCCTCCCATATCCTCTCCCAGTCCTCCCATATCCCCTCCCAGTCCCCCCATATCCCCTCCCAGTCTCCCCATATCCCCTCCCAGTCCCCCCATATCCCCTCCCAGTCTCCCCATATCCCCTCCCAGTCCCCCCATATCCCCTCCCAGTCTCCCCATATCCCCTCCCAGTCCCCTCATATCCCCTCTCAGTCTCCCCATATCCCCTCCCAGTCTCCCCATATCCCCTCCCAGTCTCCCCATATCCCCTCCCAGTCTCCCCATATCCCCTCCCAGTCCCTCCATATCCCCTCCCAGTCCCCTCATGTCCCCTCCCAGTCTTCCCATATCCCCTCCCAGTCTCCCCATATCCCCTCCCAGTCCCCCATATCCCCTCCCAGTCCTCCCATATCCCCTCCCAGTCCCCTCATATCCCCTCCCAGTCTCCCCATATCCCCTCCCAGTCCCCCCATATCCCCTCCCAGTCCCTCCCAGTGCCCCCAGTTCCTCACGCCAGTATCAGGGCAGCCAGCACATCCAGCATGTCCATGTGCACCGAGGGCAGCAGCAGCATCTTCAGGGGACCGTCCCCAAACCAGCTCTGGGGGGGGGGGGTGTGTTTTTTGGGGGGAGGGGGTCCTCACAGCCCCCCCAGTCCCTCCCAGTCCCCTCCAGTACTCACCAGGTTCTTACTGGTGATGTTGAGGGCGCGACAGACCAGGTCCAGGATGTCCTGCACGGGGACGGTGACGGGCGCCACCAGGTCTTTGCTGGGGGAATTGGGGGGGTCAGGGGGATCTGGGGGGGTCTGAAAGGGCCTGGGGGGGTCGGGGGGTGTTTTTGGGGGGTCAGGGGGTGTTTTGGGGGGGTCAGGGGGTGTTTTGGGGGGGTCCAGGATGTCCTGCATGGGGACAGTGACGGGCGCCACCAGGTCCTTGCTGGGGGGATTGGGGGGGTCAGGGGGGTCTGGGGGGTCTGAAAGGGTCTGGGGTGTTACAGGGGTGTTTTGGGGGGTCAGGGGGTGTTTGGGGGGGTCAAGGGGTGTTTGGGTGAGGTCAGGGGGGGTCCAGGGGGTGCAGGACGTCCTGCATGGGGACGGTGACGGGCGCCACCAGGTCCTTGCTGGGGGGATTGGGGGGGTCAGGGGGGTCTGGGGGGGCCAGGGGGGTCAGGGGCATCCGGGGGAGGGGGTCAGGGGGGTATTTTTTGGGGGGGGGGGGGTGGTGTACCTGAACAGCAAGCACATCACCCACGGGTCAGGGGGGTTTGGAGGGGGTCAGGGTGGGGGTTAGAGGGGTCAGGAAGGGTTGGGGGGGTCTGGGGGGGTCTGGGGGGTCCAGGGGGGTCTGGGGGGTCCAGGGGGGGGGGGTGTTTTTTGGGGGGGGGGGGTACCTGAGCAGCAGGCGCAGGACCCGTGCCAGCCCCGAGAAGCGGGTGTGCAGGGTGAGGAGGAGGCCGGTGTCACCGTCCTGGGGGGGGGGCAGCAGCATCTCCACCCCCGGCCCCTCGTAGGGCAGCGGCTCTGGGGGGGGACGACACAGAGTCAGGGCTCAGGGACCCCCCAGGACCCCCCTTGCCCTTTAACCCCCCCCCAGACCCCCCACTTGCCCTTTAACCCCTTGCAGGACCCCCCCTTGCCCTTTACCCCCCACCCAGACCCCCCACTTGCCCTTTCAACCCCTTGCAGGACCCCCCCCTTGCCCTTTAACCCCTTCAGACCCCCCTTGCCCTTAACCCCCCAGACCCCCCACTTGCCCTTTAACCCCTTGCAGGACCCCCCTTGCCCTTTAACCCCTCCCCCAGACCCCCCACTTGCCCTTTAACGCCCCCAGGACCCCCCCTTGCCCTTTAACCCCCCCACACCCCCCACTTGCCCTTTAACGCCCCCAGGACCCCCCTCACCATTCTGGGAGCCCTCCAGGAGCCCCCCAGCACCCTGTGCAAGGTGCACAGCAGCCCCCAGACCCCCCAGGACCCCTCCCAGGCTCCCCACTTGCCCTTTAACCCCTCCAGGACCCCCCTTGCCCTTTAAACCCCCCCAAACTCCCCCAGGACCCCCCCAGACCCCCCATTTGCCCTTTAACCCCCCCAGGACCCCCCCTCACCATTCTGGGAGCCCTCCAGGAGCCCCCCAGCACTCTGTGCAATGTGACCAGCAGCCCCCAGACCCCCCCAGGACCCCCACTTGCCCTTTAACCCCTCCAGGACCCCCCTTGCCCTTTAAACCCCCCCAAACTCCCCCAGGACCCCCGACCAGACCCCCCACTTGCCCTTTAACCCCCCCAGGACTCCCCCTCACCGTTCTGGGAGCCCCCCAGGAGCCCCCCAGCACCCTGTGCAGGGTGCCCAGCAGCCCCCAGCCCCCAGAACCCCCCTCAGGACCCTCCCTTGCCCTTTAACCCGCTCCCAGCCCCCCAGGACCCCCCCCAGACCCCCCACTTGCCCTTTAACCCCCCCAGGACCCCCCTCACCGTTCTGGGAGCCCCCCAGGAGCCCCCCAGCACCCTGTGGAGAGTGCCCAGCAGCCACCAGCCCCCCCAGGATCCATCCCTTGCCCTTTAAACCCCCCCAAACTCCCCCTCACCATTCTGGGAGCCCCCAGGAGCCCCCCAGCACTCTGTGCAGTGTGCCCAGCAGCCCCCAGCCCCCAGAACCCCCCTCAGGACCCTCCCTTGCCCTTTAACCCGCTCCCAGCCCCCAGGACCCCCTCCCAGACCCCCCATTTGCCCTTTAACCCCCCAAGACCCCCCTCACCGTTCTGGGAGCCCCCCAGGAGCCCCCCAGCACTCTGTGCAGTGTGCCCAGCAGCCCCCAGCCCCCCCGAACTCCCTTCAGGACCCTCCCTTGCCCTTTAAACCCCCCCAAACTCCCCTAGGACCCCCCCCAGACCCCCCACTTGCCCTTTAACCCCCCCAGGACCCCCCTCACCATTCTGGGAGCCCCCAGGAGCCCCCCAGCACTCTGTGCAGTGTGCCCAGCAGCCCCCAGCCCCCCCGAACTCCCTTCAGGACCCTCCCTTGCCCTTTAACCCGCTCCCAGCCCCCAGGACCCCCTCCCAGACCCCCCATTTGCCCTTTAACCCCCCCAAGACCCCCCTCACCGTTCTGGGAGCCCCCCAGGAGCCCCCCAGCACCCTGTGGAGAGTGCCCAGCAGCCCCCAGCCCCCCCAGGATCCATCCCTTGCCCTTTAACCCCCCCAAACTCCCCCTCACCATTCTGGGAGCCCCCAGGAGCCCCCCAGCACTCTGTGCAGTGTGCCCAGCAGCCCCCAGCCCCCCCGAACCCCCCTCAGGACCCTCCCTTGCCCTTTAAACCCCCCCAAACTCCCCTAGGACCCCCCCAGACCCCCCACTTGCCCTTTAACCCCCCCAGGACCCCCCCTCACCGTTCTGGGAGCCCCCCAGGAGCCCCCCAGCACCCTGTGGAGAGTGCCCAGCAGCCCCCAGCCCCCCCAGGATCCATCCCTTGCCCTTTAAACCCCCCCAAACTCCCCCTCACCATTCTGGGAGCCCCCCAGGAGCCCCCCCAGCACTCTGTGCAGTGTGCCCAGCAGCCCCCAGCCCCCCAGAACCCCCCTCAGGACCCTCCCTTGCCCTTTAACCCGCTCCCAGCTCCCCAGGACCCCCTCCCAGACCCCCCATTTGCCCTTTAACCCCCCCAAACTCCCCCTCACCGTTCTGGGAGCCCCCAGGAGCCCCCCAGCACCCTGTGGAGAGTGCCCAGCAGCCACCAGCCCCCCCAGGATCCATCCCTTGCCCTTTAAACCCCCCCAAACTCCCCCTCACCATTCTGGGAGCCCCCAGGAGCCCCCCAGCACTCTGTGCAGTGTGCCCAGCAGCCCCCAGCCCCCCAGAACCCCCCTCAGGACCCTCCCTTGCCCTTTAACCCGCTCCCAGCCCCCCAGGACCCCCTCCCAGACCCCCCATTTGCCCTTTAACCCCCCCAAACTCCCCCTCACCGTTCTGGGAGCCCCCCAGGAGCCCCCCAGCACCCTGTGGAGAGTGCCCAGCAGCCACCAGCCCCCCCAGGATCCATCCCTTGCCCTTTAACCCCCCCAAACTCCCCCTCACCATTCTGGGAGCCCCCCAGGAGCCCCCCAGCACTCTGTGCAGTGTGCCCAGCAGCCCCCAGCCCCCCCGAACTCCCTTCAGGACCCTCCCTTGCCCTTTAAACCCCCCCAAACTCCCCTAGGACCCCCCCAGACCCCCCACTTGCCCTTTAACCCCCCCAGGACCCCCCTCACCGTTCTGGGAGCCCCCCAGGAGCCCCCCAGCACCCTGTGGAGAGTGCCCAGCAGCCCCCAGCCCCCCCAGGATCCATCCCTTGCCCTTTAACCCCCCCCAAACTCCCCCTCACCATTCTGGGAGCCCCCCAGGAGCCCCCCAGCACTCTGTGCAGTGTGCCCAGCAGCCCCCAGCCCCCCCGAACCCCCCTCAGGACCCTCCCTTGCCCTTTAAACCCCCCCAAACTCCCCTAGGACCCCCCCCAGACCCCCCACTTGCCCTTTAACCCCCCAGGACCCCCCTCACCATTCTGGGAGCCCCCAGGAGCCCCCCAGCACTCTGTGCAGTGTGCCCAGCAGCCCCCAGCCCCCCAGAACCCCCCTCAGGACCCTCCCTTGCCCTTTAACCCGCTCCCAGCCCCCCAGGACCCCCTCCCAGACCCCCCATTTGCCCTTTAACCCCCCCAAGACCCCCCTCACCGTTCTGGGAGCCCCCCAGGAGCCCCCCAGCACCCTGTGCAGGGTGCCCAGCAGCCCCCTCAGCTCCTGGTGCCAACACTCCGTGTGCCGCAGCCCCTGGGAGAAGCCCCTGCCCAGCGCCGGCAGCAGAGCGTAGCACTCACAGGCCAGCTGGGGGGGGGGGGACAGGGTCAGGACCCCCCCTCACAGCAAGGGGGGGCCACAGGGTCAGGACATCCCCCCCAAGGCCGGGGGGGCACACTCAGGACCCCCCAGGGCAGGGAGAGGGGGGATGCACCCTCAGCATCCCTGCGTGGGGCTGGGGGCCATGCTCAGGGTCCTCTCATGGTGGGGGGAGGGGGAAAGGCACTCAGGACCCCCCCCCCAGGGTGGTTGGGGGGGGGGCACAGGGTTAGGACACCCCCCAAGGCCGGGGGGGCACACTCAGGACCCCCCCAGGGCAGGGAGAGGGGGGATGCACCCTCAGCATCCCTGCGTGGGGCTGGGGGGGATCCTTTCATGAGGGGGGGTGATAAACACACTCAGGACCCCCCAGGAGCTGGGGGGGGCACAGGGTCAGGACCCCCACCCCAAGGCCGGGGGGGCACGCTCAGGCCCCCCCCCCAAAGCAAGGGGAGGGGATGCATCCCTGTATGAGGCTGGGGGGGCGGGGAAGAGTCAGGACCTTTTGAGGAGGGGGCCACTCAGGACCCCCCAGGAGCTGGGGGGGGGGCACAGGGTCAGGACCCCCACCCCAAGGCTGGGGGGGCACACTCAGGACCCCCCCCAGGGCAGGGGGAGGGGGATGCACAGGGTCAGCATGGGGCTGGGGGGATGCCTTCATAGGCGGGGGGACACAACACACATACACTCCAGACCCCCCCCAGCAACTCAGGATAGGGGAGGGGGGGGGCACAGACTCAGGACCCCCCCCCCCACTGGTTTGGGAGGGGGTGGAGCACCCAGTTCCCTCCCAGTTCCCCCCAATCCCCCTCCCACACACCCCCAGTACCTCCCCCCCCCCAACACTCTGCCTGCCCCCCAACTCCATCAGCTTCCCCCCACCCCCCCCAACCCACCCCAAAACCCCCACACCCCCTCCCAACACCCCCCCACTCCCAAAAACACCCCCCCACCCCAAAAACCCCCCTGTCCCCCCCCCTTCACCCCCCCCCACCTGCTGCAGCTGCGGCGACTCGGAGTCGATGCGGGACAGGAAATAAGCTGCCAGCTTCCCCTGGGGGGGGGGCACAGAGCATGGGACCCCCCCCCCAAAAAACCTCTGGGGGAGGGGGGTCAGGGGGAGGTTTTGGGGGGGGGGTCAGGGGGTGTTTTTGGGGGGTCAGGGGGTGTTTTGGGGGTTCCAGGATGTCCTGCACGGGGACGGTGATGGGTGCCACCAGGTCCTTGCTGGGGGGATTGGGGGGGTCAGGGGGGTCAGGGGGCCTGGGGGGGTCTGAAAGGGCCTGGGGGGTCAGGGGGTGTTTTGGGGGGTCAGGGGGTGTTTTGGGGGTTCCAGGATGTCCTGCACGGGGACGGTGATGGGTGCCACCAGGTCCTTGCTGGGGGGATTGGGGGGGTCAGGGGGGTCAGGGGGGCCTGGGGGGGTCTGAAAGGGCCTGGGGGGGTCAGGGGGTGTTTTGGGGGGTCAGGGGGTGTTTTGGGGGAGTCCAGGATGTCCTGCACGGGGACGATGATGGGTGCCACCAGGTCCTTGCTGGGGGGATTGGGGGGGTCAAGGGGGGTCTGGGGGGGTCTGAAAGGGTCTGGGGGGGTCGGGGGGTGTTTTTTGGGGGGTCAGGGGGTGTTTTGGGGGGGGTCAGGGGGTGTTTTGGGGGGTCCAGGATGTCCTGCACGGGGACGGTGATGGGTGCCACCAGGTCCTTGCTGGGGGGATTGGGGGGGTCAAGGGGGGTCTGGGGGGGTCTGAAAGGGTCTGGGGGGGTCGGGGGGTGTTTTTTGGGGGGTCAGGGGGTGTTTTGGGGGGTCAGGGGGTGTTTTGGGGGGGTCCAGGATGTCCTGCACGGGGACGGTGATGGGTGCCACCAGGTCCTTGCTGGGGGGATTGGGGGGGTCAGGGGGGTCTGGGGGGGTCTGAAAGGGTCTGGGGGGGTCGGGGGTGTTTTTTGGGGGGTCAGGGGGTGTTTTGGGGGGGGTCAGGGGGTGTTTTGGGGGGTTCCAGGATGTCCTGCACGGGGACGGTGATGGGTGCCACCAGGTCCTTGCTGGGGGGATTGGGGGGGTCAGGGGGGTCAGGGGGGTCAGGGGGGCCTGGGGGGGTCTGAAAGGGCCTGGGGGGTCAGGGGGTGTTTTGGGGGGGTCAGGGGTGTTTTGGGGGGTCCAGGATGTCCTGCACGGGGACGGTGATGGGTGCCACCAGGTCCTTGCTGGGGGGATTGGGGGGGTCAAGGGGGGTCTGGGGGGGTCTGAAAGGGTCTGGGGGGGTCGGGGGGTGTTTTTTGGGGGGTCAGGGGGTGTTTTGGGGGGGTCAGGGGGTGTTTTGGGGGGTTCCAGGATGTCCTGCACGGGGACGGTGATGGGTGCCACCAGGTCCTTGCTGGGGGGATTGGGGGGGTCAGGGGGGTCAGGGGGGGTCAGGGGGGGAATCCTGGGGGGTCTGAAAGGGCCTGGGGGGGTCAGGGGGTGTTTTGGGGGGGTCAGGGGGTGTTTTGGGGGGTTCCAGGATGTCCTGCACGGGGACGGTGATGGGTGCCACCAGGTCCTTGCTGGGGGGATTGGGGGGGTCAGGGGGGGTCTGGGGGGGTCTGAAAGGGTCTGGGGGGGTCGGGGGGTGTTTTTTGGGGGGTCAGGGGGTGTTTTGGGGGGGGTCAGGGGTGTTTTGGGGGTTCCAGGATGTCCTGCACGGGGACGGTGATGGGTGCCACCAGGTCCTTGCTGGGGGGATTGGGGGGGTCAGGGGGGTCAGGGGGGCCTGGGGGGGTCTGAAAGGGCCTGGGGGGGTCAGGGGGTGTTTTGGGGGGGTCCAGGATGTCCTGCACGGGGACGGTGATGGGTGCCACCAGGTCCTTGCTGGGGGGATTGGGGGGTCAGGGGGGTCTGGGGGGGTCTGAAAGGGTCTGGGGGGGTCGGGGGGTGTTTTTTGGGGGGTCAGGGGGTGTTTTGGGGGGGTCAGGGGGTGTTTTGGGGGGTTCCAGGATGTCCTGCACGGGGACGGTGATGGGTGCCACCAGGTCCTTGCTGGGGGGATTGGGGGGGTCAGGGGGGTCAGGGGGGGTCAGGGGGCCTGGGGGGGTCTGAAAGGGCCTGGGGGGGTCAGGGGGTGTTTTGGGGGGTCAGGGGGTGTTTTGGGGGGGTCCAGGATGTCCTGCACGGGGACGATGATGGGTGCCACCAGGTCCTTGCTGGGGGGATTGGGGGGGTCAAGGGGGGTCTGGGGGGGTCTGAAAGGGTCTGGGGGGTCGGGGGTGTTTTTGGGGGGTCAGGGGGTGTTTTGGGGGGTCAGGGGGTGTTTTGGGGGGTTCCAGGATGTCCTGCACGGGGACGGTGATGGGTGCCACCAGGTCCTTGCTGGGGGGATTGGGGGGGTCAGGGGGGTCAGGGGGGTCAGGGGGGCCTGGGGGGGTCTGAAAGGGCCTGGGGGGGTCAGGGGGTGTTTTGGGGGGTCAGGGGGTGTTTTGGGGGGTTCCAGGATGTCCTGCACGGGGACGATGATGGGTGCCACCAGGTCCTTGCTGGGGGGATTGGGGGGTCAAGGGGGGTCTGGGGGGGTCTGAAAGGGTCTGGGGGGTCGGGGGTGTTTTTGGGGGGTCAGGGGTGTTTTGGGGGGTCAGGGGGTGTTTTGGGGGAGTCCAGGATGTCCTGCACGGGAATGGTGATGAGTGCCACCAGGTCCTTGCTGGGGGGATTGGGGGGGTCAAGGGGGGTCTGGGGGGTCTGGGGGGGTCTGGGGGGTCAGGGGGGTGTTTTTTGGGGGGGTGTGTACCTGAACAGCAAGCACAGCACCCACGGGTCAGGGGGGTTTGGAGGGGGTCAGGGTGGGGGTTAGAGGGGTCAGGAAGGGTTGGGGGGGTCTTGGGGGGGGGTCTGGGGGGTCAGGGGGAGGTTTTTGGGGGGGGGGGGGGGTCTCACCCTCATGGAGCCGCAGGCCCGGGGGTAGAAGGTCATACAGGACTTGATGCCTTCCAGGGTGGAGACCTCACACTGGGGGGGGGGGGGAAGGGATGGACATGTGGACAGACACCCCCCCCCAACCCAGGACCACCCCCCCCCCCCAGGAGCCCCCAGACCCGTGGGACCCTCGCAGACCCCTGGGATCCCCCCAGACCTCTGGGAACCTCATGGACCCTCGTAGACCCCTGGGACACACCCCCCCCCACCAGACCTCTGGGACACCCCCAGGACCCCCCAGACCCCTGGGACCCCCCTAGAACCCCCCTCAGACCTCTGGGACACCCCCAGGACCCCCCACGGCTCTGGGACCCCACTAGACCCCCCTCAGACCTCTGGGACACCCCCAGGACCCCCCACGGCCCTGGGACCCCCCTAGACCCCTCCCAGATCCCTGGGAACCTCATGGACCCTCGTAGACCCCTGGGACACCCCCCCCCCCCCAGGACCTCTGGGACACCCCCAGGACCCCCCAGACCCCTGGGACCCCCCTAGACCCCTCCCAGATCCCTGGGAACCTCATGGACCCTTGTAGACCCCTGGGACACACCCCCACCCCCCCACACCCCTGGGACACCCCCAGGACTCCCCTGACCCCTGGGACCTCCCCCCCCAGGAGCCCCCAGACCCCTGGGACCCCCATGGGCCCTCACAGACCCCTGGGACACCCCCAGGACTCCCCAGGGCCCTGAGACCCCCCTCCAGGACCCCCCAGACCCCTGGGACTCCCCCTAGACACCCCCACAGACCCCTGGGAACCCCATGGACCCTCGCAGACCCCTGGGACCGCCCCCCAGGAGCCCCCAGACCCCTGGGAACCCCCTAGACCCCCCCCAGACCCCTAGGACACCCCCAGGACCCTTCCAGACCCTGCCAGGACACCACCCCCAACCTCTCCCAGGAGCCCCCCAGACCCCTGGAACCCCCTAGACGCCCCCCCCAGACCCCTGGGACCCCCCAGACTCCTGAGACCCCTCCCCAGGACCCCCTGGGCCCCCCCCAACCCCCCTCAGGTTTGAACCCCAGGAGGGATGTGAGCACCTTGGGGATGTGATTGGTGCTGATGTCCCGTGCCAGCTCGGGGAGCCCCAGTACCCCCCCAAAACCCCTGTACCCCCCCAGACCCCCCCAAAGTCCCTCCTCGAGCCCCCACCAGCCCCTCTGCCCCCCCCTAGCCCCCCCCCTTAGGTTTGAACCCCAGGAGAGATGTGAGCAGCCCAGGGATGTGGTTGGTGCTGATGTCCCATGCCAGCTCGGGGAGCCCCAGTACCCCCCCAAAACCCCTGTGTACCCCCCCAGACCCCCCCAAAGTCCCTATACAACCCCTCCTCGAGCCCCCCAGCCCCTCTGCCCCCCCCCCAGCCCCCCACCTCAGGTTGCAGCCCCAAGAGAGATGTGAGCACCTTGGGGGTGTGGTTGGTGCTGATGTCCCATGCCAGCTCGGGGAGCCCCAGTACCCCCCCAAAACCCCCGTACCCCCCCAGACCCCCCCAAAGTCCCTCCTCGAGCCCCCACCAGCCCCTCTGCCCCCCCCTAGCCCCCCCCCCCTTAGGTTTGAACCCCAGGAGAGATGTGAGCAGCCCAGGGATGTGGTTGGTGCTGATGTCCCATGCCAGCTCGGGGAGCCCCAGTACCCCCCAAAACCCCTGTGTACCCCCCCAGACCCCCCCAAAGTCCCTATACAACCCCTCCTCCGAGCCCCCCAGCCCCTCTGCCCCCCCTAGCCCCCCCCTCAGGTTTGAACCCCAGGAGAGATGTGAGCAGCCCAGGGATTTGGTTGGTGCTGATGCCCCGTGCCAGCTTGGGGAGCCCCAGTACCCCCCCAAAACCCCTGTGTACCCCCCCAGACCCCCCCAAAGTCCCTATACAACCCCTCCTCGAGCCCCCCCAGCCCCTCTGCCCCCCCCTAGCCCCCCCCCTCAGGTTTGAACCCCAGGAGAGATGTGAGCAGCCCAGGGATGTGGTTGGTGCTGATGTCCCGTGCCAGCTCGGGGAGCCCCAGTACCCCCCCAAAACCCCTGTGTACCCCCCCAGACCCCCCCAAAGTCCCTATACAACCCCTCCTCGAGCCCCCCCAGCCCCTGTGGCCCCCCCCAGCCCCCCCACCTCAGGTTGGAGCCCCAAGAGAGATGTGAGCACCTTGGGGGTGTGGTTGGTGCTGATGTCCCGTGCCAGCCTGGGGAGCCCCAGTACCCCCCCAAAACCCCTGTACCCCCCCCCAGACCCGCCCAAAGTCCCTTCTCAAGCCCCCCAGCCCCTCTGCACCCCCCCAGCCCCCCCCCTCAGGTTTGAACCCCAGGAGAGATGTGAGCAGCCCAGGGATGTGGTTGGTGCTGATGTCCCGTGCCAGCTCGGGGAGCCCCAGTACCCCCCCAACCCCCCTGAACCCCCCAAAACCCATGTACTGCCCCCCCCAGCCCCCCACACCTCAGGTTTGAGCCCCAGGAGGGATGTGAGCAGCCCAGGGATGTGGTTGGTGCCGATGTCCCGTGCCAGCTCGGGGAGCTGGGCTGAGAAGAGCAGCAGCTGGTGCAGCACCGCCACCCCCAGGGCCATGGTGGGGGCTGGATCCTGAGACTGGGGGGAGGGGAAGGGGGGGAATTTGGGGAAGGGGGGGCGGTGATAATGGGGGGGGGATAAAGAGGGGAGGGAGATTGGGAGGGGGGAATAACGGGGGGATAATAAGGGAGGGGGTCTCAAGCACCCCAAAATCCCTCCAGGACCCCTCCAAACCCCTCCAGGACCCCCCAAAGCCCTTCCAGGACCCCCCCAGGGCCCCCCAACCTGCAGCAGGTGCTGGAGGTACGCGCCAGCCCAAGCCCAGACCCCCCTCCCCCCAAGACCCCCACCTGTAGCAGGCCCCAGGGCAGCACAGCCTCTCCAAGACCCCCCCAGACTCCCCAGACCCCCCAAGACCCCCCCCCAAACCCCTCCAGGACCCCCCAAAGCCCCTCCAGGACCCCCCAGAATCCCTCCAGGACCCCCCAAGACCCCTCCAGGACCCCCCAAAATCCCTCCAGGACCCCCCCAAGGCCCCTCCAGGACCCCCCACAAGTCCCTCCAGGACCCCCCAAGCCCCTCCAGGACCCCCCAAACCCCTCCAGGACCCCCACAAACCCCTCCAGGACCCCCCCAGGACCCCCCAAACCCCTCCAAGACCCCCCCCAAACCCCTCCAGGACCCCCCAAAGCCCCTCCAGGACCCCCCCAAATCCCTCCAGGACCCCCACCAAACCCCTCCAGGACCCCCCAAAATCCCTCCAGGACCCCCCAAATGCCCCTCCAGGACCCCCCCAATGCCCCTCCAGGACCCCCCAAATGCCCCTCCAGGACCCCCCAAAGCCCCTCCAGGACCCCCCAAACCCCTCCAGGACCCCCCCAAACCCCTCCAGGCCCCCCTCAAACCCCCCCAAACCCCTCCAGGACCCCCCAAACCCCTCCAGGACCCCCCAAACCCCTCCAGGCCCCCCTCAAACCCCCTCAAACCCCTCCAGGACCCCCCAAAATCCCTCCAGGACCCCTCCAAACCCCTCCAGGACCCCCCAAAACCCCCCAAACCCCTCCAGGACCCCTCCAAACCCCTCCAGGACCCCCCCAAACCCCTCCAGGACCCCCCCAGGGCCCCCCACCTGCAGCAGGTGCTGGAGGCAGCGCAGCCAGCCCAGGCAGTGCTGCTGGAAGGGCTCGGTGGGGCTCTCGCTCACCAGCAGCGACAGGAGGCACAGCCCCTCGAACCTGCAACGCCATTGGCTGAGCCGCCTGAGCCACGCCCACCTGCCCAGCACCCATTGGTTGCCGCCGGCAGGGCGGGGCAGCGGCGGCGAGGCCTGATTGGCTGGCTGTGGAGTCACTCACCGGGTCTTCATGGAGCCCAGGCGGGCGCTGGTGACGCCGAGGAGGCCGCCGATGGCCTGGGCGCTCTGGGGGGCAGGGGTCATCAGGGGTCACCAGGGGTCATCAGGGGGTCATCAGGGGTCAGGGGTTACCAGGGGACACAGGGGGTCATCAGGGATCACCAGGGGTCAGGGGTCAACGAGGGTCCCAGGGGGGTCAGGGGTCACCGGGGCCATTGGTTGGGGGGGTCAAGGGTCAGGAGGGCTCAAGATGTTTGGGGTCAAGGGGTCATCAGGGGTCACAAGGGGTCATTGGCTGGGAGGGGTCAAGGGTCAGGAGGGCTCAAGATGTTTGGGATCAAGGGGTCATCAGGGGTCATTGGCTGGGAGGGGTCAAGGGTCAGGAAGGCACATAGGATCAAGGAGAGGGTCGGGAATCAAGGGTCACAATGAGGTCAGGGGTCATGGGTGGGGTCATGGCTCTAGAGGGGTCATGATAGGGTCAGGGGTCACGATGGGGTCAGGGGTCAAGAGTCACCGTGGGGTCAGGGCTTGTGAGAGGGTCAGGGATCAGTGGAGGCCAGGGCTCAAGGGTCACAGTGGGGCCAAGGGGTCACACATAGGGACGAGTCAGAGGTCGTGAGGGGGTCAGAGGTCACGCGAGGGGTCAGGGGTCACGTGGGAGGGTTCAGGGGCCACGGGAGCGTCACAACCAGGCCCATCAGGCCATACAGGGCTCAGGGGCCACTTGGGGCCTAAGGGGAAGCAGCGCCCGGGGCAGCAAACGGGGCCGTTCGGGGGGAGGGGGCGGGGGGGCAGGGCCTGGGCCCCGGTACCGGTGGGTTTTTGGGGGGGGGGGAGGGGGCGGGGGGAGGGGGATGTTCCCGCGCTGCGCCGCGTTACCTGCGTGCCCGCGCTGTCCCGTAGGCCCCGCACCAGCTCCGGGAGGGCCCTTCGGGACGGCGGGAGAGCGCTGAGCGCTTCCAGCAACGGAGCGGCGGGAGCGCGGGCCGCCGCCACCGCCGCCGCCATGGCTGCGACCGAGCCCGGAGGGGATGGGGGGGGAAGAGAGGCGGGGGGGGCGGCGCCCGGTGATGACGTCAGACGCGGCGCGACGGAAACGAGGAGGCGGGTCCCTACGCACGCCTCCGCGCGTTCTGATTGGCTGAGGAGGCGTTTCCATGGGATCTCCTCCTCCCCCCCCCCCCCCGCCTCAGGGTAGCGATGGCGGCCGGGACTCGGATGGGAATCAACCTCCCCCCCCCCCCCCATCGTTTATATGTTTATTTGTCCTTAAAGCGGGTTTGGGGACCCCCCCGCGCCTCCCCCGCTGTGGGGTGGGGGTCTGGGGGGGTCAATAAAGAGTTTTGGCGGCAGGAGGGTTGATTTGGGGGTGAAATGGGGGGATTTGGGGGTGGAATGAGGGGGTTGGGGGTGGAATGAGGGGGGTTGGGGTGAATTGGGGGGTTTGGGGGTGAAGTGAGGGGGCTTTGGGGTGAATTTGGGGGGTTTGGGGGTGAAATGAGAGGGGTTTGGGGTGAATTGGGGGGTTATGGGGGTGAAATGAGGGGGCTTTGGGGTGAATTTGGGGGGTTTGGGGGTGAATTGGGGGGTTTGGGGGTGAAATGAGGGGGCTTTGGGGGGAATTTGGGGGGTTTGGGGGTGAAATGAGAGGGGTTTGGGGTGAATTGGGGGGTTATGGGGGTGAAATGAGGGGATTTCAGGGTGAAATGAGAGGGGTTTGAGGTGGAATGAGGGGGTTTGGGGGTGAAATTAAGGGGTTGGGGGTGGAATGAGGGGGTTGGTTGTGAAGTGAGGGGGGTTGGGGTGAATTGGGGGGTTTGGGGGTGAAATGAGGGGGCTTTGGGGTGAATTGGGGGGTTTGGGGGTGAAATGAGGGGATTTCAGGGTGAAATGAGAGGGGTTTGAGGTGGAATGAGGGGGTTTTGGGGTGAAATTAAGGGGTTGGGGGTGGAATGAGGGGATTTCGGGGTGAAGGGAGTGAGTTTTGGGGTGGAATGAGGGGACTTTGGGGTGAAGTGAGGGGGTTTTGGGGTGGAATGAGGGGGTTGGGGGTGGAATAAAGGAAGTTTGGGGTGGAATGAGGGGATTTGGGGTGATAAAATGGGATGTGGGTGGGTCCAGCGGCCCCCAGCCCAAAAACGAGCACCCCCCCCCTTCCGGGAGGACTGAGAACCAGAGAGACGCTGCCTAGAGCGGCCCCTCTAGCGCCGACTTCCGGTGGGGAGGCGGAAGTGGGCGGGGCGCGCATGCGCAGCGCCGGGCGCGAGGCGATGGCGGGCTACGGGGTGGCCAACGAGCGGCTGCGCGTGCTGGAGGAGCTGGAGCGCGAGATCGGGGCCTCGCTGCAGAGCGCGGGTGGGCGGGGCTGGAGGGGCGGGGCCTCGGGGGGCGGGGCCGGGAGGGAGGGGGCTCGGGGAGGGGCTGGGAGCCGGGGCTGGCGCGGGGGGCGGGGCTGGGGGGCGGGGCCGAGGAAGGGGGCTTGGGGGGGCGGGGCCTCGGGGGGAGAGGCCCGAGGGGCGGGGCTAGGGGTGGGGGTCTCGGGGGGCGGGGCCTCGGGGTGGGCGGGGCCCTGTAGGAGGGGGTGTGGCTGTAGAAGGGGCAGGGGGTGGGGCCTGAGGGGCGGGACTGGGAGCTGGGGGCTCGGGTGGGCGGGGCCTAGGGAGGGGTGTGGCTGTAGAAGGGGCAGGGGTGGGGCCCGTGTACTGAGGGGTGGGTGGGGTCGGGGGGCGTGGCTTGGGTTGGGCGGGGCTCCAGGGGGCGGCGCTGCGTTGGCTCTATGGGGTGGGGGTGGAGCCGGGGGTGGGTGGGGCCTGTGGGTGGGGCCTGGGGAGGTGGGGGTGGGGTCTGGGGCGGGGCTTGGCTGGGTGGTGACAATGGGGGAGGGGCTACCTCAGGTCAGGGGTCATGACCTGAACCCTGATTCTCAAGGGTTACTCAGTGAGGTCAAAGGTCAGGGTCAGAGGTCAGGGGGTCACACATGACACCCCGGGGGGCACAGGGAGATGCTGATAGGGGTGTCTGAGGTCAGGGGTCATGACCTGAACCCTGACCCCAAGCGCACTGTATTGTGGGGGGGAGTGGGGTGTCTGAGGTCAGGGGTCAGGGGTCAAAGGTCAGGGGTCCACCCCCCAGGCACGGTGATCCTGGAGCTGTCCAAGGAGAAGGCCGGCGAGCGGCTGCTGGAGCGCCAGGCCGCCCAGTTCGGCGCCGCCGTCCAGAAGGTCGAGTCGGAGCTGTCGGCCCAGATCCGCTACCTCACCCAGGTCAAGGGTCAAAGGGCACCCTGGGGGAAGGGGGGGTTTGCTCCCCCCTCCCCCCCTCCACCAACACCCCCCGTCCTTCCTCTCCCCGCAGGTGGCCACGGGGCAGCCCCACGAGGGCTCCAGCTACGCGGCGCGCAAGGGCTGCCAGCTGGCGCTCAACCGCGTCGACTACGCGCGGCTCAAGCTGGGGGAGCTGGCGCGGGCCTGCGAGCAGATGCTGGAGCCATGAGGGGGGGCTGGCGGGGGGCCCCCTCAGCCTGGGCCTGGGGCTGGGCCTGGGCCTGCCAGCAGATGCTGGAGCCATCGGGGGGACTGGGGGGGCCCCCTCAGCCTGGGCCTGGGGCTGGGGCTGGGCCTGGGGCTGGGCCTGGGCCTATGAGCAGATGCTGGAGCCATGATGGGGACAGGGGGGCCAGGGGACGAGGGATGGGAGGGTCAGCCTGGGGCTGGGCCTGCCAGCAGATGCTGGAGCCATCAGGGGGAACCCCTGGCCTGGGGCTGGGCCTGGGCCTGGGGCTGGGCCTGGGCCTGCCAGCAGATGCTGGAGCCATCAGGGGGGATGGGGGGACCCCCTCAGCCTGGGCCTATGAGCAGATGCTGGAGCCATCAGGGGGCATGGGGGGGACCCCTCAGCCTGGGCCTGGGCCTATGAGCAGATGCTGGAGCCATGAGGGGGACAGGGGGGACAGGGGATGGGGGATGGGAGGGTCAGCCTAGGGCTGGGCCTATGAGCAGATGCTGGAGCCATCGGGGGGACAGGGGGGACAGGGAACGAGGGGACCCAGCCTGGGCCTGGGCCTATGAGCAGATGCTGGAGCCTTGAGGGGGAACAGGGGGAACCCCCTGGCCTGGGGCTGGGCCTGGGGCTGAGCCTGCGCCTGCGAGCAGATGCTGGAGCCATGAGGGGGGACTGGGGGGCCCCCTCAGCCTGGGCCTGGGCCTGGGTCTATGAGCAGATGCTGGAGCCATTGGGGGCATGGGGGGACAGGGGACAGGGAATGGGGGGGACCCAGCCTGGGCCTGGGCCTATGAGCAGATGCTGGAGCCATCAGGGGGGACTGGGGGACCCCCTCAATCTGGGCCTGGGCCTGGGGCTGGGCCTGGGCCTGTGAGCAGATGCTGGAGCCATCAGGGGGGACTGGGAGGGGACCCCCTCAGCCTGGGCCTGGGGCTGGGCCTGGGCCTGCTAGCAGATGCCGGAGCCGTGAGGGGGGACGTGGGGGACAGGGGGACCCCCCAGCCTGGGGCTGGGCCTGGGCCTGCCAGCAGATGCTGGAGCCGTCATGGGGTCAGGGGACACAGGGGGAACCCCTGGAGCCATTGGGGGACAGGGGAGGATTGGGGGGACAGGGGAGAATTGGGGGGACCCCTCCAACCTGGGCCTAGCGAGCAGATGCTGGAGCCATGAGGGGGTTGGAAGAAGGGGGGGCAGGGGGATGGGGACCCCCTACCCAAACCCAGCCCCCCCCCCCCCCCCCCCAAAAAAATAAAGGGACAGTGCCCACTGCACCCGTGTCATGGAGTGTGGGGGGAGGGGGGAAGGGAGGGGGAGGGTGACCCCCCTTTCACACACACAGACCTCCCCCCCCCTAGATTTACACCCCCTTCCCCATAGGGTTCTTCCCCTCCCCCCAATTTCACACCCCCCTCCCCCAGATTTCACACCCTTCCCCCCAGTTTAACCCTCCCCCTCCCCCAATTTCACACCTCCCCTCAAGTTCCACCCCCCCCCCAAGCTTCACACCCCCCTAAATTCACAGACACCCCCCCCCCCAAGTTTCACTCTCCCCCCCAAAATTCTCACATCCCCCCCTCCCCCAGGTTTCCCCACCCCCCCCTAAATTCCCCCCATCCCCCCCCCCCAGACACAGATTTGGGGTAGAAACTGGTTTAATCAAAATGGGGAGGGGGGGGAAGGGAGGTCTTGCCCCCCCCCCAAATAGGGGGGTGGGAGCTTTCCCCCCCCCAAAACAGGGGGGTGGGATGTGGTTCAAAGCAGCTCCTGGGGGTCATTGCTCAGCTCCATGTGTTTTGGGAGGAGCTGGGGGGGGGGCACAGCCCCCAGCCCCCCTCATGATGCAGAGCAACCCCCCTACCAGAACCAGTGCTCCCAGTAAGATCAGCCCCACGGTAACTGGGACAGGGGGGTTGAGGGGTTGGGGGTCCGGCCCCCTGTGTTCCTCATAGAGCCTGGAGGGGAGGGTGGGGGGTAGGACAACGTGGAGCCCCCCCGGACCCCCCAGCTCTGTCCTGCTGCCCATCACCCAGCTTCAGGCCTGGGGGGGCGGCTGGGGGTCCCGCTGGGGTTGGGGGTCCCGTTGGGGTCGGGGGTCCCGCTGGGGTCAGGGGGGCAGCTGGGGGTCTGGCTGCATCTGGGGGTCTGGCCGGGGGTCTCTGAGCTGCTGGGTTGGTTTGGGGGGGTTAAAGCTGCTCCCAGGGAGTAGGGGGAGCACCGGGGTGGGGGGGGGTCCTTTCAAACACACCCCCCCCCCCAAAATGTGGGGCAGGGTCCCACCTCGGCGCTGCCAGAGCTGTAGCAGCTCCACGACCCACGGCCAGTCCTGGAGCCCACAGAGCCGCTGGTGGGGCAGCACGAACCTGGGGGGGGGGCACGGGGGGGGGCACGGGGGGTGGGATGGGGTGGGGGGCACAGGGGAGGGGGAGGGGAGTTGGGGGGAGGGGGCTGAGGGGGATGGGGGGGCTGAGAGGCACTGGGTGGGATGGGGGGGCAGTGGGTGGAGGGTACAGGGGGGTCTGGGGGGGTGGGATGGAGGTGGGGGGGGCACGGGGGGTGGGATGGGGTGGGGGGCACGGGGGGGGGGGGAGTTGGAGGGGAGGGGGGCTGAGGGGGATGGGGGGGGCTGAGAGGCACTGGGTGGGATGGGGGGCAGTGGGTGGAGGGTACAGGGGGGTCTGGGGGGGTGGGATGGAGGTGGGGGGGGGCACGGGGGGTAGGATGGGGTGGGGGGCACGGGGGAGGGGGGGAGTTGGAGGGGAGGGGGCTGAGGGGGATGGGGGGGGCTGAGAGGCACTGGGTGGGATGGGGAGAGCAAGGGGGGTCCGGGGGGGGTGGGATGGAGTGGGGGGGGGCACGGGGGGAGTTGGAGGGGAGGGGGGTTGAGGGGGGTGGGATGGGGTGGGGGGCACGGGGAGGGGAGGAGGTGGGGGGAGTTGGGGGGAGGGGGCTGAGGGGAATGGGGGGGGCTGAGAGGCACTGGGTGGGATGGGGGGGCAAGGGGGGTCCGGGGGGGTGGGATGGGGGGGCACGGGGTGGGGTGAGGGGGATGGGGGGGGGCTGAGAGGCACTGGGTGGGATGGGGGGTGCAGTGGGGGAGGGGGAACGGGGTGGGGGGGGGGCTGTTTTGGGGCACAGGGGTGGGTGGGAAGGACCCCCCCCATCTGTGCTCTCCCCCCTTTCTTCCCAGTTCCTCCCAGTCTGGAGCTTCCCAGACACCAGTTCCTGGTTCCTCTTTCTCTGCTGGGAAAGGGGGGGGAGGGACTTGGGGGGGGGGGGAGGGGGCTGTGTGGGTCTGGGGGGGGGATGTGGGGGGATTTGGGGGTCCCAGGACAGACTGGGGGGGTCCCGGGGGGTTTGGGGGTTCCGGGGGGTGTGGGGGTTTAGGGTAGTTCGGAGGGGGGGGTTGGGGTCCCGGGGGGGTTTTGGGGGTCCCGGGGGGGTTGGGGTCCCGGGGGGGGGGAACTTGGGGTGCCTGGGGGGTTGGGGGGTCCCGGGGGGGGGCGGGGTTGGGGGGTCCCATGGGGGGGGGGTGGGCTTGGGGGTCCCCGGTTGGGGGGGTGGTTTGGGGGTCCCTCACCTCAGCACGTGGTTGGGACACTGCTGCACCCGCAGCACGCGGGGGGCCAGGGTGTGCACGCGCTGGGGGGGTGCAGGGTCCGGCAGCCGCAGACCCCCACCGAGCCCCCCAAGTTCCCCAGCGCTGCGGGGGGAGGGGGGGGCAGCGGGTCACGGGGTGGGGGGGGGGGAGGGGCCGACATCCCCCCCCCAAACCTCCCCCTGCCCTGACACCCCCCGGGCACCCCCCCACCCCCCGGTCCCGGTGCCCCCCGGTCCCGGTATCCCAGTCCCGGTGCCCCCCGGTGCCCCCCCCCCCCCCCCCCCCGGTGCCGGTACCCCTGTGCCCCCCGGTCCCGTTGCCCCCGGAGCCCCCCAGTCCCGGTGCCCCCCCCCCGGGTACCCCCAGTCCCGGAGCCCCGTCCCGGTGCCCCCCCCGGGTACCCCCAGTCCCGGAGCCCCCCGGTCCCGGAGCCCCCAGTCCCGGTGCCCCCCCCGGGTACCCCCAGTCCCGGAGCTCCCCGGTCCCGGAGCCCCCCCGGGTACCCCCAGTCCCAGAGCCCCCCGGTCCCGGAGCCCCCCCGGTGCCCCCCCCGGGTACCCCCAGTCCCAGAGCCCCCCAGTCCCAGAGCCCCCGGTCCCGGAGCCCCCCGGTGCCCCCCCCGGGTACCCCCAGTCCCGGAGCCCCCGGTCCCGGAGCCCCCAGTCCCGGTGCCCCCCCCGGGTACCCCCAGTCCCGGAGCCCCCCGGTCCCGGAGCCCCCCCCGGTGCCCCCCCCGGGTACCCCCAGTCCCGGAGCCCCCCGGTCCCGGACCCCCCCCCCGGTGCCCCCGGAGCCCCCCGGTGCCGGTACCCCCCCAGGGCAGCAGCAGCAGCAGCAGCCCCGGTCCCATCGTCGTCGGGAAACCGGGGGCGGGGGGGCGGGGGGGCGTTACCGGGAGCCCCTCCCATCGGGAACGCTCCGCCCCCCCGGGAAGCCCCCTTCCCCCCCCTCCCCCCGAACCGGGGTCGTGTCTGTCTGTCTGTCCGTCCCCCGTTATCTGGGACAGACGGACGGGGCGGGGGGGATGGGGATGCTCAGGGACAGACGGACGGACGGACAGACGGACGGGGGGGATGCGGAGGGGGGTGCACAGGGACAGACGGACAGACGGACGGGGCGGGGGGATGGGGATGCTCAGGGACGGACGGACAGACGGACGGGGGGGGATGCGGAGGGGGTGCACAGGGACAGACAGACGGACAGATGGAGGATGGGGACAGGTAGGGACAGACGGGTGGACGGACGGGAGATGGTTAGGGGCAGGGACGGACAGACGGACAAACGGACGGTTGCTGAGGGGACGGACGGGGACGGGGAGGGGCAGGGACGGACAGACAGACAGACGGGGGGATGAGGGAGGGGCAGGGACAGACAGACAGACAGACGGGGGGATGAGGAGGGGCAGGGACGGACAGACAGACAGACGGGGGGACGGGGAGGGGCAGGGACAGACAGACAGACGGGGGGACGAGGAGGGGCAGGGACGGACAGACAGACAGACGGGGGGATGAGGGGGGGCAGGGACGGACAGACAGACGGGGGGACGGGGAGGGGCAGGGACAGACAGACAGACGGGGGGACGGGGAGGGGCAGGGACAGACAGACAGACGGGGGGACGAGGAGGGGCAGGGACAGACAGACGGGGGGATGGGGAGGGGCAGGGACAGACAGACAGACGGGGGGATGAGGAGGGGCAGGGACAGACAGACAGACGGGGGGACGGGGAGGGGCAGGGACGGACAGACAGACAGACGGGGGGATGAGGAGGGGCAGGGACGGACAGACAGACAGACGGGGGGATGAGGGGGGCAGGGACAGACAGACAGACGGGGGGACGGGGAGGGGCAGGGACGGACAGACAGACAGACGGGGGGATGAGGAGGGGCAGGGACGGACAGACAGACAGACGGGGGGATGAGGGGGGGCAGGGACAGACAGACAGACGGACACGCAGCCGTGCCGGGGCGGGGCCGGACAGACGGACGCGGAGCCGGGAAGCCGCCGGTGCCGTCACACCCCTGACCTGACCCTCGCGCGCACCTGGGCACCCCCACCCCCACCCCGTGACGTCACGCCCCGGCACCCCCCACGTCACCCGCCCCGCCCCCCCCATATACAGGTGCGCGAGGCTGCCCGGCCCCGAGTGCGCTGGGCGCTGCCGTGGGGCCGCAGGGACCTATAGGGGCTATAGGGGACCTAGAGGGGCTACTGGAGCCTGTAGGGACCGCTAGGGACCTATAGGGGCTATAGGGACCTATAGGGGCTATAGGGACCTGTAGGGGCTATAGGGACCTGTAGGGACCTATAGGAGTCCATAAGGGTTATAAGAGCCCACAGGGGCTTTAGGAGCCCATAGGGACCTATAGGGGCTATAGGAGCCCATAGGGACCCACAGGGACCTGTAGGAGCCCATAGGGGCGACAAGAGCTCATAGGGACCTATAGGGGCCCATAGGGGCGACAAGAGCTCATAGGGACCTATAGGGAGTCTCTGCCCTTCGTCAGGCGTGAGGGGACTCTATAGGGTGTTGGCGTGGAGCACCTATAGGTTATCTATAGGGTGTGGGGTCTGCTCCAGGCTCCTCTTCAGCCATCTGTAGGCTCTACCCTATAGGGCAACCTAGGGTGTCTATAGGGTACCTACAGAGTCTGCTCTGGGCATATAGGGTGCCTATAGGGTGCCTATAGGGTTCGTAGGGTGTCTATAGGGCTCCATAGGGTCTGTTCTGAGCATATAGGGTGCCTATAGGGTGCCTATAGGGCTCGTAGGGTGTCTATAGGGCTCCATAGGGTCTGTTCTGGGCATATAGGGTGCCTATAGGGTGCCTATAGGGCTTGTAGGGTGTCTATAGGGCTCCATAGGGTGTCTATAGGGCTCCACAGGGTGCCTGTAGGGTCTCTATAGGGAGTCTGTAGCGTGTCTATAGGGCTCCATAGGGTGCCTGTAGGGTCTCCATAGGGCACCTGTAGGGTCTCTATAGGGAGTCTGTAGTGTGTCTATAGGGTCTCCATAGGGTTTTCTATAGGGTCTTGCCCAGGTTGCCTATAGGGTCTGGTCCGGGCACCCATAGACCACCTGTAGGGTCTCATAGGGCACCCATAGGGCACCCATAGGGTCCCCATAGGGTCCCCATAGGGTCCCCCGTAGGGCAGCTCCAGGGTAGGGAGCCGGGTGGGTCGGTGTGTGGGTCCGGCCATCGATGGCGAACGGGGGGCTGCAGGGCCTGGGGCTGGCGCTGGCGGTGGCCGGTTGGGGGGCGCTGGTGGTGGCCACGGTGCTGCCGCAGTGGCAGGTGTCCACCTTCGCCGGGGACAGCATCATCACGGCCGTGGTGACCTGGCAGGGGCTGTGGATGAGCTGCGCCAGCCAGAGCACCGGGCAGCTGCAGTGCAAGAGCTACGACTCCATCCTCGCCCTGCCCGGTGAGGGGGGACATGGGGGGGCTGGGGGGCACTGGGGGACATGGGGGGGGCATTGGGGGACATGGGGGGACTGGGGACATGGGGGTCATGGAAGGGCCGGGGGGTCATGGGGGTCATGGGGGGGCTGGGGACATGGAGGAGCTGGGGGGCATTGGGGGACATGGGGGGCACTGGGGACATGGGGGGCTGGGGACATGGGGGGGCTGGGGGGCATTGGGGGGCACAGGGGGACATGGGGGCACTGGGGACATAGGGGGCTGGGGGGTATTGGGGGACATGGGGGCACTGAGGACATGGGGGGCATTGGGGGACATGGGGGCACTGGGGACATGAGGGGCATTGGGCGACATGGGGGGACTGGGGACATGGGGGGGCATTGGAGGACATGGGGGCACTGGGGACATGGGGGTCAGGGAGGGGCTGGGGGGCATTGGGGGACATGGGGGGACTAGGGACATGGGGGTCATGGAGGGGCTGGGGGGCATTGGAGGACATGGGGGTTCTGGGGACATGGGGGTCATGGAGGGGCTGGAGGGGCATTGGGGGACATGGGGGGACTGGGGACATGGGGGGGCATTGGGGGACATGGGGGCACTGGGGACATGGGGGTCATGGAAGGGCTGGGGGGCATTGGGGGACATGGGGGCACTGGGGACGTGGGGGGGCTGGGGGGCATTGGGGGGCACTGGGGACATGGGGGTCATGGGGGGGCATTGGGGGACATGGGGGTCATGGGGGGCTGGGGGGCATTGGGGGACATGGGGGGACATGGGGGCACTGGGGACATGGGGGTCATGGAGGGGCATTGGGGGACATGGGGACATGGGGGTCATGGGGGGGCTGGGGGGGCTGGGGGGCATTGGGGGACATGGGGGGACATGGGGGCACCGGGGACATGGGGGGGCTGGGGGGCATTGGGGGCACTGGGGACATGGGGGCACTGAGGACGTGGGGGTCATGGAGGGGCTGGGGGGGCATTGGGGGACATGGGAGCACTGGGGACATGGGGGTCATGGGGGCCTGGGGTCAGGGGGGGTCAGGGGGGTACATGGGGGTCACGGGGGCCACGGGGCCATGGGGGGGGCTGGGAGGACGTGGGGCCATGGGGGGTGCAGGGGGCCATGGGGGTGATGAGGGACATGGGGGTTGTGAGGGGGCGCTGGGGTCATGAGGGGGTCATGGGGGGACATGGGGGTCACAGGGACCATGGGGACTTGGGGGGGTCACAGGTGGGTGTGGGGTGACTTGGGGGGTCACAGGAGCTGTGGGGTCAGGGGGGTCACAGGAGGGGGGGACATGGGGGTCACAGGGGGGATATGGGGACATGCATGGTGGTGGTGGGGGTGGGGGGGTCACAGGGGCCGTGGGGGGGTCATGGGGTGATGTGACACTTGGGGGAGGGGGGGCTGAAGGAGGGGGAGGTGTCAGATCATGACACGCCCCCCCCCCCCCCATGGGAACCCAAATCGCTTGGGGGGGGGGGAGGTGGGTGTTGGTATTTGGGGATGGGGGGTGGGGGCTGAAATCTATGGGGTGCCCCCTCCCTTGGGTGCCCCTTTCACCCCCCTGGGGTGCCCCTTCCCCCCCCTCCCCCCCCTTCCTGATTTCGGTTTCACTGAAACTCCCGTCATGCGACGAGGGGGGGTGGGGTGGGGGGGGTGCCCTGAGTCACCGCAGGAGCGGCCGTTGGGGCGCGGCGGGGTGTGACCCCCCCCCCCCCGTGGGGACCAGGACAAAGTCCCTGCCCCCCCCCACCCCCTTCCTCATCCCCCCCCACACCCCATCACCCCACCCCAAGGCGCGGCCGGTGATCCCAACACCCTCACCCCCCCCATTTTGGGTCCCCGTGTGTGCGTCCTCATCCCTCCCCCCCAAAATCACCTCCTAACACCCCCAAACCCCCCCCCCCAACTCCCCCCATGTGTGTGTTTTGGGGGGGGGGGGGGAACATGACACCCCACCCATTTATATCCCAGCGATGGGCGCGTTGCTGCCGGGCCGCACCCCGCAAAGGCCGAAGTCCCCGTTGGCGTCATGGCGGCCTTGGCGTGCGCAGGGTGGGGGGGGGGACACACAGACACGCCATAACCCACCACACCCCCCCACCCTAATTTCTCCTTCTCCCCCCCCAACTCCACTTCCCCCCCCCCTCCCCTCCCTTAGGCCCCATCCAGGCCACGCGGGCTCTCATGGTGGTGGCGGCGGTGCTGGGCCCGGTGGCCATGGCCATGGCGGTGGCGGGGATGAAATGCACCCGCTGCGGCGAGGACGACCCGCGGCGCAAAGCCACCATGGCGGCCATCGGTGGGGGGATCTTCCTGCTGGCGGGTGAGACACGCATACACCCCCACACCCCCCACCCCAACCCCCCAAAAATCCCCCAACCCCTCCATAAACCCACCCAAATTTAACGGTTCCTCGGGGCGCCGCGCAGGCCTGGCAGCGCTCGTGGCCTGCTCGTGGTACGGCCATCGCATCGTCACCAACTTCTACGACCCCACCATCCCCATCAACCTCAAGTGAGTTAATTTTTGGGGGGGAGAGGGGGGCTGCTGTGTTTATTTTTGGGGGGGCGGGGAGCAGTTTGGGGGATTCCACCCCCCTAACTCGTGTTTTGTCTCTGTTGTAGGTACGAGTTCGGCACCGCCATCTTCATCGGCTGGGCAGGCTCCGCGCTGGTGCTGCTGGGGGCTCCATGCTGGCTTGTTCGTGCCCCCCAAAACAGGGTGCAGGGCGCGCTCGGGCCTACCCCCGGCACAAAGCCGCCTCCCAGCAGCCCCCCAGCACCAAGGAGTACGTCTGAGGAGACCCTCCCCCCACCCCCCCCCCCAACCCTGACACCCCCCACCCCAGACCTTCGGCGGCGCACCCACCCCACCCAGCGCTGCGGAGCCTCACCACCCCCTCCCCCCACCCCCCACCCCCCAAAATAAACCCTGGGGGAGGGGGCGCACACACTCCCACCCCCCTCCACACCCCCCCAGGACCCCCAATTGCTGTGCCCCCCCCCCCATGTCGCTTCACGCCCCCGCTTTCGGGTGCTTTTGTACAAAATAAAACCTTTTTGTGTGTTTTAACCCATTTTCTGCCCAAATTTATTCCTCTCCCCTCCCCAATTCATAAGAAGGGGAAGGAGGGGTGACAGCCCCCCCATAACCTAGCCCGAACATGGCGGCGCCCACCGCCGTACGGTGTCGTCATTGGGCAGCGCGCCCCGCTAACAAACAGGACGGCGCTCCCTGCCGTACGGTGTCGTCATAGCGCGGCGCGCCGCCGGAACCAACATGGCGGCGCCCTGAGCCGTACGGTGGCGTCATCGGGAGGCGATGCTAGAGGAGCTGGCGGCGGGCGGAGCGGGGGGCTGCTCCTCGTGCGGGGTGCGGGGGGAGTCCCGGTCCTAGGGGGGGGGGATCCCGGTCCAGGGGGTCTCCGTGAGGCTCAGCCGCGTGTCCGTGTCCCCCCCTTACCCCGCAGACAGCGCCGCCTGCGAGGGCCGCAGCCTGGTCCGGGCCTTCGCCAGCGCCGCCGCGCAGAGGTGGGGGGGGTCGGGGGGGATTTGGGGGGCCGGGGGGGTCAGCGGTGCGGCCGCCCCCCTCCCACACCCCCCCCCCCGTCACTTTATTTCCCTCCCCCCCCCAGGGCTGAGCGCGTCGTCGTCGTCCTCTTCGAAGTCCCCCGGGAGCGGTTTGAGGCCGGGCTGAGCCCCGCGGTGAAGGAGCGGTGAGGGTGACACCCCCCCGGGCCCCCCGGGCCTCCCCAGACCTCCCCGAACCCCCCAGCCCCCAGGATCCCCCCCCTAACCCCTCCCATAGCCTCACAGACCCCCATGGCCCCCACAATCCCCCCGCCCCTCCCAGACCCCCCTAGACCCCCAGAGCCCCCCATGCCCCCACCCCCCCAGTCCCCCCCGGACCCCCGCAGCCCCCCCCCCCCCCCATAGCCACACAAGCCCCCCATGGCCGCCCCAGACCCTCCCCCCACAGTCCCCCCCAGACCCCCGCAGCCCCCCCCCCCCCACCGGCCCCACAGCCCCCCACTGACCCCCCTTCCCAGCCCCCCCCCCCCATAGCCACACAAGCCCCCCATGGCCGCCCCATGCCCCCCCCCCCAGTCCCCCCCAGACCCCCGCAGCCCCCCCCCCCCCCATAGCCACACAAGCCCCCCATGGCCACCCCAGACCCTCCCTCACTCCAGAGACCCCCATGCCTCCCCTTCATACCCCCCTTAGACCCACCATAACCACACAGACCCCCCCACCGGCCCCACAGCCCCCCACTGACCCCCTTCCCAGCCCCCCCCCCCCCCCCAAAACCACCTTTGCCCTCCCCCCCCAGGCTCCTGTACCGCGATGGCTTCACGGACCCCCTGGGCTGGAGCCGGCCGGACCCCGACCTGAGGGTGGAGGATTTTGGGGGCTGCTGACGGGGGGCTCCCCCTGGGGGGCCCTTGACGTTGGTGCTGGACTCACTCAGCTGGCTGCTGCTCCGCCTGCCCCCCCCCAAAATCTGCCAGGCCCTGGGGGCTCTGCTGGGGGGGGCCCCCAACTCCGGTCAGGACATTGGGGATAGGGGAGGGGGACTGGGATAAAAGGAGGGGGGGTATTGGGGTGCCTGGGGCGGAGGGGGAAGGGGGTGTGCCACCCCCACCCCCCCGGACGCCTGTTTCCCCCCTCCTTTCCAGGTCGCCCCCCCGGCTCTTGGCACTGCTGCATGAGGACCTGCACCCCCCGGGCTGGTGCGGGCCCTGGGGGCCCTGGCCAGCACCCAGCTCATCGTTTGGGGGGGCACCCCCCAACCCCGGCACCCCCCGAGTCGCCAGCATACTCAGCCGCCCCCGCAAAGGGGGGTCAGGCAGAAGGTGGGTGCAAGGGGTTATGGGGGGAGGAGGCACCCAAGAGGGTCACCCCATGGACCCCCCCCCCACCCAAACCTCCTCTGTTTCCCCCCACCCCCCCCAGGACGAGAGCTTCACCCTCCTGCCCGATGGCTCCCTGCATTCCCTGGGGGAGCCCCCCCCGCCCCCCACCCCGGAGGAGGTTGGGGGGAGCCCCCATCCTGCGGGATCCCATAGGGATTTGGGGGGCCGGGCTCCCCCCATCCCCCCACCCCCTCACCTTCCGCCTGAAGCTGTCGGCGTCTGAGCGGGCTGCACGGGCGGCTGTGCCCCCCCGTACCAGCTCAGCCCCCCCAGGTGAGTGAAAGGGGGGACACACCGCAGGCTCCCAGTCACCACCAGTCTCCCCAGTAACACTCCCCCATCCCCCTCCAGGAGATCCACCCTCCTCCAGACACCCGGGACCGGCGTCTGTGCCCCAGACCCCCCGAGGATGAGGATCCAGAGGACCCCGACGACGACCTGGACGTGTGACCCCCCCCCCCCGACCCAGACCCCCCCCCCCCAGGAGTTATTGTAGGACCTACACAAATACAGATGGGGGGGGGACACGACACGGTGTTTATCGTGGGACCCCCATAAATTTTGGCGCTCTAATAAAGCCATCGCACCCCCCAGCCCCGGGTGGTCTCTTGAGGGGGGGCACAGACCGGGGGGGGGTGGTGTGAGGGGAGGGGGCGCAGCCGTCTGGGTTCCTCGGGGGAGGGGGGAGGGGGGAAGGAAGCGCCCGGCGAGCGCCGGAGGGGGGAACGAAGGACCCGGGGGAGCCGCAGCACCGCTGAGGCCACGCCCCGGCGCTAAGCCACGCCCCCAGCCAACAATTTCCCGCCTGTATAGGAAGCCACGCCCCCTCCAGCGCGGTTGACCGCGCCCCCGCCTCCATAACCACTCCCCTCTTGTTAACCACGCCCCCTTTGAGGACCACGCCCCCTCATTTCCTCTCTCCCCCCCCCCCCGCGCATGCGCGTTAGCCGTTCGCCCCCTCTCTCCGTGCCTTGGCGCCCCGGAAGTGCTCGACCGGAAGTGACCCCCGGTAGCGGCGGGAGGGGCCGGACCGGGCGGGAGCGCGATGGCGGCGGCCGGGGGCAGCGGCCGGTAACCAAACGAGCTCGACTCACTCCCCCCCCCCGCAGCCGGGTTACGGCCCCGGGGGAGCTTTCCCTTGGGATCTCTTCCGTTAAACCTCCGGTAGAACCGGTACTCGTCGAGCGACCGGTACTGCGGGAACCCAGCGTTTGGCATCTCCTTTCCCCGGGCCGGCGGTCAGAGCGGGGCCGGAGGTCCCGGGGCCGGCCCGGGGCTGGGTCCGCCGCCGCTCCCGTTGTTTGGGGGGGAGTGAAGCTGGCGGAGCTGGGCCGGGCGGGGGGCGGCGGCGGCGGGGCCGGTGCCGGTATGATGCGGACTCAGTGTTTGTTGGGGCTCCGGACCTTCGTGGCCTTCGCCACCAAGTTTTGGAGCTTCCTCCTTTATATGCTGCGGCGGCAGGTCCGCACCGTGAGTACCGGGGGATGGCGGAGGGGGGGGGAGGGGGCTGTACCGTGAGTCACCGGCGGCGGAGGAGGAAGGGGGGAGGGGGGTAACCGGGAGGGGGGCAGCTTCCCGGCCCCCCTGTTCCCCTACCGGGCTGAGGAGGGGGTTGGAGCTGGTGGGGGGGGGGTATCTCTGCCCGTGCCTCAGTTTCCCCAGCCGGTTCCACCGGGGAGGGGAGGGTGGGGAGGTAGGGAGGGGTCTAGGGGTGAGGGTATCTCTGCCCGTGCCTCAGTTTCCCCAGCTGGTCCCACCCGGGAGGGAAAGGGAGGGTGGGGGTGGGGTATCTCTGCCAGTGCCTCAGTTTCCCCAGCCGGTTTCACGGGGGTGGGAAGGGGGGGTGGGGGGGGTGCCCAGCCCCGGTTTGGAGCCGTCCCAGCACGGGAGGGGGGTGGGGGGGGGGGGTCACACGAGCCCCGGGGGTTGATGAGGAGCAGCAGGTGATGGGTTTAATTTAGCCCCGGGGAAGGGGGGGGGGGGCAGTGGGTGTCCGTCTGTCTGGGTGTCCGTCTGTCCGTCCCCCCGCCCCCTCCTCCTCCCCCCGGTGCCCCGTGTCCCCTCCCCCCCTCCCCCGGTGCCCCGTGTGTTCCCCCTCCCCAGTGCCCTGTGTCCCCCCCCCGGTGCCCCATGTCCCCCCCCCAGTGTTGTGACCCCCCCGGTGCCCCGTGTCCCCTCCCCCAGTGCCATGACCCCCCCCCAGTACCCTGTCCCCCCCCCCCCAGTGCCATGACCCGCCCCCCCCCCCGGTGCCTCATGTCCCCCCCCCAGTACCCCATGTCCCCCCCCAGTACCCCATGTCCCCCCCCAGTACCCCATGTCCCCCCCCAGTGCCGTGACCCCCCCCCAGTGCCCCGTGTCCCTCCCCGGTGCCCCATGTCCCCCCCCCAATGCCGTGACCCCCCCAGTGCCCCATGCCTCCCCCCCGGTATCCCATGACCCCCCCCCCCAGTGCCCCGTGTCCCCCCCAGTGCCCCGTGACCCCCCCCGGTGCCCCATGTCCCCCCCCCCAGTGCCGTGACCCCCCCCCCGGTGCCCCGTGTCCCCCCCAGTGCCATGACCCCCCCCCGGTGCCCCGTGTCCCCCTTCCAGTTCTGTGACACCCCCCCAGTACCCCATGTCCCCCCCCCAGTGCCATGACCCCCCCCCAGTGCCCCGTGTCCCCCCCCCCAGGTGATCCAGTACCAGACGGTGCGGTACGACGTGCTGCCTCTCTCCCCCGTGTCCCGCAACCGCCTCAGTGAGTTGGGGTTTGGGGGGGGGGGGGAGGGGATCCCCAAAATCATGGGGGGGGGTCCCCAAAATCATGGGAGGGTCCCTATTGTGATACTGGGGGCGGGGGGGGAACAACAACGTGGAATGAGGGGTAATAGACAGGGGGAGGGGTGATTTTGGGGGAGTTGTGAGGTGATGGGGACCCCCCCCAAGAGGGAAGGGGGTTTTGGGGACCCCCTGACACCCCTTTATGTGTGCCCCCCCCCCCAGACCAGGTGAAGAGGAAGATCCTCGTCTTAGACCTGGATGAGACCCTGATCCACTCCCACCACGACGGGGTCCTGCGGCCCACCGTGCGCCCCGGGACCCCCCAGACTTCATCCTCAAGGTTGGGGGGGTCCTGAGGGTTTGGGGGGTGGGGTGGGGGGGGGGGTGGGGGTGTGGGGGTGAGTCTCAGGGTCAGAGCTTGGGGGGGGTCCTGGGGGTTTGGAGGGGGTCTCAGGGGCTGGGAGGGCTCCTGGTGTCCAAGGTGGGAGGTTCCAGGGGCAGAAATTGGGGGATCCCAGGGGTTTGGGGGGGGTCCCAGGGATTTGGGGGTGTCCCAGGGTCAGAGCTTGGGGGGTCCCAGAGATTTGGGGGTGTCCCTGGGTCAGAGCTTGGGGGTGTCCCAGGGTCAGAGCTTGGGGGGATCCAAGGGGTTTGGGGGGAGTCCCTGGGTCAGAGCTTGGGGGGGTCCCAAGGGATTTGGGGGTGTCCCAGGGTCAGAGCTTGGGGGGGTCCCAGAGATTTTGGGGGGGGGGGGTCCCACGGTCAGAGCTTATGGAGGTCCCAGGGATTTGGGGGGAGTCCCAGGGTCAGAGCTTGGGGGGTCCCAAGGTCAGAGCTTGGGGGTCCCAGGGGTATAGGGGTTGCTAAGGTTCCTGGTGCCTGAGGTGGGGGGACGGGGGGGATCCCAGGGCTGTATTGGGGGGGGTTACTCCATGGGGTGGGGGCTCAGGGAGGAGGAGGGTCTCACCTCACCCCTGTCTGTCCGTCCCCCCAGGTGGTGATTGACAAACACCCCGTGCGGTTCTTCGTGCACAAGCGGCCGCACGTGGATTTCTTCCTGGAGGTGGTGAGTGCCCCCTCCCCCCAGAACCCCCTTCCCCCACCCCCCCAAGGCTCTGGGACCCCCCTGGTGAGCCCCCCACCCTGGTCCCTTCCCTCCCCTCCCCAGGTGAGCCAGTGGTACGAGCTGGTGGTGTTCACGGCCAGCATGGAGATCTACGGCTGCGCCGTGGCCGACAAGCTGGACAACAACCGCAGCATCCTGGCACGGCGCTACTACCGCCAGGTGGGCGGGGCTTGGGGCCAGGGGGCGGGGCCTGGGCCGAGGGGGCGGGGTTTTGGGGCCTGGAGGGGGCGGGGTTTTGGGGCCTGGAGGGGGCGGGGTTTTAGGGCCAGGGCTTGGGGGGTTACAGCATCCTGGCATGGCACTACTACAACCAGGTGGGCGGGGCTTGGGTTGAGGGGGGCGGGGCCTGGGCTGTGGGGGCGGGGCCTGGGCCGAGGGGGTGGGATTTTGGGGCCTGGAGGGGGCGGGGTTTTAGGGCCAGGGCTTGGGGGGGTTACAGCATCCTGGCATGGCACTACTACTGCCAGGTGGGCGGGGCCTGGACTGAGGGGGCGGGGCCTGGGCCGAGGGGGTGGGGTTTTGGGGCCTGGAGGGGGCGGGGTTTTAGGGCCAGGGCTTGGGGGGTTACAGCATCCTGGCATGGCGCTACTACAACCAGGTGGGCGGGGCTTGGGTTGAGGGGGGCGGGGCCTGGGCCGAGGGGGTGGGGTTTTAGGGTCAGGGCTTGTGGGGGTTACAGCATCCTGGCGCTAATACTGCCAAGGGGGTGGGGCCTGGGGCCAGGGGCGGGGCCTGGGCAGAGGGGGCGGGGTTTTAGGGCCAGGGGTGGGGCCTGGGCTAGTGGGGGTTGCAGCATCCTGGCACGGCGCTACTACTGCCAGGTGGGCGGGGCTTGGGGCCAGGGGGCGGGGCCTGGGCAGAGGGGGCAGGGTTTTGGGGCCTGGGTGGAGCCTGCATGGAGGGGGCGGGGTTTTAGGGTCAGGGCTTGTGGGGGTTACAGCATCCTGGCATGGCGCTACTGCCGCCAGGTGGGCGGGGCCTGGAGCCAGGGGGTGGGGCCTGGGCCGAGGGGGCGGGGCTTTGGGGGGTTCAGCATCCTGGATTGGTAGTACTACCAGCAGGTGGGCGGGACCTGGGGCCAGGGGGTGGGACCTTGGGCCAGGGGGTGGGTGCATGGATGAGAGGGCGGGGCAAGGGGCGGGGCTTGGGGGGGTTACAGCATCCTGGCCTGGTGCTACTGCTGCCAGGTGGGCGGGGCCTGGGGCCAGGGGGCGGGGCCTGGGCTAGGTGCATGGATGAGGGGGCGGGGCCTGGGGAAAGGGGCGGGGCTTTTGGGATGGGGCAAGGTGCTACCACTGCCAGGTGGGCGGGGCTATTGGGAGGGGGCGGGGCCTGCTCTAAGGGGCGTGGCCTGGGGAGTGGGGGTTGACCTGTGGTTGGGACTTCGAGGTGGGGGTGGAGTCTGGGGGTTGGTCCTCCCCCCCGGTGGGCGTGTCTGGCCGAGGAGGGGGCGTGTCCTAACCTGGCCCCGCCCCCAGCACTGCACTCTGGAGCTGGGCAGCTACATCAAGGACCTGTCAGTGGTTCACAGCGACCTGTCCAGCATCGTCATCCTCGACAACTCCCCCGGCGCCTACCGCAGCCACCCAGGTACAGGACACCCCCCTGCACCCCAAAACACGCCCCCCCACAGCCCCACACCCCCCTGCAGCTCCTTACCCCCCTGTCCTGCTTCCCACCCCCTCCCCCCCCAGATAACGCCATCCCCATCAAGTCCTGGTTCAGTGACCCCAGTGACACGGCTCTGCTCAACCTGCTGCCCATGCTGGATGCCTTGAGGTGAGGGAGGGGGGGCATGGGGGGGCTGGAGTGGGGATTAGGGGTGTCCTGGGGGGCACTGAAGGGGCTGTGGGGGTTACAGTGGGGCTGGGGGGCTGGAATATGGGCTGGGGGTGTCGTGGGGGAGCACAGTGGGGTCTGGCCATGTGCTGGGGAGGCACTGAGGGGGCTGGAGTAGGGGTTGGGGGGGGGTACAGTGGGGCTGGGGGGCTGGAATATGGGCTGGGGGTGTCGTGGGGGAGCACAGTGGGGTCTGGCCATGTGCTGGGGAGGCACTGAGGGGGCTGGAGTGGGGGCTGGGGAGGGTACAGTGGGGCTGGGGGTGCTGGGGTTGTCGTTGGGGGGCACTGAGGAGGCTGGAATGGGGGCTGGGGAGGCAAGGGGGGTGCTGGAGTGGGGTCTGGGGGTGGCACAGTGGGGGCTGGGGGTGCCCAAGGGGTGGCACAGTGGGCTCTGGGGGTGCCCTGGGGTGGCACAGTGGACTCTGGGGGTGCCCAAGGGGGGTTCCATCTTACTCAGGCACCACCCACTGGGGGGAGAGGGGTGTGTGTGTGGGGGGAGGTGGGTTCCATTGGGGGGGGGTGTCCTTATGGCTTTTGGAGGGGTGGGAATGGGGTGCACACAGTTCAGGCTGGGGTCCCCATCCTGTTCTCTGCCCCCCCTTCCCCCTCCCCAGGTTCACAGCCGACGTCCGCTCCGTCCTGAGCCGTAACCTGCACCAGCACCGGCTGTGGTGACGGTAGCCCCACCCCCACCGGGATTTGGGGGGGGGGCAGGAATGGGGGGAGGGGGAGCAACACCCCACACCGGATGGGATGTTCCCCCTCCCCCTTCGGGGGACAGACACCCCCTCTCCCCCCTCAACGAGGGATGGACTTTGGGCTGGGGGAGGGGGTGTGGGGGGGGGTGAAGCGCAGAGCCACGTGCCCGACTTCGGTGCTTTATTGGGGGGGCTGGGGGGGGGGGGTCGCGTGCTGTGGCCCCCTCCCCCAGCCCCCCCACCCCTCCCCCCAGCCGGGTGCAGCCGGTTCCCTTCCCCCCCCCCCCCTTTGTTTTTAAAAGACCTGGGTCCCACCCGCGGCGTCTCGGCGCTTTCTGTGCCTGGGGGGGGAGGGGAGTTGGGGGGAGGGTCGTTCGTGCCCCTCTCCCCTCCTTTAGCCTTTTTTTGGGGGGGGCTTCTACGCTTCCTTCCCCCCCGCTTCCCAACAATGGTTTGTTCCTCCCTCCCCCCCCCTTTTTCCCGGCGCGAATGGTTCCGTCCGCTCTCGGCCACGCCCCCCCCCCCCCGCCGCGGTCACGTGGCGTCACTGTTTACTTCGCGGGCCCGCCCGTCACGTGATTCGGCCTCCCACAATCCCCCTCCCCACCCCTTTTCCTCCCCCCCCTCCCCGCGCGCTGACGTCAGTCACATGACTGACCGCAGCGCCGCCGCGAATCCCTCCGCGCTCACACCCATCACACCCCCCCCCCCCCTCAACCGGCTCCTTCCGCCTCCCCTCCCGGGACCGGGCAGCTCCTTCGCTCCCTCCCCAATCGCGCAGCCGCCGTTACCGGGATGAGATGCTGGGGGGGGGGGGGGCGGAGAAAGGAACGATTTGGGGTGGGGGCCTGTTGCGTACCGGGTGGAAGGGGGGGGGGGCCACACTATGCATTGCCGCGTCACTTTACCCCTACCACGCATGCGCTACGCCACCGGCGTTGCCCTCCCTGCTTCTGCGCATGCGCTGGAAGGAGGGAGGGCGGCGCAGCGCATGCGCTCCTCCCCGCGCCCTTTACCCTTCTCCCTCGCAATACGCCGTTTGCGCAGCCTTTACGCCGACGGCGTAAGCAGCCACCGTTCCTTCCTTCCCCCCTCGCCTTACGCTAGTTGCGTAAGGCGCGCTGGCTGCGCTGTTGGCGTGGCGCGGGTAGAGAGAGAGAGGGAGAGAGAGAGGCGGGAGGAGGAGGGGGGCGTGGCCTAAGCGAGGAGAAGGGGGCGTGGCCGGGCGGGGAAGTGGAAGGAGGAGGAAGGGGGGGGGGGCGGGCGGGGGGGGGAAGTGGGGGAGGGGAACGGGCCCGTTCGGCGCTTGAGAAGCCTCCGGCCCCGGCCCCGCCATGAAGTTCCTGTACAAGGAGGAGCACCCGTTCGAGAAGCGGCGTTGCGAAGGAGAGAAGATCCGTAAGAAGTACCCGGACCGAGTCCCGGTGAGGGGCCCGGGGGGGGAACGGGGGGGGGGGAACTGGGACCACCCCCCCATCCCTCACCCCCCCACCCCCCACCCCTCAACCCCCCCCCCAACAGGGCAGCGGGAGACCCCTGGAACCAACCCCCCCCCACTCCCCCCGCCCCCCCCCGAACCACCCCCCCCCACCCCCCCGCCCCCCCCCAGGAAGGCAGATTCCCCCCACCCCCCCCGAACCACCCCCCCCGAACCACCCACACCCCCCCCAAGGAAGCCAGACTCACCCCCTCCTGGAACACCCCCCCCGGGAAGCAGGGACACCCCCCCCCCCCCAAGGAACCCCCCCCAACAGGGCAGCGGGAGACCCCTGGAACCAACCCCCCCAGGAAGGCAGATTCCCCCCCCCCCGAACCACCCCCCCACCCCCACTCCCCCCCCCAGGAAGGCAGATTCCCCCCACCGAACCACCCTCCCCCCAGGAAGGCAGATTCCCCCCTCCCCGAACCACCCCCCACCCCCACCCCCCCCCCCCAAGGAAGGCAGATTCCGCCCCCCCCCGAACCACCCCCCACCCCCACTCCCCCCCAGGAAGGCAGATTCCCCACCCCCCCGAACCACCCACCCCCCCCCCAAGGAAGCCAGACTCACCCCCCTCCTGGAACACCCCCCCCCAAGGAACCCCCCCCCCAACAGGGCAGCGGGAGACCCCTGGAACCAACCCCCCCAGGAAGGCAGATTCCCCCTCCCCACCCCCCCAGGAAGCCAGCCCCCCCCCCCCTCCTGGAACCACCCCCTGGGAAGCCGGGCCCCCCCCCCAAGGAACCCCCCCTAGGAAACCGGGACCCCCCCCCCCCCAGGAACTATCCCCCTGGGAAGCCGGGACCCCCCCCCGGGAACCACACAGACCCCCCCCCCAGGAAGCCAGACACCCCCCCCCCACCCCGAAACCCCCCCCCCGAAGCCAAGACGACCCCCCCCCCCGAAACCACCCCCCTGGGCAACCGGGACCCCCCCCCCCGGGGACCACACCCCCCCCCCCAGGAAGCCAGACCCCCTCCCCTAGGAATCCCCCCACCAGGGCAGAGGGACACCCCCCCCCCTCACCCCCCCCCCAGAACCACCCCCCCAGACCCCCCAGGAACCATCCGGTTGCCCTGGGGAACCCGTATCCCCCCGGGACCCCCCTGGGGAACCCCCCGGGACCCCTACATCCCCCCCCGGTACCCCCCCGGTACCCCCCAGACTCCCCCCAGGACCACCCGGGGTCCCCATATCCCACCAGGAACAACCCCCCCAACCCAAGGAGCCTTGGGGCTCCCGTATCCCCCCCAACCCCTCAGTGGACCCCCCGGGGACCCCCCCTGGGATCTCTGGGACACCCATGTGTCCCCCCAGGGAGCCCTCAGGACCCCCATATCCCCCCCCCAAACCTCCCAGTAACCCCCCCACCCCGAGATTCCCCCTCCCCTGGGAACTCTCCAGTAACGCCCCCCCCAATTTCTCCTCCCCCCCCCCAATTTCTCCTCCCCCCCCCAATTTCTCCTCCCCCCCCCCAAAATCCTTCCTCCCCCCCAAAATCCTTCCTCCCCCCCAAAATCCTTCCTCCCCCCCCAAAATCCTTCCTCCCCCCCCCCAAAATCCTCCTCCCCCCAATTCTTTCCCCCCAAATTCTTTCCCCCATCAAAACTTCCCCCCCCAAAATCCTTTCCCCCCCCCCCAAATCCTTCCCCCCCAAAACCCTTTCACCACCCCCCAAAATCCTTTCCCCCCCAAAATCCCTTCCCCCCTCAAATTCTTTCCCCCCTCAAATTCTTTCCCCCCCCAAAAATTTCTCCCCCCAAATTTCTTCCCCCCAAAATCCTCTCCACCACCCCCCCCAAAATCTTCCCCCCCCAAAATCTTCCCCCCCCAAAATCTTCCCCCCCCAAAATCTTCCCCCCAAAATCTTCCCCCCCCCAAAATCTTCCCCCCCCCAAAATCTTCCCCCCAAAATCTTCCCCCCAAAAATCTTCCCTCCCCCATCAAAATTTCCCCCCCAAAATCCTTTCCCCCCCAAAATCCCTTCCACCCCCCAAATCCTCCCCCCCCAAATCTTCCCCCCCCAAATCTTCCCCCCCCCAAATCTTCCCCCCCAATCTTCCCCCCCCCAATCTTCCCCCCCCCAATCTTCCCCCCCCCCAATCTTCCCCCCCCCAAATCTTCCCCCCCAAAATCTTCCCCCCCAAAATCTTCCCCCCCCAAATCTTCCCCCCCCCAAATCTTCCCCCCCCCCCAAATCTTCCCCCCCCCCCAAATCTTCCCCCCAAAAATCTTCCCTCCCCCATCAAAATTTCCCCCCCCAAAATCCTTTCCCCCCCCAAAATCCCTTCCACCCCCCCAAATCCTCCCCCCACCCCCCAAATCCATCCCCCCCCCCCAAATTCCTCCCCCCCCCCAAGGTGATCGTGGAGAAGGCTCCCAAAGCCCGAATCGGCGACCTGGACAAGAAGAAATACCTGGTACCCTCGGACTTGACAGGTTTGGGGGGGACCAGGGGAAGGGTTTAGGGGGGTACAGGGGGTTAGGACCCCCCTTGACCCTTCCACACCCCCCCCGGGGGTTCAGTGGGGCAGTTTTACTTCCTGATCCGGAAGCGGATCCATCTGCGGGCGGAGGACGCGCTCTTCTTCTTCGTCAACAACGTCATTCCCCCCACCAGTGCCACCATGGGGCAGCTCTATCAGGTGGGGGGGGGCAAAAAGGGGGGCAAAGGGGTGAGGGGGGTTGGGAGGAGTTTGGGGGGGTGGGAGGAGTTGGGGGGGTGGGTTGGGGGGAAGAGGAAGGAAAAGGGGAAGAGGAAGAGGAGGAGGAGGAGGAGGAGGGGATATTGGGGGGGGGATATTGGGGGGGGATATTGGGGGGGATGGATGGGGGGAGAGTTGGGGGGGGCATTGGGGGGTGTGTGTGAGGAATTTTGGGGGGGTGGGGGGGTGGGAGGAGTTTGGGGGGGTGGGTTGGGGGGAAGAGGAAGGAAAAGGGGAAGAGGAAGAGGAGGAGGGGGGGGGATGTGGGGGGGGGATATTGGGGGGGGATATTGGGGGGGGATGGATGGGGGAGAGTTGGGGGGGCATTGGGGGTGTGTGTGTGAGGAATTTTGGGGGGGTGGGGGGGTGGGAGGAGTTTGGGGGGTGGGTTGGGGGGAAGAGGAAGGAAAAGGGGAAGAGGAGGAGGAGGAGGAGGAGGGGGATATTGGGGGGGGATGGTGGGGGGGGATATTGGGGGGGATGGATGGGGGGAGAGTTGGGGGGGCATTGGGGGGGTGTGTGTGAGGAATTTTGGGGGGGTGGGGGTGGGAGGAGTTTGGGGGGGGTGGGTTGGGGGGGAAGAGGAAGGAAAAGGGGAAGAGGAAGAGGAGGAGGGGGGATATTGGGGGGGGATGGTGGGGGGATATTGGGGGGGATGGATGGGGGGAGAGTTGGGGGGGCATTGGGGGGTGTGTGTGAGGAATTTTGGGGGGTGGGGGGTGGGAGGAGTTTGGGGGGGTGGGTTGGGGGGAAGAGGAAGGAAAAGGGGAAGAGGAAGAGGAGGAGGAGGAGGAGGGGGATATTGGGGGGGGGGATGGATGGGGGGAGAGTTGGGGGGGTGGGGGGGCACCGGGGGGGGTGAGAAGTTTGGGGGGGCAGGGAGGGAGGATGAGGGGGAAGAGGAGGAAGGAAGGGGGAGAGGATTGGGGGATGGGGGGGTGGGAGGGAGAATGGGGGAGTGGGGGGGAATTGGGGGGACAGGGGCCTGGAATTGGGGGTGGGGGGAGGAATAGGGGGGTGTAATGGGGGGGGTGTGGGAAGTTGGGGGGGAGAGGGGGGTGTGGGGGGGTGGGGGTTGGAATGGGGGGGGAATGGGGTGGGGGGGTGGGGGTTGGAATTGGGGGGGGGGGAATGGGGGTGAGGGGGGGGTGGGGGTTGGAATTTGGGGGGGGGGAATGGGGTGAGGGGGGTGGGGGTTGGAATTGGGGGGGGGAATGGGGTGGGGGTTCGAATTTGGGGGGTGTAGAGATGGGGTTTGGGGGGGTGGGGGTTGGAATCAGGGTGGGGGGTGGAATTTGGGGGTGGGGGATGGAATTTGGGGGGGTGGGGGGTGGGAGTCTGGGGGTAGAATTGGGGGGGGAAGGGGGTGGGGGGAAGGGGGTGGGGGGAAGGGGGTGGGGGGGAATGGGGAGGGGGTGGGGGGAAGGGGGTGGGGGGTGGAATCTGGGGGGGAAGGGGGTGGGGGGTGGAATCTGGGGTGGGGGCAGAATTTGGGGGTGGGGAGTCTGGGGGTGGAATTGGGGGGTGGGGGAGGGGTCTCAAAGGTGTCGTGTCCCCCCCCCCCCCCTCCCCCCCCCCCCCCAGGAGCATCACGAGGAGGATTTCTTCCTGTACATTGCCTACAGCGACGAGAGCGTCTACGGGGCCTGAGACCCCCCCCCCACCCCCACCCTGCGACCCCCCACCACCCCATCCCCCCCTCCCCCATCCCCTCCCCCCTTCCTCCTCCTCCCCTCCCCTCTCTCCCCCTCCCCCCCCCCCCCCCCCCCCGCGGCCTCAATAAACGCGACGGAGCCGCCGATCGCCCTCGGGCCCCTTTGTGCTGGGGGGGGGGTGGGGGTGGGGCAGAGATTTGGGGGAGGGGAGGGGGGTTTGACCCCCTAAATCCCATCGGGACTACAAATCCCAGCATGCCCCGCGGCAGGCGAGAGGGGGGTGGCTGCTGTGCGCATGCGCTGGCGGCGTGGAGGGGGTGGGCGTGGCTTAAAGGGAGTGGGAGGGGAGGGGGCTGCTCTGCGCATGCGCTGGCGGTGGAGGGGGGTGGGCGTGGCTTAAAGGGAGTGGGAGGGGCCGGGAGGGAGGGGGGCTGCTCTGCGCATGCGCTGGCGGTGGAGAAGGGGGTGGGCGTGGCTTAAAGGGAGTGGGAGGGGCCGGGAGGGGAGGGGGCGGCGCGGAGCGAGGCGGCACCGGACGGAACGACGGACGGACGGACGGTGCCGGGGGCCCGACCCCCCGACCCCGCTGTGGGGCCGCCGCCGCCGCCGCCGCCATGGCCGAGCCCGGCCCTGAAGGTACCGGTACCGGGAGCACCGGGGAGGGGGAGGGGATGGGGGAACCGGGGGTACCGGTACCGGGGAGGGGGGGACACACACCGGGGGGGGGGGGGGGTAGGGGAAGGGAGGGGGTAGGGGGCACCCGGTAAGTCGGGAGAAGGGGGGAGCGGCAGCGGCGGTACCGGGAGGTACGAGAGAGGAGCGGGAGCGCCGGTACCGGGGGGGAGGAGGAGGGGGGACGACGGGGAAGGGGGGGTTGTTGGAGCACCCCGGTAAAGCGAGGGGAAGGGGGAGGGGAGAGCGAACCGGGGGAGAACCGTAGGGAACCGGAGAGCTGGGAGTCCCGGTACCGGCGGGGGGAGGGAGGGGAGGGAGGGGGGAGGGTGTCTCCCCGGGGAAAGCGTGGCCGGGGTTGGGGGGGAGAAGAAGCACCGGGACGGGCCCCGGAGCAGCTCCCGGTAAGGGGAGGGGGTGTGGGAGAGGGGAGGGGAACCGGAGCGAGTCCCGGAGCGGGGGGGGGGGAGGGGAAACGGGGGTTTGGGGGGAGGGGGGGATGGGACCGAGCGGCGGCAACAACGTGGAGGGAGGGAGGGAGGGAGGGAGGGGGGGCGCGGGGGGGGAACGGTCCCGGTACCGGAGCAGCCGCGCCCTGAGCTCCCGGTACCGGAGGCTGTTGGGGTCTGGGGGGGGGGTGGGGGGTGGGGTGGGTTGCACCGGTCCCATCCCCCCCCCCCCCCTTTCCCGTGGGGTGCTGGTGTGACACCCCCTCCCTCCCCCCTCCCCCTTTCACAGACCCGCTCCCGAGCCTGAAGGCGGAGACGCAGGTGAGGGGGGGGGGGGGGGGCGGGGCGGGGGCGCGAGCGGGAGGAGGAGGGGGGTGGGTGGGAGAGAAGGAGGAGCGGTTTCCCCCCCTCTCCCCCCTCTCCCGGCCCCGGGAGGCCTCGGCTGGGAGCGGCTCCCGGGCTCCTCCCTCGGCGGGGATGGGGGGATACCGGGGGTGGGGGGGGGGTGTCCCGGTACTAACCGATCCCCCTCCCCCCCCGCCCCGGCGGCCGCAGCCCCCCGAGAAGCGCCGCCGGACGATCGAAGACTTCAATAAGTTCTGCAGCTTCGTCCTGGCTTACGCCGGTTACATCCCGGCGGCCGCCGAGGTGAGAACCGGGAAGGGAACCGGGAAGGGAACCGGGGAAGGGACCGGCGGGGGCACCGGGGGGGGGGTGGGGATGGGGATAGGGGGAGGGGGGGGTGTGGGTGGCACTGGGGGGTGTGTGGGGGACACCCGGGCAACGGGAGGGCGCTTGAGGCCTCTACCGGGGGCGGTGGGGCCCGGCCTTTCCTTCCCCGGTGGCCCCCCCGGTTCATTCTTTAACTCCCCCCCCCCCCCCCGCCCCTTTCCACTTCCCAGCCCCCATCTTCCCCGCGGCGCCTCTGTTTCCCAGCGTGCCCCGCGGCTGCGCGCCTCCCACGCGCGATGGGGCTGATGGGAGTTGTAGTCCTCGCCTCCCCCCGCCCCTTGGTGACTCTGCCGCCCAACTTCCGGGACTACAACTCCCAGCGTGCCCCGCGCGGCGCCGCCATATTGCTCGCGAGGGGTGTGATGGGGGCTTGGGGGGGGTGTTTTGGGGTAGGCCCTGCGCGCATGCGCGGCCTCCGCCCGCGGCATACAACTCCCAGCGTGCCCCGCGCGGCGCCGCCGCCGCCATATTGCTCGCGAAGGGGGGTGTGTGAGATGGGGGCTTGGGAGTTCCCCCGCCGCTCTCCGCGCATGCGCGGCTTCCTCCGTGGGGAAATACCCCCTCCCAGCCGCCATGTTGCGCGCGGGGGGTGCTGGGAAATGTAGTCCTGAGAGTGAAATTTGGAGTAGGGGGATGGAGGAGGCCTCTTTAAACCCCCTTTTCCCGGCCTTGAACCCTCTGTTATCCCTCAGGAAAGCGGCTGGCCGCCTTCAGGACCCAGTTCCCCTCTAGGGCCTGGTCGGGCAGAGGCTGGGGAAGGCTGGGGTTCAGCCCCCGCCGCCTTCCGGACCATCGAGACCTTCGTGAGGAAAGCCAAATCCTCCAAGAAACGGGGTCTGGGTCGTTTGGGACCCCCCGAGGCTTCTCTGTTGGACAAGATGCGCTTGAAAGACACCCTCTTCGACCTGCCCCCCCTCACAAACCCCCCCAAGTAGCGCCAACGCCACCGCCAACCCCAACATGGCGGCCGCCGGGGTTCAGCCGCGTCGGCGGGAGCGGAGGAGTCGGCGTGGGGAAGGGCCCGGGGTTCCCCGGGGAACCCGTGGGGAACCCCGTATCAAGAAGAGCAAGAAGAGGAGGTGGAAGAAAGGGGAGAGGGATGGCGGGGGAGGGGCGGCGGGGGGCAAGGCATCCCCCAGCGACACGGACTCGGAGGACGAGGCGGGGTCCCCGCGGCCTGCCCCCGTGCTTCCTCCTCTCCCTCCTCCTTCTCCCGCCGCCGCCGCCGCCGCCTCCTCCTCCACCTCCTCCTCCTCTTCTTCCTCCTGCGCTGCCCCAGCCGCCCCCTCAGGTTGAGGTGGAAGGAGGAGGGGGGAGGAGGAGGAGGAGGAGGAGGAGGAGGAGGAGGAGGGGGCGGGGGGGTGGCGGGGGGGAAATTGGGGTCTGGGGGTGGGGGGAAGGAAGGGGGAGCACGGAGACCAGTCGGGACGGCGACGATGGCAGCTCCAGCGAGGGGGAGATGCGGGTCATGGACGAGGACATCATGGTGGAGTCGGGTGAGTGGGGCTGGGATTGGGGGGGGGGGGACGGACAGAGGGGTCCCCCTTTCCTCTCCATGCCCCCCCATCTCCTCCCCTTCTCCCCCTTTTCCCCCCTCCCCCCAACCCTTCAACCCCTTTCCCCCCACCCCCTGACACCCCCCCATCCCCTTTCCCCCCATCCCCTTCCCCCCCCCCCATCCCCTTTCCCCCCCCCCATCCCCTTTCCCCCCCATCCCCTTTCCCCCCCCATCCCCTTTCTCCCCCCCATCCCCTTTCTCCCCCCCATCCCCTTTCTCCCCCCCACCCCCTTTCCCCCCCCCACCCCCTTTCCCCCCCCACCCCCTTTCCCCCCCCCCATCCCCCTTTCTCCCCCCACCCCCTCTCCCCCCCCCCCCCCTCCCCCCCCCACCCCCTTTTCCTCCCCCCACCCCCTTTTCCTCCCCAACCCCCTCTCTCCCCCCACCCCCTTTCCCCACCCCAAACCCCCTTTCCCCCCCCTACCCTCTAACACCCCCCCCCAACCCCTATGTATGTGTCCCCCCCCCCAACCCCAATCCATCCCCAGGCGACGACTCCTGGGACCTGATCACCTGCTACTGCCAGAAGCCGTTCGCGGGGCGGCCGATGATCGAGTGCAGCCAGTGCGGGACCTGGATCCACCTCTCCTGCGCCAAGGTCAAGAAGAACAACGTCCCCGACGTCTTCTACTGCCAGAAGTGCCGGGAGGGACCCCGACGTGGCCCCCCGCCACCCCCAGACCAACCCCGGACCCCTGAAAACCCCCCCCCACCTCACCTCAAGGGGACGGGGTGTGTGTGTGTTTGGGGGGCGGGGTGGGGTGGAGAGAAAGGGGTGGTTAGGAAGAGGGATGCTCCCAGAGATGAGAAGGGGGGGGTGGGGGGGAAAAGTGTGGGGAAGGGGGTTTTGGGGAGGGGGGGGGGCTGCACCCCTGAAATAGGGGGAGGTTTGGGGGGCCTCACCCCGGAATACAGGGAGTTTAGGGGTCCTCCGGCTCCATGGAGAGGTTTGGAGGGGCCTCACCCTGAAATAGGGGGAGGTTTGGGGGGGCCTCACCCTGGTATACAGGGAGTTTAGGGGTCCTCCGGCTCCATGGAGAGGTTTGAGGGGGACTCACCCTGGAATACAGGGAGTTTAGGGGTTCCCCGGCTCCATGGAGAGGTTTGAGGGGGACTCACCCTGGAATACAGGGAGTTTAGGGGTTCCCCGGCTCCATGGAGAGGTTTGAGGGGGACTCACCCTGGAATACAGGGAGTTTAGGGGTCCTCCGGCTCCATGGAGAGGTTTGGGGGGGCCTCACCCTGGAATAGGGCAGGTTTGAGGGGGCCTCACCCTGGAATACAGGGAGTTTAGGGGTCCCCTGGCTCCATGGAGAGGTTTGGGGGGGCCTCACCCCGGAATACAGGGAGTTTAGGGGTCCCCTGGCTCCATGGAGAGGTTTGAGAGGGACTCACCCTGGAATACAGGGAGTTTAGGGGTCCCCTGGCTCCATGGAGAGGTTTGGGGGGGCCTCACCCTGAAATAGGAGAGGTTTGGGGGGCCCTCACCCTGAAATAGGGGAGGTTTGGGGGTTCCTCACCCTGGAATACAGGGAGTTTAGGGGTGCCCTGGCTCCATGGAGAGGTTTGAGGGGGACTCACCCTGGAATACAGGGACTTCGGGGGTCCCCTGACTCCATGGAGAGGTTTGGGGGGCCTCACCCTGGAATAGGGCAGGTTTGAGGGGGCCTCACCCTGGAATACAGGGAGTTTAGGGGTTCCCCGGCTTCATGGAGAGGTTTGGGGGTCCCTCACCATGGAATAGGGAAGGTTTGGGGGTCCCCTGGCTCCATGGGGACATCTGGGGGGGTCTCTCACCCCTGAAACAAGAAGTTTGGAGGTCCCTCCCCCCAAAATAGGGCAGGTTTGGGGGTCCCCTGCCCCCATGGGGAGATTTTGGGGACCCTCCCCCCTCAGATGGGAGCGTTTGGGGGTCCTCCACCTCAAAACAGGGTGGTTGGGGCGTCCCTCACCCTAAAATAGGGCAGGTTTCGGGGGGGGGGGGTCCCTGTCCCTGAGGGGAGGTTTGGGGGTCCCCCACCCCCACAAATAAGGTTCCCCCTCCCCCCCCAGGCTAGGGGATTCCCCCCCCCAGGTTAAGGGGGGACCCCTACCCTCCCAGAGAGGCACTCAGGGGGGTTTGGGGACCCCCTTACACCCCCCAACCCACCCCCCGACCCCCCGAATTTTTGGGGGCCCCCCCCCAGCTGTACAGTCTGACTGTAAATAGGGGGGGGGGGTGGGGGGTGGGGGCGGGGGGGGGGGCAGCGGTTTTTCATGTGTGTTATTTTTTTAACCTTTTATTTCCCCTGAACCCCACTTTTTTTGGGGGGGGGGAGGGGTAGAAGGTGTCCCCCCTCCCCCCCCTTTTCCCCCTCCCCCCTCCCCAATTAGGGGTGGTTAGAGCATCCTGGGGGAGGGGGAGGGGGAGAATCCCCCCTCCTCCTTGAGTGACATTTAAGGGGGGGTTCCCCTACCCCCACGTGACGTTTGGGGGGGTCGTCCCCCCCTCCCCCCAGACCCCCCCCCTTCCCCCCTCGTTTTAAGAATAATATTTTGGAGTTTGGGGGGGGAGGGGGGATGGGGGTGCCACCCCCTCCCCCCACCCCCCCACCCCCCTTTATGTAAATAAACGGCGCCGCGGGCTTCGTACGGGGGGGTCAGTGTCCGTCTGTCCGTCCGCGCCCCCCAAAACCCCCCCCATCCCCCCCAAAACCCCCCTTCTTCCCCCCCCCCCCCCATCCCCACAGCCGCTGGATTGAGGCTGCGGCGTCGCCATGGCGACGCGTCGCATGGAGACGAGGCTGGCGGCGGCGGGTGGGGGGAGAGGGCGAGGCGTCGCCATGGAGACGGGGCGTGGCGGGCGGGGTCGGGGAGAAGCGTCGCCGTGGAAACGAGGCGGCGTGGCCTGGCGGCGGTTGCCATAGCGACGGGCGCCATATTGGCCGGGCGCTACCATTGCTGCGGGGGGGGGGGGGGTGTGTGTGTGTTTGGGGGGTGGTGTGGGCGTGTCTTTCCCTCCCGCTTCATTTGCATATATTAGCATATGGGTGGGGCGCGGGGTGGGGCCTCTCTGGACTCCGTTTCCCAGCGTGCCCCGCGGCGGCTGGGGTGACCCTGCCTGTGCCCTTGGTGGGGGTGGGGCGGGGCCTGGGGGGGAGGGGGGAAGGGGGCGGAGGGGGGGTCACCGGGACGAGCCCCGGGACACCGGAGGAGACTCGATGGCGGCGGCGGCGGCGGCGTTGGGGGCGGGGCTGCGCTTGGCCCGCCGGGCACCCCCCCGCGGTGAGACACCCCCCCCCCCCCCATGGGGGATGGGGGAGGGGCGGGGGGTTGTCCGGTACCGGGAGGGGGAGGGGGAGGGGATCCCCGGTACCGGGAGGGGGGGGGAGGGATCCCCGGTACCGGGAGGGGGGGTGGGGGCAAGGAGGGTCCCGGGATGGGGAAGGGGGAGGTGGGGGGGATCCCCGGTACCGGGGGAGGGGATGGGGGGAGGGGGGTGTCCGGTACCGGGAGGGGGAGGGGGAGGGATCCCCGGTACCGGGGGGTGGGGGGAGGGGGGTGTCCGGTACCGGGAGGGGGAGGGGGAGGGGATCCCCGGTACCGGGAGGGGGGGGAGGGGGCAAGGAGGGTCCCGGGATGGGGAAGGGGGAGGTGGGGGGATCCCCGGTACCGGAGAGGGGGTGGGGGGAGGAGAAGGTGGGAGGGGGAGGGGGGTCTCCGGTACCGGGAGGGGGGGTGGGGGGGTCAAGGGAGGTCCCGGGATGGGGAAAGGGGGGGCGGGGAGGAGCTGGGGTGGGGGGATCCCCGAGAGGGGGAGGGGGGTTCCCCTGTACCGGGAGAGGGAGGGGGGATCCCCGGTACCGGGAAGGGGGGGTGGGGGATGGGCCCTGTTGTGACCCCAACCCCCCCAACCCCCCTCAGGTTCGGGGGGTCCGGCTGCAGAGCACGCACGAGGCGGAGGTAGGGGCACACACACCCCCCCCCCCAACACACCCCTCCCCCACCCGGGGATTCCCCCCAATCCCCCCAGTGACGTCAGAAGTGGGACAAAGGGCACGCGCCAGGAACTGGGGGAAAGGTCCTGGGACGGGGGGGGGGGGCGTGGGGATTGGGGGGTGTCGTGGGGGTCAGGAGGGTCGGGGGGGATTTTGGGGGGGGGGGGAGGGCTGGGGGGTTATTTGGGGGGGTCTGAGGGGGTGGGGGGGCTCAGGGGGGTTTTGGGGGGTCTGGGGGGGGGGTTGAGGGGTGTTGGGGGGATGGGGGGTCGGGGGGGGGGTTGGAAGGGTGTTGAGGGAGGTTGGGGAGGGTCGAGGGGGGGGGGGGGGTGTCAAGTCTCCCCCCCCCCCCCCCCCCATCCCCTCCCCCCAGGCTGTGCTCCACAAAACCGAAGCTGCAGCAGCAACACCCACCAGCCCCCCAAAACCCCCCCATCCCTGGAGGTGAGACAAGAGGCTCTTAAGGGGGGGGGGGATAGCAGGGGGGTCACCCCCCTTCCATCCCCCCCCCCATCCCTAATTTCCCCTCCCCCCCCAGGAATCGCGCTCCTTTGCCGTGGGGATGTTCTTGGGGCGCCTGAACGTGGAGCAGGTTTTCCCTTACCCCTCAGGTGAGGGGGGGGGCACCCCTATATTTTTGGGGGGCTAAATCCAGAAAGGGAGGGGGTGTTCTTTATTTTGCCCCCCCAAACCCCCCCCTCCCCTCTTCTCTTTGCCCTCAGTGCTGAGTGAGGAGCAGGCGCAGACGCTGGAGGAGCTGGTGGGACCCGTCACCCGCTTTTTCCAGGTGTGGGGGGGCTTTTTGGGGTGTGGGGGGGCTTTTTGGGGTGTGGGGGGGGGTCACAGCACTCTGGACCCCCCCATGACCCCCCTGTACACCCCCAGGAAGTGAACGATGCAGCCCGGAATGATGCTCTGGGGTGCGTGGAGGAGGCGACGCTCAAGGGGCTGAAGGAGTTGGGGGCGTTTGGGCTCCAGGTGCCCCCCGAATTTGGGGGTTGGGGCTCAACAACACGCAGGTGGGACCCCCCCCCCCCAATATTCCCCCCTCAATATCCCCCCCAATATCCCCCCACATTTCCCCCCAATATCCCCCCCAAATTGCCCCCCCAAATTCCCCCCCCCAATATCCCTCCCCAAATTTCCCCCCCAATATCCCCCCAAATTGCCCCCCCAAATTCCCCCCCAATATCCCTCCCCAATATCCCCCCAATATCCCCCCAATATCCCCCCCAAATTTCCCCCCCAATATCCCCTTCCAATATCCCTCCCCAATATCCCCCCCAATATCCCCCCAATATTTCCCCCCAATATTCCCCCCCAATGTCCCCCCCACATTTCCCCCCAATATTCCCCCCAATATCCCCCCCACATTTCCCCCCCAAATTTCCCCCCAATATCCCCCCCAATATCCCCCCAATATTCCCCCCAATATCCCCCCCCAAATTTCCCCCCAATATTCCTCCCCCAATGTCCCCCTCCCCAATATTCCCCCCTCAATATCCCCCCCAATCTCCCCCCCAATATCCTCCCCCCAATATCCCCCCTCAATATTTCCCCCCAACATCCCCCCCCCAAATTTCCCCCTCCAAATTTCCCCCCCCATGCCCTCTTCATTCCCCCCTTTCTCCCCCCATCACCCCCCATTTACCCCCCAGCCCCCTTTTCAAACCTTAGACCCCCCATCCCTGAGTCCTCCACCCCCCTTATCCCCCCTCCATCACCTCCCCTGACCCCCCAATCCTTATTTACCCCCCCTTCCCTCCCCCCCCCCCCCCCGGAGTACGCCCGCCTGGTGCAGATCGTGGGGCAGCACGACCTGGGGGTGGGCATCACCCTGGGCGCCCACCAGTCCATCGGCTTCAAGGGGCTGCTGCTCTACGGGACCCCCGCCCAGCGCCAGCGCTACCTGCCCCGCCTGGCCTCGGGTACTGGGAGGCACTGGGAGGCACTGGGAGGGGCTGGGAGGGGCTGGGAGAGGGGGCGAAATGGGGGATGGGGATGGGGATGGGATGGGGATGGGATGGGGATGGGGATGGGATGGGATGGGGATGGGATGGGATGGGGATGGGGATGGGATGGGGATGGGATGGGATGGGGATGGGATGGGATGGGGATGGGGATGGGATGGGATGGGGATGGGATGGGGATGGGATGGGATGGGATGGGGATGGGGATGGGATGGGGATGGGATGGGGATGGGGATGGGGATGGGATGGGGATGGGATGGGATGGGATGGGGATGGGGATGGGATGGGGATGGGATGGGGATGGGATGGGGATGGGATGGGATGGGGATGGGGATGGGATGGGATGGGGATGGGATGGGGATGGGATGGGATGGGATGGGGATGGGGATGGGATGGGGATGGGGATGGGGATGGGGATGGGATGGGGATGGGATGGAGATGGGGATGGGATGGGATGGGGATGGGGATGGGGATGGGGATGGGATGGGATGGGGATGGGATGGGGATGGGGATGGGGATGGGATGGGATGGGGATGGGATGGGGATGGGGATGGGATGGGGATGGGATGGGGATGGGGATGGGATGGGGATGGGATGGGGATGGGATGGGGATGGGGATGGGATGGGGATGGGATGGGATGGGGATGGGGATGGGATGGGGATGGGGATGGGATGGGATGGGGATGGGATGGGGATGGGGATGGGGATGGGATGGGGGATGGGGATGGGATGGGATGGGATGGGATGGGGATGGGGATGGGATGGGGGATGGGATGGGGATGGGGATGGGGATGGGATGGGGGATGGGGTGGGGATGGGGATGGGATGAGGGGTGTAAAACCCCAAATCCCTCATTTTCACCCCAAATCCCTCCTTTCCCCCCAAATCCCCCTTTTTTCCCCCCAAATCCCCCTTTTTTCCCCCCAATCCCTCTTTTCCGCCCCAAATCCCCTTTTTCCCCCCAAATCCTCCTTTTCCCCCCAAATCCCTTTTTCCCCCCAAATCCCCCTTTTCCCCCCAAATCCCTCCTTTTTCCCCCCAAATCCCTCCTTTTCCCCCCGAATCCCTCCTTTCCCCCCAAATCCCCCTTTTCCCCCAAAATCCCCCTTTCCCCCCCAAATCCCTCCTTTCCCCCCAAATCCCCCTTTTCCCCCCAAAATCCCCCCTTTCCCCCCAAATCCCTCCTTTCCCCCCCAAATCCCCTTTTTTCCCCCCAAATCCCTTCCTTTCCCCCCAAATCCCCCTTTCCCCCCAAATCCCTCCTTTTTCCCCCCAAATCCCTCCTTTTCCCCCCAAATCCCCCTTTCCCCCCAAATCCCTCCTTTCCCCCCCAAATCCCCTTTTTTCCCCCCAAATCCCTCCTTTTTCCCCCCAAATCCCCTTTTTCCCCCCAAATCCCTCCTTTCCCCCCCAAATCCCTCCTTTTCCCCCCAAATCCCCCTTTTCCCCCCAAATCCCTCCTTTTCTCCCCCAAATCCCTCCTTTTCCCCCGAATCCCTCCTTTCCCCCCAAATCCCTCCCTTTTCCCCCCCAAATCCCTCCTTTTCCCCCCAAATCCCTCCTTTCCCCCCCAAATCCCCCTTTTTCCCCCCAAATCCCTCCTTTTCCCCCCAAATCCCTCCTTTCCCCCCAAATCCCCTTTTTCCCCCCAAATCCCTCCTTTTTCCCCCCAAATCCCTCCTTTTCCCCCCAATCCCTCCTTTTCCCCCCCAAATCCCCCTTTTCCCCCCAAATCCCCCTTTTTCCCCCAAATCCTCCTTTTCCCCCCAAATCCCTTTTTCCCCCCAAATCCCCATTTCCCCCCAAATCCCCCTTTTTCCCCCCAAATCCCCCTTTTCCCCCAAAATCCCCCTTTCCCCCCCAAATCCCCCTTTCCCCCCAAATCCCTCCTTTCCCCCCCAAATCCCCTTTTCCCCCCAAATCCTTCCTTTTTCCCCAAATCCCTCCTTTTTTCCCCCAAATCCCTCCTTTCCCCCCCAAATCCCCTTTTCCCCCCCAAATCCTTCCTTTTTCCCCAAATCCCTCCTTTTTCCCCAAATCCCTCCTTTTTCCCCCAAATCCCTCCTTTTCCCCCCCAAATCCCCTTTTTTCCCCCCAAAATCTCCCCTGCCCCGTGCAGGGGAGACCATGGCCGCCTTCTGCTTGACGGAGCCGGGTAGCGGTTCGGATGCGGCCTCCATCCGTACCCGGGCCCAGCCCAGCCCCTGCGGCCGCTTCTACACCTTGGACGGCACCAAGACTTGGATCAGGTGGGGTCCCCTCGTTAATTAAAGGCGTTAATGAACCTATCCCCCCCCCCCACCCCGTTAACCCCCCTTTGGGCCTGCAGCAATGGCGGCCTGGCCGACGTCTTCACCGTCTTCGCCAAGACGCCGCAGCGGGACCAGGCCTCGGGCCAGGCCGGGGAGAGGGTGACGGCCTTCATCGTGGAGAGGGGCTTCGGGGGGTCACGCAGTGAGTGGGGGGGCTTGGAGACCCCTTATCCCCCCCCTTTACCCCCTCTTTCCCCCCCCCTTTTTTGCCCCCCCTTTTTTTGCCCCCCTTTTTGCCCCCCTTTTTGCCCCCCTTTTTTTTGCCCCCCTTTTTGCCCCCCTTTTTGCCCCCCCTTTTTTTTGCCCCCCTTTTTGCCCCCCTTTTTGCCCCCCTTTTTTTGCCCCCCTTTTTGCCCCCTTTTTTGCCCCCCCTTTTTTGCACCCCCTTTTTTTGCCCCCCCTTGTTTTGCCCCCCTTTTTTACCCCCCTTTTCTTCCCCGCTCTTCCCCCTCTGTTCCCCCCCTTTTATCCCCCCTTCCCCTCCCCCTTTTTGCCCCCCCTTATTTCTGCCCCCCTTTCCCCCCTTCCCCTCCCTATTTCCCCCTTATTTTTCCCCCCACCTCCCCCCTTTAGCCCCCCTTATTTTTGCCCCCCCTTATTTTTGCCCCCCCTTATTTTTGCCTCCCCTTATTTTTGCCCCCTTCTTTCCCCCCTTCCCCCCCTTATTTTCCCCCCCTTGCCCCTTCCCCTCCCTATTCCCCCCTATTTTCCCCCCTTTATCCACCCCCTTTCTTTGCCCCCCTTATTTCCCCCCCCTTATTCCCCCCCCCATTATTTTTGCCCCCCTTGCCCCTTCCCCTCCCTATTCCCCCTATTTCCCCCCCCTTTATCCCCCCTCTTTATTCCCCCCCCCTTATTTTTACCCCCTTTGCCCCCTTCCCCTCCCTATTTCCCCCCTATTTCCCCCTCTTTACCCCCCCTTTTCTTTACCCCCCTTATTTTTACCCCCCCTTATTTCTGCCCCCCCTTATTTTTACCCCCCTTGCCCCTTCCCCTCCCTATTTCCCCCCTATTTTTCCCCCCACTTTCCCCCCCTTTTATCCCCCCTTACTCCCCCCCTTATTTTTACCCCCCTTGCCCCTTCCCCTCCCTATTTCCCCCCTTTATCCCCCTTTTCTTTGCCCCCCCCTTATTTTTACCCCCCTTGCCCCTTCCCCTCCCTATTTCCCCCCTATTTCCCCCCTTTATCCCCCTTTTCTTTGCCCCCCCTTATTTTTGCCCCCCCTTATTTTTACCCCCCTCCTTCTTTCTGCCCCCCCCTTGTTTCTGCCCCCCCCTTATTTTTACCCCCCCATGCCCCTTCCCCTCCCTATTTCCCCCCCATTTCCCCCCTTTATCCCCCTTTTCTTTGCCCCCCCTTTTCTTTGCCCCCCCTTATTTTTACCCCCCTCCTTCTTTCTGCACCCCCTCCCTTGTTTCTGCCCCCCCCCTTATTTTTACCCCCTCTTTGCCCCTTCCCCTCCCTATTCCCCCCCTTTATCCCCCCTTTATCCCCCCCTTTCTTTGCCCCCCCTTATTTTTGCCCCCCCTTATTTTTACCCCCTCCTTCCTTCTTCCCCCCCCCTTGTTTCTGCACCCCCCCTTATTTTTACCCCCCTTGCCCCTTCCCCTCCCTATTCCCCCCCTTTATCCCCCCTTTATCCCCCCTTTTCTTTGCCCCCCCTTATTTTTGCCCCCCTTATTTTTACCCCCCTCCTTCCTTCTTCCCCCCCCCTTGTTTCTGCCCCCCCCCTTATTTTTACCCCCTCTTTGCCCCTTCCCCTCCCTATTCCCCCCTTTATCCCCCCTTTATCCCCCCTTTCTTTGCCCCCCTTTTCTTTGCCCCCCTTATTTTTACCCCCTCCTTCTTTCTGCACCCCCTCCCTGTTTCTGCCCCCCTTATTTTTACCCCCCTTGCCCCTTCCCCTCCCTATTCCCCCCTTTATCCCCCCTTTATCCCCCCTTTCTTTGCCCCCCCTTTTCTTTGCCCCCCTTATTTTTACCCCCTCCTTCTTTCTGCACCCCCTCCCTTGTTTCTGCCCCCCCCTTATTTTTACCCCCCCATGCCCCTTCCCCTCCCTATTCCCCCCTTTATCCCCCCTTTTCTTTGCCCCCCTTATTTTGCCCCCCCCCCCTTATTTTTACCCCCTCCTTCTTTCTGCCCCCCCCCCCCCTTCCCCTTGTTTCTGCCCCCTTCCCCCCAGCGGCCCCCCGAGAAGAAGCTGGGGATCCGTGCCTCCAACACGGCCGAGGTTCATTTCGGGGGGTCCGTGTCCCCGGCTGAGAACGTCCTGGGGGGGTCGGGGGGGGTTCAAGGTGGCCATGAACATCCTCAACAACGGGCGCTTCGGGATGGCGGCCGCCATGGCCGGCACCATGGGGGGCTGCTGGACAGGGCCGTGAGTAACACACCCCCCTCCACCCCCCCCCCCCAAAATCCCCTCACAGCCCCCCCCCCCCCCAAAAATCCACTGACATCCCCCCTGGGATCCCCCCCTAAAATCCACTGGGATTCCCCCCCCCCCCCCAAAATCCACTGACATCCCCCCCCCTCACATCCTCCCCCCCCAAAATCCCCCCACATCCCCCCCCCCCCAAAATCCCCTGGGAACCCCCCCTGGGATCCCCCCAAAATCCGCTGGGATCCCCCCCCCCAAAATCCACTGACATCCCCCGCCCGGGATCCCCCCCAAAATCCCCTCACATCCCCCCCCAAAATCCCCTGAGATCCCCCCCCCAAATCCACTGACATCCCCCCTGGGATCCCCCCAAAATCCGCTGGGATCCCCCCCCAAAATCCACTGACATCCCCCGCCCGGGATCCCCCCAAAATCCCCTCACATCCCCCCCTCACATCCCCCCCCAAAATCCGCTGGGATCCCCCCCCAAAATCCACTGACATCCCCCCCCAGGATCCCCCCCAAATCCACTGACATCCCCCCCGGGATCCCCCCCAAATCCACTGACATCCCCCCCCCGGGATCCCCCCCAAAATCCCCTCACATCCCCCCCTCACATCCCCCCCAAAATCCCCTCACATCCCCCCCTCACATCCCCCCCAAAATCCCCTGGGATCCCCCCCTCACATCCCCCCCCCAAATCCCCTCACATCCCCCCCCTCACCTCCCCCCAAAATCCCCTCACATCCCCCCCCCAAAATCCACTGACATCCCCCCTGGGATCCCCCCTAAAATCCACTGGGATTCCCCCCCCCCCAAAATCCACTGACATCCCCCCTCACATCCCCCCCCTCACATCCCTCCCCCCCCAAAATCCCCCACATCCCCCCCTCACATCCCCCCCCCCAAAATCCCCTGGGAACCCCCCTGGGATCCCCCCAAAATCCGCTGGGATCCCCCCCCCCAAAATGCACTGACATCCCCCCCCGGGATCCCCCCCAAAATCCCCTCACATCCCCCCTCACATCCCCCCCCCAAAATCCCCTGGGATCCCCCCCCCTCACATCCCCCCCTCACATCCCCCCCCCCAAATCCCCTCACATCCCCCCTCCCATCCCCCCCCCCCAAATCCCCTCACATCCCCCCTCACATCCCCCCCCAAAATCCCCTCACATCCCCCCCCAAAAATCCACTGACATCCCCCCTGGGATCCCCCCCAAAATCCACTGGGATTCCCCCCCCAAAATCCCCTCACATCCCCCCCTCCCATCCCCCCCCCCAAAATCCCCTGGGAACCCCCCCTGGGATCCCCCCAAAATCCACTGGGATCCCCCCCCCCAAAATCCCCTCACATCCACCCTCCAACATACCCTGACATCCCCCCCAGGATCCCCCCCAAAATCCCCTGGGATCCCCCCCCCAAAATCCCCTGACACCCCCATCCCCCAAATCCCCCCTATTGCCCCCTAAATCCCCCCACCTCCCCATTCCCCCCATCTCCCCCCATTGCCCCCCAATCCCTCCCCAATTGCCCCCCAAATCCCCCCACTCCCCCCCATCTCCCCCCATTGCCCCCCTCAAATCCCCCCATCTCCCCCCAAATCCCCCCCATTGCCCCCCAAATCCCCCCACCCCCCATTCCCCCCATCTCCCCCTCATTGCCCCCCAAATCCCCCCACCCCCCCATTCTCCCATCCCCCAAATCCTCCCCTATTGCCCCCCAAATCCCCCCCACTCCCCCCCATTGCCCCCCCAATTCCCCCCAATTGCCCCCCAAATCCCCCCCATCTCCCCCCCAATTCCCCCCTATTGCCCCCCAAATCCCCCCCACTCCCCCTCATCTCCCCTCATTGCCCCCCAAATCCCCCCATTGCCCCCCAATTCCCCCCAATTGCCCCCCAAATCCCCCCACTCCCCCCCATCTCCCCCCATTGCCCCCCTCAAATCCCCCCATCTCCCCCCCAAATCCCCCCCTATTGCCCCCCAAATCCCCCCCATTGCCCCCCCCAATTCCCCCCAATTGCCCCCCAAATCCCCCCACTCCCCCCATCTCCCCACATTGCCCCCCTCAAATCCCCCCATCTCCCTCCCAAATCCCCCCTATTGCCCCCCAAATCCCCCCCACTCCCCCTCATCTCCCCTCATTGCCCCCCAAATCCCCCCCATTGCCCCCCCCAATTCCCCCCTATTGCCCCCCAAATCCCCCCCATTGCCCCCCCCAATTCCCCCCAATTGCCCCCAAATCCCCCCCATTGCCCCCCCAATTCCCCCCCAATTGCCCCCCAAATCCCCCCCACTCCCCCCATCTCCCCCCATTGCCCCCCTCAAATCCCCCCATCTCCCCCCAAATCCCCCCTATTGCCCCCCAAATCCCCCCACCCCCCATTCCCCCCATCTCCCCCTCATTGCCCCCCAAATCCCCCCTATTGCCCCCCAAATCCCCCCATTGCCCCCCCCAATTCCCCCCAATTGCCCCCCAAATCCCCCCCACTCCCCCCCATCTCCCCCCATTGCCCCCCTCAAATCCCCCCATCTCCCCCCAAATCCCCCCCTATTGCCCCCCAAATCCCCCCACACCCCCATTCCCCCCATCTCCCCCTCATTGCCCCCCAAATCCCCCCTATTGCCCCCCAAATCCCCCCATTGCCCCCCCCAATTCCCCCCAATTGCCCCCCAAATCCCCCCACTCCCCCCATCTCACCCCATTGCCCCCCTCAAATCCCCCCATCTCCCCCCAAATCCCCCCTATTGCCCCCCACATCCCCCCCCCACACCCCCCCATTCCCCCCATCTCCCCCCTCATTGCCCCCCAAATCCCCCCCCCCATTGCCCCACCCCCAATCTCCCCCCACCATTGCCCCCCAAATCCCCCCCACTCCCCCCCATCTCCCCCTCATTGCCCCCCTCAAATCCCCCCATCTCCCCCCCAAATCCCCCCTATTGCCCCCCAAATCCCCCCCACACCCCCATTCCCCCCATCTCCCCCTCATTGCCCCCCCAAATCCCCCCTATTGCCCCCCAAATCCCCCCCATTGCCCCCCCACACCCCCCCCCAATTGCCCCCCAAATCCCCCCCACTCCCCCCATCTCCCCCATTGCCCCCTCAAATCCCCCCATCTCCCCCCAAATCCCCCCTATTGCCCCCCAAATCCCCCCACACCCCCATTCCCCCCATCTCCCCCTCATTGCCCCCCAAACCCCCCCCCTTCCCCCCACACCCCCCCCCCCAAAATGCCCCCCCCCCCCCAGGTAGAACACGCCACCAACCGCACCCAATTTGGGGCTAAAATCCACACTTTTGGGGCCATCCAAGAGAAACTAGCCCGCATGGCCCTGCTCCAGTACGTCACCGAGGTGGGTACCAACCTGGGGGGGGGTCCCAAAATTTGGGGGGGGTCTCTAAACCCCCCAAAACCCCCTTTTTCCCCCCCCCCCAGTCCATGGCTTACATGATCAGCGCCAACATGGACCAAGGAGCCACTGACTTCCAACTGGAAGCTGCCATCAGCAAGATCTTTGGCTCAGTGAGATGGGAGAAGGAGTGGGGGGTGGGGGGGCCCTAAATATTTTTGGGGGGGTCTAGAATAAATTTGGGGGGGGGGTTTAACCCTCCCCATCCCACCAGGAGGCGGCTTGGAGCGTGGCGGATGAGTGCATCCAAGTGATGGGTGGGATGGGCTACATGCAGGTAAGGAGCCACACACACCCCCCATCCCCCAAAATAAACATTATAGGGGTCCTGTATAAAATTTGGGGACCCCCCCCCACTTAATTCGGGGCCCCCCCTTAATTTGGGGCCCCCCCACCCCCTCAGGAAGCGGGGGTGGAGCGGGTGCTGCGGGACCTGCGCATCTTCCGCATCTTTGAGGGTACCAACGACATCCTGAGGCTCTTTGTGGCCCTCAACGGCTTCCAGGTGGGGGGGGACAGTGGGGGGGGGTGTCTGGGGTGAGGGGGGGCGTTGGAGGCCGGGGTGGGGGTGCTGGGGGGCTTGGGGGGAGGGATTTGGGGAGGGGGGCGTGAGGAGTCCAGGAGATGCTTCAGCATCAGTAGTGCTGGGGAAAGAAGGGAGGGGGGCATTGGGGGGGGGGCATGGTGGGGGGTATTGGGGTGAGGGGGGGGGGGCTCTGGGGTGAGGGAGGGGGCGTTGGAGGCCGGGGGGGGGGCGCTGGGGCTGGGGAGGGATTTGGGGAGGGGGGCGTGAGGAGTCCAAGGGATGCTTCAGCATCCCAGTATCAATAGTGCTGGGGAAAGGGGGGAGAGGGGCATTGGGGGGGGGTAAATTGGGGTGGGGGGGGGCACTGGAGTGGGAGGGGGCGCTGGGGTGAGGGGGGGGGCGTTGGGGGCCGGGGGAGGGGCGCTGGGGGCTTGGGGGGAGGGATTTGGGGAGGGGGGCGTGAGGAGTCCAGGGGATGCTTCAGCATCAGTAGTGCTGGGGAAAGAAGGGAGGGGGGCATTGGGGGGGGGCATGGTGGGGGGGGGTATTGGGGTGAGGGGAGGGGCTCTGGGGTGAGGGGGGGGCGTTGGAGGCCGGGGTGGGGGTGCTGGGGGGCTTGGGGGAGGGATTTGGGGAGGGGGCGCGAGGAGTCCAAGGGATGCTTCAGCATCCCAGTATCAATAGTGCTGGGGAAAGGGGGAGAGGGGCATTGGGGGGGTAAATTGGGGTCGGGGGGGGGGCACTGGAGTGGGAGGGGGTGCTGGGGTGAGGGGGGGGGCGTTGGGGGCCGGGGGGGGCGCTGGGGGGCTTGGGGGGAGGGATTTGGGGAGGGGGGCACAAGGAGTCCAGGGGATGCTTCAGCATCAGTAGTGCTGGGGAAAAGGGGGAGGGGGGAGGGAGGTGCTGCCCCCCTCCCCCCCATCCCTTTCAACCCCCCCCCCCAAAATAAATTTGAGGGACCCCCCTCGACCCTCTCCCTTCTTTCCCCCCCCCTTTAGACTTTAGGGGTGCAGCTGAGGGGGATGCAGAAGGCACTGAAGAACCCCCTGGGCAACATTGGGGTGCTGGCAGGGGAGGTGACCCAGCGCCTCCGCAGGTACCCCTATATTTTTGGGGGTGGGGGGGGCATTTTTGGGGGGGGGGTGAAGTATCCCCCCTTTCCCTTCCTATTGTGTGTGTGTGTCCCCCCCCCAGGAAGGCAGGGCTGGGCTCAGGGCTCTCACTGGGGGACCACGTGCACCCGAATTACAGGACAGCAGCCAGAAGGTGAAGGGTTTAGGGGGTGGGGGGAAATTTGGGGGGGTGGGGAGGGGGTTAAGGGTTTTGGGGACCCCCCCCCCTTTAATTTTAACCCCCCCATCATCCCCAGGCCTTGCAGTGCCTGGAGCTCTTTGCTGGGACGGCGGATGCGCTGCTGCTGAAGCACGGCAAGAAGATCGTGGGTGAGGAGGGGGGGGGGCACACCCACAGCCCCCCCAAAAAATGGGGGGATCCCCCCCTCAACTCCCCTCCAGATCCTCAGAACCCTCCCAGGACCCCTTAACTACCACCCAGGACCCCCAAATCCCCCCCGGACTCCCAAAACCCCTCCCCAGGACACCTAATCCCCCCAGGACCCCCAAAACTCCCCCCAGGACCCCTTAACTACCACCCAGGACCCCCAAAACCCCTCCCCAGGACACCTAACCCCCCCAGGACCCCCCAAATCCCCCCCAGGACCCCCAAAACCCCTCCCCAGGACACCTACCCCCCCCCCAGGACCCCCAAAACTCCCCCCAGGACCCCTTAATTTCCCCCCAGGACCCCCAAAACGCCTCCTCAGGACACCTAACCCCTCCAGGACCCCCAAATCCCCCCAGGACCCCCAAAACCCCTCCCCAGGACACCTAACCCCCCCAGGACCCCCAAAACTCCCCCCAGGACCCCTTAATTTCCCCCAGGACCCCCAAAAGCCCTCCCCAGGACACCTAACCCCCTCCAGGACCCCCAAATCCCCCCAGGACCCCCAAAACCCCTCCCCAGGACACCTAACCCCCCCCCAGGACCCCTTAATTTCCCCCCAGGACCCCCAAAACCCCTCCTCAGGACCCCCAATCCCTTCCCAGGACCCCTTAATTCCCCCCAGGACCCCCCAAACCTCTCCCCAGCACCCCTAATACCCCCAGGACCCCCAATCCCCCCAGCAGCCCTCAATCCCCCTCAGGACCCCTTAATTCCCTCCCAGGACCCCCAAAACCCCTCCTCAGGACCCCCAATCCCTTCCCAGGACCCCCCAGGACCCCTAATTCCCCCCAGGACCCCCAAACCTCTCCCCAGCACCCTAATACCCCCCAGGACCCCCAACCCCCTCCCCAGGACCCCTACCCCCAATACCCATCCAGGACCCCCAATCCCCTGCCCAGGACCCCTTAACTCCCCCAGGACCCCCAAAACCCCTCCCCAGAACCCCAATCCCCCTCAGGACCCCTTAATTCCCTCCAGGACCCCCAATCCCCCTAGGACCCCTAACTCCCCCGTCAGGACCTCCCTAGGACCCCTAATCCCCCTCAGGACCTCCAACTCCGCCCCCAGGACCTCTTAACTCCCTCCAGGACCCCCAAAACCCCTCCCCAGGACCCCTAACCCCCCCAGCACCCCCAAACCCCACCCCCTCCCTAGCACCCCTCAACCACCCCCCAGCCCCCATCACCCCTTCCCCAGCCTCCCCAACCCCTGCCCCCCTCCCATCACCCGCTCAGGAGCATCCACGCTCCTTTTTTGGGGGGGGTCCCGGTGACTTTTGGGGTGCCCCCCCCCATTCCCCCCCCCCCAGACGAACAGTTCGCGCTGAAGCGCGTGGCCGACGCCGCCATCGACATCTACGCCATGGCCGTGGTGCTGTCCAGGTGGGGGCTTGGGGGGGTCCTGGGGGGCTTGGGGGGCCTGAGGAGGGATTTTGGGGGCCTGGAGGGGAGTTAAGGGGTCCTGGGTGGGGTTTGGGGGGCCTGGAGGGGAGTTAAGGGGTCCTGGGTGGGGTTTGGGGGGCCTGGAGGGGAGTTAAAGGGGTCCTGGGGGGGCTTGGGGGTCCTAGGGAGGGATTTTGAGGGTCCTGGAGGGGAGTTAAGGGGTCCTGGGTGGGGTTTGGGGGGCCTGGAGGGGAGTTAAGGGGTCCTGGGTGGGGTTTGGGGGGCCTGGAGGGGAGTTAAAGGGGTCCTGGGGGGGCTTGGGGGCCTGAGGAGGATTTTGGGGGGCCTGGAAGGGAGTTAAGGAGTCCTGGGTGGGGTTTGGGGGTCCTGGAGGGGAGTTAAGGGGTCCTGGGTGGGGTTTGGGGGCCTGGAGGGGAGTTAAAGGGGTCCTGGGAGGGCTTGGAGGGCCTGAGGAGGGATTTTGGGGGGCCTGGAAGGGAGTTAAGGAGTCCTGGGTGGGGTTTGGGGGTCCTGGAGGGGAGTTAAAGGGGTCCGGGGGGGCTTGGGGGTGCTAGGGAGGGATTTTGAGGGTCCTGGAGGGGAGTTAAGGGGTCCTGGGTGGGGTTTGGGGGTCCTGGGGGGAGTTAAGGGGTCCTGGGTGAGGTTTAGGGGTCCTGGAGGGGAGTTAAAGGGGTTCTGGGGGGCTTGGGGGGCCTGAGGAGGGATTTTGGGGGTCCTGGAGGGGAGTTAAGGAGTCCTGGGTGGGGTTTGGGGGGCCTGGAGGGGAGTTAAGGGGTCCTGGGTGGGGTTTGGGGGGCCTGGAGGGGAGTTAAAGGGGTCCTGGGGGGCTTGGGGGGCCTGAGGAGGGATTTTGGGGGGCCTGGAAGGGAGTTAAGGAGTCCTGGGTGGGGTTTGGGGGTCCTGGAGGGGAGTTAAAGGGGTCCGGGGGGGCTTGGGGGTCCTAGGGAGGGATTTTGAGGGTCCTGGAGGGGAGTTAAGGGGTCCTGGGTGGGGTTTGGGGGTCCTGGGGGGAGTTAAGGGGTCCTGGGTGAGGTTTAGGGGTCCTGGAGGGGAGTTAAAGGGGTTCTGGGGGGGCTTGGGGGGCCTGAGGAGGGATTTTGGGGGTCCTGGAGGGGAGTTAAGGGGTCCTGGGTGGGGTTTGGGGGTCCTGGAGGGGAGTTAAAGGGGGTTCTGGGGGGGCTTGGGGGGCCTGAGGAGGGATTTTGAGGGTCCTGGGGGGGAGTTAAGGGGTCCTGGGGGGGAGATTGGGGGTGCTGGGGGGATTAGGGGTCCTGGAGGGGAGTTAAGGGGTCCTGGGGGGACTTGGGGGTCCGGGGGAGGGATTTTGGGGGTCCTGGAGGGGAGTTAAGGGGTCCTGGGTGGGGTTTGGGGGTCCTGGGGGGAGTTAAGGGGTCCTGAGTGGGGTTTGGGGGTCTTGGGGAGGCATTTTGGGGGTCCTGGGGGGAGTTAAGCGGTCCTTGGGGGACTTGGGGGGTCCTGGGGAGGGGGTTTGGGGGTCCTGGGTGGGGTTTGGGGGTCCTGGAGGGGAGTTAAAGGGGTCCCGGGGGGGCTTGGGGGTCCTGGGGAGGGATTTTGGGAGTGCTGGGGGGAATTAAGGGGTCCTGGGGGGGAGATTGGGGGTGCTGGGGGGGATTAGGGGTCCTGGAGGGGAGTTAAGGGGTCCTGGGTGGGGTTTGGGGGTCCTGGAGGGGAGTTAAGGGGGTCCGGGGGGGCTTGGGGGTCCTGGAGGGGAGTTAAAGGGGTCTTGGGGGGCCTGAGGAGGGATTTTGGGGGTCCTGGAGAGGAGTTAAGGGGTCCTGGGTGGGGTTTGGGGGTCCTGGGGGGAGTTAAGGGGTCCTGGGTGGGGTTTGGGGGACCTGGGGGGAGTTAAGGGGTCCTGGGGGGACTTGGGGGTCCTGGGGAGGGGTTTTGGGGGTCCTGAGGGGGAGTTAAGGGGTCCTGAGGGGTCCCAGCAGTCCTGGGGAGGGGTTTTGGGGGTCCTGGGGGGAGTTAAAGGGGTCCTGGGGGGCCTTGGGGGTCCTGGGGAGGGGTTTTGGGGGTCCTGGGTGGGGTTTGGGGGTCCTGGGTGGGGTTTTGGGGGTCCTGGGGAGGAGTTAAGGGGTCCAGGGGGGACTTGGGGGGTCCTGGGGGGAATTAAGGGGTCCTGAGTGGGGTTTGGGGGTCCTGGGGAGGGGTTTTGGGGTTCCTGGGGGGTGACTCTGATTTGGGGGGGTCCCTGTGCCAGGGCGTCGCGGGCGCTGTCCAGGGGGGACCCCACGGCCCAGCACGAGCGGCTGCTCTGCGAGGCCTGGTGCCACGAGGTGAGGGGGGTCACCTGGGGGGGGGGTGGGTTTGGGGGGTCCCCAGGGTTGGGGGGGGTTGGGGGGGGTCTCTAACCCCCCTTTCCCTCCCCTCAGGCCCACCAGAGGGTTTTGGGGTGCCTGGGCCCCCTCCCCTCCCAGAGCTTCCGGGGGCTGACTTGGGGGGGGGGATACCCTGGGGGTGTTTTGGGGGGTCCCTGGGGGGGGGGTCCTGGGGTTGGGGGTGGGGGGGATTGGGGGGTCTCTAACCCCCCTTTCCTCTCTCCCCAGGCCCACCAGAGGGTTTTGGGGTGCCTGGGCCCCCTCCCCTCCCAAAGCTTCCGGGGCTGCGCAGCATCGCGGGGGCCGTGGTGGAGAGTGGGGGGTCGTGGTACCCACCCCCCTGGGCTTCTGAGACACCCCCCTCCCCCCAAAAAACAACCCCCCCCCCTCGGGACCCCTAACCCCCAAATTCCCACCCAGGACCCCCAAATTCCCACTCAGGGACCCCAAAAACCCAGCACATCATCCCCACCCCCCCAGCATCACTCACCCTCCCCCTGAGGACCCCTCAACTCCCCCCCCCATCTCAGGACCCCCCCCAGGATCCCCAAAACCCTCTCTAGGATCCCTAAATCCCCCCCCCGAACCCCCCCGCCCCCAGGACCCCTAAATACCACCCAGGACCCCCTCAACCCCCCCCCCAAACCCCCCCCCAGGACCCCTCCTGGACCCCCAACCCCCCCCCCCAGGACCCCTAAATACCACCCAGGACCCCTCAACCCCCCCCCCCAAACCCCCCCCAGGACCCCTCCTGGACCCCCAACCCCCCCCCCCAGGACCCCTAAATACCACCCAGGACCCCTCAACCCCCCCCCACCCCAAACCCCCCCCCCAGGACCCCTCCTGGACCCCCAAACCCCCCTAACACCCCTCAACCCCCCCCCAGCACCCCCAAACCTCCCCCCAAGTCCCTTCCACCCCCCCCCCTTACCCCTGCCCCCCCTCCCACCCCCCCTTAATGAGGCTGAGGGAGCATCCACACTCCTTTTTTTGGGGGGGGGGGCACAGCTTGGGGCCCCCCAAATCCCATCCAAGTGCCTTTCAGGGTCACTCCCCCCCTCATCTCACTGGGGGGGGTCCCAAATTTGGGGGGGGGGTGTGATTTGTGCCCCCCCCCCCCCCCCCGTGTGTGTGTGCCTAATTAACCAGCGCTGCTTAATAAAGGGTGATTAAGACACACGTGTCCTTTGGGGGGGGGGGGAATTGGGGGGGCTGGGGGGGGGGGGGCCGGGACTCCATTTCCCACCGTGCCCCGGGAGGGGGGGCAGGGGGGGCCCCTAAATCCCCCCCCCGCCCCCCCCCCACTAAGCTGGGCTCAGAGGGGATTAGCTGGGGCCATGGCGCTGGGACGGAGGGGTGAGTGGGGGGCTGGGGGGGGCCGGGGGGGGCCAAGGGGGGCTGCCAACCCCCGGGGGGGCACTGGGGGTAAAGGGGGGGGGTACAGGGGGGCTAGATCCTGTTTTGGGGGCCCCCAGAGGGGTTAAAGGGGGTTTATTTGGGGGGGGGATTGAGGGGGGGGGGGCACAGCCTTATAGTGGGGGTCAGGGGAGGGGGGCAAGGGGTGGGGGGTGTCACGGTCCCATTTGGGGGTCCCGGGGGGGGGGTCTCGGGATTTGGGGGGGGGTCCTGGGATCTGGGGGGGTCCCAGTCCCATCGTGGGGTCCTGGGGGGGCTGTTTCAGGATCTGGGGTGGGGGGGGGGTCCCAGTCCCACCTTAGGGTCTCGGGGGGGGGGGGGATCCCGGGATTTGGGGGGGGGGAAGGGGGGTCCCAGCCCCACTTTGGGGGTCCCGGTGGGGGGGGGTGTGTGTGTTCTTGCCCCATTTTGGGGTCCCGGGGGGGTCCCAGTTTTCTGGGGGGGGGGGGTGTCCCAGTCCCACCTTAGGGTCTGGGGGAGGGGGGGGGGTCTCATGATCTGGGGGGGTCCCTGGATTTGGGGGGGGGGGGATGGGGTCCCAACCCCACTTTGGGGGTCCCGGGGTGGGTGTCTCATGATCTGGGGGGGTCCCGGGATTTGGGGGGGGGGGTAGGGGGTCCCAACCCCACTTTGGGGGTCCCGGGGGGGTATCTCATGATCTGGGTGGGGGGGGTCCCAGCTTCACCTTGGGGTCCCTGACCCCCCCTCCCCCCCCCCCAGGGGCCGGTGCCCTGCGGCTGCTGGAGGAGGCTCTGGGTCCCCCCCGGGACCCCCCCGGCTCCGGGCGCAGCAGCTGCTGGGGGTCCTGCAGAGCCCCCTGTTCCAGGCCCTGCTCGGTACTGGGGGGGGGGCACTGGGGGGGGGGCACGGGGTGGGGGGGGTTAGGGAGACATAGGGGGGGCAACGTGGGATCTGTTTGGGGGGGGGAAAGAGACCCCCAAGGGAGGGGGAGGGATTTTTTGGGGGGGGGGGGGGACAGAGAGACAGAGCCCCCCCCTCCCCGGGGGGGTTGGGGGGGGGCTATGGGGGGGTCAGACAGACAGACAGACACCCCCCCCCAAGGGGGTATGGGGAATTGGGGGGGGGGCAACAGACCCCCCAAGGGGTAGTTAGGATTGGGGGGGGGGAGAGAAACACCCCCTGATAGGACCCCCCCCAGGGGAGTAGGGGAATTGGGGGGCAAATAGACCCCCCCAAGGGGTAGTTGGGATTGGGGGGGGGAGAAACACACCCCCCCCCAGAAGGGATGGGGTGGGGGGGGGGGTTTCAGACAGATACGACCCCCCCCCAGGGGGGTAGGGGGAATTTGGGGGGGGGCAAAGAGACCCCCCAAGGGGGTAGTTGGGATTGGGGGTGGGGGGCTTTGGGAGGGGGGGGGAGATCAAACTCCCCCCCCCCCCATCCCCCCCCCCCAGACATCCAGGAGAGCTACGAAGCCACCCTGATGGAGACCCCCCCGCCCCCCCTCGGCACCGGGTAACCCCCCCCCTCCCCCAAACCCCCCCATCCCCCAACCCCCCCATCCCCCAACCCCCCTCCCAAACACCCCCCCCCCAATAAATCCACGGGGGGACCCCCCCAGAGCCTCTCGGGGGGAGGGGGTGGTCGTGAGGGGGGGGGTCACACACCCTCACGTGGTGTCACTCCCCCCCCAAACACTCCCCCCCAGCCCCGCCCCTCCCCCCATCCCCATCCCATCCCCCCTCCCCCTCCCCTCCCCCCATCTCCCCCCCCCTCCCCCTCCCCCCCCCCCCCCCCCCCCCCCTTCCCCGCCCCCCCCCCCCTTTTCCTCTCCCCCTTTAAACCCCCGGGTTCCCCCTCCCCCTCCCCCTTTCCCCCTCCCCCTCCCCTTTTCCCCCTCCCCTCCCCTTTTTCCCCCCTCCCCCAACCCCTCCCCCCTCCCCGCCCTCCAACCCCCGCTCGGTCCCACCGGATCCCACCGAGAACCGGCGCGGGGGGGGGTCCAACTCCGGGTCTCCCCAGCTCCACGTTCCTCCTTCCCCATCCCCCTCCCCCCTTTCCCTCCCCCCCAAAAAACAACCACCAACCCCACCCCCCACCCCCCCCCCCACCCCCCTCCCCAAAACCCAACCCCCTCCTCCTCCTCCCCCTTCCCCATTTTTCCCCCCTCCCCCCTCCCCTTCCCCTCTCTCCCCTCCCCCTGCCCCCCCCCCCCCGGTCCTTCATCCTTCATCCTCCATCCTCCTCCTCCTCCTCCCCGCTTGGTCCTTCATCCCCCCCCATCCCGGGGCTCCATCCTCCAGGTTCCCCCCCCCCCCTCTTTCCCTTCCCCTTTCCCTTCTCCTTCCCCAACCCCGCTCCTTCGTGCCCCCTCCCCATCTCACCACCGGGCCCCCCCACCCCTCCCTCTCCCCCAAACACCCCCCTCATCCCCCTCCCTCCCTCCCTCCCCCTCCCTCTCCCCCTTCTCCATCCTCCTCTTCTCCATCCCCCGCTCCGCCGCACCCCCCCCCTCCCCTCACACCCATCCCCTGGGGTCTTCCCCCCCCCACCCTAAAAAAACCACCTTATCCCTTTCCCCCCCCCCCCACCTTGTCATCCCCCCACCCCCCTCCCGCAGACCACCCTCCCCCCCACCCCGAGCCCCCCACCCGCCCCGGCGGCCCATGAGCGGTCCCGGCTGCCGCCATGGACTGTCTGTGCATCGTCACCACCAAGGTACCGGGGGGGAGGGGGGATGATGGGGGGGGTGAAGGGGGGGTCCCCTGGATGGGGGTGAAGCGGGGGGGCAATAGATGTTGGGTGACTGGGATGAGGGGGGGGGTCCAGTATGACCGGAGACTGGGGGCTGCGGGTACCACACAGAGGAGGGGGGGGATGCTCTGTGGGGCTGGGGGGGGGGATGATGGGGGGGGTGAAGGGGGGGGTCCCCTGGATGGGGGTGAAGCGGGGGGGCAATAGATGTTGGGTGACTGGGATGAGGGGGGGGTCCAGTATGACCGGAGACTGGGGGCTGCGGGTACCACACAGAGGAGGGGGGGATGCTCTGTGGGGCTGGGGGCTGAGGGGGGTCTGGGGGGGCTGTATATAGTCCTGGGGGGTTTGTGAGGTGTCCCCCCACCCCCCGTTTGGGCGCTGCTGGGTGATGGAGGGGGGTTGAGGGGGGTCTCCCCCCAGGGATGCTCTGTGGGGCCTGGGGATGCTCCGGGCCCCGGGAGGATGAATGGGGAAGGGGAGGGGTGGGATGGAGGGGGGGGGGTGTTGGATGGGGGGGTGGGGGGGGCACGACACCCACCCCCGCGCGCTGCGGCCTGTCTGTCGCGATAGGAAGGGGGGGGGGGCTCTCGATAGAGGAACCTGGGAGGGGGGGGGGGGCTGTGTGTGTAGGGGGGAGGGGGGCTGTGGATCGTGTCACCCTGGGGAGGGGGAGGGGGGGATGTGAGAGGTGGGGGGGGGGGGAAAAGAGGGGGGATGTGGGGGTGTCGCACCCCCCTTCCCCCAACCTCCTCCATCCCCCCCCCCCCCCCCAAAAAAAAAATCGTGGGGGCGTTGGACATGTGGCGGGTGCGTGTGTTGCCATGGCGACGCGTGTGCGTGGGGGGGGGGGCTGGGGGGGGGGGGGGCGGGGGGGGGGGGGGGTGTACATCACACACGAGGGAGGTTGGTGCCCCCCCCCCCCATCCCCCCTTCCCGTGGCCTACACGATATTTTAGGCCCTGTGTGGGCAGTGGGGGGGGGGGTGTGTGACAACTCCCCCCTCCTCCCCCCACCCCCCAATAATGCACCCCCCCCATCCGCTGCATCACCCTCTGCCCCCCCAGCCCTAACTGAACCCCCCCCCAAAACCCCTCATCCCTTCCTGTGCCCCCCCATCCCTGCACCCCCCTAATCCCTTCCTGCCCCCCCAGCCCTGCCTGAACCCCCCCAACCCTGCATCACCCCCAATCCCGTGCCCCCCATCCCTGCATCCCCCCCATCCTTTCCTGTGGCCCCCCAATCCTGTCCTGTGCCCCCCCATCCCTGACCCCCCCAATCCCTTCCAGCCCCCTAGCCTTGCTTGAACCCCCACATCCTTGAACCCCCCCAATCCTATCCTGCCCCCCATCCCTGACTCCCCTGTGCCTTCCTGCCCCCCATCAATGCCCCCCTTCTTTTCCTGCCCCCTTCTTTCCTGCCCCCCTTCCTTTCCTGCCCCCAGCCCTATCTGAACCCCCCCATCCCTGTATCCCCCAGCCCTTCCTGCCCCCCCTTCTCCCTGCACCCCCTCTCCCTGCACCCCCTATCCCTCCCTGACCCCCCTCTCCCTGCCCCCCCATCTCTACCCCCTCCCTCCACCCCCTCTCCCTGCACCCCCCATCCCTCCCTGGCCCCCCTCTCCCTGCCCCCCCATCTCTACCCCCCTCCCTCCACCCCCTCTCCCTGCACCCCCCATCCCTCCCTGACCCCCCTCTCCCTGCCCCCTCATCTCTACCCCCCTCCCTCCACCCCCTCTCCCTGCACCCCCCAATCCCTTCCTGCCCCCCCCCATCCCTAGCTGAACCCCCATCGCTGCATCCTCCCCCCGCACCCCATCTTTGCACCCCCTTCCCTGCCCCCCCCCCATCTCCGCACCCCCCATCCCCCCCCCCATCCCTTCCTGCGCCCCCCCAAATCCCTCCCCGCCCCCCCCCAATCCCTTCCCTGCTCCCGCCCGCGCCGTTGCTAAGCGACGCGGCCCCTCCCCGTTGCCAGGCGACGCGGCCCCGGGCGTTGCCCAGCAACGGCGGCCCGGAGGCAGCGAGGGGGCGGGAAAACCCACAAGCTCCGCCCACCGCCAGCACGTGCGCCCCGCGCATGCGCCGCTCCCGCTGGCGATTGGCTGGGGGAGAGGGGCGGGGCTGGGGGGGGGGGAGAGGGGGCGGGGCTTAGAGAGCGCAGCGTGTGTCGGAGGGGGCGTGGCTTTGTGGGGGGAAAGGGGGCGTGGCTTAGGAGAGGGGTGGGGCAGGGAGGGGGTGTGGCTTGGGAGATTAAGCCGCGTGGGCGTGGCTTGAGGAAAAGGGGGCGTGGTCTTTGAGGGTGTGGGCGTGGTCTAAAGACGTGTTGCTTGTGGGCGTGGCTTTGGGGGAGAAAGGGGCGGGGCTTAGACTGAGTGTTCGGGGGCGTGGTTTAGGAAGGGCGTGGGTTTTGTGGGGGAAAATGGGGCGTGGCTTAGCGGATGGGCGTGGTTTTGTGGGGAAAGGGGGCGTGGCTTAGCGGAGGGGGCGTGGCTTAGGGGCAGCGTGGGTACTGGGGGTCCCCAAGGGGAGGGGGGGGGGAGGCACTGGGGGAACTGGGATGTGATACTGGGGGCACTGGAGGTACTGGGGTGCTGTGGGAACTGTGGGAACTGGGAAAGCTGGGATGGGGCACTGGGAGAGCTGGGATGGGGCACTGGGGGAACTGGGATGTGATACTGGGGGCACTGGAGGTACTGGGGTGCTGTGGGAACTGGGGGAACTGGGAAAGCTGGGATGGGGCACTGGAGAGCTGGGATGGGGAACTGGGGGAACTGGAATGAGGAACTGGGGGAACTGGGAAAGCTGAGATGGGGAACTGGGATGGGGAACTGGGGGAACTGGGATGGGGAACTGGGAGAGCTGGGATGGGGCACCGGGGGAACTGGGATGTGATACTGGGGGCACTGGAGGTACTGGGGTGCTGTGGGAACTGGGGGAACTGGGAAACTGGGATGGGGACAGTGGAGATCCTGGGGAGGAAGGACTGGGGCACTGGAACAGCAGGCACTGGGGGTACTGGGAAGCACTGGGATGTGGTTCCTGGGAGGCACTGGGGTGGGGCGCCGAGCGCCCACCAGTTGTATTGAGCTGCCGGTTGTACTGGGAGCACTGGGAGGACCTGGAGACATACTGGGAGCAGCTCCCACCGCAGCCCTGGGAACCCCCCAGTGAGCCCAGTTGGGGGGGGGGAAGTGTCCCAGTTCCCCCAGTCTGGGCGGGGAGGGGAGCTCCCCCTCCCCCACCCTGCGCCTTAATCCGGCTGCGCTGGGCCGGGGTGGGGGAGGGGGAGGGGGGATGGGGGGAGGGGGATGGGAAGGGGGGGTTGGGATGTCGGGGCCGGGCCCGGGCGGGCGCGGGGAGGTTGCGGGGGTGGGGGGGGCCCCCTGCGGGCCCCCGGGTGCTTCTCGCCGCTGCTCTGCCAGTGCCGGGTGGTCTGGAGGGACCGGAGCCTCTCGGTCGGCTTCGGCTGCAAGGTGGGGGAGGGGCGGGGGGGGATGGGGGGGGGCTGGGATGGGGGGACTGGGGGGACTGGGAGAGCTGGGATGGGGGGACTGGGATGGGGAGCTGGGGGAACTGGGAGGGGGGACTGGGGGAATTGGGAGAACTGGGATGGGGGGACTGGGATGGGGGGACTGGGGGAACTGGGATGGGGGGACTGGGGGGACTGGGATGGGGGGACTGGGGGAATTGGGAGAGTTGGGATGGGGGGACTGGGATGGGGAGCTGGGGGAACTGGGATGGGGGGACTGGGGGGATTGGGAGAGTTGGGATGGGGGGACTGGGAGGGGGGACTGGGGGAACTGGGATGGGGGGACTGGGGGGACTGGGATGGGGGGACTGGGGGAATTGGGAGAGTTGGGATGGGGGGACTGGGATGGGGAGCTGGGGGAACTGGGATGGGGGGACTGGGGGGATTGGGAGAGTTGGGATGGGGGGACTGGGAGGGGGGACTGGGGGAACTGGGATGGGGGGACTGGGGGGACTGGGATGGGGGGACTGGGGGAATTGGGAGAGTTGGGATGGGGGGACTGGGAGGGGGGACTGGGGGGACTGGGAGAGCTGGGATGGGGGGACTGGGATGGGGGGACTGGGGGGACTGGGAGAGCTGGGATGGGGGGACTGGGATGGGGGGACTGGGGGAATTGGGAGAGCTGGGATGGGGGGACTGGGATGGGGGGACTGGGGGGACTGGGAGAGCTGGGATGGGGGGACTGGGATGGGGGGACTGGGGGGACTGGGAGAGCTGGGATGGGGGGACTGGGATGGGGGGACTGGGGGGACTGGGAGAGCTGGGATGGGGGGACTGGGATGGGGGGACTGGGGGGACTGGGAGAGCTGGGATGGGGGGACTGGGGGAATTGGGAGAGCTGGGATGGGGGGACTGGGAGGGGGGACTGGGGGGACTGGGGGAACTGGGATGGGGGGACTGGGGGAACTGGGAGGGTGGGACTGGGGGAATTGGGAGAGTTGGGATGGGGGGACTGGGAGGGACTGGGGGGGACTGGGGGAACTGGGATGGAACTGGGATGGGGGGACTGGGGGAATTGGGAGAACTGGGATGGGGGGACTGGGAGGGGGAGCTGGGAAGGGGAACTGGGGGAAGTGGGAGAGCTGGGATGGAGGGACTGGGATGGGGAGCTGGGGGAACTGGGATGGGGTGGTGGGGGAACTGGAAGTGGGAACTGGGAAGGGGAACTGGGAGAGTTGGGATGGGGGGACTGGGAGAGCTGGGATGGGGAACTGGGGGAACTGGGAGGGGGGAACTGGGGGAACTGGGAGGGGGAACTGGGAAGGGGAACTGGGGGAACTAGGAGAGCTGGGATGGAGGGACTGGGATGGGGAGCTGGGGGAACTGGGAGGGGGAACTGGGGGAATTGGGAGAGTGGGGATGGGGGGACTGGGATGGGGCGGTGGGGGAACTGGGAGGGGGAACTGGGGGAACTGGGAGAGCTGGGATGGGGGGACTGGGAGGGGGAACTGGGGGAACTGGGATGGGGTGGTGGGGGAACTGGAAGGGGGAACTGGGAAGGGGAACTGGGGGAACTGGGAGAGCTGGGTTGGAGGGACTGGGATGGGGGCGGTGGGGGAACTGGGAGGGGGGACTGGGGGAATTGGGAGAGCTGGGATGGGGGGACTGGGAGGGGGAGCTGGGGGAACTGGGATGGGGTGGTGGGGGAACTGGAAGGGGGAACTGGGAAGGGGAACTGGGGGAACTGGGAGAGCTGGGATGGAGGGACTGGGATGGGGAGCTGGGGGAACTGGGATGGGGGGACTGGGCGAGCTGGGATGGGGAACTGGGGGAACTGGGAGGGTGGGACTGGGGGAATTGGGAGAGCTGGGATGGGGGGACTGGGGGGACTGGGAGGGGGAACTGGGGGAATTGGGAGGGGGAACTGGGAAGGGGAACTGGGGGAACTGGGAGAGCTGGGATGGAGGGACTGGGATGGGGCGGTGGGGGAACTGGGATGGGGGAACTGGGGGAATTGGGAGGGGGAACTGGGAGGGGGGACTGGGAGAGTTGGGATGGGGGACTGGGAGAGCTGGGATGGGGAACTGGGGGAACTGGGAGGGTGGGACTGGGGGAATTGGGAGAGCTGGGATGGGGGGACTGGGGGGACCGGGAGGGGGAACTGGGGGAATTGGGAAGGGGAACTGGGGGAACTGGGATGGGGGGACTGGGATGGGGGACTGGGGGAACTGGGAGGGGGTGCTGGGGGAACTGGGAGGGGGAACTGGGGGAAGTGGGAGAGCTGGGATGGGGGGACTGGGGGAACTGGGATGGGGGAACTGGGATGGGGGGACTGGGGGAACTGGGAGGGGGAACTGGGGGAACTGGGAGGGGGAACTGGGAGAGCTGGGATGGGGGGACTGGGGGAACTGGGAGAGCTGAGATGGGGGGACTGGGATGGGGGGACTGGGGGAACTGGGATGGGGGGACTGGGGGGACTGGGATGGGGGGACTGGGGGGACTGGGATGGGGGAACTGGGGGAACTGGGATGGGGGGACTGGGATGGGGGGACTGGGATGGGGAGACTGGGGGAACTGGGATGGGGGGCTGGGGGGACTGGGATGGGGGGACTGGGATGGGGGGACTGGGGGAACTGGGATGGGGGCACTGGGGATGGGGGGACTGGGGGAACTGGGAGGGGGAACTGGGGGGACTGGGAGAGCTGGGATGGGGGGACTGGGATGGGGGGACTGGGGGAGCTGGGAGGGGGGACTGGGGGAACTGGGACGGGGGGACTGGGGGGACTGGGATGGGGGGACTGGGGGAACTGGGAGAGCTGGGATGGGGGGACTGGGATGGAGCGGTGGGGGAACTAGGAGGGGGAACTGGGGGAACTGGGGGAGCTGGGATGGGGGGACTGGGGGAACTGAGATAGGGAACTGGGGGAACTGGGATGGGGAACTGGGATGGGGAACTGGGAGATCTGGGATGGGGAACTGGGAGAGCTGGGATGGGGAACTGGGATGGGGAACTGGGAGATCTGGGACTGGGGAACTGGGAGAGCTGGGATGGGGAACTGGGATGGGGCGCTGGGGGAACTGGGATGAGGAACTGGGGGAACTGGGAGGGGGTGCTGGGGGAACTGGGGAAGTTGGGATGGGGAACTGGGGGAACTGGGATGGGGAACTGGGAGAGCTGGGATGGGGCACTGGGGGAACTGGGATGTGATACTGGGGGCACTGGAGGTACTGGGGTGCTGGGGGAACTGGGGGAACTGGGAAACTGGGATGGGGACAGTGGAGATCCTGGGGAGGAAGGACTGGGGCACTGGAACAGCAGGCACTGGGGGTACTGGGAAGCACTGGGATGTGGTTCCTGGGAGGCACTGGGGTGGGGCGCCGAGCGCCCACCAGTTGCATTGAGCTGCCGGTTGTACTGGGAGCACTGGGAGGACCTGGAGACATACTGGGAGCAGCTCCCACCACAGCCCTTGGGGTGGGGGCTGCACTGGGAGCACTGGGAACCCCCAGTGAGCCCAGTTCGGGGGCGGGGGGGAGGTGTCCCAGTTCCCCCAGTCTGGGCAGGGGGGCCCATCCCAGTTCTCCCAGTTTATCCCTTAATCCCCACTGGGGATTGGCCAGACTGGGATTAAGCTGCCCTGGGGGGTGGGGGAGGGGCAGGAGGGGGGCGGGGGGGAGGGGGGAGGGGGAGGTGCCCCTCCCCCCCCCCCGTAATTACCAGAGTGTCCCAGGGGCGGGGGCGCTAATTACTGGGGTTAATGAGTGTTAATTACCGGGTCAAGCTCCGCCCCTCCCCCTCTGCCCCTCCCCCCGCTAATTACTGGTGGTTAATGAGCGTTAATTACCGGGTCAAGCTCCGCCCCTCCCCCTTCTGCCCCTCCCCCCACTAATTACTGTGGGTTAATGAGCGTTAATTACCGGGTCAAGCTCCGCCTCCCCCTCTGCCCCCCCCCACTCATTACTGGCGTTAATTGCCAGGTCAAGCTCCCCCTCCCCCTTCTGCCCCTCCCCACGCTAATTACTGTGGTTAATGAGTGTTAATTAGCAGCTAAAGCTCTGCCCCTCCCCCCTGCCCCTCCCCCCGCTAATTACTGCAGTTAATGAGCGTTAATTACCGGGTCAAGCTCCGCCCATCATCCTGCTGCCCCTCCCCCCACGCCTCCCTATGCTAATTACGAGTTAATGAGTGTTAATTAGCAGCTAAAGCTCTGCCCCTCCCCCCTGCCCCTCCCCCCGCTAATTACTGTGGTTAATGAGCGTTAATTACCAGGTCAAGCTCCGCCCCTCCCCCCTTCTGCCCCTCCCCTCCACTAATTACTGTGGTTAATGAGTGTTAATTATGGGTCAAGCTCCGCCCCTCCCCCTTCTGCCCCTCCCCCCACTAATTACTGCAGTTAATGAGCGTTAATTACCGGGTCAAGCTCCGCCCATCATCCTGCTGCCCCTCCCCCCACCCCTCCCTATGCTAATTACGAGTTAATGAGTGTTAATTAGCAGCTAAAGCTCTGCCCCTCCCCCCTGCCCCTCCCCCCGCTAATTACTGTGGTTAATGAGTGTTAATTACCGGGTCAAGCTCCGCCCATCATCCTGCTGCCCCTCCCCCCACCCCTCCCTATGCTAATTACGAGTTAATGAGCGTTAATTACCGCTAATTACACAGAAGTACCGGTACCAAGATGAGGACAGCCCCCCCTGGAGCAGAGCCCCGCCCACCTGCCCAGCCAGGTAGGACACGCCCACCGCGCCCCTGGCCACGCCCACCGCGCCATGGCCACGCCCACTGAGCCTCCCAAGCCACGCCCATCATGGCCTGGCCACGCCCCCAGCCGGCATCGCCCCCGCCCACCGGCCTCATCACACAGCCTCGGTCTGGCCACGCCCACCGGTGGGTCTGGCCCCGCCCCTGGCCTCATCCTAGCCCCGCCCACTGTGGGGGAGCCGCCCCGCCCCCTCCCTGGGCAGGGTGACGTCACTGGGGCTGCGGTGATGTCATCAGGGGCTCAGTGATGTCACCAGGGGCTCAGTGATGTCATCAGGGGCTCTGTGATGTCATCAGGGGCTCTGTGATGTCATCAGGGGGCTCGGTGATGTCACCAGGGGCTCTGTGATGTCATCAGGGGTCTGTGATGTCATCAGGGGGCTCAGTGATGTCATCAGGGGTCTGTGATGTCATCAGGGGGCTCGGTGATGTCATCAGGGGGCTCGATGATGTCATCAGGGGCTCGGTGATGTCATCGGGGATGCTGTGATGTCATCAGGGGGCTTGATGATGTCATCAGGGGCTCAGTGATGTCATCGGGGATGCTGTGATGTCATCAGGGGGCTCGATGATGTCATCAGGGGCCAGTGATGTCACCAGGCTCAGTGATGTCATCAGGGATGCTGTGATGTCACCAGGGGCTCGATGATGTCATCAGGGGTCTGTGATGTCATCAGGGGCTCAGTGATGTCATCAGGGGTGATGTCATCAGGGGCTCGATGATGTCATCAGGGGCTCTGTGATGTCATCAGGGGTCTGTGATGTCATCAGGGGGCTCGATGATGTCATCAGGGGCTCGGTGATGTCATCGGTGCTGTGATGTCATCAGGGGTCTGTGATGTCATCAGGGGCTGATGATGTCATGGGCTCTGGATGTCATCAGGGCTCTGTGATGTCATCAGGGGGCTCGATGATGTCATCAGGGGCTCGGTGATGTCATCAGGGGTGCTGTGATGTCATCAGGGGGCTCGATGATGTCACCAGGGGGTGCGGTGATGTCATCAGGGGCACGGTGATGTCACTGGGGCCGTGATGATGTCACCAGGCCCCCGATGATGTCGGGGGGGGGGGGGGGCTCAGTGACGTCACCATCACTGGATGATGTCACTGGTGCCCTGGTGATGTCACTGGGGGGGGGTGGGGGGTGTGATGACGTCACAGGGGTTGGGGGGAGGGGGAGGAGGGGGTGGTGCCCGGGTGGGGGAGGGGAGCGTTGCCATGGTAACGGGGCTGTATCTGCCCCTCCCCCCCCCCCCAGGCCAACTCGCCCCCCGTCATCGTCAACACCGACACGCTGGAGGCGCCGGCTTACGTGAGGGACCCCCCGGACCCCCCTGGACCCCCCAGGCCCCCCAGACCCCCCGGACTGACCCCTGACCCCCCGAACCCCCTCAGACCCCCCCTGACCCCCCTAGACCCCCACTGGACCCCCCCACACCCCCTGGACCCCCTCAGACCCCCTGACCCCCCCTAGACCCCCACTGGACCCCCCCAGACACCCCTAAAACCCACCCTGGACCCCCCCAGACCCCCCCGGACCCCCACACCCCCCCATACCCCCCGAGATCCCCCAGACACCCCCAGACCCCATCAGAATCCCCCCTCCGAACCCCCCAGACCCCCCCTGGACCCCAGCTGACCCCCCCAGACCCCCCCAGATCCCCCAGATCCCCCCCCCCAAGACATTTCAGACCCACCCTGGACCCCCCAGACCCCCCAGACCCCCTGGACCCCCCCAGACTCCCCAGACCCCCCAGACAGCCCTAGAACCCACCCTGGACCCCCCCAGACCCCCACTGGACCCCCCCACACCCCCCCACACCCCCCAGACACCCAAGACCCCCCTGGACCCCCCCAGACCCTCCCCTAGACCCCCACTGGACCCCCCAGACCCCCCCAGACCACCCCAAACACCCCCAGACCCCCAAGACCCCCCCTGGACCCCCCCAGACCCTCCCCTAGACCCCCACTGGACCCCCCAGACACCCCCAGACCCCCCCTAGACATCTCAGACCCCCCCAGGCCCCCCCAGGCCCCCCCTGACCCCCCCAGACCCCCCCAAACACACCCAGACCCCCAAGACCCCCCCTGGACCCCCCAGACCCCCCCAAATCCCCCCAGACCCCTTCGAGACCCCCCCAAACACCCCCCAGACCCCCTAAACCCCCCCCCCAGACCCCCCCCCCCAAGATTCTGACCCTCCCCCTCCCCCAAATCCCCCCCCCCCCCAGGTGAACGGCACCGAGGGCGAGATGGAGTATGAGGAGATCACACTGGAGCGGGTGAGACCCCCCCCCAAAATACACCCCCCCATCACCCCCACACCCCCCAGAACCCCCCTGGACCCCCCCCCCCAAAAACACCCCCCTTGGACCCCCCACATCACCCCCTCCCCCCATCCCCAGACCCCCCCTCTCCATCTCCTCCCCCCACCCCCCAAAACACCCTCCCCCCAAACCCCCCCCCCCCCAACACACCTCATGACCCCCCCAAAAACACACACCCCCCCCACCCCCCAATATTTGGACCCTCCCCCCACTACTGGGAAACCCCCCCATCATCACACTGGGACCCCCCGCAGCTCCCCCCAGGGGGGTTGTTGGGGGAGTTTGGGGGGGTCTGGGGGGTTTTGGGGGGATCAGAGGGTGTTAAAAGGGTGCCCCCCCTTGCGCCCCCCCCCTGGGTAATTTGAAGCTGGGGTTCAGCATCACTGGGGGCACCCAAACCACCACCCCCTACCCAGAGGGGGGTTGGGGTGGTCTGGGAGGGTTTTGGGGGGTTTTGGGGGGTCTGGGGGGTTTTGGGGGGGCCTGGGGGGTCTGGGGGGTTTTGGGGTGCTGATGGGGTGCCCCCCCCAGGGTAACTCAGGGCTGGGGTTCAGCATCGCCGGGGGCACCGACAACCCCCTCCCCCCAGGGGGGTTGGGAGGGTTTGGGGGGTCTGGGGTGGTCTGGGGGGGTTTGGGGGGGCCTGGGGGGGTCTGGGGGGTTTTGGGGTGCTGATGGGGTGTCCCCCTCCCAGGGTAACTCGGGGCTGGGGTTCAGCATCACTGAGGGCACTGACAACCCCTCCCCCCAGGGGAGGTTTGGGAGGGTTTTGAGGGGTTTTGGGGGGTCTGGGGGATTTGGGGGGCCTGGGGGGGTCTGGGGGGCTTTGGGGTGCTGATGGGGTGCCCCCCCCCCCCCAGGGTAACACAGGGCTGGGGTTCAGCATCGCCGGGGGCACCAACAACCCCTCCCCCCAGGGGGGGTTGGGAGGGTTTGGGGGGTCTGGGGTGGTCTGGGGGGGTTTGGGGGGGCCTGGGGGGGTCTGGGGGGGTTTTGGGGTGCTGATGGGGTGCCCCCCTCCCAGGGTAACTCGGGGCTGGGGTTCAGCATCACTGAGGGCACTGACAACCCCTCCCCCCAGGGGAGGTTTGGGAGGGTTTTGAGGGGTTTTGGGGGGTCTGGGGGATTTGGGGGGGCCTGGGGGGGTCTGGGGGGGTTTTGGGGTGCTGATGGGGTGCCCCCCCCAGGGTAACTCAGGGCTGGGGTTCAGCATCGCCGGGGGCACCGACAACCCCTCCCCCAGGGGGGGTTGGGAGGGTTTGGGGGGTCTGGGGTGGTCTGGGGGGGTTTGGGGGGGCCTGGGGGGGTCTGGGGGGGTTTTGGGGTGCTGATGGGGTGCCCCCCCCCCCCAGGGTAACTCGGGGCTGGGGTTCAGCATCGCCGGGGGCACCGACAACCCCTCCCCCCAGGGGGGTTGGGAGGGTTTGGGGGGTCTGGGGTGGTCTGGGGGGGTTTGGGGGGGCCTGGGGGGGTCTGGGGGGGTTTTGGGGTGCTGATGGGGTGCCCCCCTCCCAGGGTAACTCGGGGCTGGGGTTCAGCATCGCCGGGGGCACCGACAACCCCCACGTCGGGGACGATCCCAGCATCTTCATCACCAAGATCATCCCCGGCGGCGCCGCCGCGCAGGACGGGCGGCTCAGGTGGGACCCCCCAAGACCCCCTCAGTGTCCCCCCCAGCCCCCTGCAGACACCCCCAGGCCCCCCAAGGCCCCCCCAGCTCCCCCAGGCCCCTGCAGACCCCCCTAGGCCCTCTCCCAGGCCCTGCTAGGCCCCACTAGGCCTCCCCAGGCCTCCCCAGCTCCCCTAGGCCCTCTTCCAGGCCCTGCTAGGCCTCCCCAGGCCTCCCCAGCTCCCCCTAGGCCCACTCCCAGGCCCCGCTAGGCCCCCCAGGCCTCCCCAGACCCCTGCAGACCCCCCTAGGCCCACTCCCAGGCCCCGCTAGGCCTTCCCAGGCCTACCCAGCTCCCCTAGGCCCTCTCCCAGGCCCCGCCAGGCCTCCCCATGCCCCTCCAGGCCTCCCCAGGCTCCCCCAGCCCCCTGCAGACCCCCCTAGGCCCACTCCCAGGCCCCGCTATGCTCCTCCAGGCCTCCCCAGCTCCCCTAGGCCCTCTCCCAGGCCCTGCTAGGCCCTTCCAGGCCCCCCAGCTCCCCTAGGCCCTCTCCCAGGCCCCGCTAGGCCTTCTCAGGCCTCCCCAGCTCCCCTAGGCCCTCTCCCAGGCCCCGCTAGGCCTTCTCAGGCCTCCCAGCTCCCCTAGGCCCTCTCCCAGGCCCCGCTAGGCCTTCTCAGGCCTCCCCAGCTCCCCTAGGCCCTCTCCCAGGCCCTGCTAGGCTCCCCCAGGCCTCCCCAGCCCCTGTAGACCCCCCTAGGCCCTCTCCCAGGCCCCCAAGGCCCCCCAGCTCCCCCAGGCCCCGCAACCCCCTAGGCCCTCTCTCAGGCCCCGCTAGGCCTCCCCAGGCCTCCCCAGGTCTCCCCAGCTCCCCTAGGCCCTCTCCCAGGCCCTGCTAGGCTCCCCCAGGCCTCCCCAGCCCCCTGTAGACCTCCCTAGGCCCTCTCCCAGGCCCCCCAAGGCCCCCCAGCTCCCCCAGGCCCCTGCAGACCCCCCTAGGCCCTCTTCCAGGCCCCGCTAGGCCTCCCCAGGCCTCCCCAGGCCTCCCCAGCTCCCCCTAGGCCCTCTCCCAGGCCCCCACCAGGCTTCCCCCATGCCCCACCAGGCCTTCCCCACCCCGGGCTTTGTAACCCCCTTGTCATGTGTGTCTGTGTGTGTGTCTGTCCCCCCCCAGGGTGAACGACAGCATCCTGTTCGTGAACGAGGCGGACGTGCGGGAGGTGACGCACAGCGCGGCGGTGGAGGCGCTGAAGGAGGCCGGGGCCGTGGTGCGGCTCTACGTCATGCGCCGCAAGGCCCTGGCCGAGAAGGTGGTGGAGGTCAAGCTCATCAAAGGGCCTAAAGGTGAGGGGGGGGCCCCCCAAAGTGTGACCCCCCCCCCCACATTGGAAACACCCCCTCCCCCCTCCCCCCGCCCCCACACACAGTGTAACACACACACTCACACACACCCCTCCCCCTTCCCATCAACTGCACTCACCCCCCACCTAAAGACACCCCAAAACCCCCCTCAACCCCCCCAAATCTCCCTTTGGTGACCCCAAAATCCCCCTTCCTAGGCCTCCCCCTCCCCCTGCCCAGGACCCCCTTGGCACTCCCAAACCCAGGGGGAAAACCTATGGGGGACCCTCCCCTAGAGTCCCCCTACCTAAAGACACCCCAAAACCCCCCTCAGACCCCCCAAATCTCCCCTTGGTGACCCCAAAATCCCCCTTCTCCCCTTGGTGACCTCAAAATCCTCCTTCCTAGGCCTTCCCCACCCCCTGCCCAGAACCCCCTTGGCACTCCCAAACCCAGGGGGAAAACCTATGGGGGACCCCCCTAGACTCCCCCCACCTAAAGACACCCCAAAACCCCCCTCAAACCCCCCAAATCTCCCCTTGGTGACCTCAAAATCCCCCTTCTCCCCTTGGTGACCTCAAAATCCCCCTTCTCCCCCCCTTTATCCCCTTATAACCCCCCCTTTTATTAGGGGGGGGTGTGGTGACTAATGGGGTGTCTTCCCCCCACCCCACCCCAGGGTTGGGGTTCAGCATCGCGGGGGGTGGGGAACCAGCACATCCCTGGGGACAACAGCATCTACGTCACCAAAGTCATCGAGGGCGGCGCTGCCCACAAGGATGGGAGGCTCCAGATTGGGGACAAGATCCTGGCTGTGAGATGGGGGGGGCACGGGGGGGGGCACGGGGGGGTCGTGGGGGATGGGGGGGTATCGGGGGGTGGGGGCTGGGGGGCTGGGGGGGCTGGAGGGGCTGGGGAGGGGTAGAGGGGGGTGGGGAGGCTGCAGGTTGGGGACAAGATCCTGGCTGTGAGATGGGGGGGGGGCACGGGGGGGGGCAAGGGGGGGTCGTGGGGGATGGGGGGTATCGGGGGGTGGGGGCTGGGGGGCTGGGGGGGCTGGAGGGGCTGGGGAGGGGTAGAGGGGGGTGGGGAGGCTGCAGGTTGGGGACCAGATCCTGGCTGTGAGATGGGGGGGGGCACGGGGGGGGGGCAAGGGGGGGTCGTGGGGGATGGGGGGGTATCGGGGGGGTGGGGGCTGGGGGGGCTGGGGGGGCTGGGGGGGCTGGGGAGGGGTAGAGGGGGGTGGGGAGGCTGCAGGTTGGGGACCAGATCCTGGCTGTGAGATGGGGGGGGCACGGGGGGGGGGCAAGGGGGGGTCGTGGGGGATGGGGGGGTATCGGGGGGTGGGGGCTGGGGGGGTTTGGGGGGGTTTGGGGGGGTGGGGAGGGGTAGAGGGGGGTGGGGAGGCTGCAGGTTGGGGACCAGATCCTGGCTGTGAGATGGGGGGGGGCACGGGGGGGGGGGCACGGGGGGGTCGTGGGGGATGGGGGGGTACCGGGGGGGTGGGGGATGGGGGGGCTGGGACACAGAGATGGCTCATGAGTCCCCTCCATATCCCCCCCCCCCCAATCCCCACCCCCACCCCCTCCCCTCCCCCTCCATACCCTCTCACCCCCCCATACCCCCCCCAAACCCCCCTACGCCCCCCACCCCCCCTCCACACCCCCATACCCCCCCAAACCCCCCCATATCCCTTCCCCTCCCCCTCCCCTCCCCCTCCATACCCCTCCTCACACCCCCTATACCCCCCCAAACCCCCCCATGTCCCCCCCAAACCCCCCCAAACCCCCTCCCCTCCCTCTCCATTCCCTCTCACACCCCCTATACCCCCCCCAAACTCCCCCCACACCCCTCCCCTCCCCCTCCATACCCTCTCACACCCCCCATACCCCCCCAAACCCCCCCCAAACCCCCCCCCCCCCCAAACCCCCCCAAACCCCCTCCCCTCCCCCTCCATGCCCTCTCACACCCCCTATACCCCCCCAACCCCCCTACACCCCCCCATACCCCCCCAAACCCCCCCATATCCCTTCCCCTCCCCCTCCATACCCTCTCACCCCCCCATACCCCCCCAAACCCCCCCAAACCCCCCCATGTCCCCCCCAAACCCCCCCAAACCCCCTCCCCTCCCCCTCCATACCCTCTCACACCCCCTATACCCCCCAACCCCCCCTACACCCCCCCATACCCCCCAAACCCCCCATATCCCTTCCCCTCCCCCTCCATACCCTCTCCACCCCCCCCATACCCCCCCAAACCCCCCCCCAAACCCCCCCATGTCCCCCCCCAAACCCCCCCAAACCCCCTCCCCTCCCCCTCCATGCCCTCTCACACCCCCTATACCCCCCAACCCCCCTACACCCCCCATACCCCCCAAACCCCCCCATATCCCCTCCCCTCCCCCTCCATACCCTCTCACCCCCCCCATACCCCCCCAAACCCCCCCCCAGGTGAACAACGTGAGCCTGGAGGACGTGATGCACGAGGACGCGGTGGCGGCGCTGAAGAACACGTACGACGTGGTGTACCTGAGGGTGGCCAAGCCCCCCGGCAGCTTCTTGGGGGACACCTACGCCCCCCAGACCTCACCAGCTGTGAGCGGCACGGGGGGGCACGGGGGGGACATGGGGGGGCCATAGGGGGGTATAGAGGGGGGTACAGGGGGCGTGGGGGGTGTGGGGGGCACAGGGGTTCATGGGAGGTATGGGGAACATGGGGGCATGGGGGGTATGGGGGGACATGGGGGTGGGGGGACATGGGGGGGCCATGGGGGGGTACAGGGGGCGTGGGGAGCATGGGGGGGCCATGGGGGGGGCATAGGGGGGTACAGGGGGCGTGGGGGGTGTGGGGGGCACAGGGGGGCGTGGGGGGCATGGGGAACATGGGGACATGGGGGGTACAGGGGGCTTGGGGGGGGTATGGGGGCATGGGGGGGTACAGGGGGTGTGGGGGGCATGGGGGAGGCACTGGGGGGCCATGGGGGGGCCATGGGGGGGCATAGAGGGGGGTACAGGGGGTGTGGGGGGCACAGGGGGCGTGGGGGCATGGGGAACATGGGGGCATGGGAGGTACGGGGGGGACATGGGGGTGGGGGGGACATGGGGGGGCCATGGGGGGGCATAGAGGGGGGCATTGAGTGGGGTACAGGGGGTGTAAGGGGCACAGGGGGGCGTGGGGGGCATGGGGAAGCATGGGGACATGGGGGGTACAGGGGGGCTTGGGGGGGTATGGGGGCATGGGGGGGTACAGGGGGTGTGGGGGGCATGGGGGGGGCACGGGGGGGCCATGGGGGGGCCATGGGGGGGGCATAGAGGGGGGTACAGGGGGTGTGGGGGGCACAGGGGGGCGTGGGGGGCATGGGGAATATGGGGGCATGGGAGGTACGGGGGGGACATGGGGGTGGGGGGGACATGGGGGGGCCATGGGGGGGGCATAGAGGGGGGTACAGGGGGTGTGGGGGGCACAGGGGTTCATGGGAGGTATGGGGAACATGTGGGCATGGGGGGTATGGGGGGGACATGGGGGTGGGGGGGCCATGGGGGGGCCATGGGGGGGGTACATGGGGCGTGGGGGGCATGGGGGGGCCATGGGGGGGCCATGGGGGGGGCATAGAGGGGGGTACAGGGGGCGTGGGGGGTGTGGGGGGCACAGGGGGGCGTGGGGGGCATGGGAAACATGGGGACATGGGGGGTACAGGGGGGACATGGGGGTGGGGGGGCCATGGGGGGGCCATGGGGGGGGCATAGAGGGGGGCATTGAGGGGGTACAGGGGGTGTGGGGGGCACAGGGGGGCGTGGGGGGCATGGGAAACATGGGGCCATGGGGGGTACAGGGGGGCTTGGGGGGGTATGGGGGCATGGGGGGGTACAGGGGGTGTGGGGGGCATGGGGGGGGCACGGGGGGAGCATAGAGGGGGGCATTGAGGGGGGTACAGGGAGTGTGGGGGGCACAGGGGGGCGTGGGGGGCATGGGGAACATGGGGACATGGGGGGTACAGGGGGGCTTGGGGGTGGGGGGGCCATGGTGGGGGTATGGGGGGGGTACAGGGGGTGTGGGGGGCATGGGGGGGGCACGGGGGGGGCATGGGGGGGCTATGGGGGGGCCACGGGGGGGTATAGAGGGGAGTACAGGGGGCATGGGGGGTATGGGGGGGACATGGGGGTGGGGGGGGCATAGAGGGGGGTATGGGGGGGGTAGGGTGGGGTACAGGGGGGCTTGGGGGAGGCAAGGGGGTGGGGGGGGCAGGGGGGGCCATGGGGGGGCATAGAGGGGGGTATGGGGGGGGTAGGGTGGGGTACAGGGGGGTGGGGGGGCACGGGGGGGCTGTGGTCACACTTGGGTCCCCCCAAGGGTCCTCGTGTCCGTCTGTCCCAAACTGACCCCCTGTCCTTCCCCCTGCCCTGTCCCCCTGTCTGTCCGTCTGTCCATCCCCCTGTCCCCCTGTCTGTCTGTCTGTCCCCCCTGTCCCCCTGTCTGTCCATCCCCCTGTCCCCCTGTCCATCCCCCTGTCTGTCTGTCCCCCCCGTCCCCCTGTCCGTCCATGTCCCCCCCGTCCCCCTGTCCCCCCTGTCCCCCCCCCGTCTGTCTGTCCCCCCCATCCCCCTGTCTGTCTGTCCCCCCTGTCCCCCTGTCTGTCTGTCCCCCCCCATCCCCCTGTCCATCCCCCCGTCTGTCTGTCCCCCCACATCCCCCTGTCTGTCTGTCCCCCCCGTCCCCCTGTCCGTCCGTGTCCCCCCGTCCCCCTGTCCCCCCTGTCCCCCCCCCGTCTGTCTGTCCCCCCCATCCCACTGTCTGTCTGTCCCCACCCTGTCCCCCTGTCTGTCTGTCCCCCCCATCCCCCTGTCCATCCCCCCGTCTGTCTGTCCCCCCCATCCCCCTGTCTGTCTGTCCCCCCCGTCCCCCTGTCTGTCCGTCCCCCCCCCGTCCCCCTGTCCCCCTGTCCCCCTGTCCCCCTGTCCCCCTGTCCCCCTGTCCCCCTGTCCCCCTGTCCCCCTGTCCCCATGTCCCCCTGTCCCCATGTCCCCCCTGTCTGTCTGTCCCCCCCGTCCCCCTGTCCCCCTGTCTGCCCATCCCCCTGTCTGTCCATCCCCCTGTCCCCCTGTCCATCCCCCTGTCCCCCTGTCTGTCTGTCCCCCCTGTCCCCCTGTCCATCCCCCTGTCTGTCCGTCCCCCTGTCTGTCTGTCCCCCTGTCTGTCTGTCCCCCTGTCTGTCTGTCCCCCCCCGTCCCCCTGTCCCCCTGTCTGCCCATCCCCCTGTCCGTCCGTCCCCCTGTCCGTCCATCCCCCCTGTCCCCCTGGCCATCCCCCTGTCTGTCCGTCCCCCTGTCTGTCTGTCCCCCTGTCTGTCTGTCCCCCCCCCGTCCCCCTGTCCCCCTGTCTGCCCATCCCCCTGTCCGTCCGTCCCCCCTGTCCCCCTGTCCATCCCCCTGTCTGTCTGTCTGTCTGTCTGTCCCCCCCCGTCCCCCTGTCCCCCTGTCTGCCCATCCCCCTGTCTGTCCATCCCCCTGTCCCCCTGTCCATCCCCCTGTCCCCCTGTCTGTCTGTCCCCCCCTGTCCCCCTGTCCATCCCCCTGTCTGTCCGTCCACCTGTCTGTCTGTCCCCCTGTCTGTCTGTCCCCCCCCGTCCCCCTGTCCCCCTGTCTGCCCATCCCCCTGTCTGTCCATCCCCCTGTCCGTCCGTCCCCCCTGTCCCCCTGTCTGTCTGTCCCCCCCCATCCCCCTGTCCCCCTGTCTGCCCATCCCCCTGTCTGTCCATCCCCCTGTCCGTCCGTCCCCCCTGTCCCCCTGTCCATCCCCCTGTCTGTCTGTCTGTCTGTCTGTCCCCCCCCATCCCCCTGTCCCCCTGTCTGTCCATCCCCCTGTCTGTCCATCCCCCTGTCCCCCTGTCCATCCCCCTGTCTGTCTGTCCCCCCCGTCCCCCTGTCCGTCCGTCCCCCCCAGCCTACTCCGCACACCTGGACGCCGAGCTGGGTCCCCAGAGCTTCCTGGGCCCCGAGTTCCCCCCGTGACCCCCACGTCCCCCCGGCGCTTCTCCCCCGGCCCCAAGGACCTGCTGCCCGAGGACGACGTCCCCAGGCAGGGGGGGCAGGGGCACATTGGGGGGGTCCCCAGGGGCACATTGGGGGGTCCCCGGGTCTGGGGGGGCCCCAGAGTCCTGTTCGGGGGTCCCTGGGTCTGGGGGGGTCCCTAGAGTCCTGTCCGGGGGGGTTTCTGTGTCTGGGGGGGTCCTCAAGGGCACATCAGGGGGGGTCTGAGTCTGGGGGGGCCCCAGGGTCCTGTCTGGGGGGTCCCTGGGTCTGGGGGGTCCCTAGAGTCCTGTTCGGGGGGTCCCTGGGTCTGGGGGGGCCCCAGAGTCCCGTCCGGGGGGTCCCTGTGTCTGGGGGGCCCCAGGGTCCCGTTTGGGGGGTCCCTGGGTCTGGGGGGTCCCTAGAGTCCTGTTCGGGGGGTCCCTGGGTCTGGGGGTCCCTAGAGTCCTGTCCGGGGGGTTTCTGTGTCTGGGGGGGGGGGGCTCAGGGTCCCATTGGGGGGTTCCTGTGTTCTGGGGGGGTCCTCAAGGGCACATCGGGGGGGGTCTGAGTCTGGGGGGGCCCCAGGGTCCTGTCTGGGGGGTCCCTGTGTCCAGGGGGTCCCCGGGGTCCTGTTTGAGGGGGTCCCTGTGTCTGGGGGGGCCCCAAGGGCACATCGGGGGGGGCCCTGTGTCTGGGGGGAGGGCAAGGTCTCGTTTGGGGGGGTCCCTGTGTCTGGGGGGGCCCCAGAGTCCTGTTCGGGGGGTCCCTGGGTCTGGGGGGGCCCCAGAGTCCTGTCCGGGGGGTCCCTGTGTCTGGGGGGGCCCCAGGGTCCCGTTTGGGGGGTCCCTGGGTCTGGGGGGTCCCTAGAGTCCTGTTCGGGGGTCCCTGGGTCTGGGGGGGCCCCAGAGTCCTGTCCGGGGGGTTTCTGTGTCTGGGGGGGGGGGCTCAGGGTCCCATTGGGGGGTTCCTGTGTTCTGGGGGGGTCCTCAAGGGCACATCAGGGGGGGTCTGAGTCTGGGGGGGGCCCCAGGGTCCTGTCTGGGGGTCCCTGTGTCCAGGGGGTCCCCGGGGTCCTGTTTGAGGGGGTCCCTGTGTCTGGGGGGGCCCCAAGGGCACATCGGGGGGGGCCCTGTGTCTGGGGGGGGGCAAGGTCTCGTTTGGGGGGGTCCCTGTGTCTGGGGGGGCCCCAGAGTCCTGTTCGGGGGGTCCCTGGGTCTGGGGGGCCCCAGAGTCCTGTCCGGGGGGAGTTTCTGTGTCTGGGGGGGTCCTCAAGGGCACATCAGGGGGGGTTTGGGTCTGGGGGGGCCCCAGGGTCCTGTCTGGGGGGTCCCTGTGTCTGGGGGGGGGCAAGGTCTCGTTTGGGGGGTCCCCGGGTCTGGGGGGTCCCTAGAGTCCTGTCCGGGGGGGTTTCTGTGTCTGGGGGGGGGGGGGCTCAGGGTCCCATTGGGGGGTTCCTGTGTCTGGGGGGTCCTCAAGGGCACATCAGGGGGGCGGTTTGGGTCTGGGGGGGCCCCAGGGTCCTGTCTGGGGGGTCCCTGTGTCCAGGGGGTCCCCGGGGTCCTGTTTGAGGGGGTCCCTGTGTCTGGGGGGGTCCCCGGGGTCCTGTTTGAGGGGGTCCCTGTGTCTGGGGGGGCCCCAAGGGCACATCGGGGGGGGCCCTGTGTCTGGGGGGGGGGCAAAGTCTCGTTTGGGGGAGTCCCTGTGTCTGGGGGGCCCCAGAGTCCTGTTCGGGGGTCCCTGGGTCTGGGGGGTACCTAGAGTCCTGTTCGGGGGTCCCTGGGTCTGGGGGGGCCCCAGAGTCCTGTCCGGGGGGGTCCCTGTGTCTGGGGGGGCCCCAGGGTCCCGTTTGGGGGATCCCTGGGTCTGGGGGGTCCCTAGAGTCCTGTTCGGGGGGTCCCTGTGTCTGGGGGGCCCCAGGGTCCCGTTTGGGGGGTCCCTGGGTCTGGGGGGGTACCTAGAGTCCTGTTCGGGGGTCCCTGGGTCTGGGGGGTCCCTAGAGTCCTGTCCGGGGGGTTTCTGTGTCTGGGGGGGGGGGGGCTCAGGGTCCCATTGGGGGGTTCCTGTGTCTGGGGGGGTCCTCAAGGGCACATCAGGGGGGTCTGAGTCTGGGGGGGGCCCCAAGGTCCCGTTTGGGGGGTCCCTGGGTCTGGGGGGGGGCAAGGTCTCGTTTGGGGGGGTCCCTGTGTCTGGGGGGTCCCCAGGGTCTCATTTGGGGGGCCCTGGGTGGGGGGGGGGTCCCCAGAGTCCCATCCCAGGGGTACCCCATGTCCTGGGTGGGGGGGTCCCATCCCAGGGGTTCCCCATCTCCTGGGTGGGGGGGGTGTGTCCCCAGAGTCCCATCCCAGGGGTACCCCATGTCCCTTGTGAGGGGGGTGGGGGGGTCCCATCCCAGGGGTGCCCCACATCCCTTTTGGGTTTTGGGGGGTGTGTGTTCCCCCCGTCCCCCTCCCCACCTTCACACTCCCCTCCCCCCGTCCCCCCCCCCCCAGGGACCCCCGGCGCATCGTGATCCACCGCGGCTCGACGGGGTTGGGGTTCAACATCGTGGGGGGGAGGATGGTGAAGGGATCTTCATCTCCTTCATCCTGGCGGGGGGACCCGCCGACCTCAGCGGGGAGCTGCGCAAGGGAGACCAGATCCTCTCCGTGCGTCACTGGGAGCCACTGGGAGAGGGATTGGGAGGCACTGGGAGGCACTGGGAGGCAATGGGAGGGACTGGGAGGTGATGGGAGAGGGATTGGGAGGCACTGGGAGGCACTGGGAGGGACTGGGAGGTGATGGGAGAGGGATTGGGAGGCACTGGGAGGCACTGGGAGGCAATGGGAGGGACTGGGAGGTGATGGGAGAGGGATTGGGAGGCACTGGGAGGCACTGGGAGGCACTGGGAGGGACTGGGAGGTGATGGGAGAGGGATTGGGAGGCACTGGGAGGCACTGGGAGGCAATGGGAGGGACTGGGAGGCAATGGGAGGCACTGGGAGGGACTGGGAAGCACTGGGAGAGGGATTGGGAGGGACTGGGAGGCACTGGGAGGCAATGGGAGAGGGATTGGGAGGCACTGGGAGGCACTGGGAGGCAATGGGAGAGGGATTGGGAGGCACTGGGAGGCACTGGGAGGCAATGGGAGGGACTGGGAGGCAATGGGAGGCACTGGGAGGGACTGGGAAGCACTGGGAGAGGGATTGGGAGGGACTGGGAGGCACTGGGAGGCAATGGGAGAGGGATTGGGAGGCACTGGGAGGGACTGGGAGGCAATGGGAGGCACTGGGAGGGAATGGGAGGCACTGGGAGGGACTGGGAGGCAATGGGAGGCAATGGGAGAGGGATTGGGAGGCACTGGGAGGGACTGGGAGGGACTGGGAAGCACTGGGAGAGGGATTGGGAGGGAGTGGGAGGGACTGGGAGGCAATGGGAGAGGGATTGGGAGGCACTGGGAGGGACTGGGAGGCAATGGGAGAGGGATTGGGAGGCACTGGGAGGCACTGGGAGGGACTGGGAGGTGATGGGAGAGGGATTGGGAGGCACTGGGAGGCACTGGGAGGCAATGGGAGGGACTGGGAGGCAATGGGAGGCACTGGGAGGGACTGGGAGGGACTGGGAGGCAATGGGAGAGGGATTGGGAGGCACTGGGAGGGACTGGGAGGGACTGGGAAGCACTGGGAGAGGGATTGGGAGGGACTGGGAGGCACTGGGAGGCAATGGGAGAGGGATTGGGAGGCACTGGGAGGCACTGGGAGGCACTGGGAGGGACTGGGAGGTGATGGGAGAGGGATTGGGAGGCACTGGGAGGCACTGGGAGGCAATGGGGGAGGGACTGGGAGGCAATGGGAGGCACTGGGAGGGACTGGGAAGCACTGGGAGAGGGATTGGGAGGGACTGGGAGGCACTGGGAGGCAATGGGAGAGGGATTGGGAGGCACTGGGAGGGACTGGGAGGCAATGGGAGGCACTGGGAGGGAATGGGAGGCACTGGGAGGGACTGGGAGGCAATGGGAGGCAATGGGAGAGGGATTGGGAGGCACTGGGAGGGACTGGGAGGGACTGGGAAGCACTGGGAGAGGGATTGGGAGGGAGTGGGAGGGACTGGGAGGCAATGGGAGAGGGATTGGGAGGCACTGGGAGGGACTGGGAGGCAATGGGAGGGGATTGGGGGGCACTGGGAGGCACTGGGAGGCACTGGGAGGGACTGGGAGGTGATGGGAGAGGGATTGGGAGGCACTGGGAGGCACTGGGAGGCAATGGGAGGGACTGGGAGGCAATGGGAGGCACTGGGAGGGACTGGGAGGGACTGGGAGGCAATGGGAGAGGGATTGGGAGGCACTGGGAGGGACTGGGAGGGACTGGGAAGCACTGGGAGAGGGATTGGGAGGGACTGGGAGGCACTGGGAGGCAATGGGAGAGGGATTGGGAGGCACTGGGAGGCACTGGGAGGCACTGGGAGGGACTGGGAGGTGATGGGAGAGGGATTGGGAGGCACTGGGAGGCACTGGGAGGCAATGGGGGAGGGACTGGGAGGCAATGGGAGGCACTGGGAGGGACTGGGAAGCACTGGGAGAGGGATTGGGAGGGACTGGGAGGCACTGGGAGGCAATGGGAGAGGGATTGGGAGGCACTGGGAGGGACTGGGAGGCAATGGGAGGCACTGGGAGGGAATGGGAGGCACTGGGAGGGACTGGGAGGCAATGGGAGGCAATGGGAGAGGGATTGGGAGGCACTGGGAGGGACTGGGAGGGACTGGGAAGCACTGGGAGAGGGATTGGGAGGGATTGGGAGGGACTGGGAGGCACTGGGAGGCAATGGGAGAGGGATTGGGAGGCACTGGGAGGGACTGGGAGGCAATGGGAGGGACTGGGAGGTGATGGGAGAGGGATTGGGAGGCACTGGGAGGGACTGGGAGGCAATGGGAGGCAATGGGAGAGGGATTGGGAGGCACTGGGAGGCACTGGGAGGGACTGGGAGGCAATGGGAGGGATTGGGAGGCAATGGGAGAGGGATTGGGAGGCACTGGGAGGCACTGGGAGGCACTGGGAGAGGGATTGGGAGGGACTGGGAAGCACTGGGAGAGGGATTTGGAGGGAGTGGGAGGCACTGGGAGGGACTGGGAAGGGACTGGGAGGGACTGGGAGGGACAGGGATTTGGAGGGAGTGGGAGGGACTGGGAGGCACTGGGAGGGACTGGGAAGCACTGGGAGAGGGATCCCCATCCTCATCCTCATCCCATCCTCATCCTCATCCTCATCCCCATCCTCATCCTCATCCTCATCCTCATCCCATCTGCATCCCATCTTCATGCTCATCATCCTCATCCTCATCCCATCTTCATCCTCATCCCATCTTCATCCTCATCCCATCCTCATCCTCATCCTCATCCTCATCTTCATCATCCTCATCTTCATCCTCATCCTCATCCTCATCCTCCTCATCCTCATCCTCATCCTCATCCTCATCCTCCTCATCCTCATCCCCATCCCCATCCTCATCCTCATCCTCATCCTCATCCTCCTCATCCTCATCCTCATCCTCATCCTCATCCCATCTTCATCCTCATCCTCCTCATCCCATCCCCATCCTCATCCTCATCCTCATCCCATCCTCATCCTCATCCTCATCCTCATCCCATCTTCATCCTCATCCTCATCCTCATCCTCATCCCATCCTCATCCTCATCCTCATCCTCATCCTCATCCCATCCTCATCCTCATCCTCATCCCATCTTCATCATCCTCATCCTCATCTTATCTTCATCCTCATCTTCATCCCATCTTCATCCTCATCCCCATCCCACCTTCATCCTCATCCTCATCCCATCTTCATCCCATCCTCATCCTCATCCTCATCCCATCTTCATCATCCTCATCCTCATCTTATCTTCATCCTCATCCTCATCCCACCTTCATCCTCATCATCCTCACCCTCATCCCCATCCTCATCCCCATCCCACCTTCATCCCCATCCTCCCTGTCATCCCCATCCCCCTCCCCATCCCCATCCCCATCCCCACCTGGCCTTCATCCCCTCCTCCTCCTCCTCCTCCTCCTCCCCCCAGGTGAACGGGGTCGACCTGCGCAGCGCGACGCACGAGCAGGCGGCCGTGGCGCTCAAGAACGCCGGCCAGACCGTCACCATCATCGCCCAGTACAAACCAGAAGGTGGGGCTGGGGAGGGCCCTGGGGGGTCCAGGGGGGTCCTGGGGGTCCCTGAGGGTGTCCTGTAGGGTCTGGGGGGGGTCCCAAGGGTGTCTGGGGGGTCCTGGGGGTGTCCTGGGGTATCCAGGGGGGTCCTGGGGGTGTCCTGTAGGGTCTGGGGGGTCCTGGGGGTGTCCTGTAGGGTCTGGGGGGTCCTGGGGGTGTCCTGGGGTATCAAGGGGGGGTCCTGGGGGTGTCCTGTAGGGTCTGGGGGGTCCTGGGGGTGTCCTGGAGTATCCAGGGGGGTCCTGGAGGTCCCAAGGGTGTCTGGGGGGTCCTGGGTGTGTCCTGGGGTATCCAAGGCGGGGTCCTAGGGGTGTCCTGCGGGGTCTGGGGGGGTCTGGGGTATCCAGGGGGGTCCTGGGGGTCCCAAGGGTGTCTGGGGGGGTCCTGGGTGTGTCCTGGGGTATCCAGGGGGGTCCTGGGGGTGTCCTGTAGGGTCTGGGGAGGTCCTGGGGGTCCCAAGGGTGTCTGGGGGGTCCTGGGGGTGTCCTGGGGTATCAAGGGGGGGTCCTGGGGGTGTCCTGTAGGGTCTGGGGGGTCCTGGGGGTGTCCTGGAGTATCCAGGGGGTCCTGGAGGTCCCAAGGGTGTCTGGGGGGTCCTGGGTGTGTCCTGGGGTATCCAAGGCGGGGTCCTAGGGGTGTCCTGCGGGGTCTGGGGGGGTCTGGGGTATCCAGGGGGTCCTGGGGGTCCCAAGGGTGTCTGGGGGGGGTCCTGGGTGTGTCCTGGGGTATCCAGGGGGGTCCTGGGGGTGTCCTGTAGGGTCTGGGGAGGTCCTGGGGGTCCCAAGGGTGTCTGGGGGGTCCTGGGGGTGTCCTGGGGTATCAAGGGGGGGTCCTGGGGGTGTCCTGTAGGGTCTGGGGGGTCCTGGGGGTGTCCTGGAGTATCCAGGGGGTCCTGGAGGTCCCAAGGGTGTCTGGGGGGTCCTGGGTGTGTCCTGGGGTATCCAGGGGGGGTCCTGGGGGTGTCCTGTAGGGTCTGGGGAGGTCCTGGGGGTCTGCGGGGTCTGGGGGGGTCTGGGGTATCCAGGGGGTCCTGGGAGTGTCCTGCGGGGTCTGGGGGGGTCTGGGGGGTCCAGGGTGGGTTCTGGAGGTACCTGGGGGTGTCCTGGAGTATCCAGGGGGTCCTGGAGGTCCCAAGGGTGTCTGGGGGGTCCTGGGGGGTCCTGGGGTGTCCAAGAAGGGTCCTGGGGGTGTCCTGAGGGGTCTGGGGGGGTCTGGGGTATCCAGGGAGGGTCCTGGGGGGGGGGTCCTGGAGTATCCAGGGGTGTTCTGGGGGTCCCAAGGGTGTCTGAGGGGGTCCGGGGGGTTTCCTAGGGTGTCCAAGGGGGTGTCCTGGGGTGTCCAAGGGGGTCCTGGGGGGACCTCCCTCCCCTAGCCCCCCAGCCCCCTTACCCCCTCACCCCCCTTCCCCCCCCCCAGAGTACAGCCGCTTCGAGGCCAAAATCCACGACCTGAGGGAGCAGCTGCTGAGCAGCAGCCTGGGCTCGGGCAGCGCCTCGCTGCGCAGCGACCCCAAGAGAGGCTTCTACGTCCGGTATGGGGGGGCTGGGGGGGCCCTGGGGGGGTCTGGGGGGTCCTGGGGGTCTGGGGGGGTCATGGGAGGGAGCCTGGGGGTCTGGGGGTCTGGGGTCTGGGGGCTCACGGGGGGGCTCGGGCAGCGCCTCGCTGCGCAGCGACCCCAAGAGAGGCTTCTACGTCCGGTATGGGGGGGCTGGGGGGGCCCTGGGGGGGTCTGGGGGTCCTGGGGGTCTGGGGGGGTCATGGGAGGGAGCCTGGGGGTCTGGGGGTCTGGGGTCTGGGGGCTCACGGGGGGCTCGGGCAGCGCCTCGCTGCGCAGCGACCCCAAGAGAGGCTTCTACGTCCGGTATGGGGGGGCTGGGGGGCCCTGGGGGGGTCTGGGGGGTCCTGGGGGTCTGGGGGGTCATGGGAGGGAGCCTGGGGGTCTGGGGGTCTGGGGTCTGGGGGCTCACGGGGGGCTCGGGCAGCGCCTCGCTGCGCAGCGACCCCAAGAGAGGCTTCTACGTCCGGTATGGGGGGGCTGGGGGGCTCTGGGGGGGTCTGGGGGTCCTGGGGGTCTGGGGGGGTCATGGGAGGGAGCCTGGGGGTCTGGGGGGTTGGGGTCTGGGGGCTCACGGGGGGCTCGGGCAGCGCCTCGCTGCGCAGCGACCCCAAGAGAGGCTTCTACGTCCGGTATGGGGGGGCTGGGGGGGCCCTGGGGGGTCTGGGGGGTCCTGGGGGTCTGGGGGGGTCATGGGAGGGAGCCTGGGGGTCTGGGGGTCTGGGGTCTGGGGGCTCACGGGGGGGCTCGGGCAGCGCCTCGCTGCGCAGCGACCCCAAGAGAGGCTTCTACGTCCGGTATGGGGGGGCTGGGGGGGCCCTGGGGGGGTCTGGGGGGTCCTGGGGGTCTGGGGGGGTCATGGGAGGGAGCCTGGGGGTCTGGGGGTCTGGGGTCTGGGGGCTCACGGGGGGCTCGGGCAGCGCCTCGCTGCGCAGCGACCCCAAGAGAGGCTTCTACGTCCGGTATGGGGGGGCTGGGGGGGCCCTGGGGGGGTCTGGGGGGTCCTGGGGGTCTGGGGGGGTCATGGGAGGGAGCCTGGGGGTCTGGGGGTCTGGGGTCTGGGGGCTCACGGGGGGCTCGGGCAGCGCCTCGCTGCGCAGCGACCCCAAGAGAGGCTTCTACGTCCGGTATGGGGGGGCTGGGGGGTCCTGGGGGTCTGGGGGGGTCATGGGAGGGGTCCTGGGGGGTGCTATACTCCCCTATACCCCCTCTATACCCCCCTTCACCCCCTATACCCCCTTTTACCCCCCCATACCCCCCTTTCCCCCCCATACCCCCTTTTACCCCCTATACCCCCCTCTATACCCCCCTATACCCCCCTATACCCCCTATATCCCCCTTCACCCCCCATTCCCCCTCTATACCCCTCCATTCCCCCCTATATCCCCCTATTCCCCCTCTGTACCCCCTTTTACCCCCCCATACCCCCTCTATACCCCCCTTACACCCCCCTATACCCCCCCATTCCCTCTCTATACCCCCCATACCCCCTCTATACCCCCCATACCCCCTCTATACCCCCTCTATACCCCCCAATCCCCCTCTATACCCCTCCATTTCCCCTCTATACCCCCTTTTACCCCCCCATACCCCCTCTATACCCCCTCTATACCCCCCCATTCCCCCTCTATACCTCGTTTTACCCCCCCATACCCCCTCTATACCCCCTCTATACCCCCCTATACCCCTCCATTCCCCCTCTATACCCCCCATACCCCCTCTATACCCCCCTATACCCCTCTATACCCCCTCTATACCCCCTTTTACCCCCAAATACCCCCTCTATACCCCCCCATACCCCCTCTATACCCCCTTCTATACGCCCTCTATACCCCCCTATACCCCTCCATTCCCCCTCTATACCCCTCTATACCCCCCATACCCCCTCTATACCCCCCTATACCCCCCTCTATACCCCCTTTTACCCCCAAATACCCCCTCTATACCCCCCCATACCCCCTCTATACCCCCTCTATACCCCCCTATACCCCCCCATACCCCCTCTATACCCCCCTATACCCCCCATACCCCCTCTATACCCCCCCATTCCCCCTCTATACCCCCCTATACCCCCTCTATACCCCCCTATACCCCCCCATACCCCCTCTATACCCCCCATACCCCCCTATACCCCCCCATACCCCCTCTATACCCCCCCATTCCCCCTCTATACCCCTCTATACCCCCCTATACCCCCCCATACCCCCTCTATACCCCCCAATCCCCCTCTATACCCCTCCATTTCCCCTCTATACCCCCTTTTACCCCCCCATACCCCCTCTATACCCCCTCTATACCCCCCATTCCCCCTCTATACCTCGTTTTACCCCCCCATACCCCCTCTATACCCCTCTATACCCCCCTATACCCCCCCATACCCCCTCTATACCCCCTCTATACCCCCCTATACCCCTCCATTCCCCCTCTATACCCCCTATACCCCCCTATACCCCTCTATACCCCCTCTATACCCCCTTTTACCCCCAAATACCCCCTCTATACCCCCCCATACCCCCTCTATACCCCCTTCTATACGCCCTCTATACCCCCCTATACCCCTCCATTCCCCCTCTATACCCCCTCTATACCCCCTCTATACCCCCCATACCCCCTCTATACCCCCTCTATACCCCCCTATACCCCCCTATACCCCCCTCTATACCCCCTTTTACCCCCAAATACCCCCTCTATACCCCCCCATACCCCCTCTATACCCCCTCTATACCCCCCTATACCCCCCCATACCCCCTCTATACCCCCCATACCCCCTCTATACCCCCCCCATTCCCCCTCTATACCCCTCTATACCCCCCTATACCCCCCATACCCCCTCTATACCCCGTCTATACCCCCTCTATACCCCCTCTATACCCCCCCATACCCCCTCTATACTCCCCCATTCCCCCTCTATCCCCCTCTATACCCCCCTATACCCCCTCTATACCCCCCCCATTCCCCCTCTATACCCCCTCTATACCCCCTATACCCCCCCATACTCCCTCTATACCCCCTCTATACCCCCTCTATACCCCCCTATACCCCCCCATACCCCCTCTATACCCCCCCATTCCCCCTCTATACCCCTCTATACCCCCCTATATACCCCCCCATACCCCCCCCGTCCCCCCTCTGGTCCCCCCCCGCCCCCTCCCCAGGGCGCTGTTCGACTCGGACAAGGCCAAGGACTGCGGGTTCCTGAGCCAGGCGCTGAGCTTCCGCTTCGGGGACGTGCTGCACGTGCTGGACGCCTCGGACGAGGAGTGGTGGCAGGCCCGGCACGTGCTGCCCCCCGGCCAGCCCCCCGACATCGGCTTCGTGCCCAGCAAGAGGCGGTGCGTGGGGCTGGTGGCCACTGGGAGGCACTGGGAGGCACTGGGAGAGGGATTAGAGGGCACTGGGAGGCACTGGGAGGCACTGGGAGGGAGATTTGGGGCACTGGGAGGGAGATTGGGGGCACTGGGACGTACTGGGAGGCACTGGGAGGGGGATTGGGGGCACTGGGAGGCACTGGGAGGGGGATTGGGGGCCACTGGGAGGCACTGGGAGGCACTGGGAGGGGGATTGGGGGGCACTGGGAGGCACTGGGAGGGGGATTGGGGAGCACTGGGACGTACAGGGAGGCACTGGGAGAGGGATTGGAGGGCACTGGGAGGCACTGGGAGAGGGATTTGGGGGCACTGGGAAGCACTGGGAGGCACTGGGAGGGGGATTGGAGGGTACTGGGAGGCACTGGGAGGGGATTGGGGGGCACTGGGAGGCACTGGGAGGCACTGGGGGGATGAGGAGTGGTGGCAGGCCCGGCACGTGCTGCCCCCCGGCCAGCCCCCCGACATCGGCTTCGTGCCCAGCAAGAGGCGGTGCGTGGGGCTGGCGGCCACTGGGAGGCACTGGGAGGCACTGGGAGAGGGATTAGAGGGCACTGGGAGGCACTGGGAGGGAGATTTGGGGCACTGGGAGGGAGATTGGGGGCACTGGGACGTACTGGGAGGCACTGGGAGGCACTGGGAGGGGGATTGGGGGCCACTGGGAGGCACTGGGAGGCACTGGGAGGCACTGGGAGAGGGATTAGAGGGCACTGGGAGGCACTGGGAGGGGGATTGGGGAGCACTGGGATGTACAGGGAGGCACTGGGAGAGGGATTGGAGGGCACTGGGAGGCACTGGGAGAGGGATTTGGGGGCACTGGGAAGCACTGGGAGGCACTGGGAGAGGGTTTGGAAGGCACTGGGAGGCACTGGGAGGGGATTGGGGGGCACTGGGAGGCACTGGGAGGCACTGGGGGGATGAGGAGTGGTGGCAGGCCCGGCACGTGCTGCCCCCCGGCCAGCCCCCCGACATCGGCTTCGTGCCCAGCAAGAGGCGGTGCGTGGGGCTGGCGGCCACTGGGAGGCACTGGGAGGCACTGGGAGGCACTGGGAGGGAGATCTGGGGCACTGGAAGGGAGATTTGGGGCACTGGGATGTACTGGGAGGCACTGGGAGGGGGATTGGGGGCACTGGGAGGCACTGGGAGGGGATTGGGGGGCACTGGGAGGTACTGGGAGGCACTGGGAGGCACTGGGAGAGGGATTGGGGGGCACTGGGAAGCACTGGGAGGCACTAGGAGAAGGATTGGGGGGCACTGGGAGGCACTGGGAGGGGATTGGGGGGCACTGGGAGGCACTGGGAGGCACTGGGAGAGGGTTTGGAAGGCACTGGGAGGCACTGGGAGGGGATTGGAGGGCACTGGGAGGCACTGGGAGGCACTGGGGGACGAGGAGTGGTGGCAGGCCCGGCACGTGCTGCCCCCGGCCAGCCCCCGACATCGGCTTCGTGCCCAGCAAGAGGCGGTGCGTGGGGCTGGCGGCCACTGGGAGGCACTGGGAGGCACTGGGAGAGGGATTAGAGGGCACTGGGAGGCACTGGGACGCACTGGGAGGGAGATTGGGGGCACTGGGACATACTGGGAGGCACTGGGAGGAGGATTGGGGGGCACTGGGAGGCACTGGGAGGCACTGGGAGGCACTGGGAAGGGACTGGGAGGCACTGGGAGGGACTGGGAGGCACTGGGAAGGGACTGGGAGGCACTGGGAGGCACTGGGAGGCACTGGGAGGGAGATTGGGGGGCACTGGGAGGCACTGGGAGGGGGATTGGGGGGCACTGGGAGGCACTGGGAGGGGGATTGGGGAGCACTGGGACGTACAGGGAGGCACTGGGAGGGGGATTGGGGGGCACTGGGAGAGGGATTAGGGGCACTGGGAGGGAGATTGGAGGGCACTGGGAGGCACTGGGAGAGGGATTGGGGGGCACTGGGAAGCACTGGGAGGCACTGGGAGGGGGATTGGAGGGCACTGGGTCACTGGGAGAGGGATTTGGGAGCACTGGGACGTACTGGGAGGCACTGGGAGGGGGTGGGAGGCACTGGGAGGCACTGGGAGAGGGATTTAGGGGCACTGGGACGCACTGGGAGAGGGATTGGGGGGCACTTGGAGGCACTGGGAGGCGCTGGGAGGGGCTGGGAGGGGGATTAGAGGGGATATGGGGGGATCTGGGGGCACTGGGGGGGATACTGGGGGGGTTATACTGGGAGCACTGGGGGATACTGGGAGCACTGGGAGCGCAGCCTCTCTCCCCTCGCAGGGTCGAGCGTCGGGAGTGGACGAGGTTAAAGGCCAAGGTCAGCCCCTCCCCCACCCCTCCCCCACCCTCCCAGCCCCTCCCCCACCCCTCCCCCCACCCCCCCACCCACTCAGCCCCTCCCCCACCCTTCCCCACCCTTCCCCACCCCTCCCCCACCCGCTCAGCCCCTCCCCCACACCTCCCCCCCCCGCTCAGCCCCTCCCCCACCCTCCCAGCCCCTCCCCCACCCTCCCCCACCCCTCCCCCACCTGCTCAGCCCCTCCCCCCACCCTCCCAACCCCTCCCCCACCCACTCAGCCCCTCCCCCACCCTTCCCCACCCCTCCCCCACCCACTCAGCCCCTCCCCCACCCTTCCCCACCCTCCCAACCCCTCCCCCACCCACTCAGCCCCTCCCCCACCCTTCCCCACCCCTCCCCCACCCACTCAGCCCCTCCCCCACCCTCCCAACCCCTCCCCACCCTCCCCCACCCTCCCCCACCTGCTCAGCCCCTCCCCCACCCTCCCAGCCCCTCCCCCACCCTCCCAACCCCTCCCCCACCCACTCAGCCCCTGCCCCTCCCCCACCCCTCCCCACCCGCTCAGCCCCTCCCCCACACCTCCCCTCCCCCACCCTTCCCTCCCCTCCCCCACCCTCCCCCACCCCCTCCCCCACCCTCCCAGCCCCTCCCCCACTCTCCCCACCCCTCCCCCACCTGCTCAGCCCCTCCCCCACCCTCCCAACCCCTCCCCCACCCTCCCAGCCCCTCCCCCACTCTCCCCCACCCCTCCCCCACCTGCTCAGCCCCTCCCCCACCCTCCCAACCCCTCCCCCACCCACTCAGCCCCTGCCCCTCCCCCACCCCTCCCCCACCCGCTCAGCCCCTCCCCCACACCTCCCCTCCCCCACCCTCCCCCACCCCCTCCCCCACCCTCCCAGCCCCTCCCCCACCCCCCACCCCTCCCCCACCTGCTCAGCCCCTCCCCCACCCTTCCCCACCCCCTCTCCCACCCACTCAGCCCCTCCCCCACCCTTCCCCACCCCCTCCCCACCCTCCCCCACCCACTCAGCCCCTCCCCCCCCCTTCCCCCCCCCCCCCCCCCCCCTCCCCCCCTCACTCTCTCTCCCCCAGGATCGGGTCCCCGGCTCCGGCTCACAAGGTGGGTGCTGCCCCTCCCCCCCCTCCAGGGTAGGGGTGGGGGGACTGGGAGAGACTGGGAGGGACTGGGAGGGACTGGGAGAGGGCTGGGGTTTACTGGATGTAACTGGTGTGACTGGGGGGTCACTGGGGGTCACTGAGGGGTAACTGGGAGGTAACTGGTGTGACTGGGGGGTCACTGGGGGGTAACTGGGAGGTAACTGGTGTGACTGGGGGGAACTGGGGGGTCACTGGGAGGTAACTGGGAGGTAACTGGTGTGACTGGGGGTAACTGGGGGCTAACTGGGAGGTAACTGGTGTGACTGGGGGTAACTGGGGGGTAACTGGGAGGTAACTGGTGTGACTGGGGGTAACTGGGGTGTCACTGGGGGATAACTGGGAGGGAACTGGTGTGACTGGGGGTAACTGGGGTGTCACTGGGGGATAACTGGGAGGGAACTGGTGTGACTGGGAGGTAACTGGGGGGTCACTGGGAGGTAACTGGGAGGTAACTGGGAGGTAACTGGTGTGACTGGGGGAACTGGGGGGTCACTGGGAGGTAACTGGGAGGTAACTGGTATGACTGGGGATAACTGGGGGGTCACTGGGGGGTAACTGGGAGGTAACTGGTGTGACTGGGGGTAACTGGGGGGGTCACAGGGGGGGTCACTGGGAGGTAACTGGGAGGTAACTGGTGTGACTGGGGGCCGCAGGGCGCGAGGACGCGGTGCTGAGCTACGAGACGGTGACGCAGATGGAAGGTGGGGGAGGGGGAAGGGGGTGTGTGACCCCCCCAGACCCCCCCAAACCCCCCAGACCCCCCCAGAGACACCCCAGCCCCCCTGACCCCCCCAGACCCCCCCAAACCCCCCAGAGACCCCCCAGAGACACCCCAGCCCCCCTGACCCCCCCAGACCCCCCCAAACCCCCCCAGAGACACCCCAACCCCCCTGACCCCCCCAGACCCCCCAGAGACACCCCAGCCCCCCTGACCCCCCCAGACCCCCCCAAACCCCCCCAGAGACACCCCAGCCCCCCTGACCCCCCCAGACCCCCCCAGAGACACCCCAGCCCCCTGACCCCCCCAGACCCCCCCAAACCCCCCCAGAGACACCCCAGCCCCCCTGACCCCCCCAGACCCCCCCAGAGACACCCCAGCCCCCCTGACCCCCCCAGACCCCCCCAAACCCCCCCAGAGACACCCCAGCCCCCCTGACCCCCCCAGACCCCCCCAGAGACACCCCAGCCCCCCTGACCCCCCCAGACCCCCCCAAACCCCCCCAGAGACACCCCAACCCCCCTGACCCCCCAGACCCCCCCAGAGACACCCCAGCCCCCCTGACCCGCCCAGACCCCCCAAACCCCCCAGAGACACCCCAGCCCCCCCTGACCCCCCCAGACCCCCCAGAGACACCCCAGCCCCCCTGACCCCCCCAGACCCCCCAAACCCCCCCAGAGACCCCCAGCCCCCCTGACCCCCCCAGACCCCCCCAAACCCCCCAGAGACCCCCCAGCCCCCCCAGACCCCCCCAGACCCCCCAGAGACCCCCCATCCCCCCTGATCCCCCCAGACCCCCCCAAACCCCCCAGAGACCCCCCAGCCCCCCCAGACCCCCCCAGACCCCCCAGAGACCCCCCATCCCCCCCAGCCCCCCCAGACCCCCCCAGACCCCCCAGAGACCCCACAGCCCCCCCCAGAGACACCCCCAGACCCCCACAAAACCCCCAGCCCCCCGAGACCCCTCCAGAGACCCCCCAGCCCCCCCCCCAGAGACACCCCCAGACCATCCCAGACCCCCCAAACCCCCAGCCCCCCCGAGACCCCTCCAGAGACCCCCAGACCCCCCCAGAGACACCCCCAGACCCCCTCAGACCCCCCCAGACCCCCCCAAACCCTCCCAGAGACCCCTCCAGTGACACCCCAACCCTCCCAGTCCCCCCCAACCCCCCCAGTGACCCCCCCAGACCATCTCAGCCCCCCCAGAGACCCCTCCAAACTCCCCCAGAGACCCCCTAAACCCCCCTGACCGCCCCAGACCCCCCCAGACCCCCTCAGACCCCCCCAGACCCCCCCAGACCCCCCAAACCCCCCAGAGACCCCTCCAGAGACACCCCAACCCTCCCAGTCTCCCCCAACCCCCCCAGAGACCCCCCAGACCATCTCAGCCCCCCCAGAGACCACTCCAAACTCCCCCAGAGACCCCCTATACCCCCCTGACCGCCCCAGACTCCCCCAGACCCCCTCAGACCCCCCCAGACCCCCCAAACCCCCCCAGAGACCCCTCCAGAGACACCCCAACCCTCCCAGTCCCCCCAACCCCCCCAGAGACCCCCCCAGACCATCTCAGCCCCCCCAGAGACCACTCCAAACTCCCCCAGAGATCCCCCAAACCCCCCTGACCCCCACAGACCCCCCAAGACCCCCCCAAACCCCCCAGACCCCCTCAGACCCCCCTGACCCCCCCAGACTCCCCCAAACCCCCCAGAACCCCCCTGACGCCCCCCGTGCCCCCCCCAGTGCACTATGCCCGGCCCATCATCATCCTGGGCCCCACCAGGGACTGAGTGAAGGACCATTTACTGCCCCCCAGAGCCCCCAGACCCCCCAAGACCCCCCAAACCCCCCTAGACCCCCTCAGACCCCCCAGACCCCCCAGACCCCCCCAGACCCCCCCAGACCCCCCCGTGCCCCCCCAGTGCACTATGCCCGGCCCATCATCATCCTGGGCCCCACCAAGGACTGAGTGAAGGACCATTTACTGCCCCCCAGAGCCCCCAGACCCCCCAAGACCCCCCCAAACCCCCCTAGACCCCCTCAGACCCCCCCAGACCCCCCCAGACCCCCCCAGACCCCCCTGACCCCCCCCGTGCCCCCCCAGTGCACTATGCCCGGCCCATCATCATCCTGGGCCCCACCAAGGACTGAGTGAAGGACCATTTACTGCCCCCCCAGACACCCCCAAACCCCCCTAGACCCCCCAAACCCCCCTAGACCCCCTCAGACCCCCCCCCCCCAGAGCCCCCCAGAACCCCCCTGACCCCCCCGTGCCCCCACCAGTGCACTATGCCCGGCCCATCATCATCCTGGGCCCCACCAAGGACTGAGTGAAGGACCATTTACTGCCCCCCCAGAGCCCCCAGACCCCCCCAAACTCCCCCAGACCCCCCCAGACCCCCCCAGACCCCCCCAGACCCCCCCCGTGCCCCCCCAGTGCACTATGCCCGGCCCATCATCATCCTGGGCCCCACCAAGGACCGGGTGAACGATGATTTGCTCTCCGAGTTCCCTGAGAAATTCGGCTCCTGCGTCCCCCGTGAGTGGGGGGAGGGGCGGGGGGGACGGGGGGGGTCAGGGGGGTGGGGGAGGGGTCGTGGGGGTGGGGGAGGGGGGTTTTGGGAAGGTTTGGGGGGTTATGGGGGGGGTTGGGCTGGTTATTGGGGGGTAAAGTGGTGTTGGGATGGGGGATGGGGGGCAAACAGGGGGCTGGGGGGTGGGGGAGGGGTGGGGAGGCTGGGGGGTTGGGGGGTTATGGGGGGGTTATTGGGGGGTATTTGGGGTCCTTGTCCCCGTGTGACCCCTGTGTCCCTCCTGTCCCCCTGTTCCCCCATGTGACCCCCGTGTCCTCATATGACCCCTGTGTCCTCATGTGACCCTCCTGTCCTGTGTCCCCCTGTGCCCCCCCCCATGACTCCTGTCCCTCCCTGTCCCCCTGTGTCCCCCTCATCCCCCTGTCCCCTTATCCCCCCTGTCCCCCTATCCCCCCGTCCCCATATCCCCCTGTCCCAATGTCCCCCCATGTCCCCATGTCCCCCTGTGTCCCTGTGTCCCACCCTGTCCCCCTATCCCCCCTGTCCCCCCTGTCCCCCTGTCCCCCTATCCCCCCATGTCCCCCTGTCCCCCTATCCCCCCATCCCCCTGTGTCCCCCTCATCCCCCTGTCCCCATCCCCCCATCCCCCTGTCCCCCTGTGTCCCCCTCTGTCCCCCTGTGTCCCCCATGTCCCCCTGTGTCCCCTGTGTCCCCCCCATCCCCCTGTGTCTCCCCCTGTCCCCCCCATCCCCCTGTGTCCCTCCATCCCCCTGTGTCCCTCCATGTCCCCCTGTCCCCCCCATCCCCCTGTCCCCCTGTCCCCCCATCCCCCTGTGTCCCCCCCGTCCCCCCCATCCCCCCATCCCCCTGTCCCCCTGTCCCCCCCATCCCCCTGTGTCCTCCCCCATCCCCCTGTGTCCCTCCATGTCCCCCTGTTCCCCCCATCCCCCTGTGTCTCCCCCATCCCCCTGTGTCCCCCCTGTCCCCCCCATCCCCCTGTCCCCCTGTCCCCCCCATCCCCCTGTGTCCCTCCATGTCCCCCTGTTCCCCCCTGTCCCCCTGTCCCCCCCATCCCCCTGTGTCCCTCCATCCCCCTGTGTCCCTCCATGTCCCCCTGTCCCCCCCATCCCCCTGTCCCCCTGTCCCCCCATCCCCCTGTGTCCCCCCGTCCCCCCCATCCCCCCATCCCCCTGTCCCCCTGTCCCCCCATCCCCCTGTGTCCCCCCCATCCCCCTGTGTCCCCCCCATCCCCCTGTGTCCCTCCATGTCCCCCTGTTCCCCATCCCCTGTGTCCCCCCATCCCCCTGTGTCCCCCTCTGTCCCCCATCCCCCTGTCCCCCTGTCCCCCCATCCCCCTGTGTCCCTCCATGTCCCCCTGTCCCCCTGTCCCCTGTCCCCCATCCCCCTGTGTCCCTCCATCCCCCTGTGTCCCTCCATGTCCCCCTGTCCCCCCATCCCCCTGTCCCCCTGTCCCCCCATCCCCCTGTGTCCCCCCGTCCCCCCATCCCCCCATCCCCCTGTCCCCCTGTCCCCCCCATCCCCCTGTGTCCCCCCCATCCCCCTGTGTCCCCCCCCATCCCCCTGTGTCCCTCCATGTCCCCCTGTTCCCCCCATCCCCCTGTGTCCCCCCATCCCCCTGTGTCCCCCTCTGTCCCCCCCATCCCCCTGTCCCCCTGTCCCCCCCATCCCCCTGTGTCCCTCCATGTCCCCCTGTTCCCCCCTGTCCCCCTGTCCCCCCCATCCCCCTGTGTCCCCCCCCCGTCCCCAGACACGACGCGGCCCAAGCGCGAGTACGAGGTGGACGGGCGGGATTATCACTTCGTGGGGTCGCGGGAGCGGATGGAGAAGGAGATCCAGGGCCACAAGTTCATCGAGGCCGGACAGTACAACAGCCACCTGTACGGGACCAGCGTGCAGTCCGTCAGGGAGGTGGCAGAGCAGGTGGGGACATCTGGGGACATCGAGGGACGTGGGGACATCTGGGGACATCTGGGGACATGGGGACATCTGGGGACATGGGGACATCAGGGGACATGGGGACATCTGGGGATCAGGACAGTACAACAGCCACCTGTACGGGACCAGCGTGCAGTCCGTCAGGGAGGTGGCAGAGCAGGTGGGGCATCTGGGGACATCGGGGGACATGGGGACATCTGGGGACATCAGGGGGATCAGGGGACATGGGGACATCTGGGGACATCAGGGGGATCAGGGGACATGGGGACATCTGGGGACATGGGGACATCAGGGGACATCTGGGGACATGGGGACATCTGGGGACATCGGGGGACATGGGGACATCTGGGGACATGGGGACATCTGGGGACATCAGGGGGATCAGGGGACATGGGGACATCTGGGGACATGGGGACATCAGGGGACATCTGGGGACATCTGGGGACATCAGGGGGATCAGGGGACATGGGGACATCTGGGGACATGGGGACATCAGGGGACATGGGGACATCTGGGGACATGGGGACATCAGGGGACATGGGGACATCTGGGGATCAGGACAGTACAACAGCCACCTGTACGGGACCAGCGTGCAGTCCGTCAGGGAGGTGGCAGAGCAGGTGGGGCATCTGGGGACATCGGGGGACATGGGGACATCTGGGGACATCGGGGGACATGGGGACATCTGGGGACATGGGGACATCTGGGGACATCAGGGGGATCAGGGGACATGGGGACATCTGGGGACATGGGGACATCAGGGGACATCTGGGGACATGGGGACATCTGGGGACATGGGGACATCAGGGGACATCTGGGGACATCAGGGGACATGGGGACATCTGGGGACATCGGGGGACATCAGGGGGATCAGGGGACATGGGGACATCTGGGGACATCAGGGGACATGGGGACATCAGGGGACATGGGGACATCTGGGGACATGGGGACATCAGGGGACATGGGGACATCTGGGGACATGGGGACACTGGGGGACAGGACAGGACAACAGCCACCTGTACGGGACCAGCGTGCAGTCCGTCAGGGAGGTGGCAGAGCAGGTGGGGACATCTGGGGACATCGGGGGACATGGGGACATCTGGGGACATCGGGGGACATGGGGACATCTGGGGACATGGGGACATCTGGGGACATCAGGGGACATGGGGACATCTGGGGACATGGGGACATCAGGGGACATGGGGACATCAGGGGACATGGGGACATCTGGGGACATGGGGACACTGGGGGACACTGGGGGATCAGGGGGTCACACAGGGACAGTGGGACATGTCTGGGGGGGCAGGGCAAGCCCTGCATCCTGGACGTGTGCATGGGGGGGTGTCGATGATGACGTCACACTGAGGTCACGATGACGTCACGGGGGGGCAGGGCAAGCACTGCATCCTGTCCGTGTGTGTGTGTGGGGGGTTGATGTCGATGATGACGTCACACTGAGGTCACGATGACGTCATGGGGGGCAGGGCAAGCCCTGCATCCTGGACGTGTGCGTGGGGGGGGTGTCGATGATGACGTCACACTGAGGTCACGATGACGTCACGGGGGGCAGGGCAAGCACTGCATCCTGGACGTGTGTATGGGGGGGGTTTGATGTCGATGATGACGTCACGCTGAGGTCACGATGACGTCACGGGGGGCAGGGCAAGCACTGCATCCTGGACGTGTGTATGGGGGGGGTTTGATGTCGATGATGACGTCACACTGAGGTCACGATGACGTCATGGGGGGGCAGGGCAAGCACTGCATCCTGGACGTGTCGGCCAACGCGGTGCGGCGGCTGCAGGCGGCCCAGCTCCACCCCATCGCCATCTTCATCCGGCCCAAGAGCCTGGAGAACGTCCTGTGAGGGGGCGGGGCCTGGGCAGAGAGGGGGCGGGGCGTGGGAAAGGGGGCGGGGCGTGGGGAAAAGGGGGTGGGGCATGGGGAAAGGGGGAGGGGCATGGGGAAAGGGGGAGGGGCATGGGAAAAGGGGGAGGGGCATGGGGAAAGGGGGAGGGGCATGGGAAAAGGGGGAGGGGCATGGGAAAAGGGGGCGGGGCATGGGGAAAGGGGGAGGGGCATGGGGAAAGGGGAGGGGCATGGGGAAAGGGGGAGGGGCATGGGGAAAGGGGGGGCATGGGGAAAGGGGGAGGGGCATGGGGAAGGGGAGGGGCATGGGGAAAGGGAGAGGGGATGGGGAAAGGGGGAGGGGCATGGGGAAGGGGAGGGGCATGGGGAAAGGGAGAGGGGATGGGGAAAGGGGGAGGGGCATGGGGAAAGGGGGAGGGGCATGGGGAAAGGGAGGGGCATGGGGAAAGGGGGCGGGGTCTGGGGAAAGGGCGAGGGGCATGGGGAAAGGGGGAGGGGCATGGGGAAAGGGGGCGGGGCCTGGGGAAAGGGGGCGGGGTCTGGGAAGGGGGCGGGGTGTGGGAAAGGGGTGGGGCCTGGGCTGGGGAGCAGGGCCTGGGCGGGGTTTAACAGGAGGGGCGGGGCTTGGTACCAAAACGGGGCGGGGCTAAGCGAGGGGGCGTGGCCACGAGGGGGCGTGGCCAGGCACCCCTGGGGGATGCTGGGCAGGGGAGGGGGAGGGGTGGGGGGGCGGGGGAGGGGGAGGATTTGGAGTTTTGGGGGGGGGGGGGATGTCTTGTGGTGAGGGGAAGGGAAAGAGGGCGTGGCCTGAGGGGGGCGTGGCCTGAGGGGGCGTGGCCTGAGGGGGCGTGTCCCACCCCGGCCCCGCCCCCCAGGGAGATCTCCAAGCGCGTGACCGAGGAACAGGCACGAAAAGCCTTCGACCGGGCGACCAAACTGGAGCAGGAGTTCACGGAGTGCTTCTCGGGTCAGAGCCCCCCACAACCCGGGACCCCCCCCGGGGACCCCCCCGGACCCCCCAGACCCTCCCGGACCTCCCTGGGACCCCCAGGGACCCCCAGAACCCCCAGGGATTCCCAGATTCCCCCTGGAACCCCCAGGGACCCCCTGGAACCCACAGAGCCCTCCAGGACTCCCCCAGGGAACACCCAGGGACCCCCAGAGACCCCCAGAGTCCTCCAGGAACCCCCTGGGACCCCCGGACCCCCAGAGACCCCCGGGACCCCCCAGGGACCCCCAGATCCCCCAGAACCCCCTGGGATTCCCAGATTCCCCCTGGAACCCCCAGGGACCCCCTGGAACCCCCAGAGCACTCCAGGACTCCCCCAGGGAACCCCCAGGGACCCCCAGAGACCCCCAGAGTCTTCCAGGAACCCCCAGGGACCCCCAGAGACCCCTAAAGCCCACCAGGAACCCCCAGGGACTCCTAGATCCCCCCTGGAACCCCCAGATCCCTCTGGGACTCCCCCAGGGAACCCCCAGGGACACCCAGGGACACCCAGAGCACCCCTGGACCCCCCAGGACCCCCAGTAACCCCAGAGTCCCCCAGGAACCCCCTCCCACCCCTCCAGACTCCTTCCAACTCCCCTCCCACCCCCAAAACCCCCTCCCACCCCCTCCAGCACCCTTCCCCCGCCCCCTACTGCCCCCCCCCCGTGTGCCCCCCCCCCAATTAAGCCCCCCTCAGCACCCATTAACCCCACCAAATACCCCCTCCCCACCCCCCAAACTCCCTATAACTCCCCCTCCCACCCCCCAAACCCCCTCCCACCCCCTCAAGCACCCTTCCCCCACCCCCTACTGCCCCCCCTTGTGCCCCCCACACTCAAGCCCCCCTCAGGCACCCATTAACCCCACCAAATACCCCCTCCCACCCCCCCAAACTCCCTATAACTCCCCCTCCCACCCCCCAAAACCCCCTCCCACCCCCTCAAGCACCCTTCCCCCGCCCCCTACTGCCCCCCCTTGTGCCCCCCCCCCAATTCAAGCCCCCCTCAGCACCCATTAACCCCACCAAATACCCCCTCCCACCCCCCAAACTCCCTATAACTCCCCCCACCCCCCCAAACCCCCCTCCCACCCCCTCCAGCACCCTTCCCCCGCCCCCTACTGCCCCCCTGTGTGCCCCCCCCCAATTAAGCCCCCTTCCCCCCTTCACCACCCATTAACCCCACCAAATACCCCCTCCCACCCCCTGACACCCCCTCCAACTCCCCCTCCCACCCCCCAAACCCCCTCCCACCCCCTCAAGTACCCTTCCCCCGCCCCCTACTGCCCCCCACTGTGCCCCCCCCCAATTAAGCCCCCCTTCCCCCCTCAGCACCCATTAACAACCCCACCAAATACCCCCTCCCACCCCCTGACACCCCCTCCAACTCCCCCTCCCACCCCCCAAAACCCCCTCCCACCCCCTCAAGCACCCTTCCCCCACCCCCTACTGCCCCCCCTTGTGCCCCCCCCAATTAAGCCCCCCCTCAGCACCCATTAACCCCACCAAATACCCCCTCCCACCCCCCCAAACTCCCTATAACTCCCCCTCCCACCCCCAAAACCCCCTCCCACCCCCTCAAGCACCCTTCCCCCGCCCCCTACTGCCCCCCTTGTGCCCCCCCCAATTAAGCCCCCCCTCAGCACCCATTAACCCCACCAAATACCCCCTCCCACTCCCCCAAACTCCCTATAACTCCCCTCCCACCCCCAAAACCCCCTCCCACCCCCTCAAGCACCCTTCCCCCGCCCCCTACTGCCCCCCCTGTGTGCCCCCCCCAATTAAGCCCCCTTCCCCCTTCACCACCCATTAACCCCACCAAATACCCCCTCCCACCCCCTGACACCCCCTCCAACTCCCCCTCCCACCCCCCAAACCCCCCTCCCACCCCCTCAAGCACCCTTCCCCCGCCCCCTACTGCCCCCCCACCGTGTCCCCCCCCAATTAAGCCCCCCTTTCCCCCCCCCCAGCCATGGTGGAGGGTGACAGCTTCGAGGAGATCTACCACAAGGTCAAGCGGGTGATCGAGGAGCTTTCGGGTCCCTACATCTGGGTCCCGGCCCGCGAGCGCCTTTAGGGGGGGGGGGACGACCCCCCTCAGCCCCCCCCCCCATCATATCAACACCCTCCCTCCCCCAACACGCAGGGTCCCCCCACCCCCCAACACCCCCTTCAACCACCACCACCCCCCCCCCCATCCCCCCTGCTGCATGTGCTGGGAGGGGGAGGGGAAGAGGCGGGGGGGGGGGGGCACCCCCTTCTAGGGGGTATTTGGGGGTCCACGCTGGCTCCTCCCCCTCCACTCCCCTCCCCTGTCTGGAGCTTGGGGGGGGGTCTCTGGGTGCCCCTCCCCCCACTTTGGACTCGTTTTTGTACATATAATCTCTATATTTGTACGGGGGGGGGGGGGGAGTGGGGAGGGGCGAGACCCCACCCCCACCCCCACCCCCCCATCCCCCTCTTTTGCCTCTGGGGGGGGGGAGGGGGTGTGTTGGGGGGAGGGGCACCCAGAGCCTCCTGGGTCCCCTCGTGAGCTGAGGGGTGGGGGGGGGGGTGGGGTGGGGGGGGGAGGGAATGTGTCATCTCCCCCTCTCCCCCCCCCTTCGGGTCTTCCCCCTGCCCCAGACTCACTTGCCCCTCCCCTCCCCCCACCCCGGGATGTGGGGGGGGGGGGCGTGGTGGGGGAGGGGCGGGGGGAGGGGCCCGGGGGGGTGGGGGGAGGGGGGAGATGAGAGTATTTTGCATAGAAATTATTATTGAGGAATAAACCCAGTGGAGCGGCCATGGCCTGGTGGGGGAGGGGCAGGGGGGTGGGGGAGGGGCAGGGGGGTGGGGGAGGGGCGAGGGAGGGTGGGGGAGGGGCAGGGGGTGGGGAGGGGGTTGGGGGGGCTTTTTAGGGGGGGTTGGGAGGCCGGGGGGGCGTTTAAGGGGCAGGGAGAGAAGTTTTGGGGAGGGGGTGGGGGAGGGGCGAGGGGGGGTGGGGGAGGGGCAGGGGGGTGGGGGAGGGGCAGAGGGGTGGGGGAGGGGGTTGGGGGGGCTTTTTGGGGGGGTTGGGAGGCCGGGGGGGGCGTTTAAGGGGCAGGGAGAGAAGTTTTGGGGAGGGTGGGGGAGGGGCGAGGGGAGGGTGGGGGAGGGGCAGGGGGTGGGGAGGGGGTTGGGAGGGCTTTTTGGGGGGGGTTGGGAGGCCGGGGGGGCATTTTGGGGAGGGGTGGGGGAGGGGAGGGTGGGGGGAGGGGCGAGGGGGGGCTTTTGGGGGGTGGGGGAGGGGTCTGGGGGGGGTTGGGGGAGGGGGGCGCTGTCAGGGGGGATTGTGGTCTTGGGGAAGGGGGAGGGGGAGGTCAGAGGGGGGATGGGGGGGGGATGGGAGGGGCCAGCGGATCCCTGAGAAGGCGGGACTCGCTTGATTGACACCCGCCCGAGCCAATCACAGAAAAGGGGGGGTGTGTGCGCTTAATTAATCAACTAATTAACTAATTAACGACACGATGACCACGTGGGGGGGGGGGAGGGGCCAGCACTTTATTCCATGGGGGGGGGGGGAGGGGAAGGGTTTGAGCCCCTCCCCCCACCCATAGGGAGGGTGGGGGGGGAGGGGCTCGTTCCTCCTTGGGGTTGGGGGAGGGGATGGGGGGGCTCATTCCCCCTTGGGGTGGGGGAGGGGAGGTGGGAGGGGCTCATTCCCCCTTGGGGTGGGGGAGGGGGCCGGCCCCTCCCCCCGGTAGTAGAAGATCTGGGCCAGCAGGAGCCCGTTGCACCCGGCTGAGGCCAGGAAGGGGCCGGTCAGGAGCCAGTCCCCGGTTTCCTGGGGGGAGGGGGAGGGGTGAGATGAGGTGGGGGAGGGGTGAGGTAGGGTGGGGGAGGGGTTGGGGGGAGGGGAAGGGGTGAGGGAGGGGTGGGAGAGGCCAGGGAGGTGTAAAATCCCCGGTTTAATGGGGGTGGGGGAGGGGTGGGAGATGGGTGGGGGAGGGGCCAGAGAGGTGGGGGAGGGGGTTAGATTGGGGGGGAGGGGTGAGGTAGGGTGGGGGAGGGGGTTGGGGGGAGGGGGAAGGGGTGGGGAGGGGGGGAGAGGCCAGGGAGGTGTAAAATCCCCGGTTTAGTGGGGGTGGGGGAGGGGCAGGAGAGGTGGGGGAGGGGCCAGACAGGTGGGGGAGGGGGTTAGAAGGGGGGAGGGGTGAGGTAGGGTGGGGAGGGGGTTGGGGGGAGGGGGAAGGGGGGGGGCGGGGGAGGCCAGGGAGGTGTAAAATCCCCGGTTTAATGGGGGTGGGGGAGGGGTGAGATGGGTGGGGGAGGGGCCAGAGAGGTGGGGGAGGGGGTTAGAGAGGGGGGAGGGGTGAGGCAGGGTGGGGGAGGGGTTGGGGGAGGGGGAAGGGGTGGGGGAGGGGGGAGAGGCCAGGGAGGTGTAAAATCCCCGGTTTAATGGGGGTGGGGGAGGGGTGAGATGGGTGGGGGAGGGGCCAGAGAGGTGGGGGAGGGGGTTAGAAGGGGGGGAGGGGTGAGGCAGAGTGGGGGAGGGGTTGGGGGGAGGGGGAAGGGGTGGGGGAGGGGTGGGAGAGGCCAGGGAGGTGTAAAATCCCCGGTTTAATGGGGGTGGGGGAGGGGTGAGATGGGTGGGGGAGGGGCCAGAGAGGTGGGGGAGGGGGTTAGATTGTGGGGGAGGGGTGAGGTAGGGTGGGGGAGGGGTTGGGGGGAGGGGGAAGGGGTGGGGAGGGGGGAGAGGCCAGGGAGGTGTAAAATCCCCGGTTTAATGGGGGTGGGGGAGGGGTGAGATGGGTGGGGGAGGGGCCAGAGGTGGGGGAGGGGGTTAGAAGGGGGGAGGGGTGAGGCAGGGTGGGGGGGGGTTGGGGGGAGGGGGGAAGGGGGGGGTTAGAAGGGGGTGGAGGGGTGAGGCAGAGTGGGGGAGGGGGTTGGGGGGAGGGGGAAGGGGTGGGGGGGAGGGGTGGGAGAGGCCAGGGAGGTGTAAAATCCCCGGTTTAATGGGGGTGGGGGAGGGGTGAGATGGGTGGGGGAGGGGCCAGAGAGGTGGGGGAGGGGGTTAGATTGTGGGGAGAGGGGTGAGGTAGGGGTGGGGGAGGGGGTTGGGGGGAGGGGGAAGGGGTGGGGGAGGGGTGGGAGAGGCCAGGGAGGTGTAAAATCCCCGGTTTAGTGGGGGTGGGGGAGGGGCAGGAGAGGTGGGGGAGGGGCCAGACAGGTGGGGGAGGGGGTTAGAAGGGGGGGAGGGGGTTAGAAGGGGGGAGGGGTGAGGCAGGGTGGGGGAGGGGTGGGGGAGGGGGGGAGAGGCCAGGGAGGTGTAAAATCCCCGGTTTAATGGGGGTGGGGGAGGGGCCAGATGGGTGGGGGAGGGGGTTAGAAGGGGGGAGGGGTCAGGCAGGGTGGGGGAGGGGGTTAGCAGGTGGGGGGAGGGGTTGGGGGGAGGGGGAAGGGGTGGGGGAGGGGTGGGAGAGGCCAGGAAGGTGCTGTTCCCCAGTTTCCTGGGGGGGGGGGGGAGGGGTAATGGGGTGGGGGAGGAGTCAGACAGGTGGGGGAGGGGCAGGACAGGTGGGGGAGGGGGTTAGGTGGTGGGGGAGGGGTCTGGAGAGGTGGGGGAGGGGCAATAGGAGATGGCAAGAAGGTGCTGGTCCCCAGTTTCCTGGGGGTGGGGGAGGGGCCAGGCAGGTGGGGGAGGGGCCAGGCAGGGTGGGGGAGGGGTCTGGCAGGTGGGGGAGGGGCCAGGCAGGGTGGGGGAGGGGGTTAGATGTTGGGGGAGGGGTCTGGGGAGGTGGGGGAGGGGTGGGAGAAGCCAGGAAGGTGCCGCTCCCTGGTGTCCCTGGGGTGGGGGATGGGGTGGGGGTGGGGGAGGGGTAAAGAGGGGGAGGGGCGGGGGGGTGGTGGGGGGTGGGTGGTGGGGGGAGGGGCGCACCTGGAGCGAGGTGAAGACCCTGGCCAGGGCCCCCCGGTGAGCAGCCCCGTGGAGACCCCCGAGAGCTGCCCCGTGCCCCCCGGCGGGCGTTGGTGGCCACCTGCAGGAGCTGGGGGGAGGGGCGGGGTCAGGGGGTGGGGGAGGGGCGGGGTCAGGGGGTGGGGGGAGGGGAGAGGGGAGGGGTGTGGGGAGGGGCGGGGTCAGGGGTGGGGGAGGGGCGGGGTCAGGGGGTGGGGGAGGGGGAGAGGGGAGAGGAAGGGGGAGGGGGTGGGGTCAGGGGGTGGGGGAGGGGGAGAGGGGAGGGGTGTGGGGGAGGGGCGGGGTCAGGGGTGGGGGAGGGGTCAGGGGGGGAGAGGAAGGGGGAGGGGTGGGGTCAGGGTGTGGGGGAGGGGCGCGGTCAGGGGGTGGGGGAGGGGGAGGGGAGGGGAGGGGCGGGGTCGGGGTGGGGGAGGGGCGGGGTCGGGGGTGGGGTCAGGGTGAGGTCGGGGTGGGGAGGGGAGGGGCAGGGGTGCGGAGGGGTGGGGTCAGGGGTGGGGAGGGGCGGGGTCGGGGGTGGGGGAGGGGGAGGGAGTGGGGAGGCGGGGTCAGGGGTGGGGAGGGGTCAGGGGAGAGGGGGAGGGGTGGGGTCAGGGTGTGGGGAGGGGCGGGGTCAGGGGGTGGGGGAGGGGGAGAGGGGAGGGGTGTGGGGGAGGGGCGGGGTCGGGGGGGGGGGGGGGGGGGGTGTGGGGAGGGGCGGGGTCAGGGGGTGGGGAGGGGCGGGGTCAGGGTGGGGTCAGGGTGAGGTCAGGGGGTGGGGGAGGGGCGGGGTCAGGGGGTGGGGGAGGGGAAGAGGGGAGGGGTGTGGGGAGGGGCGGGGTCGGGGGTGGGGAGGGGGAGGGGAGGGTGTGGGGAGGGGCGGGGTCAGGGGTGGGGTCAGGGTGAGGTCGGGGTGGGGGAGGGGAGAGGGGAGGGGTGTGGGGAGGGGTGGGGTCAGGGGTGGGGGAGGGGCGGGGTCAGGGGGTGGGGGAGGGGTCAGGGGAGAGGTCAAGGGATGGGGGAGGGGAAAGGGGGAGGGGAAGGGGGAGCGACCCGTCCCCCACCCCCCTAGAGCTCCCCAAACCCCTCCCCCACCCCCCAGACCCCTCCCCCACCCCTCCAACCCCCCCAGAGCTCCCCCAGACCCCTCCCCCAACCCCCCACCCCCCCAAACCCCTCCCCCAACTCCTCCCCCACCTCTCCAACCCCCTCAGACCCCCCCCAAACCCCTCCCCCCCAGACCCCTCCCCCACCCCCTCCAACCCCTCCCCCACCCCCCTAGAGCTCCCCAAACCCCTCCCCCACCCCCCAGTCCCCTCCCCCACCCCTCCAACCCCTCCCCCACCCCCCAGACCCCCCTCCCCCCCACAAACCTTCCCCCCCAGACCCCTCCCCCCTGCAACCCCTCCCCCACCCCTCCAAACCCCCTCCCCCCCCAGAACCCTCCACTCCCGACCCCTCCCCCCCAGACCCCTCCCCCACTCCCCCAACCCCCTCCCCCATCCCCCCAGACCCCTCCCCCACCCCCTAGAGCTCCCCAACCCCCTCTCCCAGACCCCTCCCCCACCCCTCCAACCCCTCCCCCACCCCTCCCCCACCACTCCCTCGCCCCCCAACCCCCTCCCCCGCCCCCCAGCCCCATCCCCCACCCCCCTAGAGCTCCCCAGACCCCTCCCCCCCAGGCCCCTCCCCCCCAGGCCCCTCCCCCACCCTGCTGCCCATGATGATGGGCAGGTTGGCCGCCTGCAGCAGGGGGGACCCCGGGGGGCTCAGGGGGGACAGGAGAAGGGCCAGAGCCCCCAGCGCCCCGGCCACCAGCAGCACCCCTGGGGGGAGGGGGGAGAGGGGGGGTCAGGAGACCCCAGGCCACGGGGTGACCCCCCCCAGACCCCCCAGCCCCTCCCCCAACCCCCTCTCCCCCCGCAGCCCCTCCCCCTGCCCCCCTCCTGCCCCCCAGCCCCTTCCCCCACCCCCTCTTGCCCCCCAGCCCCTCCCCCCACCCCCCTCTTGCCCCTCCAGTCCCCCTCTTGTCCCCCCAGCCCCCCCCTCAGCCCCCTCCCAGCCCCCCCAGCCCCTCCCCCAGCCCCCTCAGCCCCTCCCCCCGCCCCCTCCTGCCTCCCCAGCCCCTCCCCCTGCCCCCTCCTGCCCCCCCAGCCCCTCCCCCAGCCCCCTCAGCCCCTCCCCCCGCCCCCTCCTGCCTCCCCAGCCCCTCCCCCTGCCCCCTCCCTGCCCCCCAGCCCCTCCCCCAGCCCCCTCAGCCCCTCCCCCCGCCCCCTCTTGCCCCCCAGCCCCCTCAACCCCCTCCCAGCCCCCCCAGCCCCTCCCCCCGCCCCCCTCCTGCCTCCCCAGCCCCTCCCCCCGCCCCCTCCTGCCTCCCCAGCCCCTCCCCCTGCCCCCTCCCTGCCCCCCCAGCCCCTCCCCCAGCCCCCTCAGCCCCTCCCCCCGCCCCCTCTTGCCCCCCCAGCCCCCTCAACCCCCTCCCAGCCCCCCCAGCCCCTCCCCCAGCCCCTCCCCCAGCCCCCCAGCCCCTCCCCCTGCCCCCTCACCCCCCTTTCCAGCCCCCCCAGCCCCTCCCCCAGCCCCCTCAGCCCCTCCCCCCGCCCCCTCTTACCCCCCAGCCCCCTCAGCCCCCTCCCAGCCCCCCCAGCCCCTCCCCCCGCCCCCCTCCTGCCCACCAGCCCCTCCCCCCGCCCCCTCCTGCCTCCCCAGCCCCTCCCCCTGCCCCCTCCCTGCCCCCCAGCCCCTCCCCCAGCCCCCTCAGCCCCTCCCCCCGCCCCCTCTTGCCCCCCCAGCCCCCTCAACCCCCTCCCAGCCCCCCCAGCCCCTCCCCCCGCCCCCCTCCTGCCTCCCCAGCCCCTCCCCCAACCCCCCTCCTGCCCACCAGCCCCTCCCCTAACCCATTCAGCCCCCTCAGCCCCTCCCCCCACCCCCTCCCTGCCCCCCCAGCCCCTCCCCCAGCCCCCTCAGCCCCTCCCCCCGCCCCCTCACCCCCCTTTCCAGCCCCCCAGCCCCCCTCCTGCCCCCCAGCCCCTCCCCCCGCCCCCTCACCCCCTTTCCAGCCCCTCCAGCCCCTCCCCCAGCCCCCTCAGCCCTTCCCCCACCCCCTCCCAGCCCCTCAGCCCCCTCCCAGCCCCCCCATCTCTCCCCACCCCCACCCCCAGCCCCCCACCTCGTGCCGTGTGCCCCCCGAAGTGGAGGATGAGGAAGGCCAACGCCAGCGTCTGCAGCAGCAGGAACAGCGACTCCCCCCAGGCGCTGGGGGAGGGGCACGAGGGGGGGGAGGGGTGTTGGAAACCCCCCCCCAAAACCCCCCTGGGACCCCCCAAACCCCTCCCCCAACGGTGTCCCCACGGCCTTGTGGGGGCCCCCCCAACTCCCATCCCCCTCCCCCCCCCCATGACCTCACATGACCCCCCCCAAGGTGTCAATGACCCCCCACGACCCCCTGCCCCTCCCCCCACCCCCCGGGGTCTCAGTGACCCCCTCATGTCCCCATTTGACCCCCCCACTGGTTCCTGTCTGACCACCCTGGGGTCCCAGTGACCCCCCCATGACCCCGTGTGACCCCATGACCTTATGTGACCCCATGTGGCCCTTGTATGACCTCACGTGACCCCCATGACCCTGTATGACCCTTGTAGGACCCCGTGTGACCCCCATGACCCCGTGTGACCTCCCATGACCCCGTGTGACCCCATGTGACCCTGTATGACCCCATGTGACCCCCATGACCCCGTGTGACCCCACCTGAAGGGGAAGCCCCGGCTCCAGCCGTAGCTTACCGCCCCCCATGACCCTGTGTGACCCCATATGACCCTTGTATGACCCCATGTGACCTCCCATGACCCCGTGTGACCCCACCTGAAGGGGAAGCCCCGGCTCCAGCCACAGCTCACCGACCCCCCATGACCCTGTGTGACCCCATATGACCCTTGTATGACCCCATGTGACCCCCATGACCCCGTGTGACCCTTGTATGACCCCATGTGACCCCCATGACCCCGTGTGACCCTTGTATGACCCCATGTGACCTCCCATGACCCCATGTGACCTCTCATGACCCCATGTGACCCCCCATGACCCCACCTGAAGGGGAATCCCCGGCTCCAGCCGTAGCTCGCCGACCCCCCATGACCCTCTGTGACCTCCCGTGACCCCGTGTGACCCCATGTGACCCCCCCTTGACCCCATGACCCCCCCGTGACCCCACCTGAAGGGGAATCCCCGGCTCCAGCCGTAGCTCGCCGACCCCCCATGACCCTCTGTGACCTCCCCCATGACCCCGTGTGACCTCCTGTGACCCCCCTTGACCCCGTGTGACCCCACCTGAAGGGGAAGCCCCGGCTCCAGCCACAGCTCACCGACCCCCCATGACCCTGTGTGACCCCATATGACCCTGGTATGACCCCATGTGACCCCCATGACCCCGTGTGACCCCCGTGACCCCACCTGAAGGGGAAGCCCCGGCTCCAGCCTTGGCTCACCGACCCCCCCATGACCCCGTGTGACCCTTGTATGACCCTTGTATGACCCCATGTGACCTCCCATGACCCCATGTGACCTCCCATGACCCCGTGACCCCCCCGTGACCCCACCTGAAGGGGAAGCCCCGGCTCCAGCCTTGGCTCACCGACCCCCCCATGACCCCGTGTGACCCTTGTATGACCCTTGTATGACCCCATGTGACCTCCCATGACCCCATGTGACCTCCCATGACCCCGTGACCCCCCCGTGACCCCACCTGAAGGGGAAGCCCCGGCTCCAGCCGTAGCTCGCCGACCCCCCCAGCGCCAGCAGCTCCAGCAGCACCGCGGGGACGCTGAGCCCGGCGCCGCTGCGGGCGCCCAGCACCTTCAGCACCTGCGGCAGCTTCACTGGGGGAGGGGTCAGAGCCACGCCCACCGAGCCCCGCCCCCTCCCCTAAGCCCCACCCCCCTAAGCCCCACCCCCCAAGCTGTGAGCCCCACCCCTTTAAGCCCCTCCCATTTCACCCCCGCCCCACTAGAGCCCAGCCAATCCCTCGCTCTCCCGCTGAAGCCCCTCCCATCCCAAGCCACGCCCATCCCAAGCCCCGCCCATCCCAAGCCCCGCCCCCCGCCCCCTCCCCTATGACCCCGCCCATTGAACGCCCACCCCCCCCCACCAGGCCCAGCCAATCGCGTGCTCCCCTCAAGCCCCGCCCCCTGCCAGTCCCTTCCCCCTCCCAGGCCCCGCCCCCTCCCAGACCCCTCCCCTCCCAGTCCCTTCCCCCTCCCAGACCCCTCCCCTCCCAGTCCCTTCCCCCTCCCAGACCCCTTCCCCTCCCAGACCCCTCCCCCTCCCAGTCCCTTCCCCCTCCCAGACCCCTCCCCTTCCCAGTCCCTTCCCCCTCCCAGACCCCTCCCCTTCCCAGTCCCTTCCCCCTCCCAGTCCCCGCCCCCTCCCAGGCCCCGCCCCCTCCCAGTCCCTTCCCCCTCCCAGGCCCCTCCCCCTCCCAGTCCCTTCCCCCTCCCAGTCCCCTTCCCCCTCCCAGACCCCTCCCCCTCCCAGTCCCTTCCCCCTCCCAGACCCCTCCCCCTCCCAGTCCCTTCCCCCTCCCAGTCCCTTCCCCCTCCCAGTCCCTTCCCCCTCCCAGACCCCTTCCCCCTCCCAGACCCCTCCCCCTCCCAGACCCCTTCCCCCTCCCAGACCCCTCCCCCTCCCAGACCCCTTCCCCCTCCCAGGCCCCTCCCCCTCCCAAGCCCCGCCCCCTCACCCAGCAGGGAGCCCAGGACGATCCCGTAGCCCAGCGCTTTGCTCAGCAGGATCTTCAAGCAGGGAACTGGGGGGAGGGGGGAGGGGGAGAAAGGATGGGGGGGGGAGGGGCGTTACCTAGGCAACTCAGAGCCCCCCCCCCCCCCACCCCTCGCCCAGCCCCTCCGCTGTCAGCCACTTCCGCCAGGAAGCAAGATGGCGGCGCCCGCGTCTTCCCTCCCCCCAACCCACGTAGGCTCCCCCTCAAGTCCCAGCCACTTCCGCCCGGGAGCAAGATGGCGCCTCCCGCACCCACCCCCCCCCCCCATTACAGAGTCCCAGCTACTTCCGCCCGGGACCAAGATGGCGGCGCCCGCCTCACCCGCCCTTCCCTTCTCCCCTCCGTGGGGGCCGGCGAAGGGGGGCTGGGGGGCTCCCCCCGGGCTGCCTTCCGCCCCCCCCCAACTCCCCGCCTTCCCCCGCCCCCCCCTCCCCCCCCGCACCGTGCAGCGCGTTGAGGCGCAGGAAGAGCTCGTCGAAGCAGCTCTCGGGCAGCAGCCCCGGGACGAGCCACCCGCGGAGCGGCTCCATGGCGTTGGGGGGGGGGGAAGGGAGGGGGGGGGGGGAGGGGGGAGGAAGACGCGGGCAGGACAGGGAGGAGCTCTGCGCATGCGCCCAGCCCGGCCGCGCAGGCGCCGTACTTCCCTCCCACCCCCCCCCACACATCACCCTTCCCCTACTGCGCATGCGCCTTCTACACCCGCCTCCCATTCGCGCATGCGCAGTGCGAGCGATCCACACCCCCCCCCCCTCCCCTCCCCCTCCTCATCCCACTCCACCCCCCATCGCCCCGGCAGCCCCTTCCCTCCCCCCGCGCATGCGCGCTGGCCCAACCCCTTCCTCCCCCTCCCCCTCCTTCCCCCTTCCTCCTCCCCCCCCCCGCGGCCTGGCCATGGCGCCCGCCGCTCCCCCGCCTCCTTCCGCCGTCCCGGGAGGCGCCGCCGCTCTCTGGGCTTTGTTTTACCTCAGGTTGAGGCGGAGCCGCCGCTTCCGCCGCTCGTTGGGGCTGCTCCGGGCTTCCCGACGCCTCCGACGCCGCCGCCTGGCCGCACTCTCGGCTGCGCCGCTCCCTAGGCCCCGACCAGGCCGCGCTAGGCCCCGACCAGGCCTCGCTAGGCTGCGACCAGGCCTCGCTAGGCCGCGACCAGGCCTCACTTGGCCGCGACCAGGCCGCGCTAGGCCCCGACCAGGCCGCGCTAGGCCCCGACCAGGCCGCGCTAGGCCCCGACCAGGCCTCGCTAGGCCGCGACCAGGCCTCGCTAGGCCCCGACCAGGCCGCGCTAGGCCCCGACCAGGCCTCGCTAGGCCGCGACCAGGCCTCACTTGGCCGCGACCAGGCCTTGCTAGGCCCAAACCAGGCCGCACTAGGCCGCAACCAGGCCTTGCTAGGCCGCAACCAGGCCGCACTAGGCCGCGACCAGGCCTTGCTAGGCCGCAACCAGGCCTCTCTAGGCCCAAACCAGGCCGCGCTAGGCCGCAACCAGGCCTTGCTAGGCCGCAACCAGGCCTCTCTAGGCCCAAACCAGGCCGCGCTAGGCCGCAACCAGGCCTTGCTAGGCCGCAACCAGGCCTCTCTAGGCCCAAACCAGGCCGCGCTAGGCCCAAACCAGGCCTCGCTAGGCTGCAGCCAGGCCTTGCTAGGCCCAAACCAGGCCGCACTAGGCCGCAACCAAGCCTTGCTAGGCCGCAACCAGGCTGCACTAGGCCGCAACCAGGCCTCTCTAGGCCCAAACCAGGCTGCGCTAGGCCGCAACCAGGCAGCGCTAGGCCGCAACCAGGCTGCACTAGGCCGCAACCAGGCCTCTCTAGGTCCAAACCAGGCCTTGCTAGGCCGCAACCAGGCCCTGCTAGGCCGCAACCAGGCTGCACTAGGCCGCAACCAGGCCGCGCTAGGCCGCAACCAGGCCTCGCTAGGCCGCAACCAGGCCTCTCCTCATCCCCAAGCCCCAGCACAGACCCGAGCCCGGGCCGGACCCCGTCGTCGCCTGTGGAGCAAGCGGCGCAGCTCAGCTCTGTGGGACGCGGTGCTGGACAAGGCGTTGGGAGGCCGGGAATGGGCCGAACGCTTCCGCTTGGGCCCGGCTACCTTCGACTACGTGTGCGGGCGACTCCGGGCGGCCATTGCCCGGCGGGACACCAGCATGAGGCGGGCGGTGCCGGCTGAGGTGCGCTTGGCGCTGACGCTCTGGCGCCTGGGGACGTGCGCCGAGTACCGGGCGGTGGAGGAGCAGTTCGGCGTCTCCCGTTCCACCGTCTGCAAGATCCTACGGGACGTCTGTGAGGCCGTGGTGGCCACCTTCGCCCCGGCCTACGCCAACCCGGCCATGGAAGGGGCGGCCGGCGGCGCCTGGAAGGCTGGAGACGGCGGCGGCGGCGATGCTGAGGTCACCGGCGGCGGCTCTGACGTCACCGCTGGGAGCGCTGAGGTCAGCGGCGGCGGCGGCGCCTGGGGCGGGGTCATGGGTGCCCATGGCGGCGGGGACGGGAGCTCGGATGGCGACGCCGGCAGGAACAGGAGCTCTGACATCACCAGGGCCGACACCCGTGACGTCATCGGCGCCAACGCCACCAGGACCAGGAGCTCTGATGTCATCAGGGCCGACACCAGGGGCTCTGACATCACCAGGGGCAGCACCTGTGACGTCATCAGCGCCAGCGCCACCAGGACCAGGAGCTCTGACCTCAGCAGGGCCAGCACCCGTGACGTCATCAGGGCCGACACCAGGGGCTCTGACGTCAGTGGGGCCAGCGCCTGTGACGTCATCAGCACCAACGCCACCAGGACCAGGAGCTCCAATGCCACCAGCGCCGCCTCCCGTGACGCCACCACCGCCAGCGCCCGGAGCTCTGACGTCAGCAGGGCCAGCGCCCGTGACGTCATCGGGGCCGACACCGGGGGCTCTGACATCACCATGGCCGACACCCATGACATCATCGGCACCAGCGCCACCAGGACCAGGAGCTCTGACGCCACCAGGGCCAACACCCGTGACGTCATCGGGGCCGACACCGGGGGCTCTGACGCCACCAGGGCCAACACCCGTGACGTCATCGGGGCCGACACCGGGGGCTCTGACATCACCAGGGCCAACACCCGTGACGTCATCGGGGCCGACACCGGGGGCTCTGACATCACCAGGGCCAACACCCGTGACGTCATCGGGGCCGACACCGGGGGCTCTGACATCACCAGGGCCAACACCCGTGACGTCATCGGGGCCGACACCGGGGGCTCTGACATCACCATGGCCAACACCCGTGACGTCATCGGGGCCGACACCGGGGGCTCTGACATCACCAGGGCCAGCGCCCGTGACGTCATCGGGGCCGACACCGGGGGCTCTGACATCACCATGGCTGACGCCCGTGACGTCACCACCGCCGGCAGCTCTGACATCACCATGGCCAGCGCCCGTGACGTCATCGGGGCCGACACCGGGGGCTCTGACATCACCATGGCTGACGCCCGTGACGTCACCACCGCCGGCAGCTCTGACATCACCATGGCCAGCGCCCGTGACGTCATCGGGGCCGACACCGGGGGCTCTGACGTCACCGCCGCCGCCGCCCATGACGTCACCGCCACCCCCCGCCCCCTACCCCCCCGCCGAGGCCTCCCCTTCCCTCCCCCAACTAGCCGGCGTCCTGACCCGCTTCCGCGTGCCCATCCGCGCTCCCCCCCAGGACTCTTCCTCCTCCTCCTCCTCCTCCTCCTCTTCCTCCCGCCGCTCCTCCTCCCCTTTCTCCTCCGGGGCGGGGCGGGGCTGGCACGCTGTAGCCTTACAGGCGGCCGTGGATTCCCGGGGTTGTTTTTGGGACGTGGAAGTCACCCCCCCAACTTCCCCTTTCCGCCTCACCTCCCTCTACCGCCGCGCCCGACGCGGGGCCCTCTGCCCGGCCCCCCCGTTACCTTAGGGGGGTCACCGTCCCCCCTTGGCTTTTGGGGAGCAGGCGACACCCCCTTTTACCTTGGTTGCTGCGCCCCTTTGGGGATGGGGGGAGGAGAAAGGGGGGATGAAGAGGATGGGGAAGGGAGGAGGCGGTTCGACGCGGCGGCGGCGGCGGCGCGGGCGCGAGCCGGGGCGGCGCTGCGGCGGTTGCGGGGTCGTTGGCGCTGCCTGACGCGGCGGAACGACACCGACCTCAGCTTCCTCCCCACCCTCCTGGCCGCCTGTTGCCTCCTCCACAACGTCTGTCAGGAGAGGGGGACCCCCGCCCCCCGCGGTGGCTGCAGGGGGAGGGGGAGGGGGGAGGAAGAGGAGGAGGAAGGGGGGAAGGGGAGGTGGGGGAGGGGGAGGAAGGGGAGGAGGAGGCGGCCAGGAGGATCAGGGAGGTTTTGGCTGCTGCTTTGGTTGGGGGGAGGGGGAGGAGGTGAGGAGGGGACCCCTCCCCCCACCCCCTACACACACAGAGGTGTCCTCCCCCACCTCTTCTTCCCCTCCCCCACCTCCTCTTCCCCTCCCCCACCTCTCCTCCTCCATCATCCCCTCCCCCACCCCCTCCCCTTCCCCTCTTCTTCCCCTCCCCCACCTCCTCTTCCCCTCCCCCTTCCATTCCCTCGCCCCTTCCCCCTCCCCCACCTCCATTCCCTCCCCTCCCCCTTCCCCCATTCCCTCCCCTCCCCCTCCTTCATTCCCTCCCCTCCCCCTTCCCCCTCCCCCACCTCCATTCCCTCCCCTCCCCCCATTCCCTCCCCTCCCCTTCCCCCCTCCTCCTCCCTTCATTCCCTCTCCCTCCCCCTCCATTCCCTCCCCTCCCCCTTCCCCTCTCCCCCATTCCTTCCCCTCCCCCCCCTCCCTTCCCCCTCCCCCACCGCCATCCCTTCCCCTCCCCCCCCTTCTCCCCTCCATTCCCTCCCCCTCCCCTTCCCCCTCCCCCCTCCATTCCCTCCCCTCCCCCACCTCCATTCCCTCCCCTCCCCTCCTTCATTCCCTCCCTCCCTCCCCCCATTCCCTCCCCCCCATTCCCTCCCCTCCCCCTTCCCCCTCCCCCCTTCATTCCCTCCTCCTCCTTCCCCCTCCTCCATTCCTCCCTCCCCTCCCCCTTCCCCCCTTCCCTCCCCTCCCCTCCCCTCCCCTCCCCTCCCCTCCCCCTCCCCCCCTCCCTCATTCCCTCTCCCTCCCCCCCCATTCCCTCCCCCCATTCCCTCCCCTCCCCCTTCCCCCTCCCCATTCCTTCCCCTCCCCTCCTCCTTTCCCCCTCCCCCACCTCCATTCCCTCCCCTCCCCCTTCCCCCATTCCCTCCCCTCCCCTCCTTCATTCCCTCCCCTCCCCCTTCCCCCTCCCCCACCTCCATTCCCTCCCCTCCCCCATTCCCTCCCCTCCCCCTTCCCCCCTCCCCCTCCTTCATTCCCTCTCCCTCCCCCCCCATTCCCTCCCCTCCCCTTCCCCCCTCCCCCATTCCTTCCCCTCCCCCTCCTCCCTTCCCCCTCCCCCACCGCCATCCCTTCCCCTCCCCCCCTTCCCCCTCCATTCCCTCCCCTCCCCCTTCCCCCTCCCCCTCCATTCCTCCCCTCCCCACCTCCATTCCCTCCCCTCCCCTTCCCCCATTCCCTCCCCTCCCCCTTCCCCCTCCCCCCTCCATTCCCTCCCCTCCCCCTCCTTCATTCCCTCTCCCTGCCCCCCCCATTCCCTCCCCCCCATTCCCTCCCCTCCCCCTTCCCCCTCCCCCATTCCTTCCCCTCCCCTCCTCCTTTCCCCCTCCCCACCGCCATTCCTTCCCCTCCCCCCTTCCCCCTCCATTCCCTCCCCTCCCACCTTCCCCTCCCCCTTCATTCCCTCCCCCTCCATTCCCTCCCCTCCCCTTCCCCCTCCCCCCCCATTCCCTCCCCTCCCCCTCCTTCATTCCCTCCCCTCCCACCTTCCCCTCCCCCCTTCATTCCCTCCCCTCTCTTCCCCCTCCCCCATTCCTTCCCCTCCCCCCATTCCCTCCCCCCTCCCCTCCCCCTCTCAAAAATCCCACGTTTTTCTCCAAATTTTTATTCCCCAATAAATAAACGTTACAAAAAGGGGGGTGGGGCGAGCATGTGGGGGGGGGGAGGGGGCTGAACCCCACATCATCATAGGGGGGGGGGGAAGGGGAGGGGCGGGGGGCTGTCACCACCCCCCCCAAAAAGTGACGTTTATTCCTTTAAAAAATAAAAACGACCCCAAAAAAAAAAAAAGAGAAGCTGCTTGTCAGGGTGGGGGAGGGGATGGGGGGGTGGGGTGGGGTGGGGGGTGGGGGGGGGGGTGGGGGGAGGGGTCAGATGAGGTCGGCCACGTTGAGGGGCATCTCCTCGATGGCGGTGTTGTAGAAGGTCTCGATGTCCCGCAGCGTCCGCTTGTCCTCCTCCGTCACCATGTTGATGGCCACGCCCTTCCGGCCGAAACGACCCCCCCGGCCAATCCTGGAGGGGGGTGGGGGTGGGGGAGGGGTTAGAAGCCGAGGGAGGGGCCGCAAGGGGACACACAGCCCCTCCCCCCCCCCCCCCCGCCTCTTTTCCTCGCCGCCTTCGCCTTGTCGAGGTGGGATGGTGCTCCCCTCCCCCCACTCTGCTCTTGCCCCTCCCCCACCTATTCCCCTCCCCCACCTCCTTTCCCCTCCCCCACCTCCTCTTCCCCCTCCCTTTCCCCTCCCTCACCCCCTTTCCCCTCCCCCCACTCTGCTCTCTCCCTTCCCCCATCTATATTCCCCTCCCCCACCTCCTTTCCCCTCCCCCACCTCCTCTTCCCCCTCCCTTTCCCCTCCCCCACCTCCTCTTCCCCCTCCCTTTCCCCTCCCCCACCTTCTCTTTCCCCTCCCCCCACTCTGTTCTCTCCCTTCCCCCATCTATATTCCCCTCCCCCACCTCCTTTCCCCTCCCCCCACTCTGCGCTTGCCCCTCCCCCACCTGATCCCCTCCCCCAGCTCCTTTCCCCTCCCCCACCTCCTCTTCCCCCTCCCTTTCCCCTCCCTCACCCCCTTTCCCCTCCCCCCACTCTGCTCTCTCCCTTCCCCCATCTATATTGCCCTCCCCCACCTCCTTTCCCCTCCCCCCACTCTGCTCTTGCCCCTCCCCCACCCCCTCTTCCCCTCCCCCACTCTGCTCTTGCCCCTCCCCCACACCTCTTTCCCCATCCCCACTCTGCTCTCTCCCTTCCCCCACCTCTTGCCCCTCCCCACCTCCTCTCTCCCTCCCCTCCCCCCCTCCTCTTTCCCCTCCCCCACCTCTTGCCCCTCCCTCACCTCCTTTCCCCTCCCCCAGCTTTCCCCTCCCCCCACTCTGCTCTTGCCCCTCCCCCACCTGCTCCCCTCCCCCAGCTCCTTTCCCCTCCCCCACCTCCTCTTCCCCCCCTTTCCCCTCCCCCACCCCCTCTTCCCCTCCCCCACCTCTTGCCCCTCCCCCACACCTCTTTCCCCATCCCCACTCTGCTCTTGCCCCTCCCCCACTCTGCTTTTTCCCTTTCCCCTCCCCCACCTCCTCTTGCCCCCCCACTCTGCTCTCTCCCTTCCCCCACCTATTCCCCTCCCCCACCTCCTTGCCCCTCCCCCACTCTGCTCTTCCCCCTCACTTTCCCCTCCCCCACCTCCTTGCCCCTCCCCCACCTCCTCTTTCCCCTCCCCACTCTGCTTTCCCCTCCCCCACTCTGCTCTTGCCCCTCCCCCACCTGTGCCCCTCCCCACCTCCTCTTTCCCCTCCCCCACCTCCTCTTGCCCCTCCCCCACTCTGCTCTTGCCCCTCCCATTCCCCTCCCCCACCTCCTTTCCCTTCCCCCTTCTGTTCCCCTCCCCACCTCCTCTTCCCTCCCCCACCTGTGCCCCTCCCCACCTCCTCTTCCCTCCCCACCTCCTCTTGCCCCTCCCCCACTCTGCTCTTGCCCCTCCCATTCCCCTCCCCACCTCCTTCCCTTCCCCTTCTGTTTCCCCTCCCCACCTCCTCTTTCCCCTCCCCACCTCCTCTTTCCCCTCCCCCATCTCTTCCCCTCCCCCATTTCCCCTCCCCACCTCCTTTCCCCTCCCCACTCTGCTTTCCCCTCCCCCACCTCTTCCCCTCCCCCCACCACCTTCTTTCCCCTCCCCCACCTGTTCCCCTCCCCCTTTCCCCTCCCCCACTCTGCCCTTTCCCTTTCTTGCCCCTCCCCCCCCCCCGCCCCCTCCCCCACTCTGCTTGCCCCTCCCCCATCTCTTCCCCTCCCCCCTCCCCATTTCCCCTCCCCCACCAGCTCCCCTCGCCCAGCTCCTTTCCCCTCCCCCACCTGTTCCCCTCCCCCTTTCCCCTCCTGCACTCTGCCCTTTCCCTTTCTTGCCCCTCACCCTCCTCCCCTCCCCCTCCTCCCCCTCCCCCGCCCCTCCCCCACTCTGCTTTCCCCTCCCTCCCCCTTCCCCTCCCCACCTCCTTTCCCCTCCCCCTCTGCTCTTCCCCCTTCCCCTCCCCACCTGCTCCCCTCCCCCATCTCTTCCCCTCCCCCTCCCCATTTCCCCTCCCCACCTCCTTTCCCCTCCCCCACTCTGCTTTCCCCTCCCCATCTCTTCCCCTCCCCTCTCCCCATTTCCCCTCCCCACCAGCTCCCCTCGCCCAGCTCCTTTCCCCTCCCCCACTCTGCTTTCCCCTCCCCACCTTCCTCTCCCCCCCCCTTTCCCCTCCCCACTCTGCTCTTCCCCCCTTCCCCTCCCCCACTCTGCCCTTCCCTTTCTTGCCCCTCCCTCCCCTGACCCCTCCCCCACCCCACTGCCCCTCCCCCTCCCCCCGCCCCTCCCCCACCGGTGGATGTAGTTCTCGCGGTTGGTGGGCAGGTCGTAGTTGATGACCAGGGAGACCTGCTGCACGTCGATACCCCGGGCCTGGGGGGGGAGGGGCGACAAGGGGGGTGGGGGAGGGGGTGAGACGCCGTGTTTGGGGGGTGGGGGAGAGGGGAGAGGGGGGGGGAGGGGTCAGGGAGGGGCAGGGGGTGTGGCCAGGGTGGGGTCGGGTCAGTGGGGTGGGGTCGGGTCAGGGTGGGTCGGGTCAGTGGGGTGGGGTCGGGTCAGGGTGGGGTCGGGGCAGTGGGGTGGGGGAGGGTCAGGGTGGGGGAGGGGCAGTGGGGTGGGGAGGGGTCAGGGTGGGGAGGGTCAGTGGGGTGGGGGAGGGGCAGTGGGGTGGGGAGGGGTCAGGGTGGGGGAGGGTCAGTGGGGTGGGGTCGGGGCAGGGTGGGGTCGGGGCAGTGGGGTGGGGAGGGGTTAGGGTGGGGAGGGTGAGTGGGGTGGGGTCAGGGTCAGGGTGGGGGAGGGTCAGTGGGGTGGGGGAGGGGTCAGGGTGGGGGAGGGTCAGTGGGGTGGGGTCGGGGTCAGGGTGGGGGAGGGTCAGTGGGGTGGGGTCGGGGTCAGGGTGGGGAGGGGCAGTGGGGTGGGGTCGGGGTCAGGGTGGGGAGGGGCAGTGGGGTGGGGAGGGGCAGCGGGGTTGGGGAGGGGCAGCGGGTGGGGTCGGGGTCAGGGTGGGGAGGGTCAGTGGGGTGGGGTCGGGTCAGGGTGGGGTCGGGGCAGGGGGTGGGGTCGGGGTCAGGGTGGGGGAGGGGCAGTGGGGGGGGAGGGGCAGCGGGTTGGGGAGGGTCAGGGTGGGGGAGGGTCAGTGGGGTGGGGTCGGGGTCAGGGTGGGGAGGGGCAGCGGGGTGGGGTCGGGGTCAGGGTGGGGGAGGGGCAGCGGGGTGGGGTCGGGGTCAGGGTGGGGGAGGGGCAGCGGGGTGGGGGAGGGGTCGGGTGGGGAGGGGCGCACCAGCAGGTCGGTGGTGATCAGCACCCGGCTGGATCCCGAGCGGAATTCCCGCATGATGACGTCACGCTCCTTCTGGTCCATGTCGCCGTGCTGGGGGGGGAGGGGCGACACCGGGGGGGGGGGAGGGGAGGGGGGAGGGGGAGGGGAGGGAGGGGTCAGGGGGCCCCTCCCCAACATCTCACCTACACACAGCTCCCCCTCCCCCCACCCTGGCAGACACTGAAGCCCCTCCCCCACCATGACTCCTCCCCTCCTGCCCTTGCCCCTCCCCCACCATGGTGGACACGGTGAAGCCCCTCCCCCTATTGCCCCTTCCCCCATAAACCCCTCCCCCACCATGGCCTCTCCCCCTGCCACATGTCCCCTCCCCCTAAGGCCCCTCCCCCCGGCCCCTCCCCCCTGGCCCCTCCCCCACCATGGCAGACACAGTGAAGTCCTAGGCCCCTCCCCCCCATGACCCCTCCCCCTCATGGCCCCTCCCCCCCATGGTCTCTCCCCCTGCCTCATGGCCCCTCCCCCCATGGCCCCTTCCCCTGCCCCATGGCCCCTCCTTCATCCCCTCCCCCCATGGCCCCTCCCCCACCATGGCAGACACGGTGAAGTCCCAGGCCCCTCCCCCCCATGGCCCCTCCCCCCATGGCCCCTCCCCCACCACGGCGGACACGGTGAAGTCCCCCCCCCCATGGCCCCTCCCCCTCAGGCCCCTCCCCCACCATGTCCCCTCCCCCCATGGCCCCTCCCCCACCATGGCAGACACAGTGAAGCCCCTCCCCCTCAGGCCCCTCCCCCCATGGCCCCTCCCCCACCATGACGGACACAGTGAAGTCCCAGGCCCCTCCCCCCCATGGCCCCTCCCCCCATAAACCCCTCCCCCACCATGGCGGACACGGTGAAGTCCCAGGGACAGACCCCCCCATGGCCCCTCCCCCCAGGCCCCTCCCCCCAGGCCCCTCCCCCACCATGGCGGACACAGTGAAGTCCCAGGCCCCTCCCCCCATGGCCCCTCCCCCCATAAACCCCTCCCCCACCATGGCGGACACGGTGAAGTCCCAGGGACAGACCCCCCCATGGCCCCTCCCCCCATGGCCCCTCCCCCCCATGGCCCCTCCCCCTCAGGCCCCTCCCCCCCATGGCCCCTCCCCCACCATGGCGGACACGGTGAAGTCCCGGGCGTGCATCTTCTCCGTCAGCCAATCGACCTTGCGCCGGGTGTTGATGAAGATGACGGCCTGAGTGATGGTCAGCGTCTCGTACAGGTCACACAGCGTGTCCAGCTTCCACTCCTGGGGGGCACAGACCCATAGCCTGACCCATAGACTGACCCACAGACCCATAGCCTGACCCACGGCCTGACCCACGGACAGACAGACCCACGGACAGACCCCCAGCCCCCAGCCTGAGTGATGGTCAGCGTCTCGTACAGGTCACACAGCGTGTCCAGCTTCCACTCCTGGGGGGCACAGACCCATAGCCTGACCCATAGACTGACCCACAGACCCATAGCCTGACCCATAGACTGACCCACAGACCCATAGCCTGACCCACGGACAGACAGACCCACGGACAGACCCCCAGCCCCCAGCCTGAGTGATGGGCAGCGTCTCGTACAGGTCACACAGCGTGTCCAGCTTCCACTCCTGGGGGGCACAGACCCATAGCCTGACCCATAGACTGACCCACAGACCCATAGCCTGACCCATAGACTGACCCACAGACCCATAGCCTGACCCACGGACAGACAGACCCACGGACAGACCCCCAGCCCCCAGCCTGAGTGATGGGCAGCGTCTCGTACAGGTCACACAGCGTGTCCAGCTTCCACTCCTGGGGGGCACAGACCCATAGCCTGACCCATAGACTGACCCACAGACCCATAGCCTGACCCACGGACAGACAGACCCACGGACAGACAGACCCACGGACAGACCCCCAGCCCCCAGCCTGAGTGATGGGCAGCGTCTCGTACAGGTCACACAGCGTGTCCAGCTTCCACTCCTGGGGGGCACAGACCCATAGCCTGACCCATAGACTGACCCACAGACCCATAGCCTGACCCACGGCCTGACCCACGGACAGACAGACCCACGGACAGACCCCCAGCCCCCAGCCTGAGTGATGGGCAGCGTCTCGTACAGGTCACACAGCGTGTCCAGCTTCCACTCCTGGGGGGCACAGACCCATAGCCTGACCCATAGACTGACCCACAGACCCATAGCCTGACCCATAGACTGACCCACAGACCCATAGCCTGACCCACGGACAGACAGACCCACGGACAGACCCCCAGCCCCCAGCCTGAGTGATGGGCAGCGTCTCGTACAGGTCACACAGCGTGTCCAGCTTCCACTCCTGGGGGGCACAGACCCATAGCCTGACCCATAGACTGACCCACAGACCCATAGCCTGACCCATAGACTGACCCACAGACCCATAGCCTGACCCACGGCCTGACCCACGGACAGACAGACCCACGGACAGACCCCCAGCCCCCAGCCTGAGTGATGGTCAGCGTCTCGTACAGGTCACACAGCGTGTCCAGCTTCCACTCCTGGGGGGCACAGACCCATAGCCTGACCCATAGACTGACCCACAGACCCATAGCCTGACCCATAGACTGACCCACAGACCCATAGCCTGACCCACGGACAGACAGACCCACGGACAGACCCCCAGCCCCCAGCCTGAGTGATGGGCAGCGTCTCGTACAGGTCACACAGCGTGTCCAGCTTCCACTCCTGGGGGGCACAGACCCATAGCCTGACCCATAGACTGACCCACAGACCCATAGCCTGACCCATAGACTGACCCACAGACCCATAGCCTGACCCACGGACTGACCCACGGACAGACAGACCCACGGACAGACCCCCAGCCCCCAGCCTGAGTGATGGGCAGCGTCTCGTACAGGTCACACAGCGTGTCCAGCTTCCACTCCTGGGGGGCACAGACCCATAGCCTGACCCATAGACTGACCCACAGACCCATAGCCTGACCCATAGACTGACCCACAGACCCATAGCCTGACCCACGGCCTGACCCACGGACAGACAGACCCACGGACAGACCCCCAGCCCCCAGCCTGAGTGATGGGCAGCGTCTCGTACAGGTCACACAGCGTGTCCAGCTTCCACTCCTGGGGGGCACAGACCCATAGCCTGACCCATAGACTGACCCACAGACCCATAGCCTGACCCATAGACTGACCCACGGACAGACAGACCCACGGACAGACCCCCAGCCCCCAGCCTGAGTGATGGGCAGCGTCTCGTACAGGTCACACAGCGTGTCCAGCTTCCACTCCTGGGGGGCACAGACCCATAGCCTGACCCATAGACTGACCCACAGACCCATAGCCTGACCCACGGACTGACCCACGGACAGACAGACCCACGGACAGACCCCCAGCCCCCAGCCTGAGTGATGGGCAGGATCTCACAGTGTGTCCAGCTCCCACTCCTGGGGGGCACAGGGACCCACAGACTGACCCACAGACTGACCCATAGACTGACCCACAGACTGACCCACAGACTGACCCATAGACTGACCCATGGACTGACCCACAGACTGACCCACAGACTGACCCACAGACTGACCCATAGACTGACCCATGGACTGACCCACAGACTGACCCATGGACTGACACAGGGACTGACCCACGGACTGACCCATGGACCCACAGACACACAGACTGACCCACAGACTGACCCACAGACTGACCCATAGACTGACCCATGGACTGACCCATAGACTGACCCACAGACTGACCCACAGACTGACCCAAAAACTGACCCATGGACTGACCCACAGACTGACCCATAGACTGACACAGGGACTGACCCACGGACTGACCCATGGACCCACAGACACACAGACTGACCCACAGACTGACCCACAGACTGACCCATGGACTGACCCACAGACTGACCCATAGACTGACCCATGGACTGACCCACAGACTGACCCACAGACTGACCCATGGACTGACCCACAGACTGACCCATAGACTGACCCACAGACTGACCCACAGACTGACCCACAGACTGACCCATGGACTGACCCATAGACTGACCCACAGACTGACCCACAGACTGACCCATGGACTGACCCACAGACTGACCCACAGACTGACCCACAGACTGACCCATGGACTGACCCACAGGCAGACAGACTGACCCACAGCTTGACCCACGGACACACAGCCTGACCCCACAGCCACGCAGCATGTCCAGCTCCCAGCCTTGGGGGGACCCACAGCCTGACCCCCAGAGTGACCCCCAGACCCACAGACAGACCCACAGCCTGACCCCCAGACCCACAGCCTGACCCCCAGAGTGACCCCCAGACCCACAGACAGACCCACAGCGACCCCAGACCCACAGACAGACCCACAGCCTGACCCCCAGACCCACAGCCTGACCCCCAGAGTGACCCCCAGACTGACCCACAACAGGACAGACAGACAGACCCATGGACAGACCCAGGGAGGGACCCCCAGACCCCCAGACAGACCCACAGCCTGACCCCCAGAGTGACCCCCAGACCCACAGCCTGACCCACAGCGGGACAGACAGACAGACCCATGGAGGGACCCACTGGGTGACCCATGGATGGGCCCACAGACTGCCCCCCCACCCCCCCAACCAGGTCCCAGCCCCCCTAGGTCCAGCCCCCCCCCAGCCCCCCCAACCAGGTCCCCCACCCCCTGTTCCCCCCAACCAGGTCCCCCACCCCCTGTTCCCCCCCCCCAGCCCCTGTCCCCCTAACCAGGTCCACCCTCCCCCCCCCCAGCCCCTGTCCCCCCTAACCAGGTCCCCCCCCCCATCCTCCCTGTTCCCCCTAACCAGGTCCATTCCCCCCCCCAGCCCCTGTCCCCCCTAACCAGGTCCATTCCCCCCCAGCCCCTGTCCCCCCTAACCAGGTCCCCCACCCCCCTGTTCCCCCCAACCAGATCCCCCACCCCCCCAGCCCCTGTCCCCCCTAACCAGGTCCCCCCCCCCCCAGCCCCTGTCCCCCCGCTCAGGGAGCAGCCCCACTGGGAGCTGCCCCACGGTTCCATAGGGGGGTGGGGGTCCCTCTGGCATGGGGTCACTGCGGGGGGCCACGGGGCGCCCCACAAATCCATGGACCATGCAGCCCCCAGACCCACGACCCCCCCAGACCCACGACCCCCCAGACCCACGACCCCCCAGACCCACAACCCCCCCAGACCCACGACCCCCCAGACCCACGACCCCCCCAGACCCACGACCCCCCAGACCCACAACCCCCCAGACCCACAACCCCCCAGACCCACGACCCCCCAGACCCACGACCCCCCCAGGACCCCCCCAGACCCCCAGGACCTCCCCAGGACCCACAACCCCCCCACGTTGATGTAGAACTGCCACGATCCCCCCAGACCTCAGCACCTCACCCCCAGACCCACGACCCCCCCAGACCCACGACCCCCCAGACCCACGACCCCCCCAGACCCACGACCCCCCCAGGACCCCCCCAGACCCCCAGGACCTCCCCAGGACCCCCCACCTCTCTCCCCACGTTGATGTAGAACTGCCTGATCCCCTCCAGCCTCAGCTCCTCACCCCCTGCCCAGCCCCAGCCCCCACCCCAGCCCCCCACCCTGCCAGCCCCATAGCCCCCCTAGGACCCTCCCAAGACCCCTCCCAGCCCCATAGCCCCCCCAGGACCCCCCCCCAGGCCCCCCCACCTCTCTCTCCACGTTGATGTAGAACTGCCTGATCCCCTCCAGCCTCAGCTCCTCACTCCCTGCCCAGCCCCATAGCCCCCCCACCAGCCCCCCAGCCCCCTGCCCAGCCCCATAGCCCCCCCAGGGACCCCTCCCAGCCCCATGGCCCCCCCCAGGACCTCCCCCATCAGCTCCTCACCCACTGCCCAGCCCCACAGCCCCACACCCCAGCATCCCAGCCCCTCAGGACTTCTCCAGGACCCCTCCCAGGACCCCTCCCAGCCCCATAGCCCCCTGCCCAGCCCCATAGCCCCCCCAGCCCCCCCCCAGCCCCCCCCCCCCACCTCTCTCTCCACGTTGATGTAGAACTGCCTGATCCCCTCCAGGGTCAGCTCCTCACCCCCTGCCCAGCCCCATAGCCCCCTAGGACCCCTCCCAGGACCTCCCCCAGCCCCATAGCCCCCTGCCCAGCCCCATAGCCCCCCCAGCCCCCCCAGCCCCATAGCCCCCCACCTCTCTCTCCACGTTGATGTAGAACTGCCTGATCCCCTCCAGGGTCAGCTCCTCACCCCCTGCTCAGCCCCATAGCCCCCCTAGGACCCCTCCCAGGACCTCCCCCAGCCCCATAGCCCCCCAGGCCCCCCCCAGGCCCCCCACCTCTCTCTCCACGTTGATGTAGAACTGCCTGATCCCCTCCAGGGTCAGCTCCTCACCCCCTGCCCAGCCCCATAGCCCCCCTAGGACCCCTCCCAGGACCTCCCCCAGCCCCATAGCCCCCTGCCCAGCCCCATAGCCCCCCCAGCCCCATAGCCCCCCCACCTCTCTCTCCACGTTGATGTAGAACTGCCTGATCCCCTCCAGGGTCAGCTCCTCCTTCTTGACCAGGATGCGGATCGGGTCCCTCATGAACTTCTTGGTCACCTCCAGCACGTCCAGGGGCATCGTGGCCGAGAGCAGGACCACCTGGGGGGGGGGGAAGGGGGGGCAAAGGGGGTGGGGGCAGGGGCAAAAAGGGGGGGGGTTGGGAGGTGGGGGAAGGGTCTGGGGTCAGGCTCCACCCTCCCTCCTTGAGTAAAAGTGGCCCCTCCCCCCACAAACCCATCCCTCCCCATCCCCCCACCCCCTCCCATCCCCCCCATCCCCTCCCCCCACACACTCCCTCCCCCATCCCCTCCCATCCCCCCACCCCCCAACTCCCTCCCCCATCCCCCCACTCCCCCCACCCCCCAACTCCCTCCCTCATCCCCCTCCCCATCCCCCTCCCCCCACCCCCCACCCCCTCCCCATCCCCCCACCCCACCCCCATCCCCCCCATCCCCCCCCCTCCCCCTCCCCACCCCCACCCCCCTCCCCACCCCCTCCCCCCTTCCTCCCTCAGAGGAGCCTAAAGAGGGGGAGGGGTGGGAGAGGGTGGGGAGGGGGTGGGAGGAGGCTTAAGCCCCCCCCACCCCCCCCCCCCAAGTGTCCCCCCCCCCCAGAGCCATATATATAGGACCTACAGACAACCCCCCCCCCCACCTCCACTGATCCCCCCCCCCCAAACCCCTCAGGACACACCCCCCACCCCCCCCCAAAACCCCTCTGGACCCCAAACACACCCCCACCCCCCCCCCCCCCACCTCTAAAACCTACCTGGAACCCCCCTAACTGCCCCCCCCAACCCCCCTGGACCCCCCCCCAACCCCCCCTAAAACCTACCTGGAACCCCCCTAACTGCCCCCCTTCAACCCCCTGGACCCCCCCCCAACCCCCCCCCAAAAACCTACCTGGAACCCCCCTAACTGCCCCCCTTCAACCCCCTGGACCCCCCCCCCCAAACCCCCCTGGACCCCCCTCTCCTAAGCTCCACCCCCCCCCCCCAAATGACACCCCCCCCCATGACTCCTATGACCCCATCACCTCATCCAGGACCCCCCCCCCCCCGACCTTATACCCCCCCTATAGCCCCCCCTCCCCCCCCCCAAATAAACCTCCCTGCACCCCACCCAACCCCCCCCAGGACCTTTATAAACCCCCTCCCCCACCCCTAAACCCCCCCACCCCCCCATGCCCCTCCCCCCTCCCAATATCCCCCCCCCCCAGGACCTCTCTAAACCCCCCCCCACCCCACCCCCCCCCATCACCCCTCCAAGACCCCCCCCATCTTAAATATCCCCCCAACCCCCTCCCCCCTCCCAATATACCCCCCAGGACCTCTCTAAAGGCCCCCCCCCTATTAAACCCCCCATCACCCCTCCAAACCCCCCCCCATCCTAAATACCCCTCCAACCCCCCCCCCCAACCTAAATACCCCCCCAAACCCCTCCCCCCTCCCAATATCCCCCCCCAGGACCCTTTAAACCCCCTCCCCCCTTAAACCCCCCCATCACCCCTCCAAGCCCCCCCCATCCTAAATACCCCCCAAACCCCCCCCCCAAAACAACCCTGGAGCCGCCTCGGGGGGAGCCCAGCAGGGCTAGGGGGAGAGTAGGGGGGTTCTGGGGTGGGGTCCCCGTGGGCCTGCCCCCCCCCCCCCACCCCCCCCCCCCCGGGGCCCCCCACCTGCGTGTTCCCGCTCAGCTTCTGGAAGATGTCGTAGATCTGGTCCTTGAACCCCCGACTCAGCATCTCGTCAGCCTCGTCCAGCACGAACATCTTGATGAACTTAGGGGCTGGGGGGGCAAAAGGGGGTCAGGGGGGTGGAAAGGGGGGTTCAGGGGTCCTAGGAGGGTGCTGGGGGGAGTAAAGGGGTCAGGGGGGATGGGAGGGGGGTTTATGGGGTCTAAAGACATTTAAAGGGGTCCTGGGGGGGTCAGAGGGGGTTTAGGGGGGATTTGAGGGGGGTTCAGGGGTCCTGGGGGGGGACAAAGGGGTCAGGGGGGATGGGAGGGGGGTTTATGGGGTCTAAAGACATTTAAAGGGGTCCTGGGGGGCTAGGGGGGTTTAGGGGGATTTGAGGGGGTTCAGGGGTCCTGGGGGGGGGCAAAGGGGTCAGGGGGGATGGGAGGGGGGTTTATGGGGTCTAAAGACATTTAAAGGGGTCCTGGGGGGGTCAGAGGGGGTTTAGGGGGGATTTGAGGGGGTTCAGGGGTCCTGGGGGGGACAAAGGGGTCAGGGGGATGGGAGGGGGGTTTATGGGGTCTAAAGACATTTAAAGGGGTCCTGGGGGGGCTAGGGGGGTTTAGGGGGGATTTGAGGGGGTTCAGGGGTCCTGGGGGGGGACAAAGGGGTCAGGGGGGATGGGAGGGGGGTTTATGGGGTCTAAAGACATTTAAAGGGGTCCTGGGGGGGTCAGAGGGGGTTTAGGGGGGATTTGAGGGGGCTCAGGGGGCCTAGGGGGTCCTGGGGGAGTAAGGGGTCCTGGGGGGTCCTGGGGGGTCAGGGGGGATTGGAGGGGGGTTATGGGGTCCTAGGGGGGTCCTGGGGGGATTTGAGGGGGTTCAGGGCTCCTAGGGGGTCCTGGGGGGAGTAAAGGGGTCAGGGGGGATGGGAGGGGGGTTCAGGGATTCTAGGGGGGTCCAAAGCGATTTAAGGGGGTCCTAGGGGGGCCAGGCAGGGGATTGGGGGGACTTGAGGGGGTTCAGGGGTCCTAGAGGGGTCCTGGGGGGTCTAAAGCCATTTAAAGGGGTCCTGGGGGGGTAAAGGGGGTGCTGAGGGGTCCTGGGGGGGCCAGGGGGGATTTGAGGGGGGTTATGGGGTCCTAGGGGGGTCCTGGGGGGTCCTGGGGGGTCAGGGGGGTTTCAGGGGGGTCCTGGGTCCTAGGGGAGTAAAGGGGGTGCTGAGGGGTCCTGGGGGGGGGGTTGGGGGGTCCTGGGGGGATTGGGGGGTTTGGGGGGATTTGAGGGGGGTTCAGGGGTTCTAGGGGGGTCCTGGGGGGTAAGGGGGTGCTGAGGGGTCCTGGGGGGATTGGGGGGTCCTGGGGGGTTTGGGGGGTCCCAGGGTCTCCCCCCCCCCCCCAGCGTCGCCCTCAGCCTCAGCAGTGAAATCACCCCCCGTGGGGGGGGGAGGGGAGCGTGGCCCCTCCCCCACCCCCTGGGGTCAGGTGACACGCATGACGTCATCAGCGGGCGGCGCCGGGGGTGGGGGACACACCCTCCCCCCCCCCCCATACCCCCCTCCCCCCCCCCGAAAATCCCCTCCCCCTCCCAAAACAAAACCCCTCCTTTCCCCCCCCCCCCAGCTTTGTGGTTGGGGGGTTGTGATGACGTCATGATGACGTCATAGTGACGTCACTCAGGGGTACCTGTAGTTGAGCGCGGCGAAGACGCCCCCCCCCCCTGGGGTGCCCCATCCCCCCACCCCCCCCAATCTCCATCCCCATCCCCTCCCCGCCCCCGGCCCTGTGACCCGGGATGCTGGGGGGGGTGGGGGGTGTTGATGACGTCATGATGACATCATGATGACGTCATACTCACAGAGGTATCTGCGGTTGAGCACGTCGAAGACGCGCCCCGGGGGGCCCCATCCCCCCACTACCCCCTGCCCATCCCCATCCCCCCACCCCCTGACCCGGGACCCTGTGGGATGTTCGGGTGGGGTGATGACGTCATGATGACGTCACCGATGACGTCATCACTCACAGAGGTATCTGCGGTTGAGCATGTCGAAGACGCGCCCCGGGGTGCCCCATCCCCCCACCCCCCACCCTCTGACCCGGGACCCTGTGGGATGTTAGGGTGGGGTGATGACATCATGATGACGTCACCGATGACGTCATCACTCACAGAGGTATCTGCGGTTGAGCACGTCGAAGACGCGCCCGGGGTGCCCCAACCCCCCACTACCCCCTTCCCTTCCCATCCCCCCACCCCCTGACCCTCTGACCCGGGACCCTGTGGGATGTTCGGGTGGGGTGATGACGTCATGATGACGTCACCGATGACGTCATCACTCACAGAGGTATCTGCGGTTGAGCATGTCGAAGACGCGCCCCGGGGTGCCCCAACCCCCACTACCCCCTTCCCTTCCCATCCCCCCACCCCCTGACCCCCTGACCCGGGACCCTGTGGGAGGGTAGGGTGGGGTGATGACGTCATGATGACGTCACCGATGACGTCATCACTCACAGAGGTATCTGCGGTTGAGCACGTCGAAGACGCGCCCCGGGGTGCCCCATCCCCCCACTACCCCCTTCCCTTCCCATCCCCCCACCCCCCCGACCCCCTGACCCGGGACCCTGTGGGATGTTCGGGTGGGGTGATGACGTCACTGATGACGTCACCGCGATGACGTCATCACTCACAGAGGTATCTGCGGTTGAGCATGTCGAAGACGCGCCCCGGGGTGCCCCATCCCCCCACTACCCCCTTCCCTTCCCATCCCCCCACCCCCTGACCCGGGACCCTGTGGGATGTTAGGGTGGGGTGATGACGTCATGATGATGTCACCGATGACGTCATCACTCACAGAGGTATCTGCGGTTGAGCATGTCGAAGACGCGCCCCGGGGTGCCCACGATGATGTGCGGCGCCTCCAGCTGCAGCTTCTGCACCTCGGCTCGCACGTTGGTGCCCCCGATGCAGGCGTGGCACGAGGCGCCCATGTAGTCCCCCAGCGCCATCACCACCTTCTGGATCTGTGACGTCATCACAGGGGGAGAGTGACGTCATCAGTACAGCAATGACATCATCGTCCGCCCCATGACGTCACCAGGGACCCCACACACCCACCCCCTACCCCCAGGGGTGCAGACATGGCACGAGGCGCCCATGTAGTCCCCCAGCGCCATCACCACCTTCTGGATCTGTGACGTCATCGGGACAGCGATGACGTCATCGGGACAGCAATGACGTCATCGTCCGCCCCATGGCGTCACCAGGGACCCCACTGACCCACCAACCCCAGGGGTGCGGGCGTGGCACGAGGCGCCCATGTAGTCCCCCAGCGCCATCACCACCTTCTGGATCTGTGACGTCATCAGGACAGTGATGACGTCATCGGGACAGCTATGACATCACCAGGGACCCCACTGACCCCCCATCCCTACCCCCAGGGTTCGGGCGTGGCACGAGGCGCCCATGTAGTCCCCCAGCGCCATCACCACCTTCTGGATCTGTGACGTCATCAGGACAGCGATGACGTCATCGGTACAGCTATGACATCATCGCCTGACCTGTGACATCACCAGGGACCCCACACACCCATCCCTACCCCCAGGGGTGCGGGCGTGGCACGAGGCGCCCATGTAGTCCCCCAGCGCCATCACCACCTTCTGGATCTGTGACGTCATCGGGACAGCGATGACGTCATCGGGACAGCGATGACGTCATCGTCCGCCCCATGGCGTCACCAGGGACCCCACTGACCCACCAACCCCAGGGGTGCGGGCGTGGCACGAGGCGCCCATGTAGTCCCCCAGCGCCATCACCACCTTCTGGATCTGTGACGTCATCAGGGAGAGAGTGACGTCATCAATACAGCGATGACGTCATCACCTGACCCGTGACGTCATCAGAGACCCTCCCCCGCCCCTACCCCCAGGGGTTCGGGCGTGGCACGAGGCGCCCGTGTAACCCCCCCCAGGGCCATCATCACCTTCTGGATCTATGACGTCATCAGGGAGAGAATGACATCATCCGGGACAGCGATGACATCATCGCCAGCCCCATGACGTCACCAGGGACCCCACCGACCCAACCCCCACCCCAGGGCTCGGACGGGGCATCACCACCTTCCCGGGCTGTGACGTCATCAGGGCGGGTCAGTGACGTCATCACCACCCCCTGTGACGTCATCACCACCCCCTGTGACATCACCAGGGACCCTCCCCCCCGGCTGCCCCTGTGCCCCAGGCATGAACCAGCGGCGGCCACTGGGTCGTACTGGGATGAACTGGGAGCGGCTGCTCTTCCCCCGCCGGATTCGGGTCCGGCCCCACGGGCAGGAACCGCCCTGCCCAGGCGGCGGGGGGGGGGGGGGGCAGACTGGTCTGGACTGGTTTATACTGGTCTGTGCCACTCCCTACCCATCCCTATACTGGTTTATACTGGGCTGTACTGGCTTACATTGGTTTATACTGGTTTATACTTGTTTGTACTGGTTTATACCAGTCTGTGCCACTTCCTACCAGTCCCTATACTGGTTTATACTGGGTTGTAGTGGTTTATACTGGTTTGTACTTGGGCTGGTTTATACCAGTCTGCGCCACTTCCTACCAGTCCCTGTACTGGTTTACACTGTTTTATACTGGGCTGTACTGGCTTATGTTGGTTTATACTGGTTTATACTGGTCTGTGCCACTTCCTACCACTCCCTATACTGGTTTGTAACGCTTTGATAGCGCCTTGTACTGGTTTATATTGGTTTATACTGGTGTGCCACTTCCTACCAGTCCCTATAGCGGTTTATACTGCCTTGTGCTGCCTCATACTGGTTTATACTGGTTTATACTGGTTTATACTGGTTCATACTGCTCTGTGCCACTTCCTACCAGTCCCTATACTGGTTCGTACTGGGTTTGTATTGGTTTATACTGCTTCATACTGGTTTATACTGATTCCTAATGGTTCCTACTGGTTCCCAATGGTTTATACTGGTTTATACTGGTTCATACTGCTCTGTGCCACTTCCTACCAGTCCCTATACCAGTTCGTACTGGGTTTGTATTGGTTTATACTGCTTCATACTGGTTTATACTGATTCCTAATGGTTTCTACTGGTTTCTACTGGTTTATACTGGTTTATACTGGTTCATACTGCTCTGTGCCACTTCCTACCAGTCCCTATACCAGTTCGTACTGGGTTTGTATTGGTTTATACTGCTTCATACTGGTTTATACTGATTCCTACTGGTTTCTACTGGTTCCTACTGGTTTATACTGGTTCCTACTGGTTTATACTGGTTTCTACTGGTTCCTACTGCTCTGTGCCACTTCCTACCAGTCCCTACACCAGTTCGTACTGGGTTTGTATTGGTTTATACTGCTTCATACTGGTTTATACTGATTCCTACTGGTTTCTACTGGTTCCTACTGGTTCCTACTGGTTTCTACTGGTTCCTACTGGTTTATACTGGTTTCTACTGGTTCCTACTGCTCTGTGCCACTTCCTACCAGTCCCTACACCAGTTCGTACTGGGTTTGTATTGGTTTATACTGCTTCATACTGGTTTATACTGATTCCTAATGGTTTCTACTGGTTCCTACTGGTTCCTACTGGTTTCTACTGGTTCCTACTGGTTCCCACTGGTACCTGCTGGGCGAGCTCGCGGGTGGGCGCCAGCACCAGCGCCTGGGTGGCCTTGAGCTCCAGCTCGATCTGCTGCAGGATGGAGATGGCGAACGTGGCCGTCTTCCCCGTGCCCGACTGCGCCTGCGCGATGACGTCATAGCCTGGGGGGGGAGGGGGAGGCGGGGTCAGGGGGCGGGGCCGGGAATGGGGGGGGGGGAGGGGGAGGGCAGGGGGTGGCTGTGGGGCAGCCAAGAGCTGCTGCTGTGGGGCAGTTGTGGGGCAGCTGGGAGGAGGATATGGGGCAGTTATGGGGCGCTATGAGGTGGCTATGGGTCGCTATGGGGCAGCCGTGGGTCGCTATGGGGCAGCCGTGGGTCGCTATGGGTCGCTATGGGGCAGACCCTTGATGCAGGGCAGGATGGCGCGCTGCTGGATGGGGTCAGTTGGTGCTGGGTCAGTGCTGGGTCAGTTATGGGGTGGCTATGGGTCAGTTATGGGTCAGTTATGGGGCAGCCGTGGGTCGCTATGGGTCGCAGTGGGGCAGACCCTTGATGCAGGGCAGGATGGCGCGCTGCTGGATGGGGTCAGTTGGTGACGGGTCAGTTAAGGGTCAGTTATGGGGTCACTATGGGTCAGTTATGGGGTGGCTATGGGTCAGTTATGGGGTGCTATGGGTCGCTATGGGGCAGCCGTGGGTCGCTGTGGGTCAGACCCTTGATGCAGGGCAGGATGGCGCGCTGCTGGATGGGGTCAGTTGGTGCAACGGGGTGGTTATGGGTCAGCTATGGGTCAGTGCTGGGTCAGTGCTGGGTCAGTTATGGGTCAGTTATGGGTCGCTATGGGGCAGCCGTGGGTCAGACCCTTGATGCAGGGCAGGATGGCGCGCTGCTGGATGGGGTCAGTTGGTGCTGGGTCAGTGCTGGGTCAGTTATGGGTCGCTATGGGTCAGTTATGGGTCGCTATGGGTCAGTTATGGGTCGCTATGGGGCAGCCGTGGGTCGCTATGGGTCGCTATGGGGCAGACCCTTGATGCAGGGCAGGATGGCGCGCTGCTGGATGGGGTCAGTTGGTGCTGGGTCAGTGCTGGGTCAGTTATGGGTCAGTTATGGGTCAGTTATGGGTCGCTATGGGTCAGTTATGGGTCGCTATGGGGCAGCCGTGGGTCGCTATGGGTCGCTATGGGGCAGACCCTTGATGCAGGGCAGGATGGCGCGCTGCTGGATGGGGTCAGTTGGTGCTGGGTCAGTGATGGGTCAGTGATGGGTCAGTGATGGGTCAGTTATGGGTCAGTTATGGGTCGCTATGGGTCAGTTATGGGTCGCTATGGGGCAGCCGTGGGTCGCTATGGGGCAGCCGTGGGGCAGACCCTTGATGCAGGGCAGGATGGCGCGCTGCTGGATGGCCGAGGGCTTCTCGAAGCCGTAGGCGTAGATCCCGCGCAGCAGCGGCTCCGCCAGGTTCATCTCGTCGAACGAGTCCACCACCTCGTGCCAGTTGCTCTGCGGCACCAGTACACACCAGTACACACCAGTACACACCAGTACACACCAGCACACACCAGTTACCACCAGCACACACCAGTACACACCAGCACACACCAGCTCAGACCGGTATACACCGGTATATACCAGCTCAGACGAGTATATACCAGTATATACACCAGCTCAGACCAGTATATACCAGTATATACCAGCTCAGACCAGTATATACCAGTATATACCAGCTCAGACCAGTATATACCAGTATATACCAGCTCAGACCAGTATATAGTAATATACACCAGCTCAGACCAGTATATACCAGCTCAGACCAGTATATAGCAATATACACCAGCTCAGACCAGTATATACCAGTATATATACCAGCTCAGACCAGTGTATATCAATATATACCAGTTCAGACCAGTATATACCAGCTCAGACCAGTGTATAGCAATATGCACCAGCTCAGACCAGTGTGTATCAATATATACCAGTTCAGACCAATATACACCAGTATATACCAGCTCAGACCAGTGTACACGGGTATATACCAGTTCAGACCAGTGTACACCAGCATACACCAGCTCAGACCAATGTATACCAGCATATACCAGTTCAGACCAGTATACACCAGCACACATCAGTTCAGACCAATATATACCAGTATACACCAGTTCAGACCAATATACACCAGTATATACCAGTTCAGACCAGTATATACAAGTACATACCAGTTCAGACCAGTTCCCACTCAGTAACCCCCCCCCAAAATCCATCCCAGTTCCCCCCAGATCAGCCCCGTCGCCCTCCCAGTCCATCCCAGTTCCTCCCAGTCCCCTCAGGGCCATCCCAGTCCCTCCCAGTTAATCCCAGTCCCTCCCAGTTAATCCCAGTCCCGCCCAGTTAATCCCAGTCCCGCCCAGTCCCCTCAGAGCCCACTCAGTCTCCCCCTCCCAGTTAATCCCAGCTCCCTGGAGGCCGCCCCAGTCCCCTCCCAGTCCCTCCCAGTTCCCTCGGGGCCATCCCAGATGCCTCCCAGTTCATTCCAGTGCCCTCCCAGTTCACCTAAAACTCCCCCCAAGTCAATCCCAGTCCCCTCCCAGCTCATCCCAGTCCCTCCCAGTAAAGCTCCAGTCAATCCCAGTCCCCCTCCAGTTCCCCCAGCCCCCTCCCAGTCCCTCCCAGTCCCATCCCAGTAACCCCCAGTCTATCCCAGTCCACTCCCAGTCCCCCTCCACTTCCTCCCAGTCCCCCCCAGTCTATCCCAGTCCCCCTCCAGTCCCATCCCAGTCCCTCCAGTCCCTCCCAGTTCCCTCCCAGTCCCTCCCAGTTCCCCTCCAGTCCCTCCCCAGTCCCTCCCAGTCGCTCCCAGTTCCCCTCCAGTCCCTCCCAGTTCCCTCCCAGTCCCTCCCAGTTCCCTCCCAGTCCCCCTAGGCCCATCCCAGTTCCTCCCAGTCCCTCCCAGTCCCCTCCCAGTTGCTCCCAGTTCCTCCCAGTCCCTCCCAGTCCCTCCCAGTTCCCTCCCAGTCCCTCCCAGTCCCCTCCCAGTCCCTCCCAGTGCCCTCCCAGTCCCTCCCAGTCCCCTCCCAGTCCCTCCCAGTGCCCTCCCAGTCCCTCCCAGTCCCCTCCCAGTCCCTCCCAGTCCCTCCCAGTTCCCCCCCAGTCCCTCCCAGTCCCTCCCAGTCGCTCCCAGTTCCCCTCCAGTCCCTCCCAGCCCCCTCCCAGTCCCTCCCAGTCGCTCCCAGTTCCCCTCCAGTCCCTCCCAGTCCCTCCCAGTCCCCTCCCAGTCCCCCCTAGGCCCATCCCAGTCCCTCCCAGTTAATCCCAGTCCCATCCCAGTCCCTCCCAGTTGCTCCCAGTTCCCCTCCAGTCGCTCCCAGTTCCCCTCCAGTCCCTCCCAGTCCCTCCCAGTCGCTCCCAGTCCCTCCCAGTCACTCCCAGTTCCCCTCCAGTCCCTCCCAGTTAATCCCAGTCCCTCCCAGTCCCATCCCAGTCCCTCCCAGTTGCTCCCAGTTCCCCTCCAGTCGCTCCCAGTTCCCCTCCAGTCCCTCCCAGTCCCTCCCAGTCCCTCCCAGTTGCTCCCAGTTCCCCTCCAGTCCCTCCCAGCCCCCTCCCAGTCCCTCCCAGTTCCCCTCCAGTCCCTCCCAGTCGCTCCCAGTTCCCCTCCAGTCCCTCCCAGTTGCTCCCAGTTCCCCTCCAGTCGCTCCCAGTTCCCCTCCAGTCCCTCCCAGTTCCCCTCCAGTCCCTCCCAGTCGCTCCCAGTCCCTCCCAGTTCCCCACCTCGATGACGCCATCCGGCTCCATCCCCTCGGGGCCGCTCTCGCGGGCGCTGGCGGGAAACAGGCGCGTGCTGACCCCTCCCCCCCCCCACCCCCTCACCCGGAAGCGGAAGCCCCTCCCCCTCCCCCCATCACCAGCGCGCGCGGCTCCACGTGGTGGCCGCACCGGAAGTTCCCCCTCCCCCCACCCCGCGCGCCGCCCTGTCTCCACCAATGGGAGGGGGGATGGGGGGGGGGGGGTTGTGACGTCAGCGCCGCGTGCCCCGGCGCGCGGGGACAATGGGCGCGCGCCGCTTTTCCCCACGTGCAGCCTGGGGGGGGGGGGGGGAGGAGGGGGGAAGGGGAGAAGGGGGGCTGGGGGGGAGGGGAAGGGGGGTTAGGGGGAGGGGGGTTGGGGGGTTTAGGGGGTGGGGGAGGGGGATGGGGGGAGGGGAAGGGGGGTTGAGGGGAGGGGAGTTTGGGGGGAGGGGGGTTTGGGGGGTTTTGGGGGTGGGGGAGGGGGAGAGGGGAGGAGGAGGGGAAAAGGGGGGCTGGGGGGGGAAGGGGGGTTATGGGGGGAGGGGAAGGGGGGTCGAGGGGAGGGGGGTTAGGGGGGTTTTTGGGTGGGGGAGGGGGAAAGGGGGGCTTGGGGGGAGGGGAAGGGGGGTTGGGGGGGAAAGGGGGTTATGGGGGGGATGGGGGGAGGGAAGGGGGGTTAGGGGGAGGGGGGTTGGAGGAGTTTAGGGGGTGGGGGAGGGGGAAAGGGGGGTTTTGGGGGTGGGGGAGGGGGAAGGGGGAGAGGAAGGGGGGTTGGGGGGAGGGGGGTTGGGGAGTGGGGTTTTGGGGGGGCCTTTCGGGTGGGGGGGTTGGGGAGGGGAGTTTGGGGGGGTTAGGGGGTGGGGGAGGGGGAGTAAGGGGGGATAGGGGGAGGGGGAGTTGGGGGGTGGGGGAGGGGAAAGGGGGGTTGTGGGGGGATGGGGGGAGGGGAAGGTTGGGGGGTTTTGGGGGTGGGGGAGGGGGAAAGGGGGTTGGGGGAGGAGGGGAAGGGGGGTTAGAGAGAAGGGGGGGCTGTGGGGGGGATGGGGGGTTGGGGAGGGGGTTTTGGGGGTGGGGGGAGGGGGAAAAGGGGGGTTGTGGGGGGGATGGGGGGGGGGAAGAGGGGGTTGGGGGGGGGGGGGGGGGGGGGGAGGGAAAACCCGCCGCCAATCCCCTCACCGGGCGGGGGGGGGTTGGTTTTTTTGGGGGGGGGGGGGGGGGTTGCAAGCGGCGCGTGGCATCACCACCCCTCCCCCACCCTGTCCCATCCCCTCTCTCCCCCCCACCCAAAAAGCTCTCGCGCCCCCCCTCCCCCCCCCCAGCTCCTTCCCCTCCCCCCCCCCCCCAACCCCGGGGCCGGTTCCCCTCCCCCCATCCCCCCCCCGCCCCCCGCCCCTCCCCCCCGGTACCGGTTCTCTTGACTCGCGGACATCCCGGCCGGGCTCGAGACCGGCCCCGCCCCGCGCGCGCCCTTATAGCTCGCGCCTCGCCCCGCCCCTTCCCTCTCCCTATTGGCTGCTTCTAAGCCAACCCGACTCTGATTGGTTGGATGATCCAGAATCCCGCTCCCCTCGCTTCTGATTGGCTGGGAAAGGGGGAAGGGGAGGAGCTTAGGGAGGGAGTCACGTGGTGGTGGGGGGAAGGAGGAGGGGGGGGAGGGGCGAGAACAAAGGGCGGCCCCGGAGTGGGGGGAGGGGGGAGGGGGGAGGGAAGGGGGAAGGGGGAGGGGAGGGGGTGATTGGGGGGAGGGGAGGGGGTGATTGGGGGGAGGGGGTGGGGGAAGGGAGGGGGGTCGATGGGGGAGGGGGCAATAGGGAGGGGGAGGGGATGGGGGAGGGGAGGGGGCAATAGGGGTGGGGGATGGGGGAGGGGAGGGGGGTGGGGGGGGTTGGGGGGGTGATGGGGGAGGGGAGGGGGCAATAGGGAGGGGGGATGGGGGAGGGGATGGGGGAGGGGGGAATTGGGGGGGGGGTCGGGGGGAGGGGGCGATGGGGGGGAGGGGAGGGGGTGATGGGGGGGAGGGGTGGGGGAAGGGAGGGGGGTCGATGGGGGAGGGGGCAATAGGGAGGGGGAGGGGATGGGGGGGATGGGGGAGGGGAGGGGGCAATAGGGAGGGGGGAGGGGAGAGAGAAGAGGGGGGATGGGGGGGTTGTGGGGGGGGAGGGGGGCTGATGGGGGAGGGGGCAATAGAGAGAGAGAAGGGGGGTGGATGGGGGGGTTGTGGGGGGGAGGGGGGCTATTGGGGGAGGGGAGGGGGCAATAGGGAGGGGGAGGGGGGTGGATGGGGGGAGGGGTGGGGGAAGGGAGGGGGGTCGATGGGGGAGGGGGAAATAGGGAGGGGGGAGGGGATGGGGGGGTGATGAGGGGGAGGGGGCAATAGGGGTGGGGGGGTTGGGGGGGTGATGGGGGGGCTGGTGGGGGAGGGGAGGGGGCAATAGGGAGAGGGGAGGGGGGTCGATGGGGGGGCAGGGAGGGGGGTGGATGGGGGAGGGGAGGGGCAATAGGGAGAGGGGAGGGGGTTCGATGGGGGGAGGGGTGGGGGCAGGGAGGGGGGTTGTTGATGGGGGGATGGGGGGGCAGGAAGGGGGGCTGATGGGGGAGGGGTGGGGGCAATAGGGGAGGGGGAGAGAGAAGAGGGGGGATGGGGGGGTTGTGGGGGGAAGGGGGGCTGGTGGGGGAGGGGAGGGGGTGGATGGAGGGGAGGGGTGGGGGCAATAGGGGTGGGGGTAAGGAAGGGGGGTGGATGGGGGAGGGATGGGGGCAAGAAGGGGGCTGATGGGGGAGGGGTGGGGGCAATAGGGAGGGGGGAGGGGGAGAGAAGAGGGGTCGATGGGGGGAGGGGTGGGGGCTGGGAGGGGGGTGGATGGGGGAGGGGGCAATAGGGGAGGGGGAGGGGGAGGGAAGGGGGGGTGGATGGGGGGAGGGGTGATAGAGATGGGGGGTCGATGGGGGGGCAGGGAGGGGGGGATGGGGGAGGGGTGGGGGGGATAGAGATGGGGGAGGGGGTGGGGGGTGGGAAATGGGGGGGGGGGAGGGGGCAACTGAGGGGGGAGGGGAGGGGAGAAGAAGGGGGTATAAGGGGGGTGGGGGAGGGTGGCGCGCCCCCCCCCCTCCCCCCCTCCCTCTCCCCACCCCCTCCCTCCCTCCCCACCCCCCCCCACCCCCCCCCCCCTCCCCCCCCCCCGCCCCCCCCCCCCCCCTCCCCCCCCCCCCCCCCTCCCCCCCCCTCCCCCCCCCCCCCCCCCCCGCCCCACCCTCCCCCCACCCCTCCCCACCCCACCCCTCCCCCCACCCCCCCCCGCCCTCCCCCCACCCCCTCCCCCCACCCCCTCCCCACCCCCCCCCCCCCCCCCCCCCACCCCCACCCCCTCCCCCCACCCCCTCCCCGCCCTCCCCCCCCGCTCCCCTCCCCCCCCCCCCCCCACACGACTCCCCCAGCTCCAAACTTTCACTTTTTATTTCCCAAAAGAAACCGCGACCCCCCGCCCCGCCCCTCCCCCCACCCCGCCCCTCCCCCCCCGGGGTGAAGGATGGGGGGAGGGGGGGGGTCCCAGGGGGAGGGGGAGGGGTTGGGGTGCCCCCTCCCTCCCCCCAGCACCAGAGCTCCTTGGCCATCAGCTGCTGGGGGGATGGGGGGGAACTGGGAGGGGACTGGGGGGAACTGGGGGGGTCTGGGGGGTGTGGGGATTTGGGGGGGTCCCATGGGGGGTTTGGGGGGAGTCACATGGGAGGGGGGTGTTGGGGTGCCCCTCCCCCCCCTTACAGGTCAGATCTCCTTGGCCATCAGCTGCTGGGGGGATGGGGGGGAACTGGGAGGGGACTGGGAGGGACTGGGGGGGACTGGGGGGGGTGGGGATTTGGGGGGGTCTGGGGGGATTTGGGGGGGTCCCATGGGGGGTTTGGGGGGGGTCCCATGGCGGGGGGGTGTTGGGGTGCCCCTCCCCCCCTTACAGGTCAGATCTCCTTGGCCATCAGCTGCTGGGGGGATGGGGGGGAACTGGGAGGGGACTGGGGGGAACTGGGGGGGTCTGGGGGGGGTGTGGGGATTTGGGGGGGGTCCCGGGGAGGTTTGGGGGGGTCCCATGAGGGGGTCACATGGGAGGGGGGTGTTGGGGTGCCCCTCCCCCCCCCTTACAGGTCAGATCTCCTTGGCCATCAGCTGCTGGGGGGATGGGGGGAACTGGGGAGGGGACTGGGAGGGACTGGGGGGGACTGGGGGGGGGGGGTGGGGATTTGGGGGGGTCTGGGGGGATTTGGGGGGGTCCCATGGGGGGTTTGGGGGGGGTCCCATGGCGGGGGGTGTTGGGGTGCCCCTCCCCTCCCCCCAGCACCAGAGCTCCTTGTCCATCAGCTGCTGGGGGGATGGGGGGAACTGGGAGGGGACTGGGAGGGACTGGGGGGGTGGGGATTTGGGGGGGTCCCGGGGATTTGGGGGGTCCCATGGGGGGTTTGGGGGGGTCACATGGGAGGGGGGTTGGAGTGCCCCTCCCCCACAGGGCCAGATCTCCAGCTGCTGGGGGGATGGGGGGGAACTGGGAGGGGACTGGGGGAACTGGGGGGACTGGGGGGGTCTGGGGGGGGTGTGGGGATTTGGGGGGGTCCCGGGGAGGTTTGGGGGGGTCCCATGAGGGGGTCACATGGGAGGGGGGGTGTTGGGGTGCCCCTCCCCCCCCCTTACAGGTCAGATCTCCTTGGCCATCAGCTGCTGGGGGGATGGGGGGGAACTGGGAGGGGACTGGGGGGAACTGGGGGGTCTGGGGGGGGGGTGGGGATTTGGGGGGTCTGGGGGGATTTGGGGGGTCCCATGGGGGGTTTGGGGGGGGTCCCATGGCGGGGGGGGTGTTGGGGTGCCCCTCCCCTCCCCCCAGCACCAGAGCTCCTTGTCCATCAGCTGCTGGGGGGATGGGGGGAACTGGGAGGGGACTGGGGGGAACTGGGGGGGTCTGGGGGGGGGTGGGGATTTGGGGGGGTCCCATGGGGGGTTTGGGGGGGGGTCACATGGGGGGGAGGGGCTGGGTTGCCCCTCCCTCCTCCCCCACAGGGCCAGATCTCCAGCTGCTGGGGGGATGGGGGATACTGGGAGGGGACTGGGAGGGACTGGGAGGGACTGGGGGGGACTGGGGGGGCTGGGGGGATTTGGGGGGGTCCCGGGGGGTCCCGGGGGGTCACAGGGCCAGCTGGCAGTGACACAGCTCCTTGTACATGAGTCTCCTGAGCTGGGGCATGTCCTGCTGCGTGAAGCTGAACGGGCGGCCCAGCGCCAGGAACTTGCAGTACTGGGGGAGACCAGTATGGACCAGTTAGAAGGGGGAGACCAGTATGGACCAGTTACAGGGGGAGACCAGTACGGACCAGTTACAGGAGGGGGAAACCAGTTACAGGGGGGGAAACCAGTATGGACCAGTTACAGGGGGAGGAGACCAGTATGGACCAGTTACAGGGGAAGGAGACCAGTATGGACCAGTTAGAAGGGGAGGGAAACCAGTATGGAGCAGTTATGGGGAGGGGAAACCAGTTCGGACCAGTTACAGGGCAGGGAAACCAGTACGGACCAGTTACAGGGGAGGGAGCCAGTACAGACCAGTTACGGGGGGAGACACCAGTATGGACCAGTTACAGGGGGGAAACCAGTTATAGCAGGGGGAAACCAGTTACAGGGGGGAAACCAGTTACGGGGGGGAAACCAGTTACGGGGGGGAAACCAGTACAGACCAGTTATGGGGGGAAACCAGTATGGACCAGTTACAGGGGGAAACCAGTACGAACCAGTTACGGGGGGAAACCAGTACGAACCAGTTACGGGGGGAAACCAGTTATAGGGGGGAAACCAGTACAGACCAGTTACAGGGGGGGAAACCAGTTACGGGGGGAAACCAGTACAGACCAGTTACGGGGGGAAACCAGTTATAGGGGGGAAACCAGTTATAGGGGGTGGAAACCAGTACGGACCAGTTATGGGGGGGAAACCAGTTATAGCGGGGGGAAACCAGTTACGGGGGGGGAAACCAGTATGGACCAGTTACAGTGGGGGGAAACCAGTATGGACCAGTTATGGGGGGAGGGGGGAGACCAGTTATGGGGGGGAAACCAGTTACGGGGGAGGAAACCAGTATGGACCAGTTACAGGGGCCCAGTTACCAACCCCCCCCCCAATACCCCTCCCCCTCCCCTCCCCCCAGGGGCTGCCCATTAACCCCACCTGGCCCCGCCCCCTTTAAGCCCCTCCCCTTTAAGCCCCTCCCCCTTAAGACCCTTTAAGCCCTGCCCCCTTTAAGCCCCGCCCCCTTTAAGCCCCTTTAAGCCCCGCCCCCTTTAAGCCCAGCCCCTTTAAGCCCCGCCCCCCTAAAGCCCTGCCCTTTAAGCCCCTCCCCTTTAAGCCCCTCCTCTTTAGGCCCAGCCCCTTTAAGCCCCTCCCTTTAAGCCCCGTCCCCTTCAAGCCCCTCCCTTTAAGCCCCTCCTCTTTAGGCCCAGCCCCTTTAAGCCCCTCCCTTTAAGCCCAGCCCCTTTAAGCCCCTCCCCTTTAAGCCCCTCCTCTTTAGGCCCAGCTCCTTTAAGCCCCTCCCTAAGCCCAGCCCCTTTAAGCCCCTCCCCTTTAAGCCCCTCCTCTTTAGGCCCAGCCCCTTTAAGCCCCGCCCCCTTCAAGCACCCCCTAGCCCCTCCCTTAAGCCCCTCCCTTTAAGTCCCTCCCTTTCCCGCCCCCTTTAAGCCCCTCCCTTTAAGCCCCGCCCCTTTAAGCCCCGCCCCCTTTAAGCCCCTCCTCTTTAGGCCCAGCCCCTTTAAGCCCTGCCCCTTTTAAGCCCCGCCCCTTTAAGCCCCTCCCCTTTAAGCCCCGCCCCCTTTAGGGCCCCCTTAAGCCCCGCCCCCTTAAGCCCCGCCCCCCCAGCCCCGCCCCCACCTGCAGCACGAAGGCGCCGCAGTCGCTGTCGTTGTTCTGCCGGGCGACGTTCTGGGGGGGGAGGGGAAAGGGGGGGACCCCCCGATTTTGGGGGGGTCAGGGGGGGCTCTGAGGGTCAAGGGAGGGGGAACCCCTTGATTTTGGGGGGGAGGGGAACTGGGAGGGGGAACCCCCTGATTTTGGGGGGGAGGGGGAACTGGGAGGGGGAACCCCCGATTTTGGGGGGGTCGGGAGGGGCTCTGAGGGTCAAGGGGGGGAACCCCCCGATTTTGGGGGGGAGGGGAAGGGGGGGCTCTGAGAGCGAACGAGAGGGGGAACCCCCTGATTTTGGGGGGGTCAGGGGGGGCTCTGAGGGTCAAGGGGGGGGAACCCCCTGATTTTGAGGGGGGGAGGGGGAACTGGGAGGGGGAACCCCCCGATTTTGGGGGGGTCAGGGGGTCCCGGGGGGGTCAGGGGGTCCCAGGGAGGGGTTGGGGGGTGTGTGTGGGGGTCAAGAGGTCCCAGGGTGGTTGGGGGGGTTGGGGGGGTCAGGGGGCCCTGAGGGGGGGGTCAGGGGGGGTTGTGGGGGGGGTCAGGGGGCCCTGAGGGGGGTCAGGGGGGGGTCCCGGGGGGGGTCGGGGGTGGTAAGGGGGTCCCGAGGGGGAGGTTGGGGGGTGCGGGGGTGGGTCAAGGGGTCCTGGGGTGGTTGGGGGGGGTCGGGGGGGGGGTTGGGGAGGTCAGGGGGCCCTGAGGGGGTTGAGGGGTCCCTGGGGGGGGTCAGGGGGTCCCGGGGGGATTGGGGAGGGTCGGGAGGGTTCAGGGGGTCCCGGGGGTGTGCGGGGGGGTTCAGGGAGTCCCGGGGGGGGGTTGGGGGGGTCAGGGGGCCCTGGGGGTGGTTGGGGAGGGTCAGGGGGGTTCAGGGGGTCCCGGGGGGGGGGGTTGGGGGGGTCAGGGGGCCCTGGGGGTGGTCAGGGAGGTTCGGGGGGTTTCAGGGGGTCCTGAGGGGGGTCAGGGGGTCCCAGGGGGGGGTCAGGGGGCCCTGAGGGGGGTCAGGGGGTCCCGGGGGAGATGAGGGGGGGTCGGGTGGGTGAGTGGGTCCCGGGGGGGGGGTCCTGAGCGGGGGGTTGGGGGGTGGGGGGGTCAGGGGGCCCCGGGGGGGGGGGGGTTAGGGGGCCCTGGGGGTGGTTGGGGAGGGTCAGGGGGGTTCAGGGGGGTCCCGGGGGGGGTTTGGGGGGGTCAGGGGGCCCTGGGGGTGGTCAGGGAGGTTCGGGGGGTTTCAGGGGGTCCTGAGGGGGGTCAGGGGGTCCCAGGGGGGGTCAGGGGGCCCTGAGGGGGGTCAGGGGGTCCCTGAGGGGGGTCAGGGGGTCCCGGGGGAGATGAGGGGGTGTCGGGTGGGTGAGTGGGTCCCGGGGGGGGGGTCCTGAGGGGGGTTGGGGGGTGGGGGGGGGTCAGGGGGCCCTGGGGGTGGGGGGGTTAGGGGGCCCTGGGGGTGGTTGGGGAGGGTCAGGGGGGTTCAGGGGGTCCCGGGGGGGGGTTGGGGGGGTCAGGGGGCCCTGGGGGTGGTCAGGGAGGTTCGGGGGGTTTCAGGGGGTCCTGAGGGGGGTCAGGGGGTCCCAGGGGGGTCAGGGGGCCCAGAGGGGGTCAGGGGGTCCCGGGGGGGGGTCGGGGGATCCCGGGGGGGGGGGTTCCTGAGGGGGGTTGGGGGTGGGGGTTGGGGGGGGGGTCAGGGGGCCCTGGGGGTGGGGGGGTTAGGGGGCCCTGGGGGTGGTTGGGGAGGGTCAGGGGGGTTCAGGGGGTCCCAGGGGGGGGGTTGGGGGGGTCAGGGGGCCCTGGGGGTGGTCAGGGAGGTTCGGGGGGTTTCAGGGGGTCCCGAGGGGGGTCAGGGGGCCCTGAGGGGGGTCAGGGGGTCCCGGGGGAGATGAGGGGGTGTCGGGTGGGTGAGTGGGTCCCGGGGGGGGGGGTCCTGAGGGGGGGTTGGGGGGTGGGGGGGGGTCAGGGGGCCCTGGGGGTGGGGGGGGTTAGGGGGCCCTGGGGGTGGTTGGGGAGGGTCAGGGGGTTCAGGGGGTCCCGGGGGGGGGGGGGTCCTGAGGGGGGGTTGGGGGGGTGTGGGGGGGGGGGGGGGCCCTGGGGGGGGGGGGGGGGGGGGCCCTGGGGGGGTCTGGTTGGGGAGGGTCAGGGGGGTTCAGGGGGTCCCGGGGGGGGGGTTGGGGGGGTCAGGGGGCCCTGGGGGTGGTCAGGGAGGTTCGGGGGGTTTCAGGGGGTCCTGAGGGGGGTCAGGGGGTCCCAGGGGGGTCAGGGGGCCCTGAGGGGGGTCAGGGGGTCCCGGGGGGGGTCGGGGGATCCCGGGGGGGGGGGTTCCTGAGGGGGGGTTGGGGGGTGGGGGATGGGGGGGGGTCAGGGGGCCCTGGGGGTGGGGGGGGTTAGGGGGCCCTGGGGGTAGTTGGGGAGGGTCAGGGGGGTTCAGGGGGTCCCGGGGGGGGTTGGGGGGGTCAGGGGGCCCTGGGGGTGGTCAGGGAGGTTCGGGGGGTTTCAGGGGGTCCCAGGGGGGTCAGGGGGCCCTGAGGGGGGTCAGGGGGTCCCGGGGGAGATGAGGGGGTGTCGGGTGGGTGAGTGGGTCCCGGGGGGGGGGGGGTCCTGAGTGGGGGGGTTGGGGGGTGGGGGGGGGGGGGGGGGCCCGGGGGTGGTCAGGGAGGTTCGGGGGGTTTCAGGGGGTCCTGAGGGGGGTCAGGGGGTCCCAGGGGGGTCAGGGGGCCCTGGGGGGGGTCAGGGGGTCCCGGGGGGGGTCAGGGGGCCCTGGGGGTGGGGGGGTCAGGGGGCCCTGGGGGTAGTTGGGGAGGGTCAGGGGGGTTCAGGGGGTCCTGGGGGGGGGTTGGGGGGGTGAGGGGGTTCTGGGGGGGGTGAGGGGGTTCTGGGGGGGGTCTCACCATCTTGAAGGCCCCCCGCCAGCCCTCGCGGAAGTCGGGGCGCTCCTTCTTGTCGGCCTCGGCCTGGAGGTACCGGCAGATGTGCTGGGGGGGGGAAAGGGGGGGGGTCAGCGGGGGTGGGGGCACCCCAAAAACACCCCCCCAACCCCCCCGCAGAACCCCATCCCCCCAGCCCTCTGGGACCCCCCCTGAACCCCACACCCCCCACACTCCCAGGGACCCCAGCGGTTCGGGGTGGGGGGAGGGGGGGGGGTCAGCGGGGGTGGGGGCACCCCAAAACACCCCCCCAACCCCCCCCCCCCCCACCCCAGCCCTCTGGGACCCCCCTGAACCCCACCCCCCCACACCCCCCAGGGACCCCAGCGGTTCGGGGTCCTAGGGGAGCCCAAGGAGGTGATGGGGGGGGCTGGGTCCCAACCCCAGACCCCACCCCCTATAGCCCCGCCCCCCTCAGACCACGCCCACCTTTAGCCACGCCCCCTTTAGCCACGCCCACCTCAGGGACCCCAGCCCACCTCAGGGTCCTCAGGGAGCCCAAGCAGGTGATGGGGGCGCCGGGTCCCAACCCCAACCCCCTTTAGCCCAACCCCCTTTAGCCCCACCCCCTTCAGACTCACACCCCCTTCAGGCCCCGCCCCCTTTAAGCCCCGCCCACCTCAGGCCCCGCCCCCTCAGGCCAGCAGCTCAGGGTCCTCAGGGAGTCCAAGCAGGTGATGGGGCGCCGGGTCCCAACCCCAACCCCCTTTAGCCCAACCCCCCTTCAGGCTCCACCCCCTCAGGCTCCACCCCCTCAGACCCCGCCCCTTTAGGCCCCGCCCCCTCAGGCCCCGCCCCCCTCAGGCCAGCAGCTCAGGGTCCTCAGGGAGCCCAAGCAGGTGATGGGGCGCCGGGTCCCAACCCCAACCCCCTTTAGCCCAACCCCCTTCAGGCTCCACCCCCTCAGGCTCCACCCCCTCAGACCCCGCCCCTTTAGGCCCCGCCCCCTCAGGCCCCGCCCCCCTCAGGCCAGCAGCTCAGGGTCCTCAGGGAGCCCAAGCAGGTGATGGGGCGCCGGGTCCCAACCCCAACCCCCTTTAGCCCAACCCCCCTTCAGGCTCCACCCCCTCAGGCTCCACCCCTTCAGACCCCACCTCAGACCCCCTTCTAAGCCCCGCCCCCTCAGGCCCCGCCCCCCTCAGGCCAGCAGCTCAGGGTCCTCAGGGAGTCCAAGCAGGTGATGGGGCGCCGGGTCCCAACCCCAACCCCCTTTAGCCCAACCCCCCTTCAGGCTCCACCCCCTCAGGCTCCACCCCTTCAGACCCCACCCCTCAGACCCCGCCCCTTTAAGCCCCGCCCCCTCAGGCCCCGCCCCCCTCAGGCCAGCAGCTCAGGGTCCTCAGGGAGTCCAAGCAGGTGATGGGGCGCCGGGTCCCAACCCCAACCCCCTTTAGCCCAACCCCCCTTCAGGCTCCACCCCCTCAGGCTCCACCCCCTCAGACCCCGCCCCTTTAAGCCCCGCCCCCTCAGGCCCCGCCCCCCTCAGGCCAGCAGCTCAGGGTCCTCAGGGAGCCCAAGCAGGTGATGGGGCGCCGGGTCCCAACCCCAACCCCCTTTAGCCCAACCCCCCTTTAGCCCCACCCCCTTCAGACTCCACCCCCTCAGGCCCCGCCCCTTTAAGCCCCGCCCCCTCAGGCCCCGCCCACCTTGGGGCAGCGGCGGTTCAGGGTCCTCTGGGAGTCGAAGTAGGTGATGCGGCGCCGCGCCACGTCGACGGCCACCAGCGACCAGTGAACCTCCAGGTGGATGGGGATCAGCAGCAGCTGCTTCCCGAAGATATCCACCTGGGGGCGGGGCCAGTCGGGACACGCCCACTGACACACCCACAGGCCCCGCCCATCCCGGCTTAGCCCCGCCCACAGGCGGCTCAGCCAACGGAGGGGGTGGGGGGGGGGGGTGGGATGCAGAGGTGCAGCCCCTTTCTAGGTCCACCCGGTGGCCACGCCCCTTTGTAAGCCACGCCCACTCAAGCCCCGCCCCTAAACTGCCATGCCCCGCCCCTAAACCCCACCCATCAGGTTCCAAGCCCCGCCCACAACCCCACAAAGCCCCGCCCCCCAGGCATCAGGCATAGCTCCAGGCACAAAGCCCCGCCCCCTCAAGCCCATGCCCCGCCCCCTCAAGCCCATGCCCCGCCCCCTCAAGCCCCACCCCCTCCAAGCCCCTCCCCCTCCAAGCCCCTCCCCTCACGTTCTTGGTCCAGCGCTGCATCCCCTCCTAGCCCCATCCCCATCCTCATCCTCCCCCCAGCCCCGCCCCTCTAAGCCCCTCCCTCTCTAAGCCCCGCCCCCTAAGCCCCACCCCCTCAAGCCCCGCCCCTATGCCCCGCTCCCTAAGCCCCGCCCCTCACGTTCTTGGTCCAGCGCTGCACCCCCTCCTAGCCCCATCCCCATCCCCCCAGCCCCGCCCCTCTAAGCCCAGCCCCCCCAAGCCCCACCCCTCCTCATGCCCCGCCCACCTAAGCCCCACCCCCTAAGCCCCTCCCCCTCCAAGCCCCGCCCCTAAGCCCCGCCCCCCTAAGCCCCGCCCCTCACGTTCTTGGTCCAGCGCTGCACCCCCTCGTAGCCCCATCCCCATCCTCCCCCAGCCCCGCCCCTCTAAGCTCCGCCCCCCTAAGCCCCTCCCCACATCATGCCCCGCCCATCTAAGCCCCACCCCCCCTAAGCCCCGCCCCCCCTAAGCCCCGCCCCTCACGTTCTTGGTCCAGCGCTGCACCCCCTCGTAACCCCATCCCCATCCTCCCCCCAGCCCCGCCCCTCTAAGCCCCTCCCTCTCTAAGCCCCGCCCCTAAGCACCACCCCATCATGCCCCGCCCTCCTAAGCCCCTCCCCTCCAAGCCCCGCCCCCCTAAGCCCCGCCCCTCACGTTCTTGGTCCAGCGCTGCACCCCCTCGTAGCCCCATCACCATCCTCATCCTCCCCCCAGCCCCGCCCCCCTAAGCCCCACCCTCTCACTCATGCCCCAAGCACCACCCTACATGCCCCACCCCCTAAGCCCCTCCCCCTCCAAGCCCCGCCCCCTCCAAGCCCCGCCCCTCACGTTCTTGGTCCAGCGCTGCACCCCCTCGTAGCCCCATCACCATCCTCATCCTCCCCCCAGCCCCGCCCCCCTAAGCCCCACCCCTCCTCATGCCCCGCCCACCTAAGCCCCACCCCCTAAGCCCCTCCCCCTCCAAGCCCCGCCCCCTAAGCCCCGCCCCTCACGTTCTTGGTCCAGCGCTGCACCCCCTCGTAGCCCCATCACCATCCTCATCCTCCCCCCAGCCCCGCCCCCCTAAGCCCCACCCCTCCTCATGCCCCGCCCACCTAAGCCCCACCCCCTAAGCCCCTCCCCCTCCAAGCCCCGCCCCCTAAGCCCCGCCCCTCACGTTCTTGGTCCAGCGCTGCACCCCCTCGTAGCCCCTGGTCCTCAGCTTGTCATAGAAGAAGCTGTTGAAGAAATGGACCTGGGGGGGGGGGGCAAATTTGGGGGTGAGGGGGGGACCTGGGGGGTGAGGGGCAACCCCTCCCCCTCCCCTACCCCAGGGAGCCCCCCTAAAGCACGGGGACCCCCCCCAAATCCCCCCCCTGACCTTGTCCGGCACCGCGTCCATCACCAGGTCACCGTACATGTTCATCACCTGGAGGGGGGGCAAAAAGGGGGGTTGGGGGGGGGGGTACAGCCTCTGGACCCCAAAATCAGCCCTGGGGAACCCCCCGGGGGTCCCCTCAGACCCCCCAGGTTCTCCCAGTGTTCCCCCCAGCCCCTCCTGGGACCCCTTCACCTCCCTCACAGGATCCCCAAAACCTTCTGGGGGTCCCTCCAGGGACCCCCCAAGCCCTGCCCAGGGTCACTCAGGACCCCTCAACCTCCCACCCCCCAAAACCCCCCCAGGGACCCTCAGGACCCCCCAGGACCCCCCCAGGACCCCCCCAAACCCCCCTGTACCTGGTCCTTGAGCCAGCTGAGCCTGTAGAGGGTCTGGAGATCCTCCATGGGGAGCTCACTGCAGCCCCCCCAGTGCCCCCCAAACCCCCCCAGAACCCCTCAAAACCCCTCAGGACCCCCCCAGAACCCCTCAAGACCCCCCCAGAGACCCCCAGGACCCCCCCAGGACCCCCCCAGGACCCCCTGTACCTGGTCATTGAGCCAGTTGGGCCCGTAGAGGGTCTGCAGGTCGTCCATGGGGAGCGCACTGCAGCCCCCCCAGTGCCCCTGGGACCCCTCAAACCCCCTCAGGACCCCTCAAACCCCCTCTAAACCCCCTCAAAACCCCTCAGGACCCCCCCAGGACCCCCTCAGCCCCCCCAAACCCCCCTGTACCTGGTCCTTGAGCCAGCTGAGCCCGTAGAGGGTCTGGAGATCATCCATGGTGAGCGCACGGCAGCCCCCCCAGTGCCCCTGGGACCCCTCAAACCCCCTCTAAACCCCCCCAGGGAAACTCAGGACCCCCCCAGGACCCCCCCAGCCCCCCCAAACCCCCCTGTACCTGGTCCTTGAGCCAGTTGGGCCCGTAGAGGGTCTGCAGGTCGTCCATGGTGAGCGCACTGCTGCCCCCCCAGTGCCCCCCAAACAACCCCAGGACCCCTCAAACGCCCCCTAAACCCCCTCAAAACCCCTCAGGACCCCCCAGGACCCCCCAGGACCCCCTCAGCCCCCCCAAACCCCCCTGTACCTGGTCATTGAGCCAGTTGGGCCCGTAGAGGGTCTGCAGGTCGTCCATGGGGAGCGCACTGCAGCCCCCCCAGTGCCCCTGGGACCCCTCAAACCCCCTCTAAACCCCCTCAAAACCCCTCAGGACCCCCCAGGACCCCCCAGGACCCCCCCAGCCCCCCAAACCCCCCTGTACCTGGTCATTGAGCCAGTTGGGCCCGTAGAGGGTCTGCAGGTCGTCCATGGTGAGCGCGCTGCAGCCCCCCCAGTGCCCCTGGGACCCCTCAAACCCCTCAGGACCCCTCAAACCCCCTCTAAACCCCCTCAAAACCCCTCAGGACCCCCCAGGACCCCCTCAGCCCCCCAAACCCCCCTGTACCTGGTCCTTTGGCCAGCTGAGCCCGTAGAGGGTCTGGAGATCATCCATGGTGAGCGCACGGCAGCCCCCCCAGTGCCCCTGGGACCCCTCAAACCCCCTCTAAACCCCCCCAGGGAAACTCAGGACCCCCCAGGACCCCCCAGCCCCCCCAAACCCCCCTGTACCTGGTCCTTGAGCCAGCTGGGCCCGTAGAGGGTCTGGAGATCATCCATGGTGAGCGCACGGCAGCCCCCCCAGTGCCCCTGGGACCCCTCAAACCCCCTCTAAACCCCCCTCAAAACCCCTCAGGACCCCCCAGGACCCCCTCAGCCCCCCCAAACTCCCCTGTACCTGGTCCTTGAGCCAGCTGAGCCCGTAGAGGGTCTGGAGATCATCCATGGTGAGCGCACGGCAGCCCCCCCAGTGCCCCTGGGACCCCTCAAACCCCCTCTAAACCCCCCCAGGGAAACTCAGGACCCCCCCAGGACCCCCCCAGCCCCCCCAAACCCCCCTGTACCTGGTCATTGAGCCAGTTGGGCCCGTAGA